>JAOXNG010000012.1:50265279-50279555 GCA_028566535.1 Scolopax minor
TTGCTTGTGAATTGACAAAACACAGGTGTTTTAACTCTTTCAGCTCGTAGCTCAGAGAAGCTGCTGAAGTGGCACAATGACCATCAGGGCAGTTCACCCTGAAACAGGAGCTCAGCTGCAGGAAGCCCTGACTTTGTCCCAGGTGAAAACCCCTCTCTATTTAAAACAAAGGAGTTTTTGGGGAGGCTGGGATATCCTTCAACCATCTCCTGGGCAGGAAAGCACCGTTTTTTTCATGGAGCCTTGTACCTAGCCCCACAAAAGGGTGCTTGGGGAGATTTCCAGGAGGTCCTGAGTCTGGTTAGGAGGAGGAACACCCTCGCCTGGGAGCAATTGATTTAGGAGCTTTTCTTGAGTAAAAATTTCATCATGAAAGAGCTTTCTTCCCAGCGCCACTGTGAAATTGTCTCACCCTCTCTCTTTTATTTATGTATATGTATCTGTAGGTTAGTATATAGGAGGATGTGGCTTTCCTGACCCAGGTGGCATGTACTTGAACTAATGGGTTTATTTGCTATCCCTGCCTGGAAAACAATATGCAGTTGTCGGGCTTAAGGTGGCACAAAAAATGACGAAAGCGTCATTGACAAATGTCTGAAAATTCCCCATGATGGATTATGGGGGATAATAACCTTGACCTTTCCTCCAAGGCTGGAAGGAGCACTTAGGAGACAGCAAGTAGGTTTCCTAATGTTTTGAGCATTACAATTTCAATAAAAATCAAGTAAATCCACAAGCTAAAGGCTATCCTTGAAATTCATGATATTACTGAGAGAGGTTCAGGGTCGCTTCTCAATCTACCCTCATCTTTCTAGACTTTAGACACAGGCATAGGCACTGTGTCCCAAATCTTGCTCTGATGCACAGACACCTGAGCAGAGCCCTTCTGAAACACTCATCTGTCCCACCGAGGTCCTGGGGGACTCTATGTCCTCTCCAGTGGAGATCTTTGTAGGTCTAGGCCTCCATGGTCTTGTGTTGCACCATGATATTTAAAATATATTTCAAAAAATCCCTTAGAAAAACGTGAATTCTATTTGAAAAGAACGTGTCAAACCTGTAAGTGGGCACACGTCTACAAAATGTGAAGATGTTCAATCTTCCTACAGTGATTGGGGAGGTCTTGCCAAACATAGAAATCTAACCACTGGGACATTAGTGGATATTCAAAATCATAATAACAAATTATAGGCACCCTACCCTGAACTAGACCCAGTAGAGCTTATTAGAAAAAAATAGGTGTTTCATTAGAAAAATCCCCATTTGAAAAATGTGTGTTTTTCTCTTTGGTCCGACGGGGAAATTAAGACAATTTAGCCTGTGGAAAATTCTTCTTTCTCTTACCTTCTTGTGGTTTTTCAGCATTAGCCTAGCAGACAAGAGTAAAGAAGTATGAAAAATATTTTCCCCCTGTTTCATTTTATTCTGTTGCTCTTTTCTTGCTTGAAAGAAATCTCAGGGTATTAATTCTTATTCCTTGAAGAGAAAATGCTTTAAGTGTTCAAAGAAGGTGTTTAAACCGGAAATATTAGTCTCTTTGTTAAAACCTTACATTATAAAATCATGTAATTATCTGCTTTTCTAGATAAAAAGGAAAGAATCAGAGCAAAAACCTGCAAAAAGGCAAGCATGCCATCAGTATTGTGGAACGAACATCTTCCAAAATACCAAGTAATTTCAGAGCTTTTGGAAGATGAACTGTTTAACTGAACAAAGAATATTTCCTCAAAGAATTCAATGTCATTTAAGCCAGATTTGTAAGGAAAGCATGCCATTGAAAATGGCTTACCTCCAAGGTCTGTGCACAAAACACAGAAACAAAATGCACCACTTTGTCAGTAATTGCTGGTTTAAGACCAAACGGCAGTAGCTAATTTATCCAAATCGTTCTGCCTCTGCAGATGATCGTGAAAATGGATTCTGCTCTTTGTGCGAGTTTTAGGGAGGATGAGATTTAAATTGACGCGTAACGAACACAAGCAATATCTAACCTGCAGCTCTCTGGGGCACCAGCTACTCATAACTCTTTACAAATGCCTGGATGCTGGTCCCGAAAAGTGGCTGGGAGGGAAGCAGAGCACCCCCAAATAACAAGCAGGGATTTGCTGAAGCTTGGAGCCCTACTTTGGCTTGGCTGGCACAGAAATAGCGGCAGCAATGGGGCAGTGGCTGCAGCCCCCCCCCAACCTTGCATAGCTCTTGCCTGCTGGGGTGAGCACACGCAGGTTTCGAGTGCACTTAGGGACTACTTACTTAGGGAATATTTATTTCAAATCACCGGCTTTTGTAAACTTTCGAGGCAGCAAATTCATTATTTGACCTAATTGAGGAGATTAAACATAAAAGGACCGTGATACAGCAGTGAAGACTTGTGCTAGGGGGGGAGCCTGATTTTCTTCCATGGTGAAGCACCCACTCTGCAGGACATCAGCTCCTACGGAACAAGCCAAAAGGGACCGTGGAGCATCTCGCCCAGACAGATGTTGGCTGAGACCC
The DNA here is from genome assembly GCA_028566535.1 of Scolopax minor. Taxonomy (NCBI): domain Eukaryota; kingdom Metazoa; phylum Chordata; class Aves; order Charadriiformes; family Scolopacidae; genus Scolopax; species Scolopax minor. The sequence continues at coordinate 50,267,776 of JAOXNG010000012.1, forward strand.
CGGGGACGAGTGGGACCAGAAAGAGGCATGTTAGAGGGCAGTAATAACATTTAGAAAATGGCAGTTTGCGGGGCATCTCAGAAGAGATGGATGATGGTCTGAAAGACTGCCTACAAAACATCCCGGAGTAGACACCTATGACTCTGGCATGGTTGCACGCACGGGGAAAAGAACTGAGCCAAGGAGAATCCTGTAGTGATTCTTTTCCCAAAGAATCGGCCTCTGCCCTATGGAATTCACAATCAGCATTGATACTTGGATTCAAATACTAGGTTTAAACCTTGAAATGAGTGTAAATAATGATGCTTTCTAAGGTTGTAGGAAGAAAAAAATTCATAAAAAAGGAAAACTGGGGGGCTTTTTCCAGATTTTTCCAAGTGATGGACCAAGAGTCTGTTCGCTTCACAATAGATTTGGGTTTGTTTGGTTCTTTCCATCTTTAAAAGCCCTATCAATAAACCAGAATTAGCAAGATTTTCCCTTCTCTCTGCCCTCCTGGAGCCTGTGTTGCCTGATCATCGTGTTCCACTTGCAGGATTCTCATGTTCCACTGTAAACTCTCCTGTTTGTGCTCTCCTCAAAGACCATAGGAGCCACCCGGACTCCAGAAATGCTGCTCACGATAACAAAGCGGAGCCACAGAAGGATTTTTCCAGAGCCTGGCTCAAAATTAAGTGTGCTCTTCATTTAAGAATGGCTAATATAGACAGCTCAGGACAAATATTGCTTAATCTTATTGCACAACACTCAATATATAAACAGTTTGCACACACATCAAGAAAGAGATATAGGAGCAGCTGATAAACAATCCTTTCCTGCCCACTGTGAGGGAAGAGCTTGCACAAGCCCAAAGACTTTCCTAGAACTGCTTTCTTGACAGGATTGCTCCTTCTTCCAACCCTGTGCTGCCCATTAGGAAGTGGATGGAGATTCTCCTCTGTCTGGGGTCAAGAACTGCAAACCAGGACATACCAAAATGCCCTCTGAAATCCCTGTCCCACCTGAGCAGGAGAAAGAGCACCTGCTCCAGCTGTCTGATTGCACTAATAGCCATCACCTGTGGGAAACCTCCCACACAAAGAGGAGAGGAGAGCTCAAGAGCCTTCCCTTCCCTACCCAGAGTTGGCCAGGAGGAAAGCAAGGCTTTAAGAAGCTTTTGGTGACCATTTTCACCTTTCCTGGGAAACGCTTCTGGACTTTGGGGTTCCCTGTGCTGAGGTGAGAGATGTTTCTTGTTGTGGTGAGGTTGTTGGCTGCTTCTGAACGTTAGCATGATGAGTGACAGTGGTGCCTCAGTCTTCCTCTTCAACAATACCCAAATTATCCTGTATGCATGCCTTGGGTAGGTTGTTCTGTTGTTACCGTAGCTGAACACAAATGGTAATACCAATGTGTTATGCTTCTTGGCCCTGATCTTGATTCAGGTGCTGACGGCTGCAAAAGGTGTAGAAAAGTGATAAATGGGCCATGAAATGTGACTTGCCTGCTGCCTTCAGGAGTGGGGAGCTCTCTTGTGTGCTCCCCCCTTACTCAGTGTAGTATTGAGTACTGGAGTTAAGCTGCTACTTTGTCAGCCTTACTTGGCTCAGAATTATGTCTTTTTGATTTAAATTATAATTTACTCAATGCAGGCCTGAAATTGTGGCTGGCCCCTTGCAACTTGTGTGATGTGTGCTGATGGTAGGTAGGAGAGGTTTTGGGGTGTTTGGGTTTTTTTAGCCTTTAAGAAAGGCTAAAACTTGAGATGAGGGTTAAAAAAAAAAACTAAAAATCTCTGTTAGTTTCCTCCTTGTCCCAGAATTTCCATAAGTCCTTTGCCTTCCTGGCCATATCCACTCCATGCCTTGAACTGCTTTTTGCCTTGTTGGCTTGTGTGTGTGCGTGCATACATGCCTGCTGCAAATTTTTGTGTGTGCATATTTATATCTTGGTGGCTGTGTTGCCAAGGAGCTCTGAAAGAAAGCAGAGCTGAGATAACTTCTAATCCACCTTTCTGTGATAATGTGGCGCAAGTGAAAAAAGCCAGGGGTCTTTCTCCACTCTAGCTATGCTCCAGGCTTGGTACACTGGGGCCTTTAACAGGCACTTGGGACTTTGCTCTTTTTGCTTGGCAGGGAAGAAAGCAAATACCTGGGTGACTGGAAACTGTAGGTCTTTGCTTGAGGAAGACTTAGGAACTGAATATTTCTGGTTGGGTCTGGGCAGTCGGCCACCGTCTTGAGTCATCTGTGCCTGCTATCAAAGTGCTCTGTTTAGTTTTCCTTGTCCATCCTTATGGAAAAAGGGTCATGGAGTTGGAGGGGTGAGAGCCTTGCCTGAGCTGCTGAGGCTCTCCTGGTTAAGAAAATTGATGGGCACAAAATGACTGTACCATCCTTCAGTAGTTCCTGAGATGTGAAAGTTCTGTTCCCCTGAAGCATCTCTGGACTGTTCAGAGAGACAGGAGGAACCCAAACCAGACAATGACCTCACAGTACTTCCTTTCTGCATAGATTTTTGTTGCTTTTATTCAAAACAGGGCTTCGCTTTTCCTTAGCTGGGAGTGTGCCTGGGCTGTTGGACCCTGTTGTAGTTCCGCAACGATTCTCCCTGCCTCTCAGGAACTTTCCTCCTGAGTAGAATCATAGAATTGTCGAGGTTGGAAGGGATCTTTAAGATCATCTGGTCCAATCAAGAGTAGAGACAGCCATGCTCATATTGCAATGTCTGATGCTTTTCCCATACCCTCCTAAAACAGATTTGGTTTTGGAGTAGGCATCCTCTGATGAAATGCTCCTCATCCAAGTCATAACTCCTGACTTGGCTCCTTTTGCATGCGTTGCTTGTACGTAATATAATATACTTGCTCGTAGCAGGGACTTGCAGAGCTATTTTGCTGATATTGCCCCCGTGTAGCAAATAGAAAGAGACAGGGAATCTTTGGAGGATAATTAATTTTTCATTTTGACAAGGGCTTCAATTAAGCGTGTTATTCTTCTTCATCTTCTGGATATTATGAATAATGGGCCAAATGTTTCCATTGTGTAACTGCATTAATGGCCTCAAACAAGATGTAAACATATGCAGCATCTCTTGAAGTTTTGTCATCTATAGGCTTTTTAGGATGTTCAGTGCTTTTGCCTTTTCCATCTGCATTCGTTATCTGGTGGAGTTGCCTTGGCTTTTTGGAGTCATATTGGACTCCAAAGGTAGATCTAGAATATGGAATGGCCACTTGGCATCTGACTCATAATGTTACTGATGGGCTGGTAGTGTCTTGTAAGGTTTTTGGGTTTTTTTTAATGTTTTTTGAACAAATGAATGTCAATACAAAGACAAAGTACCTGTTACTGGTCACTTTATTCTCAACAAAGATGCAAAGCAACAAACAGGCACAGGTGACGGTTTCATTGCAGGGGCTATCATGAGGCTTGGGTCAGAAGACATCAGCAAGCCATGAAAGGGATTCCCTGTTTTTTGCCATTAGATAGTACTATTCTCGACATTATTATTATCAAGAAAGCAAAGGTTATTGCTTTCTTGAAAACATTATGACTTTTTCAGATTGAGAAGGTTAATTGTCATAAACATGAGGGACTGATTCTGTCTCTAACATTAGAGTATTCAGCTTTGCAGCCTTCCCTTTCCATCGCTGTGCCTTTTGGGTTGTAATTTCCTACCCCTACAGCATTTAAAGCATATTGAGAGTAGTAAAAGGTGACCGTGCACCATTGCCCTGGTTCCCCTGCCCACTCCCCGCACCAGGGGTGGGATCAGCCTGGGCAGTGGCTCTTGCAGGAGCTGAGCTCACGATATAAGGGGTCAGAGCTTTTTTTTGGGCGCCATTAGACTGCTAAGGGCAGTAAGATGCTCACAGGCATCCTCTGAGAGGGGAAGAAAGACAATACTTTGGGTGCAGACCCCAGGCTTCCGCAGGCCCGTGTGGCATCTCTTTACCCCTCCTGTCCCCAAATTGTTCCCCCCAGCTGCTGCCCTTGCTGCATGTGTCCACGTATGCTCCTGTCTTTCCTGTATCTCCTTTCCTGTGTGCTTTCCTCATTCATCTAGGTTTCCCCTTCCCCTCTTCTTCCTCCTCTCTGCTTATTCACCCCTCCTGCACCTTTGTCAGTCTGCTCTCATTCTTCTCTGCCAGAGCATTAACAAGGGAAGTGGAGGGACATGGCGCAGGCAGCTTCCCTGCTGTCAGCTCTCCTGTCTGGCTCCACAGAGGCCCCAGATAGACAGGAGCAAAGACTGCAGGAAGAATGATTGCAAGAAACATTCTGCTTGGCCCTTTCGCCCTGGGATGCTCTGTGGAGACAGACTAATCCAGTTGAATGCAAGAACTGAGGGAGGTTAGAGCAAGTGACCATGAGGGATCTTTGTAGTCAAGCTAATAGCTTCCAGCTGAGCATTTGTGAATGCTAATTTATTTTTGCAGAGGCTTCGAATATGGACAGAGGCAGAAAGCACACCCTTGACAGGACGACAAGCTACTTCCCAAAAGCTAAGCCTCCACTCTCAAGCACAGGAGATCTCAGAGCTCTGCACGTGGCTGAGTGATGTCCCCCCCACTACCAGCTCTCCATCACCAAGCTACAAGGTAAAGGGAAGTCTTACCTGAGGTGAGTGCCCAGAAATGCTTCAGGATGGCAAGTGAGTCAAAACTGCTGAGCCTCCTGCTAGAAAGACACCTTCTGATACTGCCTACAGGATAATAGGATGAGAAATATTACCATTTTTTTGTTTGTTTTAATTCTCTCTGCCTCGTGATGGTTTCACAAATGATCCCTCTCCATCGTGCGCACTCATTGAATTTTCTGCTTGCTTCTCTTTTGAAACCCGTTTCTAAGATATCTTAATGCTGGTGCCTCAGCTTCAGGCCTTCAGATACTGAGGCAACTGCTTTGAGTCCTTTCACAAGACTGTAGTGCTGCTCACCTGCAAGAAGTTGGGCTCCCTTTCTCCTGTGGCTCTTGGTAGGTGGCCAGCACCTGCTTGGTCATCTCTCAGTCCATCTGTCTTCCTGATCTCAGGTGAAGCAGCTGTGGCAAGTGGTGTCTTGCGTCCTATACCACTGCTCCTTCAAGCTCTCTTCTCAAGTTCTCTGCTTAAGTCTGATACCCAAAATTATCTGTTCATGCTGCTCTGACAGTTGATGTGCTCCCAGAATGAGTGGCTTTCTGTGGTTGATATTACAAAGTAATGAAAAAACTTAGTGTTATGTACTATCTGAGGTGGGTCTTTTGCTAACCATTATATTGCCTTGGAGGTATGCTGAGGGTCTGGCAAACTCTCACTTTTCTAGTTGGAAGTTTCAGAAGTTCCATCTCTGAAACAAGTGGCCTTCTCAGGGATTCACGTAGGTAGCTAAAGTCATGGTGGTCTTTGTAGGGCTGTGGATCATTGGTTTTACTCAAATATCCAAGTCAAGGAAGCTGTGACACTGCAGGGTCAGATCTGGAGCCAGGGTTCTCTCCCTGGCACCTCTTTCTCCAAATCTGCTCACTTCGCTTATGGTTTATGGGATGGATTCTAGACCACAAAGACTTTCTGAATGGAAATCCTGAGTGTATGAATATATCTTCTGTTGTGATACTGAGCCTTTTGTACTGGATTGGTGTCTGAGCCTGCTCCGTGCCTGCTCTTCAGAGAAGGCTTTTTATTGTCCCCAGGATATGTCTTAAGGGAGTAGAAATAAACATGTGCAAAGTTATTAGAGGAACCTATAGATGTGTTGAATGTGCCGTGCTGGGTGTTACAAGAGCCTGCAGAATGCCAGAGCTCCACTGTCTTCCTCCAGGCTTGTGTTCTGATGATGCCAAAAATATGTCATTAAAGATTAATGAATGGGCAACTGTGAAACGTGAGGTGTTCAAACATTAAGAAAACAACAGTGAGGAAGTGGTGTTTGACATTGTTGTAACTATTATAAAGAAAGGCAAACAAAATTTGTATGCTTGAGGAGAGTGCTTTAATGTGAAGTGATATTGCCTTCAACTGTGTGATGCTCAAGTCCATTTGGTAAGACAAAACCCTTAGACGTGCAAGAATGAAAAATTAAGAGTGTGTGTGGCTATATAATATGTTTTTGTTGCAGCTGAGTAGTTGTAATAGAGTATCATGAAGCAGAAAATGGAGAAGGTGTTATGTCTTTCAGATGAGGATGGGAGAATAATGCAATATTTATTAGAGGCTGGACACTGGATCTATTTAGTAAAGAAAAAAAAAGCTCTCCTTGGAATTTGTTTGACATGTGCCTGGGAGCTGGATCCATTCCTGCTTTAACAGCCCACACAGAGTGACACTCTGCAAACACAACATTGTCACCTGAACAATTCACTCAACAGCTCGCTCTGCTGTCAATCAGAGAAGACTCATTTCTCTTCTAAAAAAAAAATTTTTTTTTATACCCCCTCTTTTTTTTTTTTTCTTTTGTCTCCAAGCCTTTGTTGATGTTGACAGCTCATCCTTTGGCCATCATTCATCCTGGCTACTGCAAACTTTGGAGAAAATAAAAACCCTGCTCCCCTAATCAGATTAGAGGGCCTGCAAATTGAATTCAGCCCCTCTCAGTGTCCCCTCAGCTGGCTGTCATTAGGAGCAAAGGCTGGCCCTTGGCGGAGGTCCAAACACCAGCTAACTGAATTTGAGATGCTGGAGTCTTGACAGGCCAACGAAGGTAATTGAAGAGCTGTGGGGATCTTGTAAAATTTCAGGCAGTGGGGATTACACTGGGGGGATCTTTGGGACCCATCTGTAAAAAGGGACAGGGCACTGAGAAGCAGCTCTTGTCGTTGTTGAGACTGGCACAGATGAATAGAGGAAAAAAAATATTGAAATGCAAAAATGAGGTTTTCGACACACTGACTTCTTTGCCCCCTTGTCCGCCTCTGTCTTAACTGAGTGCTCAAATCCAAATCTTATTGAGTGGCTGTAGTCCAGAAGTGTCCAGAGGCCTTGGGCGTTGTGTAAACATGCTGAATTAGTAAATGCTGTGTTTGAATAATGTTCTTAAAATATTAAGAATGAAAAAGCAAGCCTACAAACTCATGTCTGGATTTATATTTGCCTGACTATCTTATCTTAGAGTCCTATTAACTCTTCCCTTGTATAACTTTTCCTTTCAATTCTTCCTTGTTGTTCCTTCCCAGTTGTCTTCCTTCAGCTGGGACCAGCTAACTCCCAACAAAACTCATCTTGGTCATTGTTGTCTTTCCTGCTGACACAATTTATTAAATATCCCAAGGCAGAGGGGGAAACTTCTTAGCTAGCCTTCCAGCACTTGCAAATTATCTAGTTTGGTAAAAATGTTTTGGGTTTTATCTGCATGCAAGGAGGTTCTGATGAGGAGAACATTAGCATTCTGGTCTGTTGATCCTTGTGGATTTGGAGTGTTTTAGAAAATTGTCCCACCAGAGGATAGACACCACAATTCCTGTAGATATGTCAGTGAAATATATACATTGAAATAATGAGTTAGTACTGAGAAGTAATGCTGTTGCAGTGGGCTGCAATGGCTGCAGCAGACAGGATCCTCTGGGAGTCCTGATCCAAGCCCTGAGAAACCAAGACTGACTTCAGAAAAGTAGTAGTAAAGCTGGACCTAACTGGGATCCGAAGCTTTTTTTTTTTCCCCAGCCAGGTGCAGCACGCAGAACATGGAAGAGAAGAAGCCCATTGTACAAATGTCAGGTCTTTGTGGGGAAAAAAAATAAATCTAAATTCCTGCTGAAACATATAGGTAGACCTGCCCTGGGCACAAAGAAATATCACAAAGTGGGGAAGCAGGTGCCCTCCCTCTCTGTGCAGCTTCTCTTTCCACAGAGGAGCAGGCTTGCCTGATTGCATGTCCTTTTGATCTCTTTGGTATCACTTCAGATATTGATATATTAATTGCATCTTTGGTTAAAGGTCATAATATTCATAGCTTCCAAAAGTCCCTCTCCTTCCCTTTGTCCACCCCCCCAACTCCCAGAAGAAAGATGTTTGCAGAAGAAAACTCTGTTTCTAGGACTCCAGGGCTGACACACTCTCAGGACACTTCATCTGTTTCTCAGCCCAAGCCCAGCTCTATGCCAGCTACACAATTTCAGCCGAGCTACTGGTGCATATTTGGTCTTTCACCATTTAGCATTGTTATCAGCTGCTTCAGCCTCCCATCCATCATTCAAAGTACAGTCCAGGAAACCAGAATAACACAACATACATTTTAGACAGTCTTCAGCTTCTGTAGACTTGCATAGCCCTAGGGAAAGCAAAGGAACTATGCTGATTTAAAAATTAAAATAAAATTCTAAGATCTTGTTTTCTTCATGCAACAGTAGTATTATAAGTAGGGTCAGAATTGTAACCCATTGCAGAAATTGTTGACCAAAGTCCAAGTCTCAGTTGCCCGTAACTTTGCCAGGTTATATCCCCTTCCAGTACTAAATGTTTGCTTTGGACTGGTTTAAAATGATAATGGGGAATCTAAGACTTTTAGCTCTTCTGATCATCTGTGTGGAAGACTGCATGATGCCACATGAATATTCCTGATGTGCACTTCCTCAGCTCTCCCTGTCATTTGTAGGAATTTATCAATGTTCTGCTGATTGCTGCTTCATAGCTGGGCAAAGACCCTGTGTACTAGGTGGGATTTGTGCAAGCCTAGAGAGTTAAAGACCGTATAATGTATTCACATCCACAGGCTGATCTAAGTGTGGCAGAGTACTCCTCGTTCTAGCACTTCCCAACTTGTAGATGTTTAACTCCATGATCCTCCTTATATGTCTGTTGCTCGTTTCTATTTTTTTACTTTAAGATATGGCGTTATCTGTCACAGTGATGGGTTGAAGAGAGGAAAGAAATATGGTGGCTATCAGTTGGAGAATCAGTTGTGATCCTGAGAAGGTAACTCTAAATAAAAATATTGGAGGTGCTAAAGTTTCCTCTCTGCTATAGGGCAAATGAGGTTTTTTGGAATATCTCCATCTATTATAGGACACCTGAATATTCTAGGTAAAAGGTTTCTGGTTAGATTTTTATTCTATTTTGAATTTATTCTCTGAAAGAGTAAGTAAGAATATGAAGTCCTGCTTTTTTTTTGGCAGGGATGGCGTGGAAAACTGTGGCTCTTTGACATAGGTCTTGCTTTGGGGGAAACATCTTTAACATGGTATATGCAGAAGCCATATGACCTTCATCGGTAGTAGAAACCAAGAAGGGGCTTTTTGGGCAGCTTTTAAAGACCTGCTAAGACAGAAGTCAAGTTTTCAGAGCATAATCATCTGCCATCATGACTCTCTGGGTTATGTGGAAGCTGAATTCTGCTAAACATCTTCAGTTATAGCCACAGAAGTCTCTAGATAGTCCCAACAACTCAGTGATTCCTCCTTATTCTGATAGATCCTGAAATCACTTCAGGATGACCACAAAGGTCTCAAAGTAAGTTCAGGTATCTGTTCTGATGAAGGACAGCTGTGTCCTTAAATTTACTAAATTTGAAAGCCTGAGAAATAGCATTGTACTGAGTGTTTTTCAGTACTCAAATATGAGGATTTACTCCCAAATAGCAACATGCAATAACATCCCTGAGCTTATCCCTGTACTTGATTGCACTGAACAAAACCAAACAACAACAACAAAAAAACCCAGCTTTTAAATCTTCTGGTGCTCAGACTCGAAGGAGAGACTTCTGATAAACTAAATATGGTTAGAGTACCCTTTTGTGCTGTTGAGGCCAGACTGTGTGACTTCAAACTATCAGATTGCCTGCATCCGTTTTCTCCTCAACGTTGCCTTCTGTAGATTGCGCTCTACATCCAAATGACCACTGTTTATCTATTGCACCATATAACTAATACTTAGGAAAAAAAAAAAAATCTTTTCCTCTCTAAGGTTATATGTAATAGGCTGCCTGTAACTATACAATATTATTTGGGAAGATCAGTACTCACAGGATAAAGCAAAAGAGGGTTTTTTTTTTGTGGTTGTTAAACATCAACACTTTTCCCTTTCAACCTTCTCCAGCCTCCTATGTTTAGGACAGCAAAGAGCAATAGCTCTTTGAATGATATGAATCTATTTCTCTCTACCCAATCTATTACTACCACAAAAAAACCCCACCAAACCCAAAGCCCCAACGCTTCCTGAGATGAAACTGGTGGTCATAATGGCCAAACTTGAAAAGGGTGTACAGATGTCATTCTGGGAGAGTTATGGTTTGGGTGCAGTTGCAGTGCCCCTATGGAGCTTCTGCAGAGCAGGATTCATATGTGGCTGCCCCTAGGTCCTCTTGGCCAATGTGTACACATCAACTGGTGTGTATTTAAGTGTGTTTTTCTTTGGACTGGTGGTGGTGTGAGATCTCTAGCTCAGGTGAGGTGAGCACAGAGGGTTTGGGGATTTGTGTGCTTCTGACTCTGCTTGTGAAGCTGCTTGTTGTCCTGAAGGGCTCCTTCTTTAAGACTTACTCCACAAAGAGACTTGTCAGGAAGCTAATCTGTCATGAAACCACCTCTTCGGCAGAAGCTACCCAACAGAGGAAACCAAAAGTCCCTTCTGCAAGTGTTTTCCAAATGTTTTCTAATTCCTCTTGAAGTTTGCCTCTCCTGCCTTCGTTTCTCCTCTTCTAAAACTTCAGGGATACCTCACCTCCTTGTGCTATATTTCTGAGAGGTGACCTCTCCAAAGTGGCCTCCTGTGTGTTTGCTGTACAGCTGAGAGCCGGGCCTCACTTTGTGTAATGCTTTAATTATAATGTCAATGTGGATTCATTAGCATGACAGCTGTCACTGTAAATGGGTGAGTGGGAGGCTCTTGGACCCCCTGGGGTTAGGGTAATTGATGTAGTGAACAGAATACTGTATTCACTGAACAATGGGCCAGGTCTCTGTTCTGACCCGGGAAGGGCAATCAGCCTAAGCAGGGGATCGATAGGAGCTGAATTTTCATCCATGATCAGATTGATTCAACCATGTTAACCTCCATGTGCAGATGATGTTCTGCTGGAGCCGGGGTGACTCTCGCACACCCCCAAGGAGGATGGGCAAATGCTGACGCTTTCATTTTTAATATAAATCTTGAGCAGACACAAAAGCAGCTGCAGTTTTGCTCCATGACTCTGAGTGGAGGAAAAGGGGATCTGCCCAAACATCTGGAGGCAGTTCTTCATGTTTGTTTTGCCATTGCTTCCCCAGCTCTTAGTCTTCTTGACATCTATTCCACAGCGAGACTTCCCTTTGCCAAGCCTGCTTTTGGAAAATGAGCTAATAGCATGGTATTGTTCATTTTCCTTAAGAGATTCTGCCCCATGGAAGTAAGAAGCTGTTCATGCTGCCTTTCGGGAGCCCTGATAAAGGTCTCTGCTCTTTGATGTCTGATGCAGGTTGGTTCCTCTGCAGGTCGATCCCAGATCTTCTGGTGATGTTTCTTCAAATGGAGTTTGTCTCACACTGACAATCGCTTCCTGTTACATTTGCTGGTCTAATTATTCATGTCTTTTCAGTGTTACTTGCACCTTTGAGCAAATACATAAACAAAGAAATAGTCCGAGACTGCAAGGGTTAAGAAAAATAAGGTGTTATTATAGAATCTGTAGGTGTCTTCTGTAATATTTGTAAGGTAACCTGAATACTAAATTCACTCCTCTAACAATGGAAAGTACTATTTGGGTCAGGTAAAAATAAGTTGAAGAGAAGCAATTGAGTAAATTATGCTTAAAGGCTGCAGTGACATCACTGTTCTGGGGTATCTTTTTTTTTTGTGTTTCTTTGAGGGGATAAGTAGTGCTCACTAACTTTTCCTTTGCTGAGAACTGG
>JAOXNG010000012.1:50544017-50554355 GCA_028566535.1 Scolopax minor
CACTCTTTAAAGTAATTTAGTTTGTTTTTCAACCCATTTTCTCTCCTCTAATCTGAAGGGAGATGCTCTTCCCAGAAATTACCAAATAGTTGGCATGCCAGGGACCAGCATCTCTTGGATGGAGTGGAGCACAGTATTGGACGATCTGGTCTACTGATTTAAAGCCTGCTTAACTTCAAGCAATATTTCCCTGAACTTTATAAGGCAATCTTAGCTCATAATTTTCTTATAGAACTTTTCCAAGCAGTTCAAGAAAGGATTGATGGCCTGCAATTTTACAGTCACTGCCGTGGTCCTGTAAGATAAAAATGGATTAACTATCCCAAATTAAATATTTAATGTAATAAAATGCTTTTTTAAAGGCATGGAAGAGGGACTTGGTCATGCATTTTAGTTATACTTAAAAAAGTCAGGTCAGTGTCAAATTTGTTCTGTTCAAATCCTAACAAGTGCCAAAGATAAATCTCTTCTGTTTGAAGAAAGTTAAGATAGTCAAGGAAGCAGATCAAATAATGAGGAATAGGTGAATTTAAAATCACTGTTCCAGGTTGTCAAATAGATTAGAGTTCAAAGACTGAACAGTAAATTATACATATGTATAATATATAGGTACAATTTCACATTCCATTTTTGTAATTGGAAAAAAAAAAAAAAAAGGAGAAAGTATGTCTTATTAATTCATCCCAGACTCTCTAGATACTCAATCTTAGGTCAGCAATGACATTAAATAAGTCATAGTAAAATCTTTGGACAAAACTAACACGAGATTTATCGCATCGTAACATATCCATAGCTTAGTCTAACTGAGAATGAGTACATGTATTAGCTTTTATATCTCTTCTACTTTCCTTTTTGGAACTATGCTAATAAACGATGAGGAGAGGAGGTGTGAGCTCACTAATGCAGTGAAATGAAAATTGAAAATTTCAGCTTTGTTGCTTCGGGTCAGGTAACTGGTGTTTTAGTTTAATTGGGCGTAGATGAAGCTGTAATGTTTCAAGACTTGCAAAATGAAGAAAATGAAATATTTGACTGGGAAAGTGCTGAAGTTGTAATTTCTCTGACCTTTAATTTTAGCTGAAACTGTTACCTAAGTTGAACACTACTTGTGAAAGCAAAAAGGCATAAGGCTTTACGGTGCTGACCTGTTACTGGTTCTTAGTGGCTTGCCTGCAGTAGAACACAGATCATAGCTGCATTGCATCATTTAGGAGTACAACCCTTCAGCTAAGGACAGAGGTAGACTATTTTTTCCTCCAACTCTCTCTTCCTGGTATGATCTGGTGGCTAAGAAGAGCAGGATGATGGAGAGGGAAGCATCCTCCCACCTTCCTCACCTGGGCTCAGCTCCTTTGCTCACAGTGTAAAGGGGCTCATCTACAGTGCTGGGCGTCCCCCAACAGCTTCAGATTTTCCATCTTAGGGGACACAGTCACGTAGGGTTAGGGATATATTTTGAGTAGCAGGTAGGATAAGGCTTTGACCGTCACCCATGGCACAGACAGAACATTTGGGGTTTTAAATGCTTTTTTACAGCATAGACCATTAAACCACGTTGGACTGTCTGTCCACATAAATATTGTGTTCATCTGTCCATGGCTCCTGCACCTTTATTGCTGCCTTTCAAATGGGAGAGTTAACCTGACAATTTAACACCAACAATTAAGATGAAAGAGGTGAGCAACCCTTAATTTCACAGCACGGAGCACCCTGAAGGCCACCCAAGGTAATAGGTGCTAGAGCAGCCAGCTGGTGAAGTGACCACACCACCCACGTGGCCGTGTCCTGATGATGTTCTTACCTCCATAGTGACTCCTCGTTTGTACTTACCTCCATAGTGACTCCAAAAGGGTTTCTGTTGCAGCAGGACAGACTCTCTTGGGATGAGGAACTTGCTGGCTGGTCCAAGCAAACCAAATCCACTCCTGGAGGTGAATTTTCAGGCTTGCCCTGGCGTGTCCTGTGTGTCTGTGCAGTGGGGAAAAGGCAACACCGTGAGACTTCAAAAGGAAACGTGGCACCCCTTGGCACCCAGCTTGCTTCTGGAGACCAAACAATGTGAATCCTTTTCCCAGCTCACAGCGAAAGCCCTGTTCAATTCCCCAGCCTGAAAAGACAAGACAAAACTTCGTTTGCACACAATCACTGTCCCATAATTATATAAAAAGAAAATAAATCAATAGCACAGCGGTTCTGTAGCGTGCCTTTTTTGTAAGTTATGTTGATGCTGCCAAAATCAGTGACTTTCCCAGCAGCTCACTGCCACAATCAGGTGTAAGAAACCTTGAATAGAGCAGCTTGCAAGCAGCTGATCACACTCTAGAATTTCTCAGTATCATGGCACTTTTTTTCCCCTAATATCTTTTCAAAGACCACTTTAACTCCACGCGTTCTCTGAAAATAAAGCACACAGTACCGTGCCTAGGCTTCAAAAGGCAGGAATCAGCCACTGCCCATGCGTGAGCCATCACACAGGTTTCCAAACTCCGGTGGCATTTTTAGGACAAAGCCAGCATTTAATACCCAGCTGAACTCTTATGGGTTGCCTCGCAAAGTCAATAAGGGCTCGACAGAGCATCAGTGACAGCAGGGAGGATCTTGAGGAAGAGCTGCCACTCCATGTCTCTTACCACAGGAACCCATGACTAAGAGAAATGAAAACTAACTATGGTGATGTTTAAAAATCAGCACCAACACTTGTCTAGCCAGACAGCAGCATCCCCAGCAGGAGGGAGATGCCTGGAGCCACAGGGAATTCCCTACAGGTGCAGGAGGCAGCAGGATGGGTTTCTCAAGGACTGCCACACCAGTCCGGCCCACACGATTCCAGCAAGAAGTGGGAGGAAGGACACAAGTGACAAATGGCATAACACTCACCACAGTATTAGTCCCACTACCGCACAGTTCTCCCATATAATTGAATTTTCCACTGTCTCATATCCACGATACACCCACACCTTCAACTATTCCCAGTTGCTGCACAGACACATTTCATTATCCTGCCTTGAACTGGAAGAAGGTAAAAAGCAGGATTTCTAGCTCATGGAAACTTTCTTTCCTTCGTTCCCACAATCACTATTTTTCCCCTTTGCCTTTCCAAACTTTTGTACGAATTGACCTTAGTGCAAAGCTCTGAAAGGGCTCTTCTCTGAGCAGCCGTCCATTGAGAGCCAAAAATTCATGAGTTTTCAGTTTCCTAAACTCAGAGATGCTGCAAGCTCTGATGTGGCTCTGCAGAAATCGCCTGGGATCCAGAAAAAACAGTGTGCCTGATGTGGGTAAGATCCAGTACTTTAAAGAAATTGCTTTTGATAAAAGAGAATCCTGCCTCCTACTTTACCAGCAGCTGTATTTTCAACTTCTGCCTCTCAGTCGGTAATGATCATTTTTACTGTCTCCTAAGTCAGGGGTTTAATAGTAACATCTGCTCATCAGATCCTATTCCGTGCAGTGATAAACCAACTTTGTCAGTGCAATTATGAATTCACAAGGGGATCTAAGCTTTGCACATCTATTCTCTACCACCCTGTGAGACAGCCAAGCAGGTAGGCTCCGTATCTAGCCAGAAGAGTTAAGTGATTGAAGAAAAGATCCTAAAAGTCAACAAGCAGAATGAGGGAGCACTCGAGCCAACCAAGAGGAAACTCTTAAAGGTTGCTTAAAAACTACCTACATTTACAAATTTGCTATTTTCGGCTGCAAGAAACTGAAAATTTACAGCCCCTCCTTTAGCTGCAGGCAGGCATCACAGCATTTCCACATAGCAAGACGAGTTCTCCACCCAGAGGAGCTATGTAACAGATAGGAGCAAAGCAAAACATGTCCCATCATCACTTCAGTAAAAAGCCCAAACTTTAAAAGTCTGGAGCATTTGCAGCTATAAAGCAACTGCCCTCTTCGGGGTTTTCAAATAACTATTGCAGCCGTTCTTAATCAATAACACCTATTTCCTTAGCAAAACAGGGAAAGATAATGCCAGTGAATAGCAAATACATGATATATAATGTGAACATAACTAATTATCTTATTTAAGCATGACATTTAAATCTTCACAAACGTAGTGGCAACCTACAATGATATTTGCTGGAGGCAACTGTTCTTTCATACTCACACAACAGCATTATTTATAGCAGCAGAGCACAGCAAAGGGACATGAAAGGCAGCGACGAAAGATGCATTGTAACAAGCAATAAATCAGACAGCACTGAATCGCTGAATGCTAAAGGAAAGGAAGCCACCTGAAAATAATATTGTGATTTAGCAAAAGACATTTAAAATGTACTTAATCTCAAGTTTCTTACAAAAGTAGTGGAATTTAGCCTTTTATTAAGAATTAAGTATGTTCTTAACTGCTCTGCTGAGTGAAGGTCTAAAGGAGGACAATATTTATGATGATTTCCACCTGGGAAAAAAAGGAGTTGAGGGAAATTCATAAAGCTATCAAACACATAGGCACATCTCAGTCAATAACAACACATATCACTGACAGAATAAACTCTATTAGCGTTCATTCCAGATTGATTTAGTGGCATTCCTGTGAGCAGCCATTTTTCACCTTCCACTAAAGTGCTTTTGCTCCTGCAAAACTGCTTTAGGAGACTTAAATACACCTAGGAGCTGTTACAGCAGGTAAACCTTTCTTCTTTACTCATCATTTTCATGCAGGACTACGGCAACATTTAAGAAATTCAGGAATGAAATATTGAATTCATATCTTTGGTGTCTATCTTTGCAAACAGCCTATGATTTTCACGTATGTGGGATTCTTTAGTATGTGTCTGCATGTGTGTGTGCCTGCATATCTATTACCTTAAACAACAATATAAACATTTATCTAAAGAAATCTCCATATTCGTCACTTTCTTTAAGAAGTGCTGTTCATCAAGCATTAGGATTTTGTCTTTCCAATATTTAGCACAATTATTTTATTATAATTATTACTTTTTCACTGATTTAAAATAAAAACCTTTTATAATAAAAGTATTCAAAACTTAGTGTACGTGGCCTGTGCAAAGACATGAAATAACTGTTAAATCAAGAAAGGAAACAAGTGAAGAAAGACATGGAACCAGTCTTCAAATCCATCAGCACGGGATGGGACAAGACATGATGGACATAAATTACAGCAGGGACTTTAAGGTGGGTATTAGGCACAAAATAAATTCTCTAATGGTAAGGTTAAGGGAATCCTCTGAGATTGCCTGGGAATGTAAAAGATGCCCATCCCAGGGGCTTTTCTAGTTTGGTTAATGAAACGTCTGTCAAGAAGGTTTAGGAACAAATTTGCCTTGCCACCAGGTTAGGAGACAGATCTCTTGACACATCCTTATTCCGTATTTTTAATAATTCTAAGGTATAAGCTAAGTAGAAAGTACTAGAAAAAAAGGAGGATGGAGGAGAACTCATTCTAGTTTCTCTATGCCAGACAGAAGAGTCTGGTGCTACATTGTTCTTGCACAGTTGTGGACCCCCACAGTACCCCTTTATCCAGTGATGCACACATTTTTATGGCCTCAGCAGTAGGAATCAGCTGCCTAGATGCCCTCAAGCCTACAAAACACCCTACGGGGCTGGTACAGGCTGAGACATTTCCCACAGGTAACTTAACAGACGTCTACAGCCACTAGGTAATTTCCATTTATTAAGATAAAAGCAGATGCACCTGCTCTCTCTTAGTGGAAGTTTGCTCTTTGCTCAAAAGGGACCATAGATTTCATTCCCAATTTTAAGTATGTACATCTTTTGGCTTAGCAAAGGTAGCTCCTGCCATTGTTTGCTGGTGATGTAAAGTAATATACGTGACTGTGGGAAGCAATCTTTGATACAAACAGAGAGCAACCTCATTCATTAAATTAAGTTTCAGTCTGAGTCTATAATAATGTGACAGCGTCTTTGCAGTGAAAGCCATTTGACTCATACTCTCTCTTTAAGTACAGAGAGTCTGAGCAGCTGCAGAGGTCAGCACTGAAGTGTGAGTCATAAAATTAGTTTCAAATTCAGTTGTGTGATGAACCTGAGCATATAGCCTCCTTTGGAGAGAAATAAAGCAGAACTTTATGAATCAGATCAGAAATGGCCAGAAGAAGAAAATTGTTTTCTAGTCTTTGAAACTTGTAACTTGCTGGGTTTTTTTCAGTTTGAAGAATCCATAAAGGTTTCCCAGTGAAGCTGCGTATTGTCTTTGCTGAATTTAAACCTCTGCTGATAGCTTTGCTTTCTTTAGTACTCCCACTGATCCCTTAGAAGATGGAAAACACAGACATATGTGAATTACCTGAATCCAGTGTGGTTTAAAAGGGAATAAAAATGATGTTCTTAACAAGCCTCCCTGAAAACATTTGTAATTACCTACCTGGAAAGTGCATCCTGCTTTGCACAAATAGTCTAAAATGAACAACCTTTTTCCCTCAAAGCTATGACACCCAGGGATGCAAGAACATGAGTATTTCAGAGCAGAAATAACCTCCAAGTAGGGTTTCTGCTGACATTTTTTCCAATGTCTTAACACTAAATTAATTTCAGAAGGTTTTCAGGCTACTGTTCCAATATTAACTGAAGACAATGGTATTGATATCAAAAAGGAATACTAGTTGCAATTTTAGCATGTTTTCAGTTTTCTGTGATCAGCTAAAGACCAAAATATACTGGCCAATTTTGCACATCTGCTCTATGGTAGGTACTTCTCTAGTGAATCAATTCCAGCTGCAACTACAACTAGCCCAATTTTAAAATTATTTTAACAAAGTTTGATTAATTGAGCATGGGAATCCATAGGATTTTGGCCACCGATGCCTGGAACCTTATCTGCAACTGTAGAAAAGAATCCAAAGCAGCATTTCAGAAGACCTTTTGCCACCAGCAGAGAAGTCCACAGGCATTATCCCTCCACCAGTTGGTGCTTTGATCAGTCCATTACACCGCTGCTACAGAAGTGGTGTAAAACACAGCCAGCACCACATGGTAGCTAATTTCACTTGCTCTGAACAGCTGCACAAAACAACACGCTGCAAAGAGAAGACAATGAGATTCGCTGTATCCTCATCTGGATCTTTGAGCCACCCATTTATTATTTATGCCAAGCTGTAGGAACGACCCGTGCTTAGCAGCCCTAACAGGATTGAAGCTATCCCTGTGAAGTGACACTGGGCTCAGCAGTTGACCTTCCTGCAAGCCGGGCATACCTGATGGATCCTCGTTTAATTTCATAAATAATGGTTTGCTTTCCAGTAGGAAAAATGTTGTAATAATTCTCTCTGTAAAATGTATCTCAGGATACATTTTATATATGGCTCCATTTTACTTAAATGCCACGACCTATATACATATTTAACTTTTTTTTCACCCAGAAGCAGTACAAAAATATTAGAGATTATAGAAGTATTTAATTTTTAGAGGGAATGTCATTCATAGCAAAAATATGATGGGCTACTAATCCTTATTTATTAAATTTCTCTGTCTTGCACAGAAGGGTGCATGCTTTCCAATTCCCTCTTTAGGGACTCACTTCATATTTAGTCAGTTTTGAACTTTTCCATTCATATATTGGGGTCAGAATCTAAACGGAGCAAACCTCCAGGTTCTTATGTGAGCCATAAATTCAACTCTTAAATCCTTCGTCTGTCAACCTGTGTTTTATGCTACAGCAAATCACCTTCAGAACCACTTCCTTTCCTTCTTTACAGAGAAAAACATTTTAATCCATGGCACCATCTAGGTCTTTTCTGTCTAAGCTAACTTTAATCCTTCTTCTGAGTCTTTTCATGAGTAAGATTTAGGGACTCTTTTTTGCTCCTCCTTTCTACATCTCATGGGAGAGATAGAATAAAAATATTAATTATCTCTAACAGTAAATAATCAAAAGGGTCTGCTGAAATCTATGGATAATCTCCCACCAAATTCAGTCAGGTGACTATTTTATCCTCCAAGAGGCGGTTTTCTAGTATTGGTAGTTTTTCTAGTATTGGTTCACATCTATGAATAGTCCCAAGTTTTGCTTCTCCATGTCTCCATATACATCTTATTTTAACTTAAAGCAGTAATAGGCACTGGCCATAAAAATATTAATTTTCCATGCTAGAAACCAAACAAAATCAACCACTAAAATATTCGGAACCACAGTTTAATACTAGTTAATATACTGTTCACGATAAGAACAGTGCACGTCACAGCTTCCATCTGCTGCCTCCACCTGGAAGAGCTACTGAACAGTTAAAACACAACACTTTCTCTGGTGACCCCCTTCTTTCTGTACTTGGATGGCTGCAAAAGGCATCTCTATTGACTGACCTGGTACCTCACTTTTTGTTTTGGAAGTGGGATCAGATACTCTAGAGCCCCTTTAAGACCTTTGTATACATCTGCTGCTGCACCAGCACCCATTAACCTCAGTGTGGGCACATCCCACGCTGAAATGACTTGGCATAGACACCCGAAAGTCCTAACTTCTAACTCTTGCCCTGCCATAATATCATTTTTATACATTTGCTGATGGCCAAAGAGCTTTCCACAAGAGCAATGCAAATGGGCAGGTACAGGTATTTGACTGGGAAAAAGACACCATCAGTAACATTTTGCTTTCCCCAGGACTCACATCCATTTTAGAAGCTCTTCATCAAATATCTTTCATTTGTCGTGAAACTCGGTAACCATCCTCTTACATCACCAGTATATCATGTAACACAATTTTAACAAAATTGTAAATTTTGAGTATTTTTACAGCATTTCTTAAACTGTTATTTTGCAATATATTTTTGCGCATTCCTGCCAATTTTTCTCTGCCTATCCCGATGGCCAAGTGTATAACTTCTTACACTTACCTTTCCCAAAGAACAAGATGTACTGTTATTCAGCTTCCATTTTCCTATTTTGTTCCCCTTTCCTTTCTGAAAAGTCAGAGAGAGAGTATCAAAGAGCACAATAAAAACATTATTTTTTTAAAATAGAACTGCATTTCTGCCATTAATTTAAAAGCTACCTAGTCATAATTTTAAAATTTATTCTAAATCTAACATCATGAAGCACCGTTTTTGCAGGTGACTTCCTGACCAGTTCTTTTTAATGAATTTCTTCAGAAACATAGAACTGGAAAGCAATTTTAAGGTAAAGCTATATAGCAATATCCTTTTGCAGTAAAAAACCCAATAAATATACACACAAATTCCTTCTAATTGCATTGTATTTTCAATATTTTTTCAAACCAATTCTTGTTCCACCAGAAGTGTCAGGTTAAGAACATAGTCAAGAAGCACCTTTTAATTTCAGGTTTTTGCTGTTACATTAGTTTCAGAGACATTTTATTTTCCCATTCTGTTGTCTTTTGCACTGGACTCCCGGTTCCTAGGTGAACATTTTTTAAACTTGTATGTCACAACACTTCTCCTGTTCCTATTATTTTATTTACTGAGGACTTAACAAAGTCAAGCGCCCAGAAGTTAATTGCAAACATTCATTATTTGGGAAAAGAAAAAAAAAAAAGGAAATTTCTAAGTTAAACTGACATATCCAATTTACCCTGGGGTAAACCAACAAAACAAAGGAAATTATCGGAATTCAGTCTCTCAGACTAAATCATCAGATTTCTACTTTCTTACATACTTTGCTCATTCAGTCCTGCTTCTAATGCAAGCCAGTTTTTAATGAATTTTAATTAATGAATATGAATGGTATTCAGAAAACTTCCACTGAGCAGCCTTGGCATCATGTCTTGGTGTAAATGTAGAGTTTCAGACCTTAGCTGCCTAAAAGTTGATTTTCCTCATAGAATCATGGAATAGTTTGGGTTAGAAGGGTCATTTAAAGTGCAACCTTTGAATAGTACAACCTCCCCTGCAACAAGCAAGGACACCTTCAACTATATCAGGTTGCTCAAAGCCCCATCCGTCCTGACCTTGAATATTTTCAGAGATGGTACATCTAGCCCTCCTCTGGCCAACTCTTTTCTAGTTCTGGGCAGAATCACCTCCCTTGAGCTGCTGACCACACTTCTTTTGATGCAGTCGATGTTGGTCGATATGTGACCACACGTTGATGGCTCATGTCCAGCTTTTCATTCATCAGTACCCCCAAGTCCTTCTTGGCAAGGCTGCTCTTGATCCCTTCTTCGCCCCAGCCTGCATTGATACTGGAGTTTGCCCCAATCCAGGTGAAGGACCCCGCACTTGGCCTTGTTGAACCTCACACGGTTCACATGACCCCACTTCTCAAACCCTCCTAGGACCCTCTGGATGGCATCCCATCCCTCACCAGTGTCAAGCGCACCACTCTGGTCGGTGTCATCCACCAACTTGGTGGGGGTGCACTCGAACCCCCAGTCTATGTCATTGATGAAGGCATCAAACA
>JAOXNG010000012.1:51678869-51692668 GCA_028566535.1 Scolopax minor
GCCCCATCCCTGGAGGGGTTCAAGGCCAGGCTGGAGGGGGCTTGGAGCAACCTGCTCTGGTGGGAGGTGTCCCTGCCTAGGACAGGGGGTTGGAACTCAATGATCTTTAAGGTCCCTTCTAACTCAAATGATTCTATGATTCTATTCTATGATTCTATGATTTTATACAACTCATAGAATTATGATAAAAGATGTCCATTATCCACATGCAGATAAACACATGAACACACCTTTTAATTCAAACATACTTGAGAAATTGTCTCACCCCATCAATGGAAAAATACTTGAGCTGGACAAAGACAGTAAGTGAAAAAAATTATATGACTAGGATAATTTTGCAGCCACTTTTTATTCCAAAAAGTTGTATTTTTGTAAACCTGACATTTCCAAAACAGTGCAAGTGAATTAGAATACAGGTGAACACGAGCTTCTAAATACAGGTGACATCAATAAGAGTGAACACATTCTTCCAACCACAAGTTCACAAAAAGAAACATATCATTTTACAATACATAAGGAGTGACAGTCTAAGCAAAAGGAGTGACAATGGTGCGGGTACCCTATTGTGTATGCAAACCATGCTCCAAAAGCAGTTATAGTCTTTATGCCAGTTTAATCAATGCACACTAAATGAAACAAGTCCTACTTTCCTGTATATCTAAGAAACCCTTTCAAGTGGGTGAACTTGGAGAAACACAGAAATTAGTGCTATGACTCCCTTAATCCTTTAGTGAAAGCAATATTTAATAGCCCACACCCCATCCATATTATGCTTGAAACTTGTGCAAGACTCCAAAATGTGCCCATAAACAGAAGACATTCAAGAAAGTCAATACCAAATTTTGCCAAACATCACCTTTGTGCAGTTTTTGCCTAGTTACCTGCATATCACTGACTTGTAAGTAGGGTCCTTCCCATTCACGTGTCACAGTAGAGAGGGTTGTCCTCGCTGTTACGCTCGGCATTCCAAAAGCCTTTGCCACTTTGAGATGAAAGGATTGTTTAAGTTCAGATTAGATATGGGGAAGGATTACGTTACTGAGAGAGCAGTCAGGCACTGGACGTGTGGATGTGGCACTTCAGGGCAGGCTCTGGTGCCCGGGACTGTGGGGGTCGTGTGTGTGTGTGTGTGTGTGCTTGGACTCGGTGATCTCAGAGGTCCTTTCCAACCATGATGATTCTGTGATGACTTCTGTTAGCCACAATGGTCAAGTACCAGACCATAGTAGTGACAGCCTTGGAGCACGCTAGCCCTGCTGTTGCTTGGGGTGAACTGATGGAAATTCACCTCCAGACCCTTGCTTTTCAAATGAAACAGTCACAAAATATGCTGTGAAAGGTGGCAAATGCTTCCAGCTCCTGGGAAGTGAAATTCACCCGTCTGCTGTTGCCGACCAAAACTCTGAAAAGATCACATCTTGAATTCAAGATGGACGTGAAATAGAATTGCAACAGCATGGACACTGCATTAAGTGAATTTTCCCTTAATTCTGCACCCCCCCATCCCCTTTGTTCCTGATCATATTTTTCTGTGAGTCTTAGGTGTTTTTCAACAGAAAACCCACGTATATTAGGTTTAAATACTAGCAAAACTAACTGATGTCAGAAATACCATACTGTGAGGAATTCAATAGCCTCTAATAGATCAGTGCAAAGGCCATAAGCCTTTTGGGTTTGCACTCTGAAGAAAACTCTGCATTTCTCTACAAGTGGTTATAACAGAATTTCACCTCAGCAGGTTTTTTCAGTTTCTAGCTTAAATGATCATTTTTTATATGAATTCTGTCAAATCACTAATGATTATTTTATAAAAAACCATAACTGAATAGACTAATAGCTTTTCTTGTCAAACATTGAATCAATGCACTTAATTCACTTAAAAAACATCTTCTGCCTAATGGGTGTAGATAGTTAGGTTAATAGATTCTGTAGTAATAGCAGGCACTTAATGCCAGTGGGGGAAAAAAGCAAACAGGTATATGGACGTGGTGAATTTTTTAAAATTTGAAGCTCTAAGGTATTTGGCAAGGAAGAGCAAGGAAAAGACCTGTGCTTAAGCAGATCTTAAGCAGATATCTTGCATGTTCTCTGTATTCAAGTTTCCAAACTTCCAGCAGTTCTTTTACCTTACTCTTATGGAAGGAGACATACTACAATCATTCATTCCTGTTTCTTCTTTACCTTCTACCACAGAGCTTGACCCATCTTTTCCTTACATGGATTTTATGCCAAGATGACATTTACTTCTTATTTACACAAGGTGCAAAGTACAAGTAGAATTTAAAACAAATCTTACAGAGTTCCACTATTTCTATTCAGATATCCAAGAGCTTTTTGAAAAAATGTGGTTGAATTAACTCCAGCTAAGGTCCTCCTAATTCAACAAATGATTTGCTAAGGGGTTACCAGTGAACAAAGCGGCAATCAGGAACGTCTGCACCTTGACTAAACTTCCTTCTTGATGCTTGAGGAAGGATGACATTCAGTACTTGGAACACCTACATAGGGAATATCAAGATCCAAAGATCCAAACTTTTTAACCCTTGCATCTACTTATCTCTCTTTAAATTATCATATAACGAACTCATGACTCGTGTATAAAATTCACAAGGCAGGCATATGCTCATAGCTTGTAGCAATTTAGCACTTGCTTTGACAGCAACAGAACATGATTATTAACAGTAGCTTTAAAATTGTCATTCTTAATATTAATATGGCTTGATTTATTTTATATATATTTTTTAATTCCAAGGAATTTGTCAATGCCATAGTGGTTGGCCTAGTTATATCCTTTTGGTATCTCAACTGTACAGTCCTAGACCTTTATCAAAGTACTAGAGCCTGCAAGTGAAAATTTCCCAAATGAAAACACTCTATGGCTCTATTTGGCTCTTCAGGGAGCCAAAGCAAGCTACAGATTTTGCTGCATGTCACCAAGGAAGGGTTTTCATCCTCTCCTATTCAGGCAGGGAAAGGACAGACTCTGATCCAGAACATCACGCTTGTGTAATACTTTAGGTTCTTTAGTTTATAAATCAAACACCACATTCAACTTGAAAAAAGAGACAGTGAAACGACTTTGGCTTATTGCCATTCAATGGTCTACATATGACATTGCCAAGCCTTGTGAATTAAGTGTACGAGGATTTCAGCTACTTTTATCTCAAAATCTCTTTTCTCTCTTGCATTTAAGTTTAAAAGTACAATAGGATTTATATATACATATATGTATTTCCAAGGATTTAGCCAGATATCAGTGCTTGAGTGAACTATAGAGCTATTCAATAGAAACTATAAAACATTGATACAAATATAAAGACATAATCAATATAGAAAGCTTATATTTATAAAAAATATTCTTAGGTAACAGTCTTCCCCTGAGGGTATACCACATAGTTGGATTCATAAATATTGCTCTGCACTGCAGCTGAGTTACCGAAGTTCAAAGTTCAGCTCTTAAATGAAGTGTGAATCGATACAGTCACCTGACATGGCCGCAGTGGTTGCCTCAGGATGTGTTCCCTAGCTGCTGGAGTGATAAAGACACAGCATCAATGGGGTCTCCGGAAAATCTGGAGAAGATTCCTTCTTCCACATATGGAAGATACGAGAGCAGGACCTACAGGCTAGCAAGCGCGTGCCACATGACTGGGCTGTAGCTGTCGCAGGCAGTTCACTGGTTTTTCTGGACCCAGTCCCAACTATCTTCATTCTCCTTTCTGCTCTTTTCGGCCTCAATAATTTCTTTGTACCTCCGGCGGAAGAAGCCCATCTGCAAATCAAGAAGAGATGACAGCAGTAAGTAACAGTATCATTACACTGAAACTTACTTCATCAGAAATCAGCGTGCATTAAAAACCAGCACAGGTGTTGACATCTAATTTCTCCTAATGCCAGTCTGAAATCAGAGCTCCTTGATCACACCAATATAAATGAGATCAAACTGAGTCCCAGATCTTCAAGAGTGCTCTGCTCCTTACAGATGAACTGCTCTGAGTCCTCCTGTGTGACACATCATCTTTTAAAAAATGCAAATAGAGTATTTCTAATAAACTCAGACCAGAAGAGGCAAATACAGGTTTATTGGTTTCAAATAATGACCGATGAATGCAGAATGTGGATCGTAACCTAAAGCCACTTGACCTAAAGCTTGGGTTCTGAGTAAACGCTCCCAGAGTTGTATGAACTGTGCTCTCAGTGTCCACAACTGCACAAAACAACAGAGGTGTGCGGCCACCTCACAGCACCCAAATTCCAACTAGAAGCTTTTTTCATAGCTCAGAGAGAGCATCTCAGAACCTCTCATTTTAAGTCTTTCAAATAAACAAAAATTATTTCAAAAACAGACTTTGGTAAGCATTCAAGAATAACTCCTCAAACAAATAGCAGTGCACTATTAAGACCAGTGAATCAATTTTTCGTTCATAATAGTTAAACATTTATGTAATTCCTACCACTCTAAACCTGTTTTCTTACTCCTGCTGGGTAAAACATGATGCTTTAGTCTTTCTTTATCAACCAGTTATTGCAACCCTTTATTCCCAAACTGGCTACATATAGGGATATTTTGTGCTGTTTTGTCACTACTAAGTTGTGGTTAAATTGAGCTTTTTAGTTTCAGTTCTTCAACAACTTTAATTTTCTTCCAAGTACATTTTGACTCACAGGAGCCTGCAAGGCAGCTTGTTCAAACTGCCACACGTGCTTCTCCAGCAGAGCCCAGGTCCTTGCCAGTACCTCCAACTACATCCTGAATTCACAGCAACGTGACAGCAGACACAGACCATCCTCTCATCGCTCCTCACCTCCGCTGCTTGGCATCTGTGCAACGGACACAGGAGCTGCAGGATGCTCTAACGGACCCGTTTTTGGGTAACTGTGGGCCATAACCCCGGGGCATGCTCTTAATCTAGAGATAGGTGTACCCTGCTGAGTGCATAGATGCACATTACATGCACATCTACAACCACTTTATAAATACACAATAGGTAGACGCACACATAAATCTTAGTTTTACAGAGGTCCCCGCGAATAACTGGAAGAAGACCTCAAAAGCCATTTATTCATAGTCTTGTGCACAGACCATGGACATAGTCTGTTTCCCATTTACAATAAGCAAAGCTTTATCTGCCGCTCCATACATGCAAATGCATGGATGATGGTGGGTCTGTTCAGAAAAAAACACCTCACAAAAGGGACACTGTTGAATTTTGGAGGACCATGTTTCCCTCGCCTCTTAGTATCTTTCAGAAGAGCATATTAAGAAAAAGAGAATTAAAAAAAAGTCTCTCTAGTCCCCTATTCTTCAAAGTTGCTCTAAAAGTCAGATCAAGTTCTTTCTTTAGCAGAAAAATAGAATTACTAGTAATTTTTGTACTCCTACCTACAAGCTATATCAGTGCAAAGGATGTATTTTGAAAAGACATCCTCAAGATAGCACCATCATAAAATCCCAGTGAAATCTCACCATTGATGCCAATATTCAATGGAGACTTGAAGCCAATAGGAAAAGTTTCCCTAGATTTTCATGGTCTAAAATGGAGGTGAATTATTTTATTGATAATGAAAAAAAAAAATAAGAACCTACTACTTCTCCATTGCTCTGCCCCAGTAGGATTAATCATAGGTATTTATTCTTGTCACAGCAATCTGCAAATACTCCTTACATATGCTACAAGGAGCAGATATGCTTAATAAGTGGGTGCCATTTTTCTATTATCAGTTTTTTTATACCAGACCTACATGTTCTGCACATTAGAAAAGAAAATTGCCACAGAACTTTGTTTCCCAAGATTAACAACAGAAGTTCAATTTGTAGCTTTTAAAAATAGGTTTTAGACCCTTAGGGTTTACATCCTTCATGCAACCACATCCTTGGTACAATAAAATCCTCTCTTGGTGTTATAATAAAAATTATAGAAAGGCTTTTTAATTTCCTCGAGGGCCAAACAAACAAAAGCAAATTCCTTCCCACTGTTATTTTAATAAAAATTGTCCATTTGTGAACATCTGCTTCAGGAATTATCTTAAAAGTTGGTTATAATAGTTTTGGTATTTTCCTATTTTGTTACTGGATACAGAAGGCTTTTGTATACCTTTCTAGTAGGGAAAAAAAAAGTGAGCTGTAGACTGTAATAAATATTACTGAAGCATGAAATCCTACATCTACAGGTGATTCCACTCTGAAGCTATATATGTTTACTTGCTGTAAATGATTTGGATAATCTAAAATTACGTAGAGGACTTAATTTAAGTGCAAGCAAAAAGAGAAACTGGACATTAAGGATTTTTTTTTTTTTTTACATTTTTAAAATAGTGGTCAGGGATTAGATTCCCATCTCTGAAAGGCAAGGATGTGCTTTTTTGTGGGATACTGTTCCTTCGTGTTAACACCACATATTCCCACCTAATGTGACAGAGTCCCTGTCATCACCACAAGGGGTTTTTTTTGGTAATGGCTATGAAGAAATCAAAATACGGTCATTGTCTCACAAGAGACCACACAATCATCTCCTTACAATTCAACTGATTTCATTAAAAATGGCAGCAATATCATCCTGTATGGTGAGGGCTGTAAGTGCCTGTAGCAAGGCGAAAAGAATTTAATATACAGTGGGGAGAAAAAGGGGTAATAAGGAGGACACTGGGACCAAACCAGGAGAACTGATGCAACATAGGGCTGAGTATATTCTGGCTCTTCTGTCACAAGATCTCTTGTCTGTGGCTAATGCAAAGCCCTTAAGGGAACTCAGAAAAGCCAGTGAGGACAGCACTGCTGGGACACTGGGACTCAGTCCTTGAAGTCCTTCATTTTAAGGGAGACAAAGAGAAAGCCTCAAGTTTAACAGCAGTATTTCTGTGATCTCATTCCTGTAATGGGTGTTTACAGTAGGCCAATGGTCTCCAACTAATGTTTCATGGACAATGAGTCTCTAATAATTGTTCAGTTCTTCCAGACTCTGCTTTCCATATACACAAACGTGTATGTGTGTGCATACATACAGATGTATGGGTAAGCCAAAGGAATAGCCAGGTCCAGAGCCATGACCCCATCATGCAATCTGTGAACTTACCCCACCACATCCAAGGAAAGGCCCGAGGACAATATTTTGATCACTAGACCTCTGCCTGGGGAAGGCCCTCGTGAGAGGAAAAGCAATAGGAGAACATATTTACAGGAAGAAAGGAGAGAGTACTATAGGAAGCTGAAGAGTTATAATGGAAGAAGAAGCATCAGCCAGCAAAGACAATCCAGGAACTGAGAAAAGAAAACTACAGTCGGCATTTCAGAGTTGGCTGAAAATTGTTTGGGAAGGCTGAGGAGGCCCTCTTGAGTTATGGGCCTTTGGGGTCAGTGTGGCTGAAAGGAAGGTCTCAGGAATGGGACACTACTCAGCCTGCACCACGCTTTACTCTTAATGCTGGCAGACCTCACCACAGAAGACCTGCTATGCCAAGAACACCATGTCCTAATTTGTTTCTTCTGTGTGCAAGCACAGAGAAGAAAAAGAGCCGTTGAAGACTTTGGGAATACAGGGCGAGTGTCACTCACAATGGATTCATGCCCCACACCATGAAAAGGACAGAGCATATTAATTGTCTGTGAAATTACACCCTGCTTTGAATTCACATCTGCTTTGATAAACTGCAATGATGTCTGCTTGCTTTTAATCAAATCAAAACAATTTCAGACAAAGTAAAACTAAATGGAAAGAAAAAGCTGTCCTGGTCTTTACCAGAAGTGACAAACAATAACCAGTCCCTTTTGGAGGTGCTTCAAGTAAGTATTAGAGCTGCTATAAATTCAAAACCTGAAACCATCCATAGATTTTACACACATCCTTTGATTTAGTTATTCCAGCCTGTGTAACCTTTTCTGGCATAACCTTACTGCCATCTACAGTGTATGCTGGGCAGAAAGCATGACCTGGCAAAATGGAACAACAAAGCAACGGAAAATCTGTGTCACTTGTAGGCTGGGGAACCATCCCTGTTATTGTGATGTTATTTCTGGCCATGCAACAGCACTGTCAAGTCCTCTATTCAGTCTTGAGTATTTATAGTCTCTTTCACTAGCACACACAACTCCCTTCAGCTGTCACATCAAGTTTAAATCCCTTAAAAATCACAGGTAAGTCATATCTAACAACTTACAAAAAATTGCATTCTGCAAACACACAAACTGAAAACTTCAAAGTGATTTCAACAAGTTATTGTCTCTTCTTCTGCTGCTGTTTCTGCACGTTCAAAGGCTGATTGCTGAGTTACTGGAATTTATATTTTTCCAAGCTCCAAAACTATAAACATTTATCCAACATTTCCTGCAGTACTGTCCTGTGGTCATCTCCCTAGGGTGCCAATTATAACTATGTTTGAAGACTGATGATATTACAAAATAAAATTTAATCTGCAGTTGGGAAAAAACAAAGCTGTTCAGAGGGCAAGCAATACCACTGCCTTTGTTATATTCACTATTGGGTAAATGTCTAAAACATTTTTGTCGTGCCCAGTGAAGCTCAGTTTACAGTAGTGTTTCGAGCCTATAATGAGCTAGCAAGAGAGGTTTGTGAATAACAATGTTCAAACAGAATCCAAAACTGTACCAGAGGATTATGCCTTTTTTTGTACAATTTGTAAATTAAGTTTCTCTAGTGTATCCTGAGGTACTAAGGTGCAAACAAAAAGTACTGATTTTTATCTTTATGGCTGTGCTGATAAATGTCTTCTAATGGAGGTTACGGACCACGGTACAAACCAGCAAGTAAAAAGAAAAGAGAGCAAAGTAAGTACTGACATAAGTGTAACTAATAAAACAAAGTTTAACAACCACTGAAGAAATCTCCTATGGAACAAGGCTTTGACGAGATACTTTGTTCCTCTAATCAGTTCTCATGCAACATTTCTCCCAGGACTTGTTCAATTGGCTTCAATGAACTTGTTCAATTACTTGCTAATGGGGTGAATAAAGCTGGTGGTTCTGGTGTCTATCCTTGGAATATCTTCCAAGGGTAAGATCTACTTTGCCTCAGACAAGACTCAAATCCACCTAGCATTTGATTCATTTTTGCATATGTAATATATTTTGTTAAGGATTTAGTACTTGCTGCACTTGAGAAATAAAGAGAACTCCACTGACTGGACTTTGAAGATCTTTCAGTGCTGAATTCCGGTAACTTAATGAAAGCCTGAGCTTCTTGTAGCCTGGTAACTGTGTACAGTAACTTGCACTAGAGATGTTACAGCATACTTGCAAGTGTAATCAAAAAGCAAATTAGCCAACATTAAAACATAAACAAGTCATTTAAATATATTTTTTTCTATGCCAAAATTTTACTTAGTAGTTTACTCTTTAAAAAGTCACAGTATGAACACAGCCATCATCCAAAGTTCATCCCTGATTTTCAGTCTCAAAATTGGAAAGAACACAATGTCTACTGCAGATACGTCTGGACAAATTACTAGATACTGATTTCTCAAATCTCAGCAGGGAATGGGACAGTAATTAGATATCTCATTCCTGTAAGTGCAATTAATTTAAGACATATGTCAATCCATATTTTTCATTTCCTCTTCAAAGAAAAAAAAAAAAAAGAAAAACTACTGAAATATTTCTGGCTTTGTTTGAAAACCAGAGAGTAAACATTAATTACTAATTCTGGAATCAATAAAAGGTAGCTTTACAATTGTATTTTGATATATTTGATCGGCCAAAACTATTTGAATGAAAGTTGTACTGTGTTCATAATTATCAGAATAAATTACTTTCATGAGTTTAGCCAAAGCGGGAGGAAATGGCTATGGCTGGTAAGTCATAACACAGCATTTCCCACTGTGACACTAAGCTTAAAGACAGAATTCAGACTATGCAAGTCAGATTTTCTCTGTTCTTGGCTTTTGGGTCTGAGAGATGCTAACGACTTCCAATAAATACACAAGTTGTGTTCTGGCAGTGGGGAACTTTGGAATCTTAGGTAGTTATTTGCAATTTTTCAGTCTACACATTTATTTTTTTCCCTGGTTTGGACTCATAGAAATGGTGGCTATTTTTCTTCTTTTCAGAAAGATGTCCTGAACCACAACCCGACCTCTGTCTTACCACTGGATTTTCAATTTGTTCACATGGGACAAGAGCAGGGGATGAGAGCAACACAGCTACAATAGGTTTCAGTTACACTTAAAATGTGTAAAGTGGGTTTTTGAGCTCGCATTTCAGTACTTTCAAAGTCATCGCGCAGGAGAAGTGCCAAGAGTAATGGTTCTTAAACACAACCAGCATCCACCCTTTGCCATTTGCACCAAATCAAGTCCTTTGAGCTTTTGCAATTGATGCTCCTTTTCTTAAAAAGCCCTTTTAAGGCCTGTGCTCCCTGGGAAGGGCATGGTGGGGCCCTCCCTTGAGGCAGAGCTCGCTCCGAATGTGATTTTCTTCCTTCTGCTCAGTCTCCTGGCCAAGTGGAACGCTGTGGTGCAAGACCTCCAGGCAGCCATGGAGCAGGTCTTCCACACCTGCACCGTAGAGGAATGGATGGAGGAGAACGTCCACCCCAGCCTCCAGAAGCTGCAGCAAGTGGTGGATGATTTAGATAAAGCAATAAAAGCACAGAATTAGGGGTGTTTCAATTCCTGTGTTGGACTCC
Source organism: Scolopax minor (assembly GCA_028566535.1). Lineage (NCBI taxonomy): Eukaryota > Metazoa > Chordata > Aves > Charadriiformes > Scolopacidae > Scolopax > Scolopax minor. Next base: position 51,689,507 of record JAOXNG010000012.1, read on the forward strand.
CCAGGAAAAGATGGCTACTGGAAATCTGCAACTCGTCCTATAGCTAGAGGCTGTCATCTTGAGAGTCGAAGCAAGAGCTGAGATTTAAACAAAAGTGACTTGAAGGCATAAAGGAATTTAGTAGGGGAAGAGGCTTCAATTGTATTTTAATTTTCCTGTCACAACATCTTGCTGGGCCTTAAATCCCCTGCCCTGTAAGTCAGGTCAGCTCCCCTCGTGTAACAGAACACAGGAGCGAGTCAGAACTCAGCTCTATTACAAGGGAGGGAAAAAAACCTCCATTTCTTCCAAATTAAGTATTGGGAAGAATACTTCCAACAGGCTTTCCTGCGTTACAGTGACCTGAAGAAGTTCCTACTCTGGTCAGTAGCCACCATGTCCTCCCCTTGCAGCTTTGAAACGCATAAAGCCGGGGGGGCTAAACCTGCCTTCCCCTGGATTCCCATCAGGGAATTGCCATCCAGCTTTTGGCAGAGTCCAAGCAAGGAGGGGGTGCTCACTGGGTGACAGCAGAGTCCCCAAGGGGAGCTCCAGAGAAGAGGGTTTGTTACCAATAGGGGAAAGAGGGGAAAATTGCCAAAAGACAGGGGGCTGTTTGACTTTCACCAAAGCATCACCCAAGCCCGGGTTCATCCCGGCAGAAACACAGCCCAGCACAGGTCTGGCCAGAGCTGAAACACAACTAAAGTCTACTGAATACAAGGGAAAAAAGGCTGGTTTATTCTGCCTTAATGTTGAACTTTTAACAACTTATAGCAATAGATTCTGTGGACTTAACTAGAGCATTAAAATAATCATATCAGAAAATAATTCCTAAGTCTGGTAGTGAAGTGCACTAATATGTCTATTAGAAATAATCCTTGTTTACTTCATTTATTGCTTTCTTAATGAAAAAGCCTTATCTGGGAAGAACTGATATTGGACATTTTCTTGGAACAATCCCTTATAAAGCACACTGCTCTAGATAAAGAAAGTAGAAGTACTGCATATACCAAATTTTAACTTATTAAGGAGTTTAGTCCACAGGCACATTTTTAGCGAAACAGAATCATTTGCTACCTGTACTGGAATTACAAAAAATCACATATCTTGAACTAAACAAAATCTTAATTTATTTTACTTTAATAAATCTTTTGATACTCCAAATGTTTGTGGAAAGCATTTTGGTTTGGTTAGGATTTGTTTTTGGCATGTGGCACATGGTTGGGTTTAAAGGGAGGGGGAAATGCAAATATATTCATCAGTGGAGAGTTGGATAAATCAGTTTATATGAAACAGCTGGACTGCTCCAAGTGAATGCAGGGTCAGTAACGAGCTAAATATTTGGGCTTCCTCTATCCTCCCCCCCATTAATTCCTTTAATAGGCCTGGGCCCATGAGTCATTTAGACAGCCATTAATATTTTAATACATTTTAATTAAAAACAATATAAAAAGACTACAGCAACACAAGTTATCAAAGTTGATTTTACCAATGGACCTTTTTTTTTTTATAAAAAAAAAAAATAAACCACAATAAACAAGCCCTTGCTGAAATTCTATTTGGAATTTTAAAATAGAAAAGCAATTTCTAAACATTTTCCAGCAGTATTTTCACCTCTCAGCAACGTACCGCAGTGGCAGGTTGTGCTGTCTGGGCAACTCCACGAATATAGTACAAGAGTCAGGTCTCAGCTGTACACTAGGAATATCTTGATTTTCTGTGAGAGTTGTACAACTGATCCAGTTACTAGAAGTTAATAGAAGTTACTAGAAGTTACTAGATCTTATTACAAGATGCTGCTGTTCAGTGTGACACCCCCGATCCCAGCCACACCAGGGAACTGCAAAGGGGCTGCTGGGTTTAAGCTGAAACATCTGCCAAATGGCTCTTAGCAGACACGTGGGTTAAAGGAGGTACCAGAAAGCCTTGGCTTTATGAAGCAGGGGGTTAGATAGAAGGTTAAGACCTTTTATGCAGGTTTTCAAATCATTTGTAAGTCAAACTACAGCTGTTTAATCTCAAGTTGCTACAGTCTGAGATGTACAAATCTTAACAAGTCCATCTGTACTGCTCTTCCAGGAAGATCTAATTTCCAAACCAAAAACTAGTCTTTCATATCATTCCTTGTAGCACAAGCCACATTCCATCAGGCACACATAAGGCCACGTTAACTGGGCCTGTCGACCAGCCAGGCCCAAGAGAAGTGAGGAAAACCATCCAAAATGTATAAAGTGGCAAGAGGCTCAGAGAAAGGACCAGTGGAAATCGGGAAGAGCAGAACCTGTCCTGAGTTAGCACCTGCTGTTCTAAACCATTCCTTCAAGCTGCAGCACAGCTCCGAGGAGTCTGCAGACACTGCCATAACCAAATCCATGGTAATGGCCACTTGAAAATTAACTTTCCACACACACGGTGACCACAAAACATGAAAATCCAGATATGTCTTCCAAGTACAAAAGACAAACAGTTTTTGAAGATGGGAAGCTCAAAATCTCAATTAAGAGAGATAAACATCAGCCTGTGAGGCACCTCCAGGTGCTGAGCTGTGCCAGCCTTTGCCCACACTCAAGGTTGAGCCACGAGCTCCTGGTTGCCCAGCACATGGCTCCCAGTCAGGACACACCAAACTGGAAGAATTTACTCATGAAACCTTCAGTGTGTGGAATTCCAGCTCCCATTTACTCCACAGAATGTAATCCAGGCTGGTTTATCTTACTACAGGTCGTTCCCCTTGCTAGGGGGCCTGAATCATCCTTCTGTTGCTTTGGTCTCTGTATAAGGACGTTGCACAGCCCGTGAGCACAGACACCACGGATGCAGAGAGGTGAGAGGCACAGAACTGCTGAGGAGCAGCAGGGCACAGGGTGCAGCACAGGCTCAGATCAACAGTCGTACCTTTCTAAAGCTGATTTGTAACTGGAAAACCCCAGTTTGTATCCTCCATGGAACATAACTTCTCAGGGAAACGCAAAAGAAATCCATAAACACAAGCACAATGCAGATCCCTGCCTCTCCCTCTGCTGCAAAACAGCAGTTACCTGCAGGCTGAGCTCTTCTGCTGACATTATCCCACTCTTTCAGTATTTCTTACTGGAATTCCTTAGAACACTTGACATTTGCATTTTACACTGTGGGGAAAAACAAACAAAAAAAAAAACCTAAAACAAGTTCTCCAAATTC
>JAOXNG010000012.1:51700445-51713512 GCA_028566535.1 Scolopax minor
TTGTCCAGGCATTTACCTCTTGAAAACAGTAGCTACTGACTGGTTTTTCCTAGGCATGCACCGAATCTTTTAGTTGGTCAGGCAAAGTTGACCTGATTTCCAATAAACCCTGTTGAAATCAGTGAGCCTCAGTCATCAGAAAACCACAGTGATGTACCAAGTGTGAGATAACAGCAGGTTTCTAAGAGGGATCCTCCTTTGTCCTGAAATGGTATCAGAATTTTCAACTTTTAATAACCAGGCCCTAAAAAAAAATAATCCAGTTTTACATTTCTCTACATTGTGAGTCCCTTAAAAAAATCTGGATATGAAAATATTTTTGCTGGCCAATGGCTTCTGTAATGGACTGGACAATTATTTAGTTCCTAAATCAAATGGATGTTAAATGCAAGAATAAATTTAAGCTTTTTTTTCCCCGAGACCAGTCTTGGTGTTTATGTTGTATCTGTTATCTTACCTTCCATAAGAGCACAGCCAGCAACAGGAAGATGAGAATTCCCACCAGCAAACTGATGGCAATGATCCATCCAACAACATATCCACGAGGCTCCAGATTGTGCAAAGCCTCAAAGACCACCTACAAAGCAATTAGAAAAAAAAAATCCTTTTACGATTGGAAGTTGTATTATTTTCTCTTGTCTTAAGCACATTGCATGGTGGCCTCACTGATCATATTTCATCTGTCAAACAAATATGGAATGCATCCTATATTTCATGCTTTACATCTATTTTTCACAAGAGATTTAAAGCTTTCAAGTGGAATTTGAGTAGCTATCTGTTGGATCCAAAGGATGTCGGCTCCTGACTACAAAATAATTCTTACCCTGCCAAGTCCCCGCTCCAGACACTGAGGTGGTTCTAGTGCTGGGGCACCAAATGTGCACAAAAGCTTGCGTGAAAAAACTCCATCCCTTGGATTGGGAGGGATTGCCACGACATCTCGCATGGTTTGTCTTACTCATCGTGTTCCCAGTGCTGCCAAGCACCCCGATGCCTCACATGAAACCTCGTGCATGCTGAGGTTGTTAACTTTTCTTTCACAAAAACGGGGACAACTTGCATATATCCCTACTGAGCACAGATCATCCCTGCTGTGCCTCACAAGACACATTGTGTGAAAGGGGGAAAGGCACATGAAGTCATGGGTTCTTCTGAGAACACAGAAAGCAGTTCCCTGCTGTTCTCTTCTCTCTTTTTGTATAGCATGTATGGCAGGAAAATGCATCCTACAAAGAGCTTTCCTTAACTATCTGCTTTAAGAAGAAAATGGGAGCAAAATATACCGCTCATATACACTGAAAATTTCCAGTCTCTTATTTCAATCAAAACCAGTTCCTCAGCATAAAACTCAAAAACATTTTTCCTCAGTGAGGATGTTTCTATGTTAAATTTTGCAATTTAACATCCAGAAAACGCAGAGAGACAGCGGGGATTTTTTAAAAGGTGGTATGTTTGCTTTGCCTGCCTTTGTTTTGGTTGGTTTTGGAAGGCAAAGTCATGAGGTTTCCTCCCTCCTTCATGAGCCACTTTTATAATCTTTGCTTAAAAATGTCAAAACCCTTTTGTAATTATAAATTGTTAAATCTTTCAAACAAAACAAAATAAAATTGGTAGGTAAAAGTGGGTGACAATCAGGAGTTAAGTGTCAGATACAACGATGCAAGCCCAAGATTAACATCTTCAAGAGGCCCATGGAAGACCCATGAAACACTGGTTTCACCATTCAAACAGTATCATTTGTGAGACAGCAAAGGGAACACAATACCACCTGAGACACACGGATGCTGAAGGGCAGCATTCAGGCAAAGGCTGCAAGAGGGAGGTGATGGCAGCAGTGGAGCAGGAGCCAAAGAGGCTCTGGGTTCTCCAGCCTTTCAGGTTTCCAAGCCTCAGACAAAGCCATGGAGATCCTGAGCCAGTACAGGCAACTGCCCTGCTTCAAGTGGGAAATGGGACAGCACAGACTCCCAAGATCCCACTAACAAATGTTTCTCTATTTCCATAACCATATGCAGCCTCAGCAAACACCCACACAAATTACAGACATAAATGTCAGAAAGCAGGTGAGCAGGGATATATTTTGTCATCGTGTTCCCATAAAGAAGTACTCAAAGATCCTTCATCTCACTGTCACAGGGTAATGCTGATTAAGACCACAGCTCTTCTGGAGATGGAATTTGAACACAGCTGATTTACATACACTTCCTTTTTTCCTTTTGAGAAGACATTATCAGGCATTTGATGATGAGACATGAAAACATAACAAATGGACAGGAATGAAACTATACATAGATAGCATTATCCAAACATATGCCCATAACTAGTATCACAATGCTCAAAATAGCTCTCAAACACGGACCAGCTTTTCACCCACAAAAAAATAATTTAGTGTTTCAGAAATCAGCAAAAAGCCTTTGTCCAACTTTTTAAGACACCTTGCTGAACAGAGAAAGTTTCCTAAGCAGCAGAGTTTCCCTCGTAGCCAAGGCTAGTGTAAGAGAAACACTAGAGAGAGATATCAAAGAAAAACATTGTGCCTTCCTTGAATTTCTGAGCCAGCTTGGAAAGATGATCTGATGTGGCAGTTAATTTCTCATGGAGGCTCTGGTTAGCATACATCTTGCGGACACAAGTCAGATGATTGTTTAGGTGATAAGGTGCTAATGTTATTTTCCTTTTTGAAAAAAAAAAAAGAAAAAACCTCCTAACATTTTAAGTATCGCCAACTTTAGTAAAAAGACCTTTCAAGCAGTCCCTGGACACAAAATGAGGTGGTGCCTTCTCTCCACTACTCAGAGAATAAATGTTAACATAACACAACTTGCAGCACAATAGACCTGTATGTCCTTCAAACTGCCAAAAGAGAGCCAGAAATAGCTGCAGAGATCAAATCATACATCATCTCTATAGCAAAAGCCCCACATTTCAGGTTTGAAGCACTGGCTAGAATAGCTTGGCTGTAACTTTTGTACTCACATCTTGAATTATAAGGGTAGAGAGCAAGAACAGCTTATGATCTATCCAGTTTCTTCCAGCAGTCTGGAATCAATGTGCAAGCACAAATAAAACCCCTGTTCATGGCTTTGTGGTTTGGAGAGGAGCAGGGATGCTGCACATATTAATGTCCTTATCCTCCTCAAGCCCACTAACACACAGCCACTTGCAATGAGTTTTGGTGAAGAAGCAACTAACAACCAAAAACCCAAGTCAATTCCCAATCAAACCAGACTGAGCAGACAGTCAGAGTACATCGCATGTCGGGAGCACCAGCAAGATGCCAGTACAGTAAGTGGCGGGAGGCCAGGGAAGGAAGCCATCCTGTCCACCCCGGCAGCACAGCCCCCCAGGGGCAGCCAGGGCGCTCCCCAACCCACACAGAGAAGACAGGGGGGGTAAGAGTGACTGATGCAGAAGATAAGGGGGTTGGGATTGGGAAAGCATCCTGAAGAGGGGGGAGCAGCTGTCTGCTTCCGAGAAAGCACATTCAACAGTTATAAAAATACAGGGCAGATTCCAGGCTTGTTTTCAGACTCTGAGAAAAGGCCAGGGAAAGGCCGTGAAAAACAGTTGTCTTGATGAAGTATGAAGAGTTTTAGTTCCATATTTATCTTCTGCATTTTAGACTGTCCTTGTGGGATCCGAGTGCAGGGAAGCCCAGGAGGCAGCGTAGCTTGCTGTTTAGCTCTACGTAGCTCCCTGTCAGCCAGGTTTTACACAATGCAACTGGTTTTTACACTGTAGAATAACAGAGATCTGCACTCTATCGCTCATTTCTGAAATGTTGAACCCGCACAGACAAGGGCATCTATCAGCTCATCTCCTACCTGTGCCAAACACTTCTATATTCTGATTATTTTCAGTTAATAAGACTATCAGAATTTTGTGGTTTTTTCAGTGGTTCTAAAATCCTGATTTCAGTAAAGTTTGTAGACAAGAACTTAAGAAGATAACTGAGCAGGAATGTTGCAAATGCTTGAAATTCACACTGTGCTGAAGCCCTTTGCAGAACAGGCACAGGCTGCTACACTGGGACTCAGAAAAACAAGAAAAATGCTTCAGCAAAAATCTGGTTAGAAATTCCCGGCTGCAAAACTTTAATTTCATTTTGCTTATGTGCACTAAATTAATTTTATGCACTTGTATCATGAACTACAGCACTACATGGGCTTATAGAAAAAGAAATGCCATTTTATTTCTGTTTTATGACCCGGAACACTTCTGGTGTTTCAAACCACACTGCTCTGCTGGCTGACTTACCCTCAAATGCCATTATATGTGAAGGGACTAGCAGTAAAGACACCATTCTCCTGTATATCTGTATATATATGTATATGCACCCCTTTTGATATATTTATTTATTTACATATAAACCTGAAAAAGAGTTCCTGAAAAATAACAAACCTGAGGTACCCTTGCTAGCTGCTTGTCTCTATTCCTGGGAAATTAACTGCATTTTATTGCTGCTGTGCATTGTTCTGTTCCTTTACCAACATGCGTGTTTCTGCCTGCCAGACTGCAGTGTAAAGTCAAGAAAATCTATAAAGGGATTGTTACAGTAACAGATGGAAAGGTAAAACAATGAAATGGAAAAGGAAACACAATGAAAACAGTAAGGCAGGAAAAAATAAGCCCCTGGGAAGGGGGCTGCAATGCTACTGGAGGACACACGGCCAACCCTGCCCATCTCAAAGGTCAGCTGCAGAGAACGGGGGCCTTAAAACACTGAGTGTTTCCCAAAGGCACAAGGGAGGGGGTGGGGGCTGCTGAGCAGAAGAGGTATCCCTGTGTGCATTAAGAAAAGGCTGGGATGGCATAAGAAGTGTCTGGTACCACAGGCTGCTCCCGCTCCACACATCTGCAGAACAGGAGTCCTCTGCCCCACCGGCCGACAACTAAAGCTTAGACACCTGACTGTATTTAAATCTCTTAGCATATACATATGCATATGAAGACGACTCAACAAACCTTGTAGGTGTTCGCAACCATAAACCTAATTTTTTAAAGTTTTTCTTTTTTATTGTTTTTTTTGTCTTCTTTATAGGTAGTTTGCACTCCAATACTGTCCAGTGTATTGCAAAAAGTGCCCAGTGAAGAAAGGGCACCTGGTTCTAAAGAACTATTTAAATGGTTAATAACTCTACACACAGCTGTAGAAAACAAGAAGGCCTTTTCAAATTCACCATGATAAGGTCTTCAGGAAAATATTTTTCATTGTTAGGGATCACCTTCATAAACAGACTCAAAAGAAGTCCATGCACAACTGTTCCGAAGGAGCTGGTATCCACACAGATACGGTGCCGCAGTCCGCGGTCAGGGAAAAGAATACAGGATGAGCTTTATAAAGGAAAAGAAGAGTATGTACAAAGACTTTTTCTCTCTCCTGTCTCTGCTTCCAGCTGAATAGCTGTGGCTTGCAATGAGTACTACTCCCTTCTGCATTCCACAAGAAAAGAGAGAGGGGAAAAATGAAGACCTTGAGCCAAACCACATGTCTGAAATTTTTCCCTGAACATGACCCTAGGCAAAACATACAGCAATGGTGGAGCCAACAGCCATATGGAAATAGCATAAAGGAGAGAGCAAATGGCACTCACATTAGAAAAGACTTGAAATTACAAATTGATGTTACATGGCTACTACATGTCAAGCATGCTCCTTTACAGCTAGGGCTTCCCAGAAGTAGGAGCAAGCTCTTGTTTGAAGATGAATACAGCACACACACTGCACTTCATAACCCGCAGCTCAAGGCTTGATGAAAAGCTTTCCGGGAACTGGAAAAGGACTATGTTGGCGTTTTCTGTTTGTGGGGTTTTTCTTCTTTCTTTTTTTTTTTTCTCCTCCAAGCATTAGATAACAATGAAATATAGCAGAGCTTGCATTCCTAGATAAAAGCATATCTAAATTTTGAACATTAAATAATAAAATCCCACACATTTTATTTACATTGTGCTGATCATTCTCAGAGATTCTAAAACCATTTACAGTTCAAAATATTTGGCAGAGAGATCTGGCTTCTTCCATTTCAGTTGGGGCATAGGTGTTACTTCAGTCATTAATGAAATTTTGCCATAAAATTGCAGTATTTTCTCTGTGCAAACTGCAGAACTAAAGAGAGATCAAGCAATGCATTAACAATCAGGGCTGCGGGTCACTTATAAGGCACATTCTTAGGGAAGGCTAGATATGCTTTTCATTTCAGCTGCCAAGCCTATTTTTTAATGCTCTTTAGAATGGTCCAGAAACCTGACAAATAAAATTAAACAGAAGGGAAAAAAATGGAGTCCTGTCATATACAAAAATTTCTTTTTCTGACAGGTCTAATAAAACAGAAGCTTATGTCTAGGGTTGCAGACATGATGGTGGAGGAGATGGTAACTGTAGTGGTATTTCTACTTTCAGACAGAAGGTAGTAAGTAGAGGCAGGTTCAACTCTTCCTTAGTAACTCTTCAACTCTGCCTGTAAATCCAGTATCTCTGAGACGAGTGCTTTAACTTGGGACATCAGTGTATTCCAAAACCACGCTGAACTCAATGCTCTCTCCAACCTTAGCAGCACTCACTGAAATGGAGCCAACGAGAAAATGGTTTCATGGGCTGAGAAACTGAAAGTAGTCACCTATGATCTCATGTGAGAGAAAACTAAGAAATGAAACTTTGAAATTTCACCAGGCAAAAAGAAGGCTGAATTTGGATGTGGCTCCCATTCAGTTTTCAAGTGTAAGCATTAGGCAACTTGGTAGTAGGAAACCAAATCTATCACCTTCTCTTTTCTCCAGTAGATTCTGAAGGTGGTCCTGTACAGTTTTACTTACAGCCAAAACTACACAGTGAATTCAGCTTGAACTTCAATATTTCCCCTTCAATTTTCAATCTAGCCTCATGCAGATCAATACAGAAAGCAGTATCAGGTCATACATGAATTCCATCAGCTCAGCACAACAGAACAGTTAAATGAGTTTCTGAAAGTTAGACTCCTTTATCCATTTGCACAGCTCCCAAAATATCACTAACACTTATAAATATTTCATACTGGCACATCTGAAAAGACTTTGCTGAGGTTTCGAGTATCTGCTAGGTTTTCAAGGAAAATCTGGATTAGATTAAAGCAGACATTAACCCTAGAATGGGAAGCTAAACCTAATTTTGGCACAAATACCTCAAGGGCATTACAATTTTGGCTAGTACAGCACAGATCCTCCTGCTCCACATGACATCATTCACTATGACGGCATGGTTAGCACGGAGAGCAAAACCACCAAAGTACAGTTCACAGCACTGCTAGTCTAACCAGACAAAATTTGGGCACTCTCATGGGCTAGCCCAGCCCAAGCCCAGTCACAAATTCCAGTTTGCATAGAGCTCTCAAAGATCTGTACCACACCGGGACCAGGAAACCTTTCTCTGTGGGTTTATTTACTGACCGTTTTTTCTTCTGGGCTCCCACCGGGCACCTCCACAACTCTGAGGTCAGGGTCCACCCGCACCTTTGCCCTTGTGACGAACTGGATGACTGATGAACTGTCCTGAGAAGTGAAAAGAGGAAGAATTGGATCTCAGGGTGCAAAAAAGCCCCAAACAACAACAACAAAACTAAACCCCCTCAAAAAACATCAAACATTTTCCAGTGTAATAAACACATCTAGATCATGCTTAGCAGAGGCTGGGTTGAGAGCTTAGTCCTATCCGGGTTTAAAATCCTGCTTTGAAAAAATCTACCTTCTGCCCATAACAACAGACGAAACCGAGCCCATTACCTCAGATTAAAACAAAATCAGGTATGTTGGATTTTAAACACATCATTTGTATTTGGCCGGTTAATGTTTTACCTCAAAATACCACTGACAATCAACACAGGCAGGCACAACATTAACCATCACAGAAAAGCTCCTTTTCGTTTTTCAAGTGAACAGAAAAAAGGTATGCAAAACCTGGGATAAACCCAAGATGAAAACTTCTCAATTATCTGAAGCTGTGCACTGTGATATTATCTTAAATATTCAACACATACCTCCCCTTATTAATACGTAGTGTTACTAATGGCCATCTTGAAGAGGACCCAGCAGACAGGGTGAATCATGGCTATTCCCAGGACTGAATTTCCCAGACGTTCTGTGTGCACTCAGTTACTTGCTTACATATTTCAACATTCCTATAAGCATGTAGCAATGAGCTGAACCCTCTGGCCTTGCCTATGTTTTCTGTTTTCAAATATGAACAAACATTAGCAGACTGGTTGGTTTCAGCTGGAAAAGCTCAGGGCTGTCAATGTCTTTAGGAACTGCTTTCTAATAAGGGCTCTCTGCAAGGCTTTTAATCTAGCAGCTATCAAAGATAAGGTAATGTTAGTAGGCTCATGTTATCAGCTTTCTCCTCTTATACCCTCATGATCTTACAGCATTTTGCCACAATTACACAGTGAGCATTTTTGTAAGTAGAGGAAAACAGGTCCAGACACAGCAAATCACTAGAAATTTAAACAATTTGCTGTCTCATCCAGCGGCTTCAGAGAAGGCAAGAATTAACTTACAATCATTTGTTTCTTGTCACAAATGTCAAGCCCTGTATTAATATGGTTGTGATGTATCTTCTTGGAATAATAATAATTTTAGGTAAAAAATTACCCAAAACCGCCATGTTCATACAGAGGGAATGACACATAGTTGGTCACAGTTTACATGCACTTACTCTACTTTTTATTTTTCGGAATGAAGACTTTTGCAAATCAATTCAACTTTCTGAAGTCTCTAGCCTTACACCGTGGCCTCAATTAAGGCCTCATTTGTTGTTTCTCAATGTATAAATTTCTGAACTTAATTTATTTCTGCTTTAATGGCTAATGGGGAAGAACTAGGATTAACACCTCCATACACACTGTTGATAAATAGATCTGTTTTCTCTGACACCATGACTTTTTTATAACACACTGGTAAAGAGCAGAAGGAATGCAGCTCTTGAGTCTGTCGACACACATAAGCACACTTAAACTGGTATTTAAGACAAGCTACAGAGGAAGCACATACCTTCTTCAGTATCTCGGTGTTCAGCAGCGTGTAGATACTTAAATCACAGGACTCTGCCTTTGCTAATGAGCTTAAATTGCAGCGTATAATTAAGCAAGACCTGCCTGGTCTTTCACAGTCCTACAGGAAATATGGAAAAAGCTGTTAGGCAAAGGAGGGAAAAAATCAGTGACAAATTGTTTGACAGCAAACACATCAGCTGACTAAGTTAGACAGTAAAATGCTAAGGCACAGCACTCCTATGCTGAACTAGCAGCAACTCTTGAGACCTGAAGACAACTGGATGGAGACCTGCATGAAATCAAGCCAGGTAAAATTAAGCTCCCCAGGTGAGCACCTGGGGCCACCACCACCCACCAGCCCTCTGCATGGGGGGTGCTGAGCACAGCACCGGGTCTGCTGTCCCATCAACTCCCTCCCCACTGCTCTTCCTAAAGCTTCCTATTTCCACTTAAAAATCAGACAATTAGACTACATGATCTGAAAGATCCCTTCCAACCTAGGCCCCTTTATGATTAAAATCACTGAATCTCCCCACAGCACAACATCAGTATCAGTATATATGCTCCAAACAGCTGCTCTAGAATGAACTCTCTGCTCGAGTTCTTCATGCTAAGCCATGCAAAATCTTTTGTAAGATATATCGTATGTTCAGGTTTACCATAAGTCAACTTCCTTACCAATACTTTCCTGCCCGACTTTGTGAAAAAAGCAAATATTGTGTGGAAAATATTTTCATTTTCTTGAGGAACCACACATGGGCTGGGGTTTCTGTGAAAAGAACAGCTTCCTTTGTCCTGACCAACCTGCAAGCACAATTATAAATCATGATTATTATTGAGTTAAACTAAATGACACAAGAAGGTGGAATTACCCTGTCCATAAAATACATTCTGAACTCTCATTAATAGTCAAAAGAGAGAAATAAGGACTCTGAGAGTCAAAACATAATAATAAAGAAAATATCTAAATCAAGCCAGACAAACTATGCTCTGGAAATGCTTAATTCTCTTGACTGGATGGGATATTAAACCCTACACCTAGTTCACATGTAGGTGTCCGTGTCTACATGTCTGGAGATAGAGGAGAAAAATCTCAGCAAAAGATATAAATCACTACACAATAATTTAAGTCGATTGTGTTATCCTGTGTACCTTTTTTGTAACTGTATTATTTGATGTTTTGGCCAACTTGACTGTTTCACAGCTTCTATCAAAACTAAATGAAAACTTTGTAAATGCACAAGCCTGGACAGCAAATCTATTCTTTTATATTCAGCATAAATAGTACAAAATCAAACTTTTAGTATCATTAGCTTATTCACTTGTCCAGAAACGTAAACTGGTTCACTTGAAGCAAGTGAAACATACCAAGCTTTGATAAAATGTTCTTCAGTCAACCTAGAAAACCCTTCTCACTTTTTGCATCTTAGGAATATTCACTGAAGAAAAAATATTGACATTTAATACAAACTATGACAACAAAGTATCAGCAAATTCCTCCTGCCACCATCCTACAGCTTGTAAGGCTGAAGGAGAGGAAGATGAGTCCTGTAAGTCAACAAGTGACATTCTCACACAATCTGCTGTTGGCTTCCCCACATCCTCCACTCTGAGAGAATGAAAACTTGTACCTTATTCAAATCACAAATCCTTGAAAAATGGAGAAAAAAGAGCTGTTACAGATATGAAATTATTGCATGCTCTGAGTCCAATTTTGCATTAAACAGTTTATAGCTGAGTTAGCCAAAGTACTGCCAAAAAAGAAACCCCAAAGGTCTATCTAGATTCTAAATGCTGTTTTCCAGACAAGTGATGTCTATGTCTCTTGGTAAGATAACCTTTTCTGCTTCATTGGCCTGCAAGCTCTTCATAATCTGTTCTTTGAAGTATGTATTTATAACGTGTCTTTACATAATCTATCCTTACATTCCCAACAGATACAGGCACAGGTAGCTTCCTGCAGTTTAGTCTTCTTGGGATCAACTCAAAATTAGGACTACAATGTTCTCCATTTGTCCAGATCACCTGGAATAAGTTTTCATTATTTATTGTAAGTAAGAGGTATTGTAGGTAAGAGATTCACAAAGTACATTGACATTTATTTTCTTTGAACTTTCACATGGGAATTAGAGCCAAATCAACTAGAAGGTTTATGTTAAATTAAGAACAGCAGAGAGTCAAGATCTATTCAGTACTTGCTCTTTCTTCCTGAAAGCTTGTATTACCAGACATTTGGACAGATGTCAGTAGATTCATGCAAGAGATAGGGAAAGGACAGTATGAGCTTCTGCGCTACCCCAGCTTTTGGCGTACTCTCTACATAGCCCTGTTTTACATCCCTGTACAAATATGTGTAAGAACAAATAAAAGAAATATCTCACAAGACTAAAAGGAATTATCTGGCATGAAGTAATATAAATCTGGTATTTTCTTCTCTAAGTGATTATCTTTTCTAAAACCAAAGCTTGGCTACATCTGGTCCTTTTTAAAACACTTGAGATGATGCAGAGAAAGGCACCTCCAGAGGGCTAAGTCTGAATTTGGAAACACCCTTTCTATACAGCAATCCTACACGAGGTGGCAATAAATTCAGTGTTTCAGGTCACATCAGGAGAGACATGTGCAAGGACCGAGCAACCTCCTGTCACCCACGCTGCTCCGGAACAGACCAGCAGGTCACCTACTGCCTGTTTAGTTGCCAAAGGCAGATGCAGCTTCCTGGAAGGCACAAGCAGACTCTACTGCTTGGCCTGTAGAATTTGGGGGAATTCAATCAGGCAGAAATCAGATCATATTCATCTGTGTATCTCTGATGAATCAGTGTATCCTGACAGCCGGTGGTCAGGAAAGGATTCAAGGCAGTTGAGAAGCACTCAGTTTTTTCAGCACTCTAAGAAACAGAAGCAGCACAGAACTAGGAGAAAAGTAACAAAAAAAACTTTGAAATGGGTGGATCATGCTGAGGTAGGAGGAAATCCAGCCTTTCCAAAGGACTGGCCACGGGGTTTTTGTTTGCTTGATTGGGGTTTCTTGTTTGTTTTGTTAAGGTGACTGTCAGGCACTTATATTTCACACCACCTCTTATTTTCTTCAATTTTTATATACATAAAGGGAAGGTTCGGTCAACCAGTCAGACAAAGCTACAGTAACTTTTCATGAAACTTTGGTTTCAATGAAAAATTCAGCCTGTTGAAGAAATTCTAGCACAAAGCTCCTGCCTGCGTTATGCTGAGACTGAACTGTATCTCTGAAATACAAATCAGGATTTGGCCTCATGTGTGAGCCTCTCCTTGTTCAAACATGGTGCTACCCCAGTGACCTGCTTCGTGACCAACCTTGTAATCTGGTACACAAAGAAGAAAATTTCTGGCAAAGTTTAACAATTGTGCAAGTCATTGATGTGGAGTAGGCAGACAGGCTCTTTGACAAAGACTTGGAGTTTCAGGGTACGTGAGGTACTAGAGCTTTTTGGAAATTTCCATGTGGTCTCAGCAGCCCATAAATAAAAAGGACTATCCCCAGAGTGATCTTCCCAGGGCCTGGGATGTAGCATCTCACAGAAAGAGCAGAAGGGAGTTTTCAGACCAGTGCAGAGGATGTGGAAAGAGAGAGGCATTGCCTTTGTACTCAGCACAAAGGCTAAACGGAAGCCACAGAGAAAAGTCAACGTCCAACTCCCAACACAAACAAAAACAACAAAACTGGGGCGGGGGGAACAGAAATCCTGCATTAAGACTGCAGCTTGGGAAATAAAAAACCTGTCCTGTACCAAGCAGGAGGAGCCCCGCTGCCTCCCAGGGAGGGACTTCCAAGGAGCTGTGTCAGAGCTGTCTCTGCTGAAGGTTGTTTCATTTTGTTCTCCAGAAGGTACTTCTGGAAACTTCTGGGTTTAAGTCCTGTATAAAAGCATTTGTGGTCTGGTGCTCTAGCAATAGAGGTAATCCTCCTGTACCCAGACAGTTGTAGACAAAGTCTCCATTAGCACATTCTGCAGTCCAAAGATAGGGACAGTGAAGCAGGCTGACTGCATGGCATCCTCTGCACC
>JAOXNG010000012.1:51764577-51784508 GCA_028566535.1 Scolopax minor
GCTGGAGGGGGCTTTGATCAACCTGGTCTGGTGGGAGGTGTCCCTGCCCAGGGCAGGGGGGTTGGAACTCAATGATCTTTAACATCCCTTCCAACTCTAACCATTCTATGGCTCTGCGATTCTTGTATGAGATGTGGACTGATGAGGTTTGTTACCACTCATCACTTGATGACTCTATTACCATCTGTAAGGGTTCAATCACCATATGTTCCAAAGGAACAGCACTGATCTCTACTATCAAACTGGAGTTATTTATTTTAGGAGAGATTTATGAAGCTCTAAGTTCAACTAACCAGACGGAAACCAAGAAACCATTCCTTCCCCCCCATTCACCCTGAACAAGTGAAAACATTCACTCATTCCCGAGACAATGCTCCCACTGCAACATGTACTGCATTCTGAATAATTGCTGGTTCTGCTGGGTAGCTCCTTCAGAAAACTGCAAATCAGATCCTGGATGAGCTACAACAAAGTTTTCCATGTACCTTACAAATGCAGTGTCCAATACTCTAGCAGTGGTTGTAGATAAAAGATAAATAAAATAAACATGAATTAGAAATCAGAACTCTACTTCCTGGATTTATCTAAAAGACTTAATTCCAAACAGAATTATAAATATACAAAAATGCAAATTAGCGGACTGATATACATGAAATGGTATAACAATTTTCACTGCACCCTTCACAGTGCACAAAATTACTTTAAAATAACATTAAACTTTGTTCTAATTGATGAAATCACTTAAATCACAGTGTGAAACTTGGCATGGTTTTCTGAGAAAACTGAAAGTAATCTACTCATTCATGTTTCCAATGTGTTGTCATCCTTTTCTCCCTGGAAACAACTCTCTTAGTACTTCAAAAGCTCTGGAGTTAGGGCAGCGCTGAGGTATGACCAAGTAACCAGGGGACAGTGTGTGACCGCAGTGGGATCAGTCACGGCTCCGTAGTTGTGCCCCAGGAGCTGGAAATACCGTGTTGGGACATCCAGCTTTATACACACAAGGTCCCGACTAAAAGCTTAAGACCACTTTCCTAACACTGAAAATGCCAAACCACAGCATTTGCTCATTTTTCTATTGTTGTTTTTATTAAAACAGAAAATTAGCTCCATCTGATCAGCTCAGCTATTTAGGATAGACTCTCTAGGGTAAACAGAACATCCAAAATATTTTTGAAAGAAGTATTTATTCAGTGAAAGATAAAGTACATGAAAACAAATTCTTCATGTGCTATGAGTGAAGAGGAAGGGGAATACAGATATGAAACTGCCATGGGCATGCCGTGAGACACAAGGCCTCTCTGAAAACAAATTCCCATTGTGTGCTCGAAGGCAGCCAAGAGCTGAGGTGTAAGCCTGGTCAAGTTTATCAAACAGTCTTGCTTCCCACACTAAACCACAGGCTTGCAACTTTTCTTCATGGGTTTATGAAAGCCGTCAAGTGAAAACCTTTATTAATGCTTTTTTTATTTCTTAAAAACACTATTATATTAATGAGATAGATACATTCAAAAAGTTTTGATTTTTCTGATCAAAATTTGCTGTTGCTCTTTTCTGCACCGTCGCTGCACTAGCCTACGTTCTGTGATGTTACAACTTAAGCTGGTGAAAAGCAAATTGGCCAAAGCTGTCATAACACATATTTTTATATACTATTTCTGGATTCCTTCAGCTCATTTAACATGCCAGTACGAAACTGCTGAGGTCCATTTTTCAAATCTGGGTGCCTGCTGTCTGATGATGTGCCCCGTGAATCAGAAGTCCCTCCACTAAATTCCGGAGGTCTGTAAGCATATTCTCCATTGCATTAACACACAGCACTTGCAAAACAATCCGTTTTTCAGTCACATAGCCAGTCACCTATGTTATATTATTCTTTTTCCATTAATACAAATACTGTGCTTACAAACTTTGCAAGCTCAAGGACTGGGGGATCGTGGAGTGGTAGCGCATGCTCTCTTGTCTTTTCAGTGAGGTCTGGGGTAGATACTTTGAGATTACATCCTAAAAGATCCCATCAAATCATTTGCCTGCCTATCAAATGAGAGGTTTAGATATCAATTTAGCTGCTTATCAAGAGAGACACAGAGATCCCAGAAGCAAAAGGAGGACTGTCAGAAAAGACGTTAATCCTTTAGTAAGTCACAGAAGGAATTTACTTAGAAAAACCCCACAAATCTTCTCTGGAGACGACCAGAAGATATCTGAAAAATACTACTTCTTCCTAAATTACCATTCCACTAAAATGGAAACATTTCAAACTCCATTAAATTTTTGACAGACTGGTGTTTTGTCCATTCCCTGGCTAATTCCAGAGGAATCAATGCAGAGATGGCTCAAGTCACAAACTTGAACTCTCAACTGGTAAAAATCCCATTTTACATGAGAATTTTTTGAAAGCATTGATTCCAACTCAAACACCCCCCACAATCTCACAATCTAAAAAACTTTTAAAAATCACTGCAAAATGCACCTGTCACCCCTTTGGCTTTCTATGACTTTTGCTTTCAATTTCACACATACAAAATAAATAATTTTTAGCAGTATATATGGGAACCCCTGCCAATCTGTAGGGGAAGAACATAAGTTTGAGCCTAACAAATAGCGGCTGTTAAGGATGCTCTAAACCAGTATGTAGCAGCCAAACATACACTCAGAAGCCCTCCAATGGGTGAGTAATTCTGTTTCTAATGATGGATGAAGGGTAACCTCACATCACATTAATTCCTCTTTGTACCTTCTCAGGAATAGCAATATTTATTACAACATTTTCTGTTGCTATAGTATTTATGATATCAGTATTTATTACATCATTTTCTATCCAAGGGGGCTCACAGTCCAGCGCTTACAACCTGATTTACACACCATGCACACAACTCACACTGGAACACAGCTGCTAATGACATGCCACAACATCTTCTTTCTTCTTGTAGTGTTTGTTTTTGGGAAAGCTGCTCTATTCAGTGCAGCACACAGGCTGTCAGTATATTTACACAGCCCTACAGGATTTCCTTCCTAGCTCCATCTCACAGGGAAGCCATCACCCATTCTGCTCTGGTTGTTTTAGCTGGTTTGTTTATTATAACTGGAATAAAGTCTGTTTTTTCAAACACTGTTGCTGTTACTCAAATGTCTTCTCCACTGTTTTCACTTGGTTCCCACTACAGCCTAAACAGGGCTTGAGAAGTACCAGTCCTTTGCAGAGTGACAATCAGATGGGAAGACATCTCCTCAGGACCTGCAACGGCCTTGGTACATCAGAGAAGATGTGTGTTCCTGTCAACCTGCTCCCTCAGCACTTTCAGCTTCTTCTTAAAAGACTGGAGTGCTTCTCGCCCATAGAAAGTACCAGTGGAACAGATTAGCAGGTGTTTTAAATATAGGGAGGTTTAACAGAACACCTCCTTGAGAGTTTCCCCCAGCACATATTGAGGAAAGAGATGCTGTTCAGCCTCTAAACAAGTAGCTACAGAGAGACTCAATAAAAATGTGCTATTTGCTACAGACACCTGATAGAAAAGACATTTGCTGTGCTGAGGAAATAGAGAAATAGGCATTGACGTGAAGCATGATATAATAAATATATTTTAAATACTAAACAATATTTGAAAATAATAGCTAACAGGAACTCTTTGATTGCATTTTTCTTTTCAGTACTGGATTGCTGGAAAGGAAAATGTTTTCCAATTGCTGTCCCAAAGCTGTGGCCATAAAAATAAAGTTGATTGTAAAATATTCTATTCCTATTTCTCTTATTGTTTCAGGTTGTGTCATCACAGTTACTCGTATGCAATACCTTCTCTACACTAAGACACTTTTAATTCTCTTCCTTCAGAAATCTCTTTCCTCCTCCCTTCTCCCCTCAACACAAGCCATTACTGCATGAAGAGGGACAGATTTTGGTATCCCCTATGACAGCTGCAAGATTTAATACTGGAGACTCTTTGCAGGGGAGGTGGTGAGCAGTCATTCTGCTCTGTACTGCCAAAACCTCACATATTTGTTATTAAAGAAAAATGGATTTGAAAACAGTGACGGCTAGAAAGATGAAACACCTCTCTCCCTCCTTCCACTTCTCCCAGCACTACCTTCACCACGTCCCCAGCACACTCTATGACTCCCTTTTCCCTCCTCTTAAGTTGCCACCTCTAGTTTTGGGCTAACAACATTCATATTCCTATGAATAAGTCCAGGCCAACCACTAAAAAGGATCATTTGCCCACACACCATTGCAGTTCCCTTGTAATGTCTGCTCTAGAAAGTTTAATCTGCACAGTTTGCTTTCCTAGGTCCAGCCTTCAATATCACTGGAATGGAGTGGGCAGAGCTGGCAAAAGCAACAGTCCCACAGGTAGGTTTCCAGCCACAGCACTGGAAGACATTGATAACCAACAAAGGCACGTGTTTCCATGTTGGCAAGGAGCTAGTTTTTCTTGAGGCAATTTTGCTCAGGTTACATAGAGGATTCACCTCAAGACGAGTCAGAAAACTGCAGAAAAGTTCATTGGAAGGGACCTTTAGAAGTCCCTCATCCTGCATGTAGGACTATTGCTAACAACAGGTAAGGTCAGCTGGGACCTTATCTAGCCAAGTCCTGAAACTCAAGATGGCAGAGCACACCATCTCTGCACACCTCATTCCCATGCTGCATGAACTGCCTACACAAGAAAGATTTTACAAATCTCTGGTCTGAATCTGCCAATCCATCTTAATAAAAGTCTTTTGCAAGCCCAGGTAGATGATCTTAACCAGATCACCTTATCCACATGTCCAGTGACATCTTCAAAGACCTGCAGTAGATCTGAGAGACAGCACTTGCTGCCTTCCCATAAACAGCCTATTTATTTCAATCCAATGTATCTGTGTGTCATTCATTGCATTCTTTCCAGTGAGTCCACCAAATTGAATCGGGGTGATTATTTAGACAAAGACATTGCCATAATCTTGGTAACAATGAAGTCAATTGTTTAGTGCAGAGAATAATGAGTCTCCTTATCTCCCTTTCTACAAAAAAAAACCCAACACCATGCTTTATACATAGGTTTAGTATAAATAGTAATGATGTGGAAAATACCAATAGGATTCTTTAGCACAAAACACATGGGGTTGGAAAAATTACCATATTCTTCAAGACAGGCCCTTCCCTAACATCAGAGTCCATAGCATGTTCTTGTAGTTTTACATGCAATAATGAAAGAAGAAAATATCTGTTTTCTTTAGAGATACCCACTGTGTTGTTTCTTATTAACTGAAGCTTACACAGCCCTTTAGCTGATGAAAACCCATTTTGTGCAGACTTGATGGATTTGGTGACATCCTGTTTATTTCAAAGAGGATTTCAGAGTGTCACTGGAGAAAGATTTGAGACCGTTTGTTCAACGTTTTGCTATACAAACGTAGAAACTGTATTTGAACATTCTAAGCTTTTTTGACAGTTGTGGCTTTTGAATTGCCAAGATAACATAAGTAACAGCCATAAAAATAAACATCCTAATGCTCCAACCATGAATACAGCTCTTACTTCTGTGATTGCTATACACCGACTGTCAAGTTTTTAGGACTTGTCCCTTGCCTTTTAATGGTTATTCTTCAACAAAATCCCTCACCGGCTTCCCTAGTCCACACAGGTACACCTCCAGCTTCCAACAGATTTTGCTCACAATGAAGATGGAGCAAAAGGTTAAAAATCCAGACTGATCACCCTGAAAGACTGGACTCTGCAACCTGAGACCTAACCTTCCTCCCAGCCAACCGCCCCAAAACATTCCTGTGGACTTCAGTCGTGTCTGGAGAAGTCCGTAACTTCTCAGACTTGACTCTGGTTCAATTTCATCTCCAAGTACAGTTACAGCATGCTGTAAATGTGTGTCTAAAATAGTGTAAAAAACATGTATATAACTCCTGACTATTAGTTTGCTTGCTTTTTGCTTTTTTTTTTTTTTCTCTAAAGAAGGGGAGTCTCTTCCCCTCTCTTTCCTGACCTGAAAGCAAAGCATTTCACAGAAAGCATCTCCATCAAACAGCAAAACATCTGGCACACAATTAAATAACTTGCATCAGCACTTCTATCTCTAAAAATGTGCTAAAAATGCTAAAGAAAAGGAAACACAAATTATGTGAAAAGTTCACCTTTAGCTTGATTATCTCAAACTTCAATAACTACATCCTGGGAAAACAATAGTTCTTTTCCTAGGATCATCAGTCATAAGAGACAGAACATGAACTTCATCTCTGGTCTATCTGATGAGGTTTATTATCCCAGAAGAAAATATATCCCTGATGAAATCAGAACCTCTCCCCGAGTTACTAACAAAATGAATCTGACAAAGGAGAGCAGTATTTCAAGACAGCTAGTACAACTACACAAGTGCAGAAACAGAAAAAGATAATTTGAAGATAATTTGCCCTGTTCTGCGGAGATTTTTAGCCTTTCATATACATTTTTTCTGAACAAAACAGCTTTTCTGCATGAAGTTTTAGGCCTACCATGTCACGAACAGGTACTTTATTGTCTTTGAAAAATGACATTGTCCACACTGTACTTGATTTGGGCATGCAGCTTTACTTTCCCCTCTCCGACCATGCTATTTCTTTCCTCCAGTTTTGTCTCTGTGATTGGGAAGGTGAAGGTGTCTTGCCCTGTGTGTGCCTAGAGACCACCACCACAGGAATTCGCATTCTGTGTATATTTCAAGACCTTTCTGCACTAAAGCTGATATCGTTGTCATAACCCTTCTAGTCTGGATATAAAACATCTGTGTTTGTATTTTCATTTTTCAATGCCATCTCACATCAAATGAATGGCATACCAGAATGTAAGAAAGGCAAAGCAAATAAGTTCACTTACTCACCTAGACAGCAATAATTTACCCTGAAGTTTCAAATCAGCAGCACAGTCATCAGATTGACAATTCCTCTCAAAAACAGTCTGTGAAAAAGAGAGAAAAAGAACTGTTGTAGCATGAAAAAATTCAAAAGGAAGAACATACTCAGATTAAAAAAAAAAAAAAACACAAACAAAAGTAAAACAAACAAAAACTCCAAAAACCAAAATAAACCACACCACCAAAATCTGTGACACAGGAATATGCGGTGTGTTAAGGAAATTCAAGGGCAGGAATATCTCATCTTTATCAGCACCGTTTTTATTCTCTTCTAACTGAACAAGAAGTTTCATCAAAACCAGACTCGCAGAGGTTTTCCTCAATCCATCCCTCTTCTCATCTGTCAAGAATTACTGCTCACACAATATTTCTGGTGCTCTTATTTCTCTTCCCAACACATTTGCATGAAAATGAAATAGAAAAGAAAGTATTTATGAAACTATTTTCAGTCCTAAGAATTGCAAGTAAGGAAATTGTGCCCCAAACATATTCACTAGCCTATATTAAAGATAAGGAACTAAACAATTAATTTATTTTTCTTTTAAAGATTTTGTGTATGGTATGAAACACTTCCTGCAACAGAAAACTACAAAGGCCGTTACATACCAGTGATACCCTCAATTAATGGAACCACTGTCCATCTTTGTGAACTCTAGTAAAGACTGTCATTTGGGAAATTGAATAGATTGATAAAAATAGGAACTGTGAAAGGAGAACATACCACTAGAGACAAAGTCTTGCTATTTTAGCAGCAAAAAGAAAGGGAACACATGAGAAATCTAGGAGCCTATGCAAATCCCTCTTGCAGTTTGCCATAGCTAAATGAGGCAGCCACCAGTGAGTGAACGAAGAAGACAGGAACATGTTCTTGGCCTCCAAGAAACCGAAATGGTGTCAAGGTCATGGTTACTTTCCCCTGCTGTTGAGAACAGAGACCAATACCTTTCTGAACAGATGACTAGACTTCTCAGGCTTGAAGATTCAGTCTTTCAGAGTTGTAATGCACTTCAGCTTCCCAACTTTTCAGAAGACAAATACCCAAAATAAGGGTTGCCAACACTGTTCAGTCAGGAAACCTGACACACCACTGGTCTCTTCCTTTAATATTAATATTCCTTTCTTCATGCTCAGCTCTATGACTTTTATCACCAAAGTAAATATATTTCAATCTTAAATGCAAAGATAGGGCAAGGCACTGTCAGGACACAGACAGGGTTAGATAGGATTGGAGAGACTTAGGGGGTAGAAGCAGGGGCAGAAAGAGTTTACACATTTTTAGAGAGCTCTGCTCAACTGTATCATCATTGGAGAAAGTCTTTGAATCTTAAGCCCAGTGGGCATACAGATTTCTAGTCCTTGTCTCTCCAGGAAGACCCTTGGTTTAGGAGGCAGCTTGTTCTCCTTTTTCTCTATTGTCAAAGCTCTCCAAAAAGGAGTGGACCTTTATGAATTTTATGCTGTCAGTTGTACTAAGTCACAAAATCAAGAAAAAAAGGAGGTGGTGAGTCCATTGGGGATTATTTACTTTGCCCTTTCATTTTCCTTTCACAGAATCTCTGAAGTGGAAATTGTTGAGGATTTAAATGCAAGGACTGAACTTACCCTTCCTCATTAATAAAGGCTACCAAACCAAAGGACAAGAATAGCCCTGAGACAGGAGCCAGCACAAGGTATCCCTCTCAAAACATGGCATGTTTCAGAACTACAGTCTCAAAAGTCCTCAGAATTAATCCTCAACCACAGTAGTAGCTATATATAGGAAAGATCATTTGACCTCCAGGGGAGAAAGAAAAATAAACTGTAAAAATATTATTGTCTGACAGTTTCCCTATTTGCATTGCAGAAATCTTGGCAGAGTGAATGGAGTGATCAAAGATATGACCTTATGTTTCAAAGAATAAAGCACTGTAAGTACATTTAAGTAGCTACCTAATAATCCTGGAATTTTCTTACAAAACCTACAGTTGCCATTCTTCAGAAAGAATGAACAACTACCTTGTTTTCTAAAACTCTAGAGTGTGTATCTCTTCCATCATATCATGCACTAGACAGCAAGCTACACTGGGAGTATATCATTATGCCAGAGAAACCCAAGGTCCTACAGGTCTGCTAGAGACTCAACCCCATAGCTTCTAACAGTCAATCTACTTCCTCCATTTTATTCTCTGCTATCTTGGGCCTCCCCTTCCCCAGCCTGTTGCTTCTTCTGCCTTTCCACGTGGCTAATCCATGCCTGTTCAAATCCCTCTGAGAGAATTAAGGAGAAAACACACTGTAAGTCATCATAACACTTATGAACATTGCTTATATGTTCTATCACTGTGCCCTTGGTCTATTTGTACCTAACTCAACGCTGAACGCTGTTAGAGTTTATTCTGGAATATGGACAGGTTCTACTTTAATATAAGAACTAATTTTAACTCTAAGCAATCTTTAAAGTTTTAGGAATTTGTAGAGCTGTTTACATGTTGGAAGTGTTGAAGAAGATAACCAATGGGCTGTATGTATTATCCAGAGCTGGAAAAAGGGAAATAGGACAACACCTCACAATTTTGGCAGTTACTGTTACCCAAAGTGAAGAGGAGCAATTCTGAACAGTGGTGTTACTGAAGTTCAATTGATCCTTACTGAATTTCACTTATATTGTACCAGGTATCTCACAGCATTGAATACGTGCATCAGAGATGGTCAGGAAGCTTCTTTACATAAGAAACACATAGAAGAAAAATTACAATTTGGGGAAAAGGGGCAAAAGTGGTCCTGAATGAGAAACAAAGCTGCATCTTTTATCTCAAGGCCATGACGCTTTTGCTTGGCATTTCCAGGGAAGAAATACATGTTTGTGTGCTCAGCAGGATAACCTCACTGTTCCTAGGACACATCTTTACCATACAAACACACAGCTAATGTAAAGTGCATGCACAGTGAGTCTCTCAGACTCCCTGCAACCACCAGATCTACAGCAAAGCCCAGAGCAAATTCAGTGTTTC
This sequence comes from Scolopax minor, assembly GCA_028566535.1. Classification (NCBI taxonomy): domain Eukaryota; kingdom Metazoa; phylum Chordata; class Aves; order Charadriiformes; family Scolopacidae; genus Scolopax; species Scolopax minor. The sequence goes on from JAOXNG010000012.1 coordinate 51,774,452, forward strand.
CAGGATCCTCAATTCCTCTCTGCACTTTCCCCTCCTGCACAGACCTATGGGGAATGGCTCCATAGCAGCTCCCACCAGGCCATCAAACATCCTGCGCAAGCACAGATTTCTCAAATTCTGCAACTTCTCTGGGTAGAAAAGATGATGCTTTCTAGGAAGTCAAGGAATTAAAGGTTAGTGTGGATGGATGTTGCCCATGTCCTCGAGAGGTTAACTCAAAAAGCCTGCATTAAGACATACTCCTCATAAAGAGTGGAACGCATCTGTATGCAACTAACATGTACAGTAAGGAGAGACCAGAGCCAGCTGATAAGGAAGAGGATGTGGCCAACAGGCACTCAGATCAGGGTTTAAAAGCAAGTACTTTTGCATCCACTTTGCCTCTTCAAGAGAGGTAGTAGATTAAATTCCATATTGTAGGATAAAGGCCAGGGGCAAAAGTACAGTTCTCTGTTGCAGGAAGGAGGATGGATGCCTAGTTCCTCCATCCTAAGGCATCCTAAACACAAAGCTGCCTCCTAGTAGGGGTGAAGATATTTTCCTTTTCCTTCCTGCTGATGGTGGTCTGCTGCTAAGGAATGCTGCTAGGATATAAATCAAGCAAGAAGGAGCCTGGCTTCAGCCTAATGGTCACAGCTCTCTGCTCAGAGAAAGGCTACACGTGATTTCAAACCTGGCTTGCTAAATGGCTTCACCTTCTTTCAAGGACCATCTAAAATTAATCACATGTATGTTTCTGGGAGCATGGAAGGTAACAGGAAACATAGAAAACAAAAAAAAACCAACCTCTGTGTTTATGGGACTCCTGCCCACAGAAAATACTGGAAATAATCCAATAAACAAAGGAAAAAAAAACCAACATGTATTTTAAGACATTCAAACTCCCAACATTCAGGGAAGCACACAGAAATTTCAGGTTGTAGCCAAAATATGCAATCAAGAGTTTGAGAGATTGTTCCAGTAAAAGCTGTCCATTCTTTCACAGAAAAGGAAAAGTGACAGCTAAAGGACAATGTCTGAAGAGAAGAAGGAGAAACGGGATTCCTGAAAGAAGCCTTGAAAGCATTTCATTTTATGCTCTGGATAAGAGAACAGAGATTTAAGAGGGATCAGGTGTTTAACTACCTCCTCACACATCAGGCCGCAAACAGTTGACAGTGCACCTCTGAAAAGGTCTGGCCTCCAGAACCAAGGATCCATTCCTTTAACTTCATAAACTGTGCTATGTACTTCAGCAGGATAACTTGGGTTATGCAAAATAATCTGGGTTCAGAATACAGTATTTCAATCTCTACATTGATTTCCTGTAAATTATCACCGTAACCTCTGGCATGTGCAGGGATGACTTAGCAATTAGATCATGCTAGTAATACAAAAAGCACTTCTATTTAAAGGATAAGGGGGATTTTGTTAGTCTAATAATTCTTTACTTTTTAGATCTTGACACTATGTGTCTGTTACCATGTTATCTGGTGAGATCGGGTTCCTGGGTCCTTACTTAGGGACTAGGATATATGATCCAATTTTCAAAAGTACTGAGTTGTAAGCGAATTTCACCACCATTTCTGGGAACCACTGCTTGTTTTATAGTTTTACAAATCTATCACTTAGATATTAATGTGCCTAAACAGAGAATCATAGAATCATTTAAAAATGGAAAAGACCCATATAGATACAGGAACTTGATTTTAGACCTTTTATTTATTTTGTCTTTAAATTTTTTATTTGCCCGCAAAATAAAGCTATTACCTACAGATCTATTGACCACAGAGACTCTCCCCAGACATCCTGTGCTTCACTGTACTACTTATGGAAACTCATTTAATAACTGGCTGGGCTAAGTGCAAAATGGTTGAATTAAATTCCCACTAGAAAAGCAATTACCACTGTGAAAAGCCTTCCAGGATTTCATCAGATGTGCTGGCTAAAACGAGATTGCATGATTTTCACAATACCCTTAGTGAGTGGTGGAGCGAGCACACAACAAAGGCAGGAATACCAGGGGAGAGATCAAGAGAGTCCTGCCATGAAACCAGAGCCATGCCAGTACTGCACCAGTACTGCACCAGTACTGCGCCAGTACTGCGCCAGTACTGCACCAGTACTGCACCAGTACTGCGCGGTGCAGGGGATCAAGGGTAGCTAACGAGCTCCCCCAGCATAATGTAGACTTCATCAGGGCATATCTTCATGCAACGAAAACAGATGTTCATTTATAGTGATTAATATAAGAAAACAGAACCTGGCCAGTAATAATCCTTTTACTACACCAGTAAGGGTGCAACCACGTAAGTGGAACTTCTCCAGCTAGAGAAGGCTGCAAGGGAATGCATCCACTTCATTGAGTTGAAGACCCTGAGCCTACGGCTCATGACTAGTACACTGCCACCAGTCAAGCCATCTAAGGCCAAATGCAAGTGTTTCTCCCCTATTTCAGTTGCTTTCAGAAATTGTTAAACAATTACATATTGGGCTGCAGCCCCAAGCTAAAAAGGAGAGAGGACACTCAAATATAAGGACAGGAACTCTCAGATTAAATCAACTGTTTAGAAAAGATCAAGCATGAAACCTGTTAGCTACTGAAGGCAAGCATAAACTAATAAACATACGTATTAGTTATTTACAGAAGTGAGTGGATTTAACAATGCAATCTTTTGTCCTCATATTGTCCTGGGGTGAAGAATTACAATTTCTAGTCTAGATTTCTAGTCTTACTCACTTATTTTTCAGGCTGATGCAATTTTTTCTTTTTAAAAATCATTAACAATTCAAACAATCCAAATAGTATTCTCGTTTTACAGGACTTCAGACTTTATAAATTAATAGAACAATAGATGAGAAAGACTTATTGGCTTAATCATCCCATCTCCCAATACCATTATAGGATGGATTTCTGTACCACATTTCTGAATATATTTCCTGTCTTGCCTTAAATAATCTTTAGACGAATACAGAATAATTCAATTATATCATCTTAGGAGGGTTTTTTAAATGATATTTGAGAACATTTTCTACTCTAATCCTCCTTCTACTACTAAAAGTGGAACCATATAGGATTAATCTTTCTCATGGGATGCTTTCATACTTAAACATTTTAACACAACAGTCAAAACCTTTGTTACTCATCACATGACTGTGTAATTAAAAATATAAAAGTGTAATAACAATGAAAAATGAAAAACAGATGTGGCAGCTGTTTTGTCAGCTGGAAACACAAAAAAGTCTTCAAATCATCAGATAGAAATTTATGTCTACCTTTAGCTCATTTAGACCCCCAAGGATATGTGGAAGTCCTTGTCTATAATCCACCTGCACTTCAGTGATTTTGTATTTATGAATGCTCCTTAGAACTGACAAGGATTTTGTGGCACTGAGGTATTCTGAACTGAATGAATTAATTCTATCATATTATCTGCTCTCAAGATGTTAGGTATACCAATTAAGCTTTACTGATCCCTCACATAACTGCTGAAATATATGAGCAGAGCTAATGGAGCCTGGCTTCCTAAAGACTGTGGAAATTACTCAACAAGATTTTAAGTCAGGATTCTGCTTGCAAAGGCTTACAGGATCATCTCTCATTTCTCTACCTAATTATTTGAAGAACCTGTAAAGAAATCAGATAATTCACATCCTACCACCTAACATAGTCTGAAACTCCCCAAGACACGAAGGTCTATGTGTCTGTTTGTGTGTATATTAGCATATAATCTTGGCTATTATTCTTTAGGAAGCCCATGAGATCTAAATCTATGTCTTATACATTCTCAGTTATGTTGGTTTTCCTCTACTGTTAAATGGGGATATGAACAGGTGGGACAGTTACTGGCCAAGCCAGTCATTGCTTAAGAATGTACATTTAGAAACATCCATACCATCAGAGGCACTGATTTCCACTCATTCTTACTTCAGCAAGTTTGCTAATTATAAAAATTTCCAAAGTACAATATATCCGAACATCTGCTGCTCTTGCTCTGTTCTGAATCTCTTCCAGACTTGTAAATCCTTTCTCTTTATTGCCGTTCAATAACAAAAAAAAGCAGGCAAATGCAATACTCAGCCTAATGCCGTACGTGCCCAGGGTGGGTCCTTCCCAGATTTCCTGGCATGAAGAGCACACAGTCCCTGCAGCTGAGCACTGACTGACCAGACTCGTCTGGAGCAAAGGACAGACACCACCAAAGGGATGTCAGAGGGAGGACTGGAAATAATTGCTTTCAGCAATCGCACCCCAACCAAAGGTAAACCAATGGTAATCAGGCAGGAAGGGTAGTGCATGGTGGATCTCTGCAAGAATAAATGCAGAAGATAATTTGGGAACTTGTCCTGCCCAAGGAGTAAGTTGATGTTTAACGTGGAACATGGCAAGTAGGCTGAGGCCTGCATCTCCCAGGGGCTTCCTGTGTGCCTGGGCCTAAGTCAATCTTCACGCTTTGCACCTACTCAGCTACTGACAACTACATTGAGGTACCAAGGCTTCAGCTCTAACAACAAATTAAACTGCCCTGGCCTCTTAGACAGCAGCATCCTAACTCCTGCCCGTGCCTGAGAATGGCTTGCGGTATCGGTACACCAGTGCCTGGAGATGCCCGGGGCACACGACAGTGACAGAGACACAACATGCTGGCACACAAGACATGACCCAACTCAAGCAGGCGTGCAGGGATCTCTGCTCTGGAGAAGGTACTGCTGACAAACCTGGACCACGCAGCGCGTCTCATACCTGGCAACTAAGTTAATTTATGTGCAAATATTTAACCAGCTTTTCAAACACAAGTATTTTGAAAAAAAAATAGTCCTCTGTGTTAAAAAGTTGAAATTGATTGGAGATATGCAGCCTCAGTCACCTGGAGGTACAGAACTATACCCAAATTCTTACCACAAGTCAGGGGCACAGCTAGGAACAGAACGTTCTAAACATTTTTCTGTCTCTTCTTATAACTTACAAGCAATTTTATAGCCAAAAGTCCTGAAAACACTAACGCAATTAAATCTACTGCGAATATTTTCCTATAACAAAATGGTATCTCCATCCACATAACAGGTGATTTTATTACAGTATTTAGAACAGGCAGAATTCTAGCATACCACATTTTGAACTCCAAGATATATTAACTAGATACTACTAGGAATGAATCCCTGCTGACATGTATTTATACAATGGGTATACAAAAATAAATGTTATAGTACAAACCACTTAAGATGAACTAAGTCAAACCAAGTTCTAAATACACATGAATTTCCCTGAAATAAGAAGACTTACTCGTTTTTTCCAGTGGATGGAGATAGCAACTGGATTTGGAAGGCAACGCAGAAACTAATGGAAAGTCATTCTCAGGTTGGGAAGTTTTAAAGTTCATAATACGCACTCAAAAAGTAGAATGTTCCCCCCTCCCCCCCCCAATCTTGACCCATAAGAGATTGTCTGTTTGAGCAAAACTGAGCTAGCTAGACACTTAAAATTTGGAAAACTGTCATCTTCTCCACACGAGTCCCCACAAGTTGCTGAGGCAATACTGTCAATACACATGTACACTAACCCTTAGGTATTTGTTTTTGCTACCAGAAATAATGATACCGAGCTATAGCAACCATAATTTCTAGTAAGCATATACAAGAACAACAACAAAAAATAATTATGTCCATGATAAATCAACTGCTGTTCTGTCTTGGGCTAAACAGTCCTCAGGCCAATTTAACTACATCGTTACTTCATTTTGAAGTATCAGAGCCTCTTTCCTTAGAGAAAATGGCCCATACTCGAAGTCTCACAACTGCATGCTTTTTCATTAGGGAATTTCAGTTAAGATCCATTTCTTTAAATAAATCAGACATTCAAATTATTTACCGTATTTGATTGATTTGAGCACAGCTGACTTAGAAATGCAGTCTCCTTCACTGAAGGTCAAGGTTTAGTTTTGTTAGGGTTTTTTTTTTTGTTGTTTTATTCAAATATAAGCATTTTGCACTGTCTTACAGTAAAACTTGCATGCTTTTATAATAAAGGTGATAAATAAATAAATGCATTTTGAATTAAATCCTATATCCGTGCACTCCTTTACTATTCTAGCTCTGCTTAAGTCTGAGTGACTAATACAAGACCACGCTGTTCTCCTATATACAGTGGAATACTGATTTAAAGGATGAATAACCAGCAAAGTCCTTTTCTGTGACTATGTCATCAGGGAGGGATACACCTCCCTCCTGGTATGTGTCCTGGAACACTGTTTCCAAGCTGACTCCTTAACACATGGAGCAAAGTACCATGAAGAACTTTGTACGCTCAATATAACCCTTAATTCTCATGTCAAGAGGCCACTGGATGGCTTTCCTACCTCCTGTTTGTGAGCCATAAGGCTGTACACTCTTGTTGGGAACTCACGCATGAATCCAGGGAACATCTGGTTCATGAAAAACAAACTGAAATCCAAGTGAAAGGGATCACTGCAGCTTTACCACTGCTTTATTTTAAATTAAATTGTATCTAGGCAACTATAACGACCACGTTTGGCAGATGTGTGGCTTTTCAAGTAGGTCCAGCAGACCTGCAGTAGGATCTAGAAAGGTGGAAATCTCCCTTTCTCCTGTCTAGCTCCTTTCTTTAGCTATTTGCTACCTTGGTTTCTTCTCCTGCCTTCATTCATAAAAAAAACCAGCCACCTGCGCTTTTAAGCAAAGTATCAATCTCTTACATTGTCTTCATGGTTCCCCAAAGCAACAAATGCAACATTTCCAATTTCAACATGCTACTTGTTACTGGTTTAATAGGATCTAGGGCTTTTCAAAACCACACACTACTAGATGTATTTAAGGACTCAGTACTAGAACTAACACTAAGCTTGTCCACCTGCCCTCACCCGTGCTGTATCTTCTGAAAGCAGAGCCCACTCAGAGCCAAATCTGTCTTGAACTGGACTTCCAAAATGTAAGGTGCCTCCAGAATCATTAGGTAATTTGATGCTGTAAATCCTGTATTACATAAACATTGGTTCCTACTATCCTTTTTGGCCTTTAAAAACAATTCTACTTGTGACATGACAAGAATCCTGAAAGACAATGCTACGTCCTGACATTCCCATGAAATGAGTCCTTGAGGACCCCACCACTGTGCCTCGAGGCTTCCCTGTCGGGGCTGTGGCACCAGGACTGCCACGCTGACTCTGGAGCTCTGCCCACTTCCTCAGCTGAGAGCAGCACATCCCATGTCAAAATCCTTTTCTTACTAAGCTAAGAAAACAACATCTAGAAAGCAAATGCAAACTGGCTTTCTCTCATCCAAATTACACAAGAAAACAAGTCAAGGAAATTCCCAACATATTTTTGTTTCTTCTCTATAATCTCAGCATTTAGGTATTTAAATATTGATCCAAAATTATGCCTGCAGAGCAAGATGAGACTTTCTGAGTCTAAACCCAGTCTAAACTGAGTAGAACATCCAAGCAGTCTTGTCCATGCAACTCTCAGGTTTCCAGCACACTCTTCCAAAGTCCTCTCTGAATTCCCATCATAATGCTTGCAGCAATACAGCAGTCAGATGCTTAACAGCCCTCTTCATAAAAATAAGTCATTCTCAGCTGCATCTTTCATTCATATACTTAAAAAAATAAAAGATACTGAAAAAAATATTAATCCAAGTACAAGGATGATAGCCAAACACATTTCAAAACACTTGGGAAGGTGACAAAGCATATCTTTTTAAGCATTTTAGTTATTTTTTGGAGTAGCATTCAAGGACCAGCGATTTCAGCACAATAAAATAAGCTTATGAGCAACATCAGAAAGTAATGTTACAGATGATGATGCAAACTTAATAGATATGAACTTCCTGGGGTTAAAAACCAGATCTAACAATCCACTGCTAAAAGCCTCAGACTCCAGACAGACTCTTCATATTTTTAGAAAAAAAGATAAAATTCCTATTCCTACACAACGCCAGCTCATAACCCTGTAAGCATGCTTTAGAAAACAAACTTGACCGGATGCAACCCTAAGCAACTTGATCTAATTTTTAAGTTGGCTCTGCTTTGAGCAAGGAACTGGATCTACAGAGGTCCTTCCACAATTCTGACACAGAAGTAGTTTTGCAAGCCACAGTTTTGCAGAGCCCCCAGCTCCATGGTTGGATGCTCCAGAGCTGGCATGGTGGGATGCTAAATTGTCCTGCAGGCTCCTTCCCTGACAGTGTCCTGCACCTCTGAGGACTGTGCTTAGAGTCTTTCAAAACATAACTAATGGGATCTCTCTCCTTGACATGATTGCCTGCTTTCACGAACCGTGAAGGTTTTTAATAGTGCCTGTGAAGGTATTTAAAGGTATTTGACTCCTGTCAAAACCGAACAAAATTGGCAAACATTTTCAGAAGATACTAGAGAGAGACAAAGGCAGCATAATCACATAACGTCATTTCATTAGGGGGTGAGGAGGGTAAGACCTCTACACTATAAATGACAAGTGCTTCAAAATTAAGGGAATTTTCTTGCTCTCACTGAAATTAAAGAGAAAAGGTTTTCTGCACTACAGGGGAGAAAAATAGAAGCCTAATAAATACATGGCTATAATTACACTTCCCCCTTTCTCTGCAACAAAGCCATCCTACGGTATGTCCTGGAAAAATAACAGCAGGAGTAGGTTTCTGCTGTCCTGTGATTGGATATGAGGAGCCCTCAAGATAGGAAAACAGTGGGCCAGGAAAGATTTTCTTTATTCTGTCCACTGTTACTCCCTTATGGAGAGGGGCAAGCTCCTGTGTCCTCTACTGGAGCCAGCCCTGTTCTTCTGGCACTAAGAAAGCCTGGAAAGAAAGCCAGTGCCAAGGCTTTCCTGAGAACCTCCTCCCAGAAAGGAAGAATCAGAAGGAGAAGGAGCTTTCTCATCCTTTCCCCTATTCAGTCCCCTTCCTCACAGCACAAGCAAGCACTTGCAACAAGCACATGATCTCACCTTGTGCTGCCCAGCCTTGTCAGCACAAGTCTCTACCATGCCATGGAGGAACAGTGACACCAGCAACAGCAGGGACTGTAAAAATGAGCCAGAGCTCAACAATCACGTTTTACGTCCGCTTCTGCTGTCAGTTCAGGATCAGACAGAGCCACAGACCTTCTAGGGAAATAACATAGTCCAAACTTGACCTGATTCCTTTGTGCTATCTTCTGTCCTTTCTTCCAGCGGAGAATGGGCTTGAGAGTTGGTATGTCCTTGTCCTCTTTTCCTCTTTCTATGACATGGTCCCCAAGGCTGTATGCAGCTTCGAATACAATGGGAGATATGACATCTTTGACTCTTTTCTGTAAAAGAAAACAGAAATTTTACCTATGCATATAGGCAAGAAATTTTTTATATATAATCATAGAATAATGAATTAGTTTTTGCAGTCAATGTTGCTGACAGTAAGCAGGCTTCTTTACACCTGTGCTAAACAGGAATAAGCACATTATACCAACATAAGTCAGAAAATTAAACCTTTTTAAAAAGTCAACAAAAATTAGTTAGTCTTTTTGGACCTACTTGTGGTTCCACTGAATCACTGGCATGCTTCCCACACCTGTAAAACTATTTTCAATAAAACCAAGACATTTGCTTAAAAATAAAATAAATTAAGATGTGTTTCCATTAGTCCTGCACAATATGGAAGCAAAGAGTAAATCTTATTCAATTCAATTGATTCAAAATCAATTCAAATCTACATCCTAGTCCTTAATTGAGGTCACCTCCAGTGTGCTCCATGTGTTAAAACTCCATCTTGCTGTATCAACAAAATTAATGAATGGCTGAAGATACCAATTTGGCTACAAATCAAGGCTACAGACATGAAGGGGCAAGAAAAGCCATCTTCCTGCATGGTTCTGAAAGCAAAACTCTCATCTCTCCCAACTCTTAGCACAGTAAAGCTTTCACTAAATAAAGGAAGAAATTTTCTCAGTCTCTAGGCTTTGTACCAGATGAATTACGATGCAGGCTGAAGATGAGCCAGCAGTGTGCCCAGGTAGCCAAGACAGCAAACAACATTCTGGCCCATATCAGGAACAGTGTGGTAAGCAGGAGCAGGGAATTGATTATC
>JAOXNG010000012.1:51863105-51873701 GCA_028566535.1 Scolopax minor
CAACCAATCAGGTAGTTTTTTAATAGAAATTTTTACAATTCAGTCTTTTTAGTAAAAGTGACTTGTCTCTTGCCACCCCCTCCAATCTCACAAAGGGATCCGAAGTGGCAGCATCACAGATCAATTCTTACACTAGTCTGTTTTGTACCCTGTCTCTGAGCAGGTTAAAGCTATTCACCACGTCATCTGCATGTTCTAATGCCTCCCAAATAAAAAAGGTTACAAACATTCAGCACATTGTGATCTGGAATCTGAAGAAGGGAGCTGACAGGCTTCTTTGTATTACAGATGGAAAGGAACATTATTTACTTTCCTGGTCACATCTATGTTCTGCTTTTTCATTTAGTCTTCACTCAGTTCTTACTTGTAAATGCCTTTAGTCAGTCCTAGAGCCTCAACAGGAATAAACCTTGCTCTCCCTTGGTCAAGAGACCAGCAATAACTCAAAGATAAGCAAGGGAGAGAAGCAGATTTCAAGTTCTAAGTTAACATACCTTAAAGTAGACTGTTTCTTTTCTGCTTACGACTATGTCACAAGCATGCCAAGAGTTAATTTACTAGCTCATAAACTGAGAAATCTTTCCTTAACACAAAACTGTGCCTTCTTGCTCCAGCCTCAGCCAGACTAGACGGGTCAGATGTCCCTACTGATTACACCGAACTTCACAGCTTTCCTTTACCTCTTTTTCCTTCTTTTAACAACAGCTTCTTTGCACAGTTTTCTCTAGTTTAAACTAGCTCTCACCATCTCCCCCTCCCACCTTCAAAAGAACTTAACACCTTTCCCCTTTTACCTACTATGTTACTAGAAAATTCCTGCATTCTGGTCAAGAGGCAAGCAAGATGAAAAGGTCTGTCCCTTGGCCCTGTTAGAATGTTGCTCAAGAATTTATTCACGAGACTTCATTCTAGAGTTAGACAGGGTGATTTTATATTCTGTTTCCTAACATACAGATTTTGAACAAGTCAGAGTTACGAGAAATTTATTTTAGGGTTATTCAAGCTTCAAGATGGTAACAAATAATAATACCTACCTTCTACCATAACTGTGTAAGAGCTAAAGTTCTTATGTGTGCCACGTCTGAATTTTCCCTTATACTCAAATGCAAAACTGATTTAGCAGCAGCAGAAGAGACACGTGTAATATCTAAGGGCTGTGTGTAGACTTTTCAGCAACGACTGAAGGTAGAGCACATTCCCTTCCCTGTAAATCAGTTTTGTAAACCTCAGGGAACCATAGAATTGTCTAGGCTGGAAAGGATTTATTTGGATCCTCTATTTAGATCCGTAACCCAGCACTGAAGAACACATTCTCCTTCCTCTGCTGCCTTACAGTCAAGACTCAACCGATCTCACTTCAGATATTTCATTTGGTGCTGGGGTTACAAAGGCTATGTTTATGCCTTTTCTCTTTCTGCTGGCCAAGAGGACAGGACTTCAGTTTCATCCATACACCTGTGCCAGGTAACCCAATCTGCCCAGATGTTTGAGGGGAGACGGCATGTGGCTATCTACCAGAAATAGAGGTTTGCTCCAGGGAAAGAATGGCAGCAAAGCATCCTCACCTGCCTGCAGGAAAAGAGAGTAAACCCTGCTGAGGTGGTGGTAGATGTTGGCTGTGGGTGTGGACAAACACACAGTTTCTTGCAGAGCACTTCAAGAAGTGGTAGGAACAAATATGAGTGAAGCCCAGATCCAGGAGGCCAGAGGTGCACCCTCCCTGCCCAGTGTCTCCTGCCTTGTCTGCCCCACAGAGGAACTGCCATTTGAGGATGCCTCAGTGGACCTCCTGACTTCCTTTATGACCATGCACTGGTTTGATATCAAGAAGTTCATGAGAGAAGCAAAGCAGGTGGGTAAGCCAGGTGGCTGTGTGTCCATCAGCACCTACACTCTGGACATGAGTCTGTGCTCCGGAAACTGCTCTGAAAAGCTCTTCCCTGGCAGGGATGGGACAAGATTTGTCCATCCTCCAAGCTTTCCTGAGGTCCATCCAAGTGTGGGGAGTAAAGGAAGAAAGGAGCAAGGTCAGCTCATTGGGCATGACTGAGCACAGCCACCCCGTTCCCTGGACATTCCCCACCTGCCAGGCTGAGCCCTGCACACAGGATGGAAACATCTCTTCTCAGCCCTGCTTTGAAGAGGAGGGGCCTTCCTCCCTGCCATCTCCCAGGACAATCCTCTTCCTCAACCTTCACCCAGAGACATCAGGTCTTTTCTATTGATGGTTTCAGATATGGTTGTAAGGATTGGATGAAGCAACCAGACACTTCCTTTTTTCTCACTGACATCCCCAGCCTTCTTTTTCCAGACCTACCCATGGACCATCACTGCTGCCCAGGGCCACTCACTTTTCAGAGGAGGACATGAGCATTTTTTCTTTCTCAGGGGCCTTTTATGATATTCCTTGCTGTACCCATAGATTGTGGTGAGCTTTCCTGGCCATAAAAGGGAAAGCCATCTCTTTTTGGACTTGGACTCTCTCTTTGGACTTCTCTTAGGAAGAAAGTGGGGTGTTTTTATGATCATCCATGCAGAACGAGCAGTCACAGAAAAACACCAGTTCTGTCCAACAGGATGCCAGTAAGATCCAGGTATTTGATAGACTCTGTCCTTGTAGACCAGGTGGACTGAGCTCTGCTGCCCTTCTCTGCTGATCACATGAGCTCCCCGCACTCAAAATCACTCAAAGCCTGCTCCTCTGAACTCTGGCATCTTCACTCTTCCCTTTGGAAGTGAGACCCCACTATTTCATGATGACAACAGCTAAGGCTGACACTGCTTTTCAAATCCATGTCCAGCTCTTTCTTCTTTGAGAGGAACAGATAGAGATGAGCATCACCATTTTTGGCTAAGGGCAGCTGGGATAGAAGGACCTGTGTCCCAAGCTGTGCCTTGAATATGGCTCTCCAGAAACCTCCATGACTCTTTGCATGCTGTTGTGGTTCCCTTCCAGTGAATGACAGGGTCATTGCGGTCAGCAGGGGGACATAAATGGGTACTTTCTTTTCTATTAAAATGTCAGTCTTAACAGCTGCTTCTCTGACCCACACCCACAAGGGCTCACCCAACTTGTTCATCCCAGAGAAGAGCCCCACACACCTAAGGAGCTCCTTCACACTGAGGGCAACCCCCTCCTGATCTTTGTGACCTCCTGAACATCCTGTACCCTCCCCCCCATCACAGCACCCCAGGCATGTGAGATGTCCCAACACCCTTCCCCTGTTATTCTTTCCAAGTGGAAGGAAGAGATTGCTCCACACAGCTCCAGCTCCTCCGCTCTGTGCCCCAGGGTGAGGGCATTGGGGCATGTTTGGGCTGAAGCACCTCATCTGGGGCACATCTGGGCTGAGAGCAGACTTCCAAGACGATAAGCTGCTTCCAGCTGTCAAAGACTGTGAACACAAGAAGAATGACCCCGGACTCTTTTCAGTGGTTGCCAGTAAGAGGATGAGGGGTAACGAGTATAGGTTGGAACACAGGACTCAAGGGAGTGACTCGGTCCACCTTCAGAGAACTCACAGTGTTGCTCAACTAATAAGGGAGGATGTGTTGGAACTTGTTGGTCACAAACCTTGGGGGAGGGAGACAAGCTAATCAAGAAGGAACAAGGAATGTCTGCTTTCCGTCCTCCAACGATCATCAAGAGGAACAAAGAGTGTTTACCAACTGTCCTGGGACAAGAAGGGCTTTTTTTGTGTTTTGGTGATGGGACTTTCCAGGATAGGATGTAGTGCTTAACGGAAACCTGAGACAGACTCGTTTAGAAATAATGATACTGTTAATAGCTGATTAGCAAGCATTCCATGTAAAGAATCAACCAATCCTTAAGGGACACATTGTCCCCAGATTCGTGTGTGTGCAGTTCTTAGCTTGTATAAATGTATGTGAAAAAGCTTTAATAAATTGACACTTTGCTTGCATCAAGCTGCGTTCCGTCCCTCCATCGCGGCAAATTGGTGACCTCGACATGATACTAAAGGAGAAGAACCACCTATCTGTGTGGCATGCTGCGAGTCCCACAGAACTTTGAATGAGCTGCCCATAGGATTCTATGCCCTTACCTATTTCTCCAGGAACACGCCTGCCACTGAAGCGAAAGCACACTGTGACATTGAGGCAGTTCACCGGCTGCAAGCCGTCGTGGCACTGAGGAGCTGTGATGTTGATGGATGCAGGCAGGAAAATGGAGATTTCCATGGTAATGACAGGCCTGGATCTGGAGATCAACAGAGAAGCGGAATTGAGTGATCATTCAGAGGGAAGTTCTCAGCCAAAGGAAAATAAAGTAAATTTGGTAAACTGCACAATCTCAAGCAGACATGAAAAACAGGAGAGTGCATTTGAACTACAAGATAAATTAGCAATTGACTCAGCCTAGCTGGCAAGGACTACTCGTGTCTGAATGAAAACCACAATGTCAATTTGAATTTCAGTACTGACACTGGGAAAACCGATAATACATGGCAACATTAACCTCCAGTAAAAATTGCAGAAAGCCTTCCTGCTGAATGAAGAGGATAAAAACAACAACACAACAACAACCAAGGACAAGTTCATGCAAGTGACACTGCTTGCTAGGCAGCCTGGATGGTCAGGAACAGGTAGGCAGAGACCCCAGGTTTCCAGAGAATGGTCTACAGTCAAATTTGTGACCTGAAAGTCAAGGAGGGAGAACAGGGGGTAGGAGATAGATTCTTACATAATTTTTCTGACAGCATAGGAGGGACAACAGACACTATATTCATGCTTTCTGGAGGCAGGAATGTTTGGCCAATTCCCTCCTGGTGAGCAGTCAGGACTGAATAGCTGTTTCACGCTGCTAAACTCCGTTTCAGGAGTTACCTGGTACACTGTGAGCCAAAGCTTCCTACCCTTGCACCTCCAGCACCAGGTCTTTGCTACCACTCTTCCTGGCTGAAGACAACCTTGGCCAGAACCACAGGGAACCCACCAAGTGCCATCCGGGCCCACATGGGTCCACTCTCACAGAACCCAGAAGGCCCTCCAGCTCAGCTGCGCAAAGCAGCCCAGAAATCCAAGCTCTCCTGAGCCATCCCCAGCGCAGGACTCCAGCCCAAAAATTCACCGAGTGTTATTCTTCATGGTTTCCATTCTGTACATGTTCAACATGAACATGTTCTTCCAAAACCAACTCTAGTAGTAAAAAAAAAAAAAAAAAATGTGCAGCAACCAGCAGATTCGCTTCTAAGGTAGTCCCAGCAGCTGCGCCAGGCCAGACCATATAAGCAAACCACTTTGGGACTCTCACACCACAAGCTACTTAATTCAGAGGCTGAGGAAAGGGGGGAGAAGAGAGCATGGATTGTGGTTACACCTAATTCATACTGACGGGAACAAGCTTCACATCAATCTCCCAGACAGCTGCTCAGACTTTTTTACCGCAGCCTGAAATAACAGCACAAGTTCACCTTTTTGAGATGAAGATGATAAATGCTAACCCTAGAAATAAATACAGTAATGGGGGGAAGAAGCAGGAAAAAGAGTGAGCTTCCTAGGATCATTTCACACCTTGTAAAAAAACTCTTTCCAAATGTTTGAGGAAACATAAAAGAGTAAATGCTATAATTGACCTAGAAAAATATTTCTTCTAGGAAAAAAATATTTCTCCAGCCACGATGCTCTGTGTGATCTTACTTGGGGCTTACTGGGGAAAAAACCCCACGCAATGCACATCTGTCAAATAGCCATACACACACGTGAGCAACACAGCACTGACGATCTGCCCCGAGTCACTGCTGCTTCCATCGAAAGGCACAGGCTATGGCTGCAGGGACAGCCATCACCGTGCTGCTGCAATGCATATTGTCACAGCAAGCATTTCAGATTGCCATTCTCTACCCTGCAAGTACCAATAATGGAGAAGAAAAATGCAGTTTTCTTTCTAGTGTGTTCGGAGATGCGGGGCTATGAGACTCCATGGGGCACGGCACACCTTTTCACAGAAGCAGCAATTGGCATCCTCTGCGTGCACAATGAAGGAACAGAGAACTCTTCAGAAGATTTGACTACCTACCACATTGATCATCAAGAGCATTTCTTCTTCCCTCTGCTTTTCCTTTTTGTTTTGTTTAACTGGAAAACAGTTAAACAAAACACAGCCAAGTTTTTCCTGCCTTGAACATCCATTCTGCAGCTCTATCATTCAACTTCCCAGTCTCACCACACCTCATCACATGGTATCTTCCATGAAGACACAGGAGTCCCTGGTGACTAATTCTAATGACATCTAGGTATTAACAAGGTTTTTTTCTATTAAGTATTAACAACTGCAACAACGGAGCTACTGGCAAAATTCAGATTTCCCATTCTCTTCCCCAGGTCTGTGCATCTCAAGCCCACTCTTGCTCACTCTCCATCTGCATAATTTGGTGGACCAAGCTGTCACAGCTCTCTCCATCAGATGAAACAAGCCTGCAATTAATTCATACACTTGAAACAGCAGCCCAAATCCTGTGTGCATTGCAAACATCTCTGTATTTAAATTTTTCTGAAGGCTGTTGTTTCATTCTGCGTCCCATTATACCTTGCAAAATTACATCCTGGCATCATACATAGCTGGTGTTTTACTCAACTGCATTCCCTTAAATCATAATTTATTTACTTTATGCAAATGTAAGAATAATAAAGAAGCCTACTCACAAAAATTCAGAGCAATCTTTTTAGAAAAGGCACTGAGATGCAGTATATCTCCTTCTAGCTCTAACCTTTTCTTTTGCTCAGAGCCCTGGGAGTCCTACCTATTGTCATCCCTTACTACGCTGCTTAAATTAGATTGTACATTCTTTGACACTATCCATGCCTAAAGTTCTGCTGAAAAGGTAATCTAGCTTGCTGCTTCTGACCACAATAAACCAGGGAGTAAACTGGAGTGGTGAAGGACTTGGATCACACAAGATAAAAACAGAAAACAGATGCAAAACGAAAACAGTGGATGAAAAAAGACTTTGATCTCACCTCAGAAGTACCACATTGTCTGACAAGAAGGCTCCAATGGTCACATCTGAAATTTCAGTAACATTGAAACAGTTACAAGGGAGGCACAGAATTCATTTTTTTTCAAACCAGTTGGTAAAGCACATCTAAAAAAAGCAATTTTTTGACTTAAATCAGCTGGCTGGTCCCTTCAAATATCCCTCAAATATAATTATGTCAAAAGTGTAACAGCAGGATTATGTCTCTGACATCTTCATTGATTGCGTTTTACTATTATTATGTTATTGTCTACTTTTTTTTTTTTAAGCTCATCTTCATGACTGAGCAGCTTCCAGGCAACTACAACCATGGCCAGATACTGAAATCCTTTGCTTTAATATCTCAATCCTTCATCGTGACTGTCTCTGAATCAAGCAATTTGCTCGATTTCTTATCGAGTTCTTTGAATAACAGAGGGAAAAGGGAAGAAAAGGCTCAGTGTCATGGGCCTCCTGTCACTGCAGGAACCAGCTGCACCATTTTCTCAGCCCGGGCTGCTGGCAGCGAAGGGGCCGTACCTGGATAACCATTGCCATCCATGTCGACTCCCCCCGATATGGACTGGCCGAACATCCGCAGCATCGGGCTTATTGTTTGCCCAGACAGCTTCTGCAGGGGAAAACACACAAGGGAAATCAGTCACTTCACATGAAGGATCCTCTAAAAAAAATTAAAAATATTAAAAAAATCCCACAATAACAACAATAACAACAACAAAACCCAAAGAAAACAAAAACCAAACCCAAGAAGAAGCCTTCAAGCCCAACCTTCCTGGTCCCCGGGGCCCTGTGCGGCGGGCCGGGAGGGCACACACCTGCGGGCTCACACCTCGCCCACAGCCCGGAGCAGGAAGCCCTCCCGCTCTGGGCTAAGATTGACTCGGATTTAAAAACACATGCCTTACAACCCTCCTGCAGACCCAAGCGAAATAAAGACCACATCAAAAAGATTTCTCCGGGAGGGGGAGGAAATTTAACTGCACTCTAGAGATTTTGTCTTTTTTTCTTTTCCATTACGTTTATTTCTGTAAATAAAAGGTTTAAGCAGCATCTTAACAAAATTAATGATTAATTGAAACAGAAAATCCTGCACAACCATCCCTTTTCACAAAGCTTGCCAGCATACTCAAAGTTAAAATGATTAATTTTCATCCCACTTGGAAATTCTGGTTTCCATCAGCTATTATACACTATTTTGTGTCAGTTTGGAAGCCGTATCTCATTTCTGCCTCCCCAATGCAAGGTTAATTAACTTCTAATGGAGCGTCTTTTTTCTAATTACTAACACAAAAACTTTCTCTGAGCATTTTGAATTGCAAATGTCTGAAGCAAATTAATACATCAAAATCTAATTTTCTAAGAAGGCAATCAAATGTCTCCCAGCTCTCATTTGTTATCCTGGGCCACCAATGCAAGACCTGAACAAAAACCAGCATCTGACTGGAGAGGTTACAGGCAGAGGAAACCTATCCCACAAAGGAATGTCACGGCTGTCGATGGTGCTCCACAGCTGGTGACATGCAACCAGCTTTTCCCGGCCCTCCCAGAAAAAGACATAATATTGGACAAAAGGTCAGCCAGGAAATTCATGGAAAAAAAGACAAGTTGAGGGGAAGAAAGATATCCTGCAGTCTTAACAGACAGTTTAAAGGGAAAACAGTGCTCGGCTGTGTACAGATCTCCTTTTCCTGCTCATGGACAGATAAGATTAGACAACTGGAAGTGACTTCCTCCCCACATTGTAGTTGCACCACATTTTTGGGAGGTCCCAGTTAGGGGGGTAAATCCTGCCTGCAAACACCCCAGTGGAAGGCAGAGGTATAATGCTGCTCTGCTTTTAAGTGCCATGAATGAACACAGCAGGATGCGAAGCCAACTACGATGCTTCTGGCTCCAGCCACCACTCAAGCTGCTGCAGGGACACAAGAGAACATCGATCAACAATTTGATTGAAGAAAAGGGAAAAAAGCTAACAAAATGAAAAGGGTGAAAACACATACCCTGCAGGTTCCACTTCCACCTCTCTCAGCTTGTTTTAAAAAGGAAATCCAGGGCATTAAGATGGCTCAGGGATATAGTACTAAGATACAAAAAGTCTTTCACCTCCAAGTCCAAATCCAGGGCAGGTAGGTGAAGAGCTGAAGTTGTTACACAGCGGTTTTGGTTGTACATGAGAGATGAACCAGCGGTGTATCTGGTGCCCTGCGGCAGGCACTGGGAAATGGCAGGGAGACATTGCCAAAGGTGGTGCCCCCTCAACTCAGACAGTCCCAACTGCCTGAGGGCATGGGACAAGGACTGAGTGGCACCAAGACTCAATGACTGTGACTGAGCTGGGCTTTGTCCCACTGACCCCAGGGAAGAGGCACACACTAAGTCTGGTGACCTTGCTCCAGGGGGGAGGGACATATCACAAGCAGGACATTTCACTCCCCACCATGCTGATATAGCCTCTTTCACAAAAGGTAAAATTTTCCCGTGAATGACAAAAAAAAATATTTAAAAAAATCTAATCCTTTTCAGCAAGCGCTGGAGATCTCCAGGCGTTTCAACAGCCAGAGAAGAACCTCACAGCCAGTGGCTCTCAGCAAGAAACAGGCAGAATCTTCTACGTGCCACACACTAATGCATTTTAGAAATATCCATAAAGAGTCATTTAACTTCCTTTTTTCTAGAAGGCAGCCCATGGCATATACATGGTAAAAGGAAGGAGGACTATACTTTTAGAATAGTCTCCAATACAACCACTAGATTCTTTAATTCTGCTTAAACTGATTTATTGTGAAGGATCCCACCCAGCAACAAAACAAAACAAGCAGGACTTCAAACACATGGAGGGAGGGAAGATTCAGACTCTCTGAAAAAAGAAATAGGCTAGACAGAGACTAGGTGACATGAGTTGGGCAGCTTGAGCATAATTTTATCTTCTCTCCTGCATGGCCACAGTAGCTAAATTGCACTCCCATGGCTGCACAAGATGCTAGTGTATCCCAGCTGAGATTTTACTTCATAATATCGGTCAGGGGAATGGCACCCAAAACCAGCCTTGTGATATACAGTGATATACAGTCAACTGCAAGCACAGGGCCAACAAGATGGGTAAAGTGCCTTCTGCAGGGCATAACAGA
The DNA here is from genome assembly GCA_028566535.1 of Scolopax minor. Classification (NCBI taxonomy): domain Eukaryota; kingdom Metazoa; phylum Chordata; class Aves; order Charadriiformes; family Scolopacidae; genus Scolopax; species Scolopax minor. Next base: position 51,873,229 of record JAOXNG010000012.1, read on the forward strand.
AAACTTAGTAGCATTTCTTTTTCACTAAGCCTGCTTTTACAGGAAGAAAGTGCAGCCTCCCAGCTCCCCACTGGCCTCTCCATAATTTGTACGCTCAGCCTTTCCAGGGTTTTCATTTCTCCTCTGCAACAGTACATTCAACCCCCAAGACATGATTTGCATCAAGATGGAATCTACAGCTGATATCTGTGACAAAAGACAGGGAAAAATATCTCCCAACATAGTTTTAGCCTACAGTATAGATATGGACAAACTTTGGGAGAAGCCATCTTCAACTAGCACTGAGAAAAGGATGTAGGGCTATGATAAGGCTACTATGAAGGGACCCCTAAGCGGGGTTTACTTCTGCAGGCCCTGGGAAAGTGACTTCAGATAGGTATCATAAACAGTAACGTCACATACCCCTATGATTTCACAAAGACACTACGCAGCGAAGACAATTGGCCATTATGATGTCACGAAGACACTTCCCA
>JAOXNG010000012.1:51939923-51950741 GCA_028566535.1 Scolopax minor
GTAAAACTCCTTCCCCAAACCATCTGAAGATTTGGTTTTCTTGTTGTTTTACTGGATGACCATTACATTAATATTTCACATACTGATTGCCTCTTTTACTGCTGTTTCCAATTCTTGTTCTTTTTGAGCCAGCTGAGTATTGAACTCTCTCATTAACTGCTTTAGGGTGGAGTTGTGCTTTAACTCAATGTCTTCTTGTTCATATCTGTACAAAAACGTCAAAAAATACAGTGAGGATATAAAGCATTTAAAGAGAGCATGAGAAAAATTTAGCAAGAGCATCTGAGCATTTCTCCAGAACTACTTTAGAATGGGATGATTTTTAATTATATTAATTTTGTGGGATTCAGGGGGGCTTTTTGTTCCTCACCCATTGAATTAACCTGGAAGGCATAGCTGTTTCTTTTAAAAAACAACCCAGAATTGAATCCTTCCAAAAGTTTTTTTCTGAAGAAGATGAAGAACCAGAAGTAAAGAATGTGCAGAATTTTTAGGGAATTCCTTGCTTAAGAAGCTATTTGAGTGCTGAGCAGTATGCCAGATTTTGTGCGGTACATATGAACAATTCTTGATAACATTTGAGCATGGAGCTCTCAGTACTATGCTTGAATAAACTTTGTTTCCTGTTTGGGGAAAACAGAATTCTATTTTATGTTCTGGCAATGCTGAAAATGACCATCTCTAAAACAAATTAAAATAGTATTACTTTGACAAAGGACAAACCACTTTTAAAACTGACAACTCAAATAGCGGTCATGAAATGTTACTTTCAAGTAACTCTTTTCTTGATGTTTCTCTATTTACAAAAATTACAGAAGAATATCAGTCATTATTTCATTGTTACAAATTGAGCTTTAAAAAGGTCTTCTTAAGATTTTAGTAGTTAAAGCAATGAAACAATAACAAGACCAGAAACAAAGAATTTACCTGATTTTCTGCTCCATTTCTTCTAAGGACTCCTTCTTAACTATGTCAAGCTCCTGCTGATGTTCTTTTCGCAGAGTACGTAAGTCTTTTTGAAGATTACTCACTTCTTTGCGTAGTTTCTGTTTCTCCCTTTCACTCTCTTGCAGTTTAGTCTGCAAGTCCTTCTGCTGTTTCTGCATATCGCCCAGTAAATTCTGCAGCTCCAAACCAGATTTAGCTTTTTCTCCAGCATTTTCCTCAAAAGCTTTCAGGCTGTCATTTCTTTCATCTAACTGTTTCTGTAAACTTTTTATATTTTCTTCATATCTCAAACTCCTATCTTCCATCTCAATCTTATGAGCTTCATTTTCCTTCACTAGATTATTTTCTTTTATCTTCTGTTTTAAAGACTGGCTGACTGCCTCCTTCTCCTGCATTTTTTTCTGGAAATCTTCAATTACATTCTCCACATCGAGACGTTTTCTTTCTCTAGTTTTTAATTCTTCCCTACTGCTTGCAAAATCATCACAATGAGCATGCTCATTTGCTGCCAATGAGTATTTTTCGGTTTGCTCAAGTTCTTTCCTGAGGCTTTCAGTCCTGCTCTGCTCCTCCTGACGGCTCTTCTCAACACATTCTAATTTTTTAAGGAGTTCTTCCTGTTTGTTTTGCAGTTCCAGAAGAGTGTCGTTACTTTCTTGTCGTTCCTTTTCATATTTGTGCAACAATTCATCTTTTTCTGTTAAGCCCTTTTGTAACACGCGCATTTTCTCTTCGTATGTTTGTTGGACACTCTCAAGCATTTTATTTTTTTCTTGTTCTACAGCAGATTTTACACACTCTATTTTTTGCAGCATTTCTTTCTCGAATTCTGCGGAATCTTTTGTTGACTTAATTTTTTCTTCTAAGGACTCAATCACAGCCTCTCTCTCCTGCACTTTTTGTTCCAAGTCTCTTAACTGATTTTCTTTATCTTGCTTAAATTCCTGTTCCTTTACTTCAATCTGAGACATCAATTGCTTTTTAATAGAACCAATTTTTTGCTCTGCCTTCTTTTTTAGATCTGCCAACTTAGTGCTGTTCTCTGCATTTAGTCTGTCTTCTAATTCTTTCAGTTCTTCCTCTTTGCTTTTAAGCATCGCTGATTTCATTTGATCAAACTCCCTCTCCTTTGCTTCAAATTCATCTTTCAGTTTACCTATTTGCTTCTCAAGATTAAGCACTTTATCTTCAGCCTCCTTAACTCTGTTGTCCTTTTCAAAAGCTACCTTCTCTGCCTGCTGGAGTTTCCAAGCTGTGTCTTTTTGCTCTCTGTCTTTTTGTTCATTATATTGTTTAAGTTCCTCCATCAAGGAATCATTTTCTGAAGTTTTCTGAGCAATGTGTTCTTCAAGTTCAGCAATTTTTGCTGCTTGTTTTTTTAAATTTGCAGTTAACTCACTTTCTTGCTTTTCCATCCTGTTTTGCTTTTGTTCCAATTCACTTTTTAAGCTATCCAGATTCTTGCTTTGTTTAGCCAGCTGCTCCTTCAGTTTATTTAGTTCTTCATCTTTTTTATTGGCTTCAGTATTGCTTAATTCCAGTTGGGTCTCCAAATTTTTAATAGCATCATGATTTTGTGTAAACTTAGCTTGTGCTTTTGTCTTCCACTCAGACAGCTTGGCTGTGCAATGATCTACCTGCTCCAGAGCTGATGCTTTTTCTTGATTCAGAGTCTCAACTCTGGATGATAACTCCTGTACCTGGTTTGACAACTGCAACTGAGCCTCCTGATGCTGCTTGCTTAACAGAGAGATGGCTGCCTCCTTCTCTGTTAAACTTACCATGCTTTCAAGTGTAACATTAAGGTCACTAATTGTTTTGTTGAGAGCAGAGATCTCAGATTCTTTTTCCTGGAGTTCCTCCTTCAACGAGGTGACTGCATTGACATTTTCAGATAACTCTTTCCTCAGCTGTGTTATGCAATTTTCTTTTTCTGATGCTGCTTGCTGCTGATGCCCTCCTTCTTTTTGCAATTGCTCCTTTTCTGTTAAAAGTCCTTCAATGTCAGCTCTCATGCACGTAATTAAATTGTCCTTCTCTTGCAGCTGTTGCATTGACTTTTGCAAAGAAGTATTTGCAGCAGAATGATGCTCTGTTACTTCTCTAAGTTGAGCTTCTAGTTCAGGAATCTTACTCACTTTAACTATTACTGCTTCTTTAACTTTTGCAGTTTGGCGCTCGCAATCTGCAATTTTGCATGTTACTATGCCAATTTTTTCATTACATTTTTCAATTAATTCATTGCTTTTTGTTTGCAATAAAGCTTCAGCATTCTTCCAATAAGCCTCTAACTGGGCTGTAACTTCTCCTGACCACCTCTTAAACTCATTTTCTTTTAGCTTAATTGTCTCTATTTTTTTCTCATAATTTTCATGATCTTTATACTGAGAAGACTTCACAGCTTGAAGTTTCTCCTCAAGTGTTTTCACAGCATCAGTCAGCTCGGTAATTTTGGTTTTGTCATTTTCTTCAACTGCTTTCTGTCCACTGAGCTGCTCCTGAAGCTCTGACTGCTCTTTCAGGGACTGATTAAGATCACTTTCCAATTTTTTCAACTGTGTTTTCAGGTCACTTTCCTTATCAGACAAAGCATTCACCTGAGCAACTGCCTGTTTGAGTTGTTCTTGCAGTTCTTTCAGGGATTCCTCCCTTTTCCCCTGCTCTTCCTTCAGTTGGGTTATTTCTGTCCTGGAGCCCTCCTTCTCAGCACTGATGGTGGCAAGTTTCTGTTTCAAGTCTCCAACCTCCTGCTCTTTCTCTTGAATTTCCATTTCATGTTTTTCCTGGAGCTCTTCAACCTGCTGATTGAGTTTCTTTTGCCAGCTCTGGATAATTTCTTCCAACTCCCTCTTATGAGCCTCAGCAAGACTCTCTAGTTGCTCTTTCTGATGAGATTCCAGTTTTGACATGGCATCACTGATTCCAGCTGAGGTGGTATGTGTTATTTCCAACATCTTAGCATTGAGTTCACTCTCTTTCTGACTGAACTCCATCTGCTTGCTTTCAAACTCCTTTTTTAGGTTAGCTTCCTGCTCCGCAAGTTTCTTTTTGAAAGTTTCTTGCATATCTTTTGATTTCTGTTTCATTTTTTCCATTTTGTTCTCCTGTCGTTTCAGTTTACTTTCATATTCTCCTTGTAAAGCACTAACTCTCTCCTCTGCCGCTAGCAGCTTCTGGTTCAGCTCTTCTGCTTGCTTGTTCTGTAACTGCTTCACGTGTTTAATTTCACTTTCCTTGTCAGTTAGACTTGTCTTCATCTCATCAGCCTCTCTTTGTATATCCTGAAGTTGACATTCATATTGTTGTATTAGAGAGGTTACTTTCTGTGTATGCTCATTGCTTTCTTCTTGCAAATGCTGCTTCAGATCATGGACCTGAGAGACATATGCCTCTAGCTCAGTCTTGACTTCATTCAGCTGGGATTCAGTTCTTTCTAGCTGCTCACTAAGTTGCAATTTCTCCCCTTCAAGGTCTGTTAGCTTTTGCTGCAGCTTTGCTAACTCCTCTTCATAAATCTTTGTCTGCTTATTAGAAGTACTCCTATGAGACTCTGAAAGCTCCTTGAGCTTTGCAGACACTTGGACAAGTTCAGCTTCAGAACTTTCTGCAGATTCCTTTAGCCTTTGTTCCTGTGCTTTTAGCTCCTCCAAATGTCTGTCTTTCTCCTCCAATGATTGCTTGAGTTTGTTGAGTTCCTCTTTGAGTACCTTCTCAACACCCTGAATAGACATTTCGTGCTCTTTTAACATCTTTTCAACCTCTTTGTTGTGCTGCTTTCTCTCTTCTTCCAACTTTTCTTCCAATTCTTTCTTTGATTCACACACTTTACTATTCAACTCTGAGATTTCTTGTTCTAAATCATGACGTATTTTTAGTGCTTCTGATAGTTCAGAAGAGAGGGCTTCCAACTCTGTCTGTTTCACGTCAAGTTTTTCTAACGTTTTTTCATTCATCTCTTCTATGTGTGCACGAAACACTGTTTCTTTCTCTTTCAAAATTCTATCTATCTCTTGCTCTTGTTTCTCTCTCATTTTTTCCATTTCAGTTATTTGTTGTTGCTTTAAGATTTGAAGTTTTTCTGTCCAAAGCTCTTCCTGCTGCTGTTTCACATTCTCCAGTTCGTTCTTGTGTTTTTCAACTATATCATTGATTTCCTTATTGTGCTGGGTTTTTTCAGACTCCATCAGAGTACTTAATTCCTCCGATTGCTTTCTGTCATCTTGTGAATACTTTGCAAGAGAGCTTTCCAATTCAAGAATCCTCTGTTAGAGAATACAGTTTTAAAAGAATACGAATATTCAAAAGGTAGCAAGTTGATTAAATTTTTTTAAAAACCTCATCATCTTCACATAACTAGAGCAACTTATTCCATTATTTTTAGAATATCAACTTTCTATATAAGCCTTTCATTCATCTATTTTGTTCTCACCTTTGGTTCCATTATGGTGAGTTAGTTATTCAATAAAAATGTTTCTATTTCACTGCAGTGAAAACAGATACAATAAAGACTTAAAAAGATTTCAATTAATTCAAATAAAAGACATCATATTTGTGAGAGAGATGTTTCCATTTCCTTATTAAGCTAAAGTACTGGTACATAGGAAGAAAAATATCAGTAGTCTACACAAGTATTATGGAGCTTTGTACATATCTTCTGATTTATCTTAATTCCACCTCTCATGGAAATGCTGCTGTAGTTAAAACACTTCTACAGGCAAAACTTCCAAACTAATATTTGGGAATACAATAATGTACAAACTTATGTTCGTACATAGTACAATCTTACCCATTCCACACTTCAAAAATTTAAGCACATTTTTCCCTTACTCAAGTATCTTTATGAGTGTTTGTATGGTAGCAGTACCCAGAAGTTAAACAGTTGAAAGTTTAACTCTCCTGCATAACATACACAAAAATCATGTAGATGGACACAAATTCATATACCACACCATGACATAAAGTCAATGTATTTCTCTGTTTTGCCATTTAACCTTGTAAAAGACTAGGGGCTGCGGCATACCATGACAATATGTTACATTTCTGTCACTGCAAGAAGCATTGTGAGATTAAAACAACCCAATCACAGTAAACGCACAGTATTTTTAAATCCGTCACAGTTAAATATATACTGAAAGGATTTCTTGTAAACGTTTACCCTTTTGAAAGCTTTACTCACAGTTCTGAAAGTCTCTACTTCTTGATGCATCTTCTGAACTTTCTTGTCATACTCAGCCTGTAGTGCTTTCTTCTGCAGCTCTAATTCTTCTAAAGCCAGGGATTCTTGCTGCGCTTGTTCTTCAAGGGTTTTTAAACACTCACTCTGATTTTTTTCCTGTCAAAAATTATGAATAAAACAATAAATACAGTCATCGCACCTTTAAAAACAGTAAAATAGATATACAATATATAGATATGTATGTAATATATATAGATAGATATATAACGATAACCACAATTTTCAAGTAGCAGTGCCATTCTTTGGACCTCTTTTACTCTAGCAGCTGTGGCTAAAGAAATTAAAAAAAACCCAAGTCTAACAAAAAGAGTTTTCAAAAAAAAAAAAAAAAGAAGTCTTTCCCACAAGATGCAGCTGTTAGTGAGCAGTGACAGCAATTAATTATCATTACTCAGCGAGGACCATTGCAGCTGCTTTCCTTTCATGTTGCTGAAGTCTCTGAGCTCTTTGACTTTTGGAGGAGAACACTCACAACTTTGAGCACAAAAGGACTTTCACTGTGGAATAGGGTCGGATTAAGACTTCTAGTCCCAACCCAAATTTAGAGAAATGTCTTACTACACATTTTAAGGATACTTACAAGAGCTGCCTTCATCTTCTCCTGGAATGCCTTTTCTTGAGCTTGTAATCTCTCATTTAGCTCCTGATCTTTGGTAGCCATTTCTTTTTTATGGAATTTTTCTAGTTCAGCAACACGCTTCTCTGAAGACTTCTGTGAATCGATGTCAGAAAAAAATAATTTCAAAATATTAATTAACAAAACATTTCATACTATTTCTTAATAAGAAAAGCAGTGCATCAGAGAGAGAACCACTTCTTTGGTCTATTTGAATAAGTAACAATCTCTTGGAGCATTTAATATTGAGCCATGACAGTTTTATTTATTTATAATCAATTTTCTTTCACCAAGGTGAACTTACTGTTCAAATGATAATAAACTGGAAAAGGAACTTCTGTCTGTTGCTTTCCCTGTATTTTTGATATTTCATAAGCCAGAAAGTCAAGTGGTAACAGTCTATGAAAACAGCTATCTACAACCTACAAACGTGCTTTATTTAAGAATAACGTAATGCAAGTCTGTCATCACCTTAAAGTATAAACATATACTCTTAGAAAAATTTATTAACAAATATTAATAACATTTATCAACATAATAACAAATTTCAACACAGGAATTGCAATTTAAGATGGTCAGACACAGATTTGCAAGGCACATGCAGTACTCCTGCAATTCCTACCTGAATATGCCACACAAAGCAAATTTTAGCAATTCTTACATAGCAAGCAGTTTGGCAATGAGTTCCTAAACGTTTTCTCATATTGGGCTAGGATAATAATTTAAAAGTACTTAATATTAAAAGCCAAAGTCCTGGTGGAGATATCTGAGCTGATTGATATTAACTTCTTCTTCCAGACTCCCTTTCAAGTCTCAAGTGTACTTCTAGTGAATCTTTTTATTAAATACTGTAAAACAAAGAGTAATACTGTTGACACGCCTCTTGTGGAGAGTGAGAAAGTTGGAGCCGCGCTGCAGGGCGAGAGCTGGGCAGCTGTTCTTGTGTTGGTGGGAAGGAGGCCTTGAGATCAGGAAAACAATATGTTGATGTGTGTGTGTTGTGAAACAGATAGCAGTGTACCAAAATAGCAATGTTTGTTAGCTAGGCGGGATAAACGTTTAAATGCAGCCAAGTGTATTACACAGGGGTGTATGGACACCCACTTGTAACCTGTCTGTGCAAAGAGCACAACGCGTGATCAAGGGACAGAAACTATATACTATATTGGAAAAGAGAAACAATAAACGTCTTCGCTTCACCACGGAGCGGAGTCCCTGCGTCCCGTGCCACAATGTGCAAGTGAATTAAGTCTATTATAGTAGACATAAAACAATTTCCTTGAGTTTCATTAGTATTTTATAACTGTCTGAGAAACCCTATACTGTCTCAGTATCTTCTGTCACTTACCATGCAGCGGAGCCTCATCAGGCTTATTTTTAACATCACGTTAATTTCTGTAGTCATAAATTATGATCTCGCCACAGGGAGACAAAGTAGAAAGTTTCTCTTGCAATATCAATAGGAAAGACCAAAAAAATAGTACTAGCTTAAAAACTACATTTTTATTTGTAGTTGATTCTTACAGAAGGTCTTGCTTGCTGATTTTGTGTGCTTTGTGGAGTCTTTACAACCTAGCTGGTGGGAGAAGTATTTTGTTCCCTCTTGAGGAGAGAGGGAATTTCCTCAATCTGGTATGGAATCTTCTGAAACATGAGATGTCCTAGATCTGTGTGGGATGATTCTCTGTTAATATGTTGCTATATAAAGGGGAAAAATGTTTTCAGTTGTTTGTACATTTTTCTCCAGTGAAGTGCTGGTATTTGCATATGTTTAGTCTTTTGATATCATAGGTTTTTCTTTAATGATGCAGCAACACATGTTTCCTTGAGAGCAGACGTGTTGTTGTGGCTTGAAAGAGCAATTGTTTACTTGTCTGGAAAGCGGTGCAGAGTGCAGTGTGTGCTCAGTGCACTCACTACAGGAGTGGTACAGGATGGCACAGCAGCGATTCCAGTTCAGCATTATTTATCTGTAGTTAAACAGTCAAGTTATATACATTATAAACCCTTAATTAGAAGCCAGAACATGAAAGTTATGTTAGAATTTTTGCTGTGAAATGCCTGCACTTAAAAAAATATGATTTATGAATCTGCCTTGAACAAATTGTTATTGAAGCTAGTATAAAGCCTGCTCTGTTAATAATGAGTTTCTGCTAAAAATAAATAAATGAGTGAACAAAATGTCACTGGATCTGCCTTTGAATGTATTTTCTCTTCACTGTTGCCTTGTTGTATGGTAAATTAGTATAGATTCCTTGTCATAAGTAATGGAGCCTGCTGATTTACTCTCCCCTTGCCCTTCTCTCTGGAAAGCTTTCTCTAGAACTGTTTTGCTCAGTTGAGGCATTCCATGGGTGAAATCTTAGTTCTTTGTAGAGTGACGATCACCCGGGTGAGAATATCTAGGATGAATCTGTAAGTCAATTGTAGGGAAGACTTTCAACAGCATCAACTTCCTGCGATAATTTGTATGCAATTTTAAAAAGATTTTCTCACTGAAGCAACATTGATGAAAGACAGTTTACAGAAAAGAGTGTTTTCCTGTGTAATGTTGGCTATTTGTACATTTTGAATATTATAATTTTTTTTTGGTCCCTCTCTTTAGCATTTCTAATCTTTCCATTAAGCTTTTGTTTTGTGATTACTGGACCTTCTGGTTAAGAATGAAATACTAGTGATGGCACACATGTAGGAGTATAGTCTAACTTAATCCTTGATGTCATTCCATGTATTTTCCCTTCTGTGTCCTCCCTATTCTTTTCTCCCCTCACCCACACCCTTTCCTTATGGAAAGAGTATCTTCCAACTATTAGTTTTAACTGGTAGATTGGTTTACTGATGGAGATTGATTGGTTTAACATATCATTTTAAGAAGTTCTGACCACCTCCATCCACTTACATCTCTCCTTCCCATTTTGACCCCTTCCTTTCCTGTAGTTTCCGTCTCCTCATTTAAGATGCCATCATTCAACAATTTGGCACAATTGAACATGCAATTTTTTTCCAGCTGTAGGAGATCCTCCTCCGGAGATTCCCAGTGTTGTTAGTAACTGCTTGTGCGCCCCCTCCTCACAAAAAGGGTGTCACACTACTCCATTGTAATGGAGTGGAAAATCAACTTTGTGTGGCTATACTGTAAAGTAAATGTAAGCCCCCTTTGTAACGCAGGGTGCAACTTTTGCTTGTTTGTTTTGTTTTTCAAAACAGTTTGGGATATGCTTTACAGGAAGCTTCTTTCAGGCCCTCAGGTCCTCCCCCACCTTCTGGTAAGAGTTCAGTTTCTTCTAGATACATTTCTGTCATCATACGCAGACACTAATATACAATAAATAATTGTTTTCAGTCTCAGCATCCATATGGGGGTTTGCTTTTTTAAAAAAAAAATTCAAGAGGAAAACAAGAAAAAAAAAGATGCATTGCTGTCCTTGGTTGACTGATCTTCTCTGCACTGATTTTTTAACTTGGAAATTATTAGAACACATCTACGAAATGGATCTGGGGAACATTAGTGATCAGACAGTTTCTACTGTAAGTGAAATGTAGAAGTTACATAAACAAGCATTGAGCAGTTTATAATTCAGTTACCAGACCAGTAAAATCTATTTTTAGGTACTGGAAAACTAAGTAGATGGAGCTAAGGAGCAAGTATTCTTGTGGCACAGTCACAGTAAATATCTTTATATTTAAAATTATTCAGTACCAGCTCTGCTGAAGCAGTTGTCATTATTCAAAGTAATGTTGATTTTCAGGTACATTCAAAGAAAGGTTGCATGAATTCAATGTAAATGATGGGAAACAATTCAAAGAGAGTATTTGAAACAGTTACAAGGCAGAATGCATGCAGGCTGTATGCTGAATGTAATTACAAAATTCTTTATTTAAATAATTTGTAGAATTTGTTGGAGTATCGAGGGACTATTATCAGGCTTCCTTTGTAAGGTTTTTGCATATGTATAACAAGCATTCAAAACTCCTGGCTGTTGTTGGGGATATGCACATTTCACAGCTATTCTCATAG
>JAOXNG010000012.1:52076635-52097441 GCA_028566535.1 Scolopax minor
AGCAGGGACACCAGGTCATTCGGTTTAAGGTGATGGGGAAAACAACAGGGGACTAGAAAGAAAAATTGGATGAGAGACGAGACAGAGGAGCTGAGAGAGACAGAGAAGTGCAGGGAAAAGGCTGGAGACATGGAGAAATCAAGACAAATCCGGATGAAGAGCCCTGCAAAGAGAGGGAGACGGAAAAAGGGGTGACATTCACTTTGCCAGCTGGAGGAGGAATGAAATCTTCTTGAGAAGCTGAAGCTTCTGATCTGAAACCTTCTAGTGCTCATGTTGACAGTGGGTAGCCTTTTCTTTTGAGCCTCCCCGTTTTCAGTATCTGTTGACTCTGATCTTCATTTGTTCTGTTTTCTGTAAAAGAAAAGCTCTGGGGGAAGTTTTGGGGATTTGGAAACTGTGGTAACAGAGTCTGTGACTCACTTGCTGGTGGAGCTGCTGATAGGAGAATTTATTCATTAGAAAACAAAGGGTTCCCATGTGCTGTAATATCTCACAGAGATTATCTTTTTGACATATGGGCATTAGGTTGCCTCCCAGGTGGTATGAAAATATTTGTCCAAGATGTATTCAGTAATTCCTGAGGTTAATCTTCCAAGAACTAGGTAATTACAGGGAAGTGTTGTCTTGCGTACCTTATCAAGAGTAATACAATGGTAATACAATGAAGTAAAATTTATCTATGGTGAAACTATATTTAATGATTCCTTGGCCTCACTAGGTAAATCTTGTCAATCACTTGTTAATTGTCATTCCATCTATTTCCTTGTACATATCTATAGGTGCACAGGAATGAATTCTCAAACTATTCCTCTGAGATCTTTGATTTCCTCATCAATTTCTTAGTGTGTGGTGGTGTCCCAGCAGTTTCAAAATCTCAAACTGAGTAGTCCGCTATTTGAATCTATCCTAAAATTTATGAGTGTTGGTACCTACTATTAACAGAAGTTAGCTGTTGGCAGGCTGCTGTAATCCTTATGCAGGTATTTCTCATTTACAATTCTATGTGAGAGGAATCCACAGGTGGCTTTCCTTATTAGCTGTTGTAGGTTATTTTGGTAGTTGAGAAGTCAATATTCTCAAGTGTGTAAATTGTTGTACAGTATAGGACAAGAAATTACTCTGGCAAGATAAAGAAGACATTGCAAATCCCTTTCCACAAATAAATTATTTTATGCTGATCACTCTTTTGATCTTTCATGGCAAAAGTTGATTCCGTTATGTCTTGTTTTTGTTAGAAGCACCAGATTGCCTGTAACTGTTTTTGTAGTATTGCATTAATGCAGTAATTGTTGCATCAGTTCTGCAACTCTAACAGGAGTAGAGCAGCTGTAATGCTCAGACTTGAAGAGGCTTGAAATCACTGAAAATCAGTTGTGGTAAGATACAGAGAAGACATGTCTTTCAATGATAAGATCCTGAGAGCAGAAGTTTCCACTTAATAGATAACATCTCACTCTAGTATGCACTCTTGATAAATAAGACTGCAAGTCCTGCAGACAGCCTGCAGCACCCATGTACCATTGTGGTAGCAAAAGCCCCCACACGTACGTATCACAAGCATGCAGTTAGATCAACTTGCCTGGCAAACAGCGAGTTTCAGTGTGTTATTTACATGTACACACTTAGGCATGTGGGTTTTATCGCTTTATATTTCCATTAGAAGGAAATGGTTTAGAGGTATTCTGTGGTAAAAGGCAGGATGGCTGTGGTCTAACTGTCCTCAGCATAACGCCCGTTCTCATTGCAGCCCACCTCCTCTGAACCGGTTGCGACTGGTTCAGTTTACAGGGTTTTTCCACTAAATAACCAAACCTTCCTGTCCCAGCATGCAAAAGCCTTAAAAATCTACTTGTCCTCTTATTCAGGCTAAATAAATAAAAATTAAAAACTTAGTATGAACCATATATAAATTTTAGGGACATGTGAGCTGTTGCAGATGTAAAACCTGCAACCGTGTACTTGAGAAACCCCAGAAATGGTGAGGTGATAGCTATGCTTAGAATGGCTTAGGGTTGCATGTGAGTAGGGGGGTTTATGCAAAAAGCTTAAAAAGCTGTGTTTTCTCTATGTTTTCCAGATCTTGCAAAATCTTTTGGTTTTGTGTATGAGACACAACAAATGAATATGGGGATCATTTTAGTGAAAGAGATCTTGGTTCTTCAATGCAGTCAAGGATTTTTTAGCAGGAATAAAGGTAGGAGAGACCGGGACAGTAATATCAGTGATACTACTGAAATCTACAGTGACTGCATTCCAAAAATACCTTTGTAACTATTTTATTTCACTTTGATTGGAACCGAGGCTTAAAAAATAATAGCATGGAATATCAGCTGTTTCTAAAAGAGAGTTTGAATAAAGACTAGACATCATACCTTTCTTTGCACTGAAGAGTAATATGACATTAAAACAATAATTAATTGCATTGGCTTCAAAATGCAGATGGTAAAATAGCTTGTAAGAGATGTTGTTAGTTAAATAGCTGTCGATGTTAAAACGGGAGCCTGGCTTATGTTCTCCTTCCCTTGTGATGGCGTGAGCTCTGGCAGGCAGCTCTGTTGTAGCAGCACCGCATTCCCCCCTGGTTTGGCTTAGCTCTTCAACAGAAAAGGTGTAACAACATAGCTTTTATTGTTCTGTATAAAAGTCTTCCTATGTAATACACTGAAAGGGAAAAAACTGATCGTTTTAAGGATCTTTGATTTCCTGAGGAATTTATGCAAACAGAGAAATTAATCAGGTTTTCTAGCCATCATGGTACATGCTGTAGAAATGCTGGCGAACAGACACAGGCCTCACAAATTCACCTGGAGGATAGCTTTTATTTCCCTCTGCATCATTACAGATACAGTGAGAATTACTTTTATGCTTGTCTAACTTCATTCAACAATACTATGTTCAAAATTGTGTTTAATTGACTCTTAAAGCACACATAATTTCAAAATATTTAAGTCATGATTTGGTGGATATGTGAGAATTGCAATTAATCATTCATAGTAAAAATGAAAAAATACCTGCAAATTTACAGCACAGGAGTTAAGCCTTAAGTGCAATGACAAAATGCATCTGTGGCTAATATGTCAAAAGCTTTGTTACACCTCTAAACTTCTGCATTAATAACTACTTTTAACATGAGTACCTTCCTCATTTTGCAATATGGACTTTGGATTAAAATCTAAGGTATCCAACCTTACTTCTATTGCCTACCTCAGTTCAATACTCATTAAAAATAGGAAAACACCACCAGTAAAGCAAAACAAGCCCTATGCACTAATGCCAGAACATTATTTTGGTGATTTTTTTTTTGTTTTTTGTTTTTGGTGTGTGTAACATATAACACTGAGAGCAGGGGAATCTATATGGATAAGTATATAGCAAAGCAAATGGAAGACAATTTTGTAAGTCTTTCCTAAACCAGCATTTATGCTTTCTTTCCTCGGTGCTTCATTGGAGCCCATGCTCTGTAGATGAAGAAGAGTACAATGAGGTAGTACATGGAGCTCTTCAGAAGAAGGACAATGTACACTAAATACGCTGTCCTGTGATACAAGGGATCTGTAACAAACATAAGACAGAAAAGTCTTGTTTAATGTCAATATTGTACAACCTCCTAAAAGACAGGTAGAACTGGCACTGTGTAGTCCGTTACTGCTGCAATTACAGTGATTCCAGTGGACAGTGTATAAACACAGACAATGCCTGAGCATCCTTTGCGTGACCTTGTACTTCTAGTAAGCTCTAGACTGAGCAGGTTTCTTAACACTGGACTGCCTCTCAGACAATGCTGCTGGGTTATTATTCTCTGCAAAGGCAAGAACATAATTCTAGCACTTCCAGCACTGGTTACCAGTAGCACCGTGTTTGCCTGAAGCCCTTTGTGTTGATTTTTCCCAAATCCTCATTCAAGCTAAAAGTAAATTTATTTGCCCAAAGTGCTGGGGAATTGCTAGGCTGATGGAGGATGAGCTGAAGCATTGAGCATTTAACTACTTCAGGTATTTAAAGTGGCACTTAATGGGGGCTAATAATCTAGTAGCCTGAACAGCATCTGTGCCTTCCTATTAAAGATACCCAATAAAGGTAGGAAAGTCCCTTATAGTCCACAACAGAAGTTAATTCAGAGTAGCACTCCGTTTTTAAGTTGCAGGCTCCAGAGTTAAAACATTTCCTGGATGCTATTTAGAAAGATTGTTTTCACGATGTCCTGAGCACACATAACAATATCTAATTCTAATATCTAACTCTCGCTGACAGAGCCCTGGCAGAGGCTGCCCAGGGAGGTCGTGGAGTCCCCTCCTTTGGAGATTGTCGAGACCCGCCTGGATGCTCCTGAGTGATGTGCTCTAGCTCTGGGCAATTCTGCTTCAGTGGCGGAGTTGGACTAGATGATCTCTACAGTCCCTTCCAACTCTAAAAATTCACTGAAAATTCAGTGACATGCATTGCTTTCCCACATTTTAATACATTTTAATTACCTCTATTAAAAACTGTGCCGTTTCCAGGGTACGTGCTGCAGTCCTCTTCCTGAGAAGCAGTCTTTGAAGAATCTAATGGGAAGAGAGTTTAAATGCCCAAATTAGGCTTTTATTTAATTTTAGCAAACATGAATTTAGAAATAAGGAAAAAAAAGAGGCAGCAGAGCACCAGTGAAATGAGAAGTCAGTATCAAACAACAAAGTAAGCATGTTTAAGATCTATCTGCAGAGCAGATGTTCATAAGTAGGCTTCATTTGTAAGGAGAATTTGAAGGGCGAAAATGCTTTACAGAAGTGACTGGATATTTGTTGCCGTAAGTGGGAGGCTGCAACAGAAATGTGTCCATGAGGTTGCTCCTTAGCAGAATCTTTTTTGTTTGGAACTGCAGTCAATTTGACTACCTGGCCTTGTCACTGAAGTGGCTGCAGTCAGGTTGCCTTCATAAGGTACTGTTATTAGAAATGCAGAATAATTTACATCAGAATGGACCTCCATCTGTTACTTAATGGTTGCTCAACACAAAGAATAATATTGAAGAGAGTATGTTCCAAGGTTCCCCTAATGACAGTTTGCTATTTTGGTGAAGGCTGATCTCTAAAATACAACCTATTTGTGTTTGAAGCAGCAAATTTGTGTTTGTTCTTGTTTAGGGTGTTTGCATTGATACATGGGCTTAAAGACATCCATATTGTATCCATATTGTAACCCCTAACCTAAATAAACTTGAAGCATAGTTTTGTCAGAATATATTTTGAAGGTTGAAATGTAGTGGTTATTTATGGCCATGCTCTCACTCATTGGAGTTCCATTAATTCACGTAAGTTGAACAGATGTAGGTACTGAAAAAACATTAATTTAAACCAATATATACAGATTTTCCTAAAGATATTTTCACAATTTAAAAAATTTGCATTGATTATAGGTTAACTTTTTTTCTTTCAAATTGCATTGTCTTTCAGGTTTTGCTTTGCATAATCAATCTTTCCACAATTAGGTAAGCTATCTTATTTTCATACGTGGTTATTTCCTTGCTATTGCTGGACTATGAGTAAGTAATATATTTAAACTTTGCTCTACTTCCCCAACAACGTCGTTTTTAACTCCCTAGTTTTTTTAACTCCCTAGTCCCCTTGACTAATATCAGGGTGTATCAGAGGGACTTAAGCCATGGGTAACAGAGAGATAATACTGTTTTCAGAAACTTCTGTTGACTAGAAAGTAACATGGCTCAATGCAGACCTTTCAGTTATGCTAGTTTATAGCTGATAAGATTCAAGAACTGCTTTTTTTCCCTCTTACTTACTTACAATGTCCGCTTCAAGAGCATAGCACAGAGTGGGTTGCCTTTCCTGGGAAAACTTTAGTAATTTCTTCAGATGTGTATTTTAGCTATTGTTGTGCCAAGGGGCACGAATGCTTTCAGGAACAGTAATAGAAAGCATTATTTCAGTAATTTTATTCCAAAGAAGAAGTGATGTCTATAATAATAAATAGAATGAACATGTAGTATATACCTTGTTTTGTACGTGAGTCCTTTCCACTTTCATGTTCATAATTGCAATAATAGTTCTTGTCTTTGTTCTCCTCTGGTACAGTTAACCAGCTGCTGATTGAGTATTTATCCTCTTTAGTGGGCTTCCAGGCATCTCCTTTTACTATGTTGTCTGTTACCTTCTTATTTTCTTCATCGGTCCATGTCACCCGAATAACATCTGGGTAGAATTTCTCAATAAGGCAAACATACATTATGTGATTTTTATGTTTCTTCTGCAGGATTTCAAAGTTTTCCGGTTTAGACTGTTTTATGTCTGCATTGGTTATTGGGGGGAAAAAATTAAAAAAATAGGGAGTTGGAAAATCAGTAGTGTACAGCAAATAAATATGCAGCCACAAAATACAAATTCTGAAGAGCAGCAAGCTAGATGTCTTATTAACAAATGTTTCAGCTCTCTAATTTGTTATGAAATAGTTAGGATGGAAATAGAAATGCCTCATATATGAAAGGAATTCTAGGTAACAGGATGGATGAATTTCCATCCTTGAAGTAAAAAAAAGTTTTTGGCGAGCTGGACTTCAAAAAACCTGGCATTCAAATACACTTTATATTAAATATTATTTCAATAGATCCAAATGGCAAGTTTTAATTTTCAGACAAAACCATTTACAATACTATTTAGAATAAATGGAAATAGAAAATATTACTTTTAACCTTAGTATCATATAGAAAATCAGGCTTAAAATCAGAAGACAAGACAATTCAAATATTCCAGATTCTATGATTCTAAGTTCTTTTTTGTTTAGACAATACAGTCTTCCAGAGTCCAGAGAATGTTTGATCTAAGCTTTGATACTGTGCCATGTGCATGAATTAACATTATTTAAGTCCTAAATTATTTAGAGAATACTAACATCTAGACTGCTTCACTCATACTTCTTGTCAAGCAGCATATCTGATAAAGACAAGAGTAGACTAGATCTACTCTTTAATACTCTAATAATAGATTAAAAATATCTAACAAAATATTTCTTGAATATTTTATTAGAAATTGATTATTATTTATTAAAATTTGATTACTTAAAAGCTTAGAAACCTACTCCAAAATGTTTGAAAAACAATTTTTGAGAAACATTTAGAAACAGAAATATTGTTGAAGATATTAATAATCTTCCTTGAAACTGAATTAGAAAACTTCAGGTGAGTATGTGAAAGCCTATATCCCACAGCCTTCAAAGCAGTACTGCTGTCAGAAAGTATATTTGTCTGCAGAAGTCTTTGACAATTATTAAATAATAGTAATAGTTCCTGAAAGAGCTTTGTTCATTCTTTTGATAAGAGAAATTTAATATTGCTTTATGATCTTTATGCAGAAACAACTACATGAAAATTTTGTCTACAGAATGTTAAAGGTAGACCACCTACTTTTCAAATCTTTGAAGTTTTATAAGTCACCTCTGCTAATTAATGAATATCTGCTATATCTAATTTTTTTTTTCAAAGCTGGTATTAGTTTTGTGATTTTTTGGGGGGGAAACAGGCATAAAAATTTATTTTTGACATTTTTTGGTAGCCATCTCTGGATTAAGTCTTATGTTATTAGGAGGAGACCAAATCATCCAGATTTTGTCCACACAGGGAAGATATTTTGATATTATAAAAGTGGAAAGTAAATTTAAGAGTCTGTTTTAGCTAAATGTGAGTTTCTGCCATGTATGCACAGGCTGTGCTCATGGGCAATCATTTTTGTTGATGCTTAACTACAAGCAAAGACCAGATACAGTTTTCAAAATTTACTTTTAATATATAAAAGGTACTGCTTAAGACTACTTTTTTTAAGGCAGCAGAAAGATTTTAGGTGTTCTTCTCCTTACACCTCTCTTTCTCTTTAAATTCCTAGGTAGATCTCTGCCACTGAATTTGAACAGCTAGCTCCACAAGGTTTAAAGAGTGGCCTGGCTGAGTGGTTCAGTTTTCAAGCATTGTGAGAAAACACATTAATATAAATGTGTATTTTTGTCAAAAAGCTTACACCTTTCTTTAAATGATCTGGCTATTCTAGAGCAATTTTCTACACTGCACACCCCCTCAAACAACCTAGTGATTCTTTGCAGTATTTGATACTCAGTGTTTGAAAGCAAAAATGATCACTGTCTGCCTTCAAAAAGATAACCCTTATACTATGAATTGCCTTCATTTTGGAGATTGATCATTGAAATGAAGACGTGGACTGAGTTCTGTTGTACCAGAAATAAAATTGCTATTTTATGGATCTCTAACATTACTTAAGATGTTTATTTTTTCTTCTTTATGCATCAGTCCTCCCAGGGATGCAAGATTAAATTAACTTCTAAAATTATTTATTTGTTTCATAGTTGTTTATGTTAAGAAGACGAAGAGTTAGCTCCCGAACCAGTGACATTGCACTCTGCAAATCCTCCTGGCCATTTTAAATGTTTCTTTTAGTTTTTCAAAGCTTAATAAGTTGCCCTGACTAATTTCAGTAGGCTAAAATTGGCCTAATTTTATGTTATTCTCTTGATTTATCAAATCTAAATAGAGAGGCAGAAACAGATACTTCCAGCTGCTACTTCATCCTGATTTCTATTAAGATGGAATAATTTCTACCTCTGGAATTGCCCATGTCTCTCCATTTACCATTAAAAGACCCTTAGCGAAATGCCTAAGTCATGTCATGGTACGGAGAATAACTGCATGGTACTTGAATAACTGCAGTTGTGTATGCATAGGTGAGTGCCACGTATACAGATAGGTAAATGGATGACAGCAGAGAACTGAACAAATTAAATTTTGCATATATGCACGAGTGTAGATGTTTGTGTGTGGATAAAAACCAATATTAAAAAACCCGAAAAAGCCTGTAAGCATGCCTGTGGGAAAAAAGGATGAAAACTTGTAGAACTGGCTGTAAATTTTGATGTATTTTCAGGCAGATCTGTAAAGTCCTTGAAGTCAATGAGACAATTTACACTGGCTTTCTGGGCAAATGATCTGATCCTTTATGAAGAAGGTTCAAGTGATGAACTGATGAACACTCAACTCTCTAATTGGGTTTTGGTTAAACTTTCAAAAAATTTTCTGTTTACTTTGTTAAACAGTTTTCTAAGGCAGGTTTTAAGAGGTACACAGGTCTTACTTTTTAAAATAATATATAAGCATATGCAGATATTTCTTAACCTAAAAGCTGTCTTTTGTCTCTTGTAATAATTCAGTGAGCCTGGAAAACATTGTGCAAATAAAATTATGGAGTTAGGCTTGAAATTAATAAGCTATTAATGAATTTGGGCTTAAAATGTTTTTATAGATTAACTGTAAAAAGTTTTCTTAGTGAAATTCCTCTACAGTTTCTTTATACTTATCTATAAACAAGGTTTCTATATAAGGTCAATGTGTTCTTAAGCTGAAATTTTAATTCCCACTACTTGGATTACCCCACAAAATGGAGTAATTTTGTCTGAAACAAAAAAGCTCAGTTCCACTTCAAGCCAGGGGGACCTGAGAGCACTCAGCTTATAAACAGTGTTCTTGTCCTCCTTGCTAGTGACTTCAGGTATTGTCACTGATGATAACACAGTGTACTTCTGACTTCCAGATACTATAAAGAGCCTCCCCAGATACTTTAAAGAGCTGTCAACGTTTACTCCAAAGCTTTTCCATTACAAAACTTAAAAAAAAAATGAGTCTTTGAAAACACTTACTGGAGACAATGAGTTGTATGCCAGAAGCAAGTACCTTGTCACCTCCTCACTGGTACATTCCCTTACAGAAACTGCTTGCGACATTTTGGCCAGATAAGGCCAAATTTAATAACCATCATATGAACAGTAAGAGTGTATTCATTTGGCTAAATGAATGTAAAAAATTAGAATTCAATCTCAGTTAATTCTGCTGTTCCCTTTAGTGATATGTACTAAATTCAGTTTCAAGCTAATCTTTCCCATCACTTGTTTAAAAAAATATCAAACCAAAGCAAAACTACTGCTCTGTAGGGCATTGATTGAGCTACTATATTTCCTCTAGATTTTTTTCTGGAAAAATTCTTCATTTTTCCAGGATGTTGAGTGTTTTTAACATGATTTTAAAAGGCACGCATGCTAGACTACATTAAACTGAACTAATGAAAGTAAGTCCTGATCTGTAAAGTCCATGTCACTTTTCTTATTTATATTTGAAAATCTATATTTTAATCTGTGTTGTAATTTTAAAATTAGCATATCACATTCCCTCTCCTCTAGATTTTGGTTTATCAGAGCAAGGCATATTTTTTTAGCTAATAAAAAACTTACCAGAAACAATAAGCTTGGTGCCTGTTCCAAAGACTTTGTAATAGCCACTGTATACGACTGCTTTGCAAAAACCAACCTAGTATCAATGTTTTTAAAGCCTCATTTTGCATCCAAGTCTAGCCTCATTTTCTTATGAGAAATGACCTGTTTCTTTTCACTCTCTGATTTCTATAATTAAAAAAAAATGAACCTGTGTTTGCTCATACAACAGATTTCACTTACGTTAATTGTTTAGGTTTAAATAAATAAGCCTGCACAAGAGCTAAGGAGTGAGCATTCAAAATCACAGAAATACTTAAGCAGATCCTGCACACCTGAGATTTGTAATTTTCTAGACTGAAACTCCTTCAGCATTCCCTGAGGTTTCTATTGAAAACATGAAGAACAGTAAAGATTATCACCTTAACAACATGGGAAAGAATGCATTTTTATGTATGTGCATGTACATCTGTTTATGAATATATATATCCTACAATAAGAACATACTGCATGCTATCAGCAATTCAAGATGATCTTTTAGGTCATGGCTTTAGGATAACACAGACCATTATGAACAGTGGAATGTTCACACTGAAACCTGTTTGTGAACATTGCCTTAAAAAAAGTGGATACTGAATTCATCTTCATGCCCATGAAATCCTTGATATTCCAAGCCATTAGCAAATGTTCCTATTAATATTAATCATGGTAAGAGGCTTTCACTTTGCAGATTTCTTTTAAGTGGATGCATCTTCCCCTATTTTTGTCTTACAGCTCCATCCTTCTGCCCTAAGGCTCATTTAAACTTTCAGGTCTACTGGGTTTTGATTCAGGTCTTCATGCTTTTTCCTGTTAAAAAAAATACTAATGGAAACTAATGCATACATTAATCTTCACCATTTTGATTTAAAAGGGCAGAAAGTCAGTTTCATCCAACTTCAGATAGCATATAATGGGAACTACTAGCTAGAGTCCAACATAGGGCAATTAAGATGAGTAAAGGATTGGAGCATCTCACTTACAAGGAAAGGCTCAAAGAGCTGGGGCTCTTTAGCCTGGAGAAGAAAAGGCTGAGGGAGGCCTAATCTGTGTTTACAAGTATCTAAAGGGCGGGTTGAAGGAGGATGGAGCTGGACTCTTTTCAGTGGTTCCCAGTGACAGGACGAGGGGCAACAGGCACAAGCTGTTGCTACCTTGTGAGAGCCTAAAGTCCCTGGAAAGATACTTGCAGAAGAATCCTGCACTCCAAGATTATGTTGGATTAATATTCCTGTTCTGCTGTAAGCATCTAAAAACTCATCTATTCCACCAAATACAAATGTCAAACCAGTCTCTTGATTCCTGGCCCTTCTGTTACCTGTGTTATTGTATATCTTGAGCAACTTCCTTTTGATCAAAGCTAATTAGCAAAGAAAGGACAAAATCAAGTTCATTACAAATTGATAAGAGTTAGGCCCGCTCTCTGCCTCTGTCAGGATTGAGCTGGGAAAAGATTCTGCTCAAGCTCCTTCCCTAATAATTCAATTGAATTAAGGTCACTTATCCTAAATCATTGTTTTCTCCATTTCTTTCCATTTGGAGTAAGTTTCTGAACTAATATTGGACAGTCCCCTCTGAAAAGACAAGCTGTGATGAAATGCCCGATCCTGCATGAAATTACCTGCATGAGGTAACTATATTTCACTTTTTACTATATTAATTGGTCAGAAGCCTTGGCCACACGAAGTCAAAATCCTACAGAATTAGAGTGATGCTTTAAAATAATTTATTTTAAACTGTAGGTAAGAAAAACTATGATATGGCAACTACCTGATTAAGAAAGGTCTTCACTAAAAGCAACATGTTTATCCTGACACAGATATTTCTACTGAATTATAGTTATGATTTACTTAGACTTTCTGTCATAAATCATTAAAAACAATCACTTCTTGATATGCTAATATAAATTTGTATATTTAACCAGGCTTAAAACATTTGGTAGCAATAGTTCCTGTGCCTTGTGTTTGTGTAGTTGTTTACTCCAGAATTATGGCATTTAATGGGAAAATGGAGATTTTTATCTTCCACTTCCCAGTAAAATAAATGTCCGTGCAGGAAAAGCAAAAAAATTAATCACTTCTTCATATGCATGTTACTAAACAATAAGAAGAACGTTTGGAGGTAGTAATTTATTTCTACTGCTGAAGTGCTGTATACGTGACAAACATAATTAGGGACAAGTTATTTCCATTTTACTAGCTGAATTAAAAAAGAGGTTTTGACAATGGTCATTGCATATTGCCCTTTTTTCCGTGTCAGAAGAGGTTTTCTTTTTTTTAACGCTTAAGTCACAGCTGCTCAATTCCCTGCTTATTGCTTCAGTAGAGCTGCAGGAAAGAACGCGGCCTCTGGAAACTACTACTACCACATTTCTAAGGAGGAGTATGATTAAAAGTGGCTCAAAATAGCTCCTTTTCAGAAACATTTGGAACCCTAAAACACTGCATTACATATACAACAAGGCTTACAGGAGGAATGACAAGCTGGGGAGGGGAGCCCTGTGCAAGGATGGTGCCTGCTGAGGCTCTAAGCAGACTGAGTGCCCTCTGGGACACTGACACTCATCTATATGACCACCCCAAGCTCACCCACCTCCTCTAGCTTACTGCAGGGAAAATAGCATGTAACTTACCTGATACAATGAGTTTTGTACCGGAGCCAAACACCTTGTTGTAATAACCATTCACAGTGAATTAAGTCTTTGCAATAACAGTGCAGCTCTGTTCTCTTTATATGGGTAAATAAAAACCTTTTCTTAAAGAAAACCAGATTTGCTGTATAATCAGTTTTTAGACCCTTGAAAAGTATAAAAGGAGCAGTCATCTAAACTAATCTTAAAAAAACCCATTAAAAGTGTGGAGGTCTCTGAGACTATATATGTTGTTAAATAGACAGGATACATCTCAACTAATTTTAGTATTCTGAAAGTTTAGATGGACAGTGCAGAATGAGCACCTTGGCTGCCTCTTTTTCTGGAGAAACTATTTGATCACATATTAGCCAAGCAATTTGTTCCTTACACACCCCCATTAAATCAGACCTACAATTGTTGAACATTGTACTGACATCTGAACAGCACAAGACACAAAGGTTTGACACTTTTCCTTCAGAATCAATTAGAAATATTGCAAAGTTTGAATATGCATATTTAAAGACAAAGACATGTTTCAGTTCTCTGAATGCTATCTTTGCCATATTTAAATTCATCTTTAAGAAGAAAATAATAATAATGGGGTTAGTTATACATCTGTGCTGCAATAGCTGTTGTGTTTCCCCAATTTCGTACATAAATAAAAACCAATTACATTATGTTCTGCATATGAAAATCCTGTTTAAGAGGGAAATCCAGCAAAGCATTCAACAAGGTTAAAGCTAGCAGAGCACTTCACGCATCCAGTACCCAAGTGTATTGAAAAGTATACACTACAGAAGTAGTAAGGTTTTACATTTTGTACTTACTTGAAACAATAAGCTTAGTTCCACTTCCAAATATTTTGGCATCAGCGTCTCACAGTCTGATAATGCTTAGCAATATCTCCTGCACTGCGCTTTTGTTGCACAGACTACAGAAAAAGTCTCTTTGATTTAGAGGTTGGTGAATTTTCAACATTGACTAGGGTCCTAGTTTTAGAAATACTATCAGTAATGAATAAAATGTTCAAGTTTTCTGGCATTTTCTGAGAAGAAAGTGGTGCTGTGCTTATTTTATAACTATGTTCTAATCTTTTTAGCTCTGGGATTTCTCTAACAAAGATTTCTTGCCTCTGGTCTGCTAGGTTTTCTCTAAAGTAATGTGGTTTTGCTGTTTTAAGAAGAAATGGGATTACATTATGTTTCCCAAAGGAAATTAAGAAAGTTTACCAGTTTTTTGTTGTTTTTAATATACAGGTAATCAATTTTTTCCTAAGTGTCCTAACTTGCGAATTATTTATTGTGTGAAAGTATCTTAACTTCATCAAACTTGTATTTCGAAGTCCATATTTTCAATGCAAAGTCCATATTCTAAACAAAACTTACTGATTCCCACAACTAAATTCATGCCTTTGGCAAGTGGTTACACTGTCATCTTTTTCGTCAAAAGCAGCTGCCTCTATGCGGGCACAATTTAATTGAAAATTGCATCAGAGAACATTTTTGGTCAGAGGCATGGATAGAATTTTCAATTTCTCTGTAACTCTCCTCTGCTTTTTATGATTTCATTTAATTCTAGTGATCTTGATAATTTCATGTATTTTCTGAGCAACATACTGTAGGCATTGCTATATGCTTTATATTGAAACCAGCATTCATCTTATTGATTGCATAGTATCATCACAATTAAGAATAATACAAATGAAAAAGTAAACCAGTTACTTTCAGTAAGGCCAGGAACTAGAAATTTATTAAATTCTAGGCAGTTTTCCTCCTCAATCAGCTTATACTGAACCATCTCTAGCGATAAGAAACTTTTTGCATTTCTCATTTGCTGTTCTAAGAGTAAACTTTCAAGCAGTTGAGTTTTCATTCCAGAACACGGATGAATCCATCCTAGTATTTAAATTTTTACCGCTCCACATTTTTCCATTCCCCCATCCTTATTAAGTGTTCACCAATTGTTCTAGAGGCAATCTCTCTATACATTATATCAATATATTTACTGCCTGTCGATCCACCCAACTGGGGAATCATGCACACTTCACAGACAAAACATGATTTATCAAGCAGAAATTAATTTTCCTACAGTCTTTCATTCTTAATTATCTGAGAACCTGAATGACTCTATGAAAATCAGATCAACACTAATGGTACTTACTAGAGACTATTAGCTTGGTTCCTGTGCCAAAGTATTTGATCCAGGTGCTCCACAGTATGTTTTGACTTTGCAATAAACTAGCAAATAGCATGTTCTCTTGCTATGCCATTGCTGAAGAAAATCCCATATTTTTCCCAATCAGCCCCATGAGACTGAGCAAGGGCCTGGCCCTTGGCTGCTGGGAGGATGTCAGGAATTTCAGACTTGCATCTGGTTGTTCAGCTGATATCAAACGCCCTTTGGAGCAAATCACTTTCATAACCTGTTGCAAATTTGTTAGATAACCCATTTGCTTAACACCTAAGAATTAAATGAAGGTTTCTTTTCAATTTTAGAGACACAAATAGGTGCATAAGGTTGTGCATGTTAAAAACCACATACTTTCAGGTGATGATTCTGCTCTTTCCCCTCTCACCTGCAGCCAGTTGACATCAAGTATTACTAGCATGGAGTTCATTTTCAGTTGTCTCAATTCAATTCAGCAGAGGGAAAGGAGAGAGAGCCAGCACCAGAAGCACCGCAAAGGCATCCATGTGCTGCACGTTGCTTTTTCTGCCTCTGGTACATGGTTATTGTCTGCCTATCTCCTGGAATCACTCCAGGCTCTGCAACAGCAGCTCACCAGCAGCTTTTCATATACTAGCTGGTAGGAGAAGGAGGATTTTCCTTTGTGCATAGATTTCTTATAGTATCAGAGGAGTCACCACGATGATGATCAAACATCCTCCATGCTTAGTTTGCCATATAAAGGAAACTGAATTTTGAGCACTTCTGGGATATTGTGTGGTATACCAACTGCAAAATAACATTAAGAAATGATGATTTGTGGCTAGAGGGAGGAACTAGACCAAGGTTGGAGGTCTTTCAGTGTAACAAAAACAGTCCTCTACTTGGAAGGCTCCTGGATAGGAACATCTAATGGCATCCACAAAGTAATGACAAGAATGTGTCAACAGAGAACAGTGCTGACCACTGCTTCTCCTGCTGTGTCCTTAGACACATAACAAAGGTGGCCACCACCATCTCACCTGCAGTTGCTGGCACTGTTGGATTATACTCACGACAGTGAGTAGCTGGGATGTCTCAATAGAAGAAACACTGAACCACTGTAGACAGCTTGTCCAAGTCCTCTGTATGATCTGGGCTTGCAATAAGGAGGAGAAAACCGAACGATAGCAATTTGGAGATCTAATACACATTTGAAATTGTTGTGTCACTTCATAACTAATATAACTTCATAACTAATGTAACTTCATAACTAAACTAATATTCTGTAATGAGTTACACTTAATTGAATCGAAAGGAGAGTGTCAGGGTACCACAGTAAAGGAAAATATTAAGGAGAGGCTTGATGGTAGAGAAAAACATATGTGAATTAATTTCTCAGGCATAAGGGTCAGCGAAAAGAAGATTGGAAAATGAGCAGATACAGCTCAAAAAAAACAGAACAAAAATGCCTACCTTCAGATGTCAAGGATGAATAAATAGAAAATCTTGCTCCACCAACTGCTACTATCTTTTAAGAAAAATTCTACTTCTTTTCCTTTGCTTAAAATTTCACAAATCTTGAGGCTCACGTTTTCTATTTTGGTTTTTTTTCTCAGGCCAAACCCTTTGAAGAACTTCATGTGTAGACTGTTTCCAGGTACAACAACATGGAAATGCGACCCCTTTCCATTGAATAAATCCTTACAACTGTATCGCTGACATGCTTGAGCAAAAACGAGCAGAAGGAATGGAGAGGATGGCTTAGGTATTGGACCTTCACCATTCTCTTTGCACTGTGCATTTGCTCAATCGAAACTCTAGCTTTTGGCAGCTGATAGTTCCACAATGTCGGTCAGCACCAACCATGTCCTGCTTCTCCAGAGCCTGTGCCTGAGCCAGGCAGCTCGTTCACACTGGGCGGTAGGAGTTGGGGTCTTTCAAGTTGCTTGTGGTTGAGATGCTGAGGAAGTATTTGTCTCGGTGATGTCAGAGTTCCTACCACAGTGACTATAATACCAGTAGGCACAATAGTAGGTAGCAGTGTCATCTGGAACGACATCATTTATGGTAAGAGTACACAGTTTCTGGCTAGAAAATTTTTCAACGGCGTACCTATGATTTTGGAAGCCCTCATCTACAACTTTTGTCCCTGAAAAATAGAGAATCCTCGCTGGAGCTTTGTTTGCCTTCTGTTGATACCAGTGTATGATGGTGTCATCAAAATTTACAGAGACGTCTTTAAAGTGACATTGCAGACGCACGCTTCCTTTAGTCTTGGTGAAAGAGAGAGGGCTCTGCATGGGAATTTCTTGTGTAAATCCATCTGCCAAAAAAAGAGGAGAAATGATGTCATGAGCTGGATGAGAGCTCTAGGAAGATGCCTGTTAGCAGAGCATCTGGCAAGGGTGCCTGTGAAGAAAGGTAAGGAAGTCCAGAAGCACTTACGAGACCAAGCAGCTGTGGACACAAGCGCTGCCAGCAGCAACATGTTTGCTTCTCATGCCCTGCTGTCGCTGAGACTCAGAAGAAGGAACCTGGCCCTGGTGCAGAGTGAGCAGTGGCGATGGGAGGAGCAGGGGACTCCCTCGGGTGAGAGCTGGCGGCACTGTGTGTCGGGCCAGAGGAAAGGCGTTCCCTGAGCTCCTGAGGGGAGCAGTGGGGAGACGGGCGAGGGGAAGGAAGGGAAGAGAAGCTCGAGAGGGAGGAGGAGGGAAGGGAAGGGAGAAACTTTCTCTGTCATGGGGCTTTGTTCCAGGGATGCACCATGACTGCTGACTGCTCTGGTGGAAAAAACATTGGAGATGGGGCTCTTCATGGTCAACATCCATTTTACTATCATAAAATGGGCGTAGTGATGCCAGATTCCCCAACGAGGATGAGGTATGGTTCAGGAAGCTTTCTGACTGCTTTAACAAGACCACAAGGGAAGGATCCCTGAGAAAAACATCAACACTGGCTGCAGCACTGCAAGTGTGTTTGTGATGGATGCTGGAAGCCACTGCAGGCAGAAGGCAGAAAACAACAAAAAATAAAGATGAGTTACTGAATTCAGAGGAAAGTCTTTGGAAAACTTCCATGAGATTCTATATATTAAGACAGCATGTGAGAGTACCAGTTTCTGGCTGAGAGTTGTGCATCTTCAAACTAGTCCTGAAGGTACCAACAGGATTCAGTGAAACCAGTTAGTTCTTGGGTGCTTAACTTCACTTTGGGCTTAAGGCTTTCAAGACCTGAACACCTACCCGTGTTCAGTGTTTGTTTGCACCTAACCTGATCTTTCTAGAGTCCTTTTAACGCCCGTTCTGTGTGATGGTCCAGCACCTTAGGTATGCAATTACACCCTTCAGCAGGAAAAGAAAAGCTGATGA
The DNA here is from genome assembly GCA_028566535.1 of Scolopax minor. Taxonomy (NCBI): domain Eukaryota; kingdom Metazoa; phylum Chordata; class Aves; order Charadriiformes; family Scolopacidae; genus Scolopax; species Scolopax minor. The sequence goes on from JAOXNG010000012.1 coordinate 52,095,080, forward strand.
GTAGGCACATACTGAACTAAAGGCACAAGCAAAAATTATTCCTCTCAGGCTCTTCTCTGAAGTCGTTGCTGTGCCAAGGGCAATATACTAAGTCACTGCAAATCTGAAAAACATCCATCAAACTTGATAGTTTCAACAAATCTTCCTTCCAAAAAAATATGTTTATCCTATTTGCTTTAAGATGAAATGAAAGAAAACGATGGTTATAAGCAGCACATCATCAGCTGTGGCAGATAACGAGACTGTAAATCTTGATTTAAATTTGTCTGTGTGAGATTTCATGGTATCCAAATTAGGTAAAAAAATATTTCCAGGGACTTCCGGTTGTTTACACGTAAAGCAAAGAAGATTGTAGAGGGCCACCAGAGTTCTGCCACAGCTGTGCAAACAGCATCAAAGGAGCAGGTGGTTTTCTGGTACTGATGTGCTAATTCTTAAGGCAGTGAAGACTTCATAGAATCACAGAATTGTCCAGGTTGGAAGGGATCTGTCAGATCATCTAGTCCAACCATCAACTGCTTGAAGCTTGTCCCAGCTCAACAGACTTACCAGGATATAAAACTGGAAATCAGCAATGAATTGAACTTGATTTATTGGTTACTGCCCATGCTCAGTAAAAAAACCTAATTGCATGCTGACTCTTTTCCACATTGATCAGTTTATTTCTTAAGTCCATAGCAGGTCATTATTATAATTTCCTTTTCTGTTCCTTCAAAATGCAGACTGGTTTTAGGTCCCACCAACAGTCCAGGTTGGAGCCTGGGCCAATATTGACAATTTTCACACAGATGCTGAGCTCATGAAGGCATCATTGTGGTAGCTTTGTCTGCAGCAGGCCATCTGCATTAGACACCCAAGAAGTTATGGAACTGAGAAGAGTCAGTCAGTAGCTCTTGCCTCATCAGTAAAGGTGGGAAAAATTCTGCCACCAAATATCCCAAAGTGATTTGGTGGCCTGGGCTTGGGCTTCATTCTCAGTAATAAGCAGCTGCTTACTATGATATTCATCATATCAGATGAATCACTTGGTGGTCCAGCAGAGCTATAGTTGGGCTTTGTGCAGGGAGCACAGGGATAAGGATTTTGCTTCTGCTGTAGTATTGTCAGTGCAGGCTGGCTGCTGTATTTCATCAGTACAGATGATTTAGAGAGATGAATGGTCAGTGCAGAACACTTTGGGATCCCCTGCTCTGAAAGATGATGTGGGAAAACCAAGCTGCTGTTTGCATTAAAAGTTAAACTTCTTTATTGATGCTATGCTACCAGTAGTAATCCAAACATGTAATTTAAAGGTATACAAACCAGGCCCTTTCTGTTTAGTCCATGTCCTTTCCTCTGACCGAGTGGAAACTGGCATCTCCTTGCTTTATAACTGTCTGATTTGCAATCTTTCTCTCACTCTCCCCCCACCCTCACAGCAGCCTGTCCTCATACTACTGATTCATTGTGCAATCAGATGGGTGATAACAGATGCTTCAGGAGTAGGGAATCTTCCTCCACAATTTGCTTAGCCAGTTGTGTGGTTGGAGTAGGAGTCAATTCCTTCCTGCCGTCTGCAGCCGTCTGCAGCCTGAAACGACTCATCCATCCCTTACCATCCTAGGGGTACAACTATAAATACTAGCAAGAGCTCCCAGAAATTGCCATCCCTTTTAAAATTATTTCTCCAAAATCTGTCTTTGACCACTTGTTACAGCAACAAAAGGCTTCTGATGAAATACAACACACAAAGGGGTGTGAATGGCTGATTGTTCATTTCACTGAGCTTCCTGCCCTCTGAATGTTGCAGAAGAGGGTTAGAAGGCATCATTAACTCATTTTCTCAGTGTGCTTTATTTCCATTAGCAGAATTTCCTCTAATTTTTCACTTGACTGTAACATATGTGACATCTGTCATGTCTTTGAGATAGGTTGGGACATTTGTTTTACTGTGTGGGATAGGCACAGTCCAAAGGGACGTGGCCCTATGCAAACATGGACCCGGCAACTTTTAGTCAGACACAGCCCTTCTTTTTGCCTCAATAGCTAAGTTTGCAGGGAAGTAACATTTCCATCTCAATTTCAGTGATTAGGAGTGATATCTTCTTTTTACAGCCATCTGGGGTGTGATAACAAATACATCTGCGTGGTCCAAATCGATCCAGAAAGGTGGAAAGCAAACCAACGGCTATCAGAAAAATTATCCCTCTCTGCCTCTCTCCTTCCCGCCTGCCCTGGTTGTTTCATTTGCTGATCCTTATCTCCTCCCACTCTTCAGCTGGGCCAAATTTGGCTCTGTCTGGCGGAGACGAGGGCACCAAGAGTGTCATTCATGGCTGATGGGGAAGCAGGAGAGCAGTGGGGCTGAGGTTCTTGGCAAAGG
>JAOXNG010000012.1:52241845-52254948 GCA_028566535.1 Scolopax minor
TCCTGCCTAGAATTCTAGAATCCCATCCAATCTGTAAGCAGGCAGTTTCTCCTGGAGAATGCTGTAGGAAATACTGTCAAAAGCTTTACTAAAGTCTCTCTACTAAAGTACCCCTACTAAAGAGGTAGACAGCATCCACAGCCTTTCCTTCATCTGCTGAGCAGGTCATCTTGTCATAGAAGGAGATCAGGTTAGTCAAGCAGGACCTGCCTTTCATAAATCAGTGCTGATTGGGCCTGATGACGTGGTTGTCTTCTATATGCTGTGTGATGGTGCTCAGGATGATCTGCTCCACAACCTTCCCCAGCATCAAGGTCAGACTGACAGGTCTGTAATTCTCCAGATCCTCCTTCTGGCCCTTCCTGTAGATGGGCATCACATTTACTAGTTTCCAATCACTGGGACCTCCCCAATAAGCCAGGACTGTCAGGCCCCTCCTAGACTGTTTCCTCTCTGCTGTATTGTATTTCCAGCAGACACCTGGAAAGTTGAAGTTTCCAAATGAGAACAAGTGGTAGTGGTTGTGATACTTCTCTCAGATGCTTATAGACTATTTTGTCTGCATCTCCATCTTGGTTTGGTGGCCCACAACACCCACTGTGATATCTGCCATGCTCCCCCTCCTATAAACACTCAACACTATCATCACCATCATTAAGCTCAAGACAAGTCCTGCTGGTGATACCAGGCTCAGAGCCAGGTCTTCCTGTTTTTTCCCCTCATTGTTCTCTGTAACTGGAAGGATAGAGAAGAACACTGCTGTGCTCTTGATCCCTTACCCCAAGGCCCTGAAGTTGCTCGATTGCCCTCAGATTCCTTGTTGCGACTTCATTGTTACCTACCTGAAAAATCAATAATGAGTAATAATCCAGAGGCCGTACCAGGGTAGGAAATTTTCTTGCCAAACCTTTAACCTCATCCCCAGGGAAGCAGCAGACTGATCCAGCATTGACCTACTGCACTTGTGCATGAGGGAACAGCACTCCTGTGGGATACCCAGCAGGAAGTAAGCAGACCCGATATCCAGAGCAATGTAGTTTTGATGTCTGTATCAAATTGTATTCCTAGGAGAATAACTTCAGGTAGGATAGATAGAAGTAGATGAAATAAGAATAAATTAAAGAGGTGATCCTGATTTAATGCATCATTTGTCATCAAAATCCAATAAGGAACTGCATAGACCCCTTTTTTTTTTTTTTTTTTGGAAGAATTATAGGATTTCAGTTACAGCTACTGGAAAGGACTGTATACTTCATGTTTGCATTCAAAGGCATAAATTTGTTTTGTATACAACAGGTTATGCTCTCCAGAAATAAACTGGTTTATATATATTTTCTTGCTGAATTGTATCATGTTTATTTTTTGAATATATATTGACACCTACTTTAGTATTGAGAAAGGTGATTGAATCGGCAAACTCAAATGGTCAGCAAATGGTTCTTTTGCTAATAAATTAGTATTTGATTTACTTTTCATGTCTAGAAGCTTAATGCCTTTTAGTTTCATTCATATTTAATGCATATATATGACTCTGCTTTCAATGGACTGGATTACGAAGGGTAATAGCATTCCTAAAGCATTTTAAAATAGATGATTTGTATCAGTGCAAAAGGATTTTCCTTGTTGTGAGGTCTGGTAGAAAACTGATAGGGTTAAACAGTAAATAATTTGTCTGATGTTTTACAAAGAGTGAAACCATTTAATCCTTTTGTCAAAAGGTTTGGCTACATACCAACAACTTTAAAAGTTGTGGGGGTGAGAGTAAAAAAATTATAAGCCAACCAGGTAATAAGATGCCTAGCAGAACACACATCGCTCTTGTAGAGAGCAAAACAGAGGTTTCCCAGATTGATCTCTATGATACCATAAACCATTGTGTTTCTCCCATAAGTTGCTTCTTTTCATTGAATCAAGAAAATCTATGCTGCTGCTTTAATGGAGAAGTTCTGCTCTGGGGTTTTCGTTCTATTCCATATCTCTGCAAAATCAGCTTTTTCAATTCTCTGAATTATGAGCTCATCTCTGCAGGATATAAAAAATTACTACTGCTCACTCCTGTAGGTATATTACACAAACTTACTACTTTGCATAGTCCCATTGATTTTTCTTACCATCTAATAATAAGTACTAAGCCTATGTTTACTGGTTCAGACCTTCAGTGATTGAAGTTGCATACAGTTCTTGGGCAAAACATATGGGGCAAATCCTCCATCTCCATACAACTGTGGAGATATACAGAGGATGAGAATCTAGTTCCATGAATATTGTGTCAACAGTCTTTTTGGGGCGTAGGGTAAATTTTCTGAAAAAGTAATTATCTTGTTAAACTTACCTTAATTTTACCTTAGTTGGAAGCACAAGGGCTTTGATAAATGGATTGACATCTTAAATATGCTCTGATGAAAGTGGGTAAGCATTGCTCTGTCATTTTCTGAAGGGTTATGCAGCTTTAAGGCTACTTCTTAGGCAGAACTGTTCTCCAGAAGAAAAGCTCTCAGGCAGCTGAATATTTTAGACTCTAACCTCAAACGTTTTCTAGGATGTGAAGGTTTCTTAGGAAGAAAAGTGAATCAAAGTCAGGACCGTGCATTTCTTCCTGAATCTTAATGAGCAAATTTGGAATTCGGGTAGTCCCTGAAGCCCAAAGGAAAGAAGCTGTGGCTTTAGAGAAGATTTTGATTAGATTTTCATACAGTGATTTTAAATTACTTGCATAATGCAAAGACTATATTGGGGTGTAATGCAATAGGATTGCCAGGGACGGCAGGCCAGCAAACGGAGTCACTGAACACTCAAAATTCTTCAGGGAATTTAAGGCCAAGCTGAAGCAAACAATATAGCTGTTTTAAATTATCATATAACTCTGGGCTACAGATCACTTTGTGGCATAAATGTATAGGAGTGATTTGACTTTTTCCTCCCACAAGCTGACAGCTTATGGCACTGCACAGCGCATTCTTAGGGTCTAAGATAGAAAAGCTGCTCAGAGCTACTGAGGAAGAGGTTTTTTTTTAAAAAGTTTCTAAACCTGGCATACAATAACTCAAATATCATGGTCAAACAGTCCGTGAGCTCACTGGAGCATTTCATTTACTGTAAATCAAAACAGCTTTCCTGATCAGTGTAATAAAGACTGGATAAATGAATAACATACCTGAGAATGTATACTTGCTGCTGAAAATGGAACTCCCACAGAGCCAGGCAGGAATTCCTACAGGTGAAGACACTCTTAAGATTGCTAGACCAGCTCAGCCAACTGCCCAGAGGATATCAAAAAAATAGAATGAATTTACATAAACTAGAAATCCAGGTTTGTAGGATATAATGTATTTTAAGTTATACCTACATGGGAATAAGATGCAGAAGAACTTTAAGGTGTTACAGGTTCCAGCTGTACGGATACACCGCAGCATCACTACGCTGTTGTTTCCGAATGTACGACTTCTTTAAACCTCACAGTTTGATGGTAAAACAATGTCATTTTACTTTCAAACTCCAGTTATGAAAATGAGAAAAAAATATCTTGGGAGTTCTGAAAAATTACTTTTCTTAGGGAAAAAGATGCTTAGATTTAATTTAACCAGAGAGCATTATAAAGAAATTACGTTACTGGGAGGACACTCTGAAAGATGACGTCCTTTGGACCATCAAAGCAGAACACTGTTGAAATTAAAAATAAGTATACTTTCTCTTAACGTCCCAATAGACCTATTTAACTTAGCTATTAAATTGCTAAAGCCAAAAGAAATTCCTATAGAACTTATATTTAAAAGGCCAGATGGTGTTTTTTTTCCCCTATACTTAAATGGGGTCATACTCTATAACCACACTCTTAAGTGCAAAGACCAACTGCTAACATTTAAAAATAAGGTTTCTGGATGAGGAAAACCCACCCAAAGCTACTGCATTAGGAAGATGAATTGAGAAAGCAAGTAGTTTATAGCAAACTATGAATGTGTACCTGCACAACCAAGGGAAATTGCCAGTACGTGGAATTAACAGTTAACTGAGTTTGTTAATTTAATGTATGTGTCAGCAGCCAGCCAGCTCCACTCAAAGCAATCAGAGTCCTGTGAATCTCAGGTTAAACAGTTCACTAAGAGACTAAATCAGGACTGAAATAGCTCAGTAAGCTGAATTCACAGCAATTCATCTCTCTTTGCCTGATAGGGCTCCAAACTGTAAAGCAAGCAGTAACCCATAGCAAGCACACATCTCCAAACTGGGTTTTTTTTTTTTCCTTCCCATTTTATTTCTCTTTTATGATTCAGAGTTAAGTAACAAGCTGAGCAAAGGAACATGTGAATTGCACAACAAAGACTTACGAGGGAAAGGTTTTCACATTTTCTCTCTCCTGAAAACATCCAGTCAGCCAGGTAACTTCCAGAAACCAGTTCTAAAGCACAATCAGAATTATATACAGAAATGCTGACTAAGGGGAAACTGCAGTGGCTCTGCAAGGTCCTAACAGAGTTGGTGTCACAGACCATCATGGAGAACCTGGGGACTCTGCTATTTCTTCATCTCCAGGATTGCACTTCCTGGCCCTCGGTGCTTGGCACTGCATATGTTGCAGAACTGGACAGGAGATACCTAGAAATTAAAGAGAAAACAAGAATCTCTTAGAGAGATGGAGCCAAGAATGTGGGACAAACAACAGTAATACAACTAATGACTTAAGAAATACTATGGCAGCAGAGACTTTGGCTCAGGTATATGCAGATACCTGTGTATCCATAGCTACTATAGAATATATATCATGTAACATCCCGTCATATTTAAAAATCCCATCTGACAAGTTACCCAGGCCCACCATTCTCCCAGCAAACTGAGAATGCTAACTAAATTTTGGATTATTTCTCAAATAATAAGATTTGTGGCAAATATCATATGAATAAATATTTCCTAGTTGTTGGGCTTTCTTTTGCAAAGGATTTAATTCATTAAGATTTTCATAACATATTTAAGTATACATGCTGTACCATATGGCTGCAAGCAGTTTGCTTCATTACTTGCAGTTTAAGTGATTCACCAAAGTTATTTTTTCACTAGATGTTCATTTTCAGAGACACATACAAAATGAGAAAAGCTTAAATTCCATTTTCTTTGTGATTTTGTTACCATTCTGATGCTTTCATCCTTAAATTCAAAACTGGTTAAATCTCTAAGTTACTTTTTTGCTTTATTTTTATTGGGGAAAAAAAAAGATATCTGTGATGAAGAAATACATATTCTGAGCATAGAGATAATTACAAAGATATTTAAATATTCACTCTGAAATGAGTGGTTGTTTTTTTCTTCCAGGTCAGAATCATTCAATATGGTTACTTGAGAAGGTATCTTTATTTAAAGATCTTTAAAGACTTAAGATAAAGTCTTAATTAAACATACTTATAGTGAGAGCTGCAACAGAAAAGAATAAATAAATTAAAAAAACCCAACAATTTGTATTCTTAAAGCTGCATTGCACATTGAGATTTCAGAAAGTGATAAAACACTTCTCAAACAGGAGCAATTTTTTTTCCCTAAATTGGATGTACTTTACTTGCAGTTGCCCAAAGATCCCTTCCCATGTCACATAACTACTGAGTATCACCACAAATAATTACTGCAATCAAATTATAATTCCTGATAGACCCATGCCCTTCTCCACAGTCGACCAAAGGAAATAATTTGTCCTTTCCTCTTTGGCAAAGGTATCAGAGAGATGAATCTAGTTCCTTACCGTGTTAGATACCGGGAGGCACTCCTTGTGAAACATATGCCTGCAGTGGAACACCACCACGTTGAAGGACTTGGATGCATCTGGGAAAGAGAAAATTCAGTTGATTACAACAGGGCACAGAACCAAAGGATTCAGTGGCTACAGCAGTATGTGTTTCTGACTGCTCTGGGCCATACACTGCTGCTTTTTGATCATAGCATAGTTGCTTGTATTCATTTAAGTGAAAAACGGCAGAAACCAGATTAAAAAAATGCTAAGAGATTCTACTGGGTTCTGCACATTTGGCCAAAAAACCCCAAACATACAGTACATAAATATACTTCTTATGTATTCTTGTCTGAAGATGTCACCACTGACATCTTCCTGGTAAAACTTCAACTTCAAAAACTTCTTCTTCAAATGCCCAACGACATTTGTATTTCTGAACTACAGTTGCCTTGCAGAATGTACATTTTTAAAATAATATCACAGAATGATATTGGGTTTTAAGGGACCTCTGGAGATCGTCTAGTCCAGCTGTCCTGGGTCTCTAATTTCAAGACTAACTTTAGAAGATGTTTTAAACCTACAGGCTGTTACAGGTCATTTCAAATATGACAGCAGCGACTGAAGCCAGGAGTTTTCCACCACTCACACAAAAGTATATTCTGTAAAACCTCATAATCTCCAAGTTCAGTCTAAATCATTCAACACAGTTGGACAAGATTTGGTGGCAACAGCTTAGTTTTGTGGTCCTAATGGCTTCTGAGAACACACACATTGATGGAATTAAAAGTTGCCTTCCATTCCAGGTATTTCAAAACAAAAATGAGAGCATTATAGATAAGTAAGAAAGACAATCTGGATTTACTGCAACAAAAAAGTATAAATCAGACCCCACTCTCACATCAGAATTCATAAGCAAGCTTTGCACAGGAGCCTGAAATTTATGCAGTCATTTCCAAGGAGACAACTACACATTTCTAGGAATAAAAGCAAACAGGAGTTCCTACTAAAAAAAAATAAATATAATTAGACAATCTCTTTCTCTCCTAGGAAAGCACCCTACCTGAAGGAAGTATTGGAGACAGGCATGATTCACAGATATTCTCCTCTGGAAAAACAAAACAAAGCCAACTTGTAACAGCTTTGTCAACAAACTCCACATTTACTCTTTTAGAAAGTGTGTGTGTGTGTGAACGCATCGCTACTGCACGAATGAAGCTTGGCCTTCAAGTATTTACTTAAAATGCCTAAGAGAGTCTATTAAAAATTGCAGAGGAATACTGAAGCAGCATTTCTATTAACAGCATGAGAAACCTTTAGATGTGATTCTGATGATGGCAGAATTGCAGGAGGGAGGATGTCTGTGACCAGTGCTGTAGAGACACGAGGCAAACTGGGACAAAGGGGCACAGGACAGGTGCCCGAATTCTCTGCAGCGTTTTGTAGTAGAAGTTCTGATCCTCTGTTTCCATCAGCCCGTGTCTCGTGATATTAGCACTCAGCTGGCTTTAATTAAACACTGCTCACATACATCATTTTCACACTGCAAAATACTTTCAACTGCATCTCTGAAAACTATCTTAGAGATTTTGCTTTGCTTGCAGATTTTTATTATCTGACTATCCCTGCTGGCACTGAACAGTGTTTTTTAGCTTTATAGACAAATTGCAGAACACATGACTGGCTCTGAGAGACTGTTCAAGAGGAAAAGCTGCACGCTGGGTCCTCTAGTTTTTTGAGGTACAGGTGCTTCCTTTGCAAAGGGGACAACAGCAAGTGCCCTACTACACTCTACAAACAAATAAGGTACAATATTCAGGCTTATGGGCAGCTTCCAAAGTGGACCGTGATGTGGCTTGAGTCTATAAACCAAGTAAAAGGCTTCAAAATCTTGAAAGTCAACACATTTCTTCTGTACCCACCGTCTACTAGAACACCCTTCATCTGAGTTCGGTGCATTTTCTTCAGTAAAGAAAGAGAATCAGCCACAAGTATCTTCTTGCAACCCTCCCTCAGCAGGATCTGTTGTGCAAAGAACACAAAATACAGCGGTTGTTGAACATGATGATCAACAGATCACGATGAGACGAGCATCTCAACTATCTTGGACTTTCAGACTTTTCAAACTATTTTAAAGGAGAGAAAGGAGGAGCCTCCAGTCACCACCACCGCTACGTAAACAAAAACCCCACAATAAAAAAAAAACCCAACCCAAACACCAACCCCTTTATAAATATATTACTGTCATAAATGATGATCTTCTTCCTACGAGCTTGTCTTAAGAAAATACAATAGTGAGGGTTTCTTCACAGTGCTCCTCACAGTTGGTTTCCAAACTATTTCAGAACTTCTTCTACCCATATCTTTCCTGTTTTCTTTCAGAAAGACATTTGATAATCATAAAACCTTAGTAAACACAGCAATTCAAAATTTATTTTGTTCAAACACATTTCCTGTTGAGGTGTCATTTAGTAAGCACTATTCAACATCCATGCAACTAACCAAGGGTCCAGAGCTAGTTCTTCTTTAGCAGAAGTCTCATTCCCCTTTCTACTTATTTAATATTTTTCATTAGACTGACATCTTATTGCCTGACAATGGTGTGGAAGACAAAAAGGAATCAAGGGAATTATACAGACCCTTATCTCACAATTCTTAATGAAGCAAGTATGAAAATATGACAATCCAAAATAAGTCTTGGGGCATTTTACTTGCCAAATTGATGTTTGGAAATTTGTTTTCCAAGAGCACAATACCTCTGAGAAGTGCTTTCAAAAGAGGCGAACAATCAATTTTAAGCTTAACAACCCTACCAAAAAAGCAAAAAAAAATGGCATATAAAGGCAATATCCATTCCCTTTTCCTGATTATTTGCATTACAGGAGACATCGAGTGTTCTGAAATAGCCCAAGACACAGCTAATGCAAATACCCAAAAAGAAATATGATAATAGATTTTCAAGCCTGTTCTGAAATACATTAAAAAAATAAAAATTGAATCCCACTTAAGCATTTCAAACTGGGCACATCAGTGGGGAAATTACATTCTCCAGTATTAGACACACACAGCTGTAAAACATTTCAGAGCACCAGAAACTGAATGCAGCTCTACAGGACAAACACTTAGAAATTTAATCAGTTTTATCTGTGATATTCTCAGGAACTCTCCAAGTACATCTTTCCCCTTCCAACTTTATCCAAGGGCAACAGAGAATGGAGAATTCTGATTTCAATATAGAAAAAATGTCACTAGCTTTGACAAAATGGCTAGAAACTTTTTGCAAGGACAATTGGCTGAGACTATCTCTCAGAACGAGCGCCTACCTGAGCCAAAAGATTCTCAAGCTGTAAATTATATCCTAAAGACAGGTAAATAACTTAAAACGGGTGAAGTCTTGGCTAATTACTGTAGTTTTTGCTAGCCACAGTCGGCATAAGCAGATTAAAAACCCCACGTGTAAGGAAAAGATGCAAAGCAAGTCTGTTAAATGAGAGGGGTGGAACAGAAATCCAAAGGGAAGAAGGGAGCAATATTTACTATCTTCTACTTAAAATACATTGTACCAATAGGAAAACTTCATTTAAAACAAAGAAAAATTAAGAGAGAAACAGCAGACATCAGTAAGTCGGTGCAAAAACTCAACATTGCTTGACACCTTAAAAAATAGAAGAAACAGAAATACCTTATAAGACAGATGCACTCTCTTTCTCGTGTTATTTCAACTCCACTAAGATATTTTTTCCATACCACATGCAATGACTGTTTGTCAGACCTTATTTTGCTCCAATACAGGAGGCAGCTATCGTTATATAAAAGGAAAAGTCCCAATGAAGAATGTAAAATGTCAAATCTCAAGGTAATAAATCCCCACGTTCCTGCAGACACAGATTTAAAGAGCTCAAAGATGAGATGGTTAATACAAGACTTATAGAAAGAGAAGCAGGAGAGGGAATTTGGAAGGGAGACAACGGGAGAAAATGTTTGAATTAACTTTTTTACATTAAAAGGAGGGAGAAGTATATAACTTTGCTCCCTATGATTAGCCTAAATTAGTTAGAACTGACATCGGGCACAACTCTGTAATTAAACCACTTTCTGAAAAGAAGAAATAGGATGTAGAGGATGAAACTCAACAAGAGTTTGAGAGTTACAGCAAGAAGTTACAGGTCATGTAACGCTTTTTATCAAAGAAATGAAAACTGCTGAAATCAAAAACTTTTATTGCAAAAAAGTTCATCTTCTGACTATATTAGGGAAGACACGAATGCATAATTACAATCAGAAGCCACAGGAAATCCCGTTTCATTAAAAAAGTCCTGATTTACAATTATCAGGAGAGCACCACAGTAGGCAGTTTGTTTGGAAGGGTAAGCTCAGAGCCCTGGGAATCAATTCCAGCCTTGAGTCAGCTTCACACTCAAACACATCCAAGTTTCTCACTTAAATTAAACAATTTTTTTCCAAAAAGCATCACAAGTGCAATTAAAAGCACGTTGTTTTCAGTCTCTAGAGGCAGAAGGTAGATGTCCCTCTGTGCCAGCTGCCACATGCCCCCTAGTGCCTCCAAGGTGTATGAACAGCAGCTTACCCAGGTGAGCAGATGATCATCATCAGAGTTACTACAGGTCCTACCAACGTGCAAACTAATAAGTCAACATTTGAGTAAAATAAATCCACAACATCTAGAGGTACAGAATCTAAACAATTTGCTTTTATATTTTAAAACTAGGGGGGAGAAAGTATTAGAATACCAACTTCTTTTGTTGGGTAGTTTTGAATCGGTATCATTTCAGCAGTAAATAAACAATAAAATTTCACTACTACAATAAATCAGTGTCACTTAATTATGTCCTATGGTTTTAATACACCCACTCAGATGATGACAGTGAGAAAACATTATAATAAATGATCTCCGGGAGGGAAAATCCAAACAAATAAAAATAGTATCTTAACTATTAACAAGAATAATGAGCTTTAATCCAAATTCTGAAAAGCACTTAAACTAGTACTTAAATCTTTCCCTGTTTAGGAAAATACTTAAGTATGTGTGCAGCTTTAAGATCATGGAAGAATTGCATTTCCTGAGGTTGGAAAATAAAAATGCATATTCTTGAAGAATAATAAGGTGTTTTAATAGATCCCTACTTGTAAAGCAGAGCTGTAATGCCTCAGCAAAAGTACATTAGAAGAATTTAAATTAAGTTATAGCCTAAGAACAAAGCCTCATGTAATCTACCTTTTATTTTTACCTAGTAGAATACTTAATCCTATTTTAGTGCCTTGTGATTGCTGGATTGGTAGCAACCACGTATTAACTCCTCTTCAAAGGTGTAAGTTAACCCCATTACTTTAGAGCTGAAGTGATTTTTAAGTAGCACATACTCAATGGTTCATCTAACGTAATAATTTGCTAAAGGGAAGCAATCAGTCTGCAATAAGCCAACATTAATAAAAACTTCAATTATTCAGGGAAGATCCCAGATTTAAAAAAAAATTACAATAAAGTTTGAATTCCTTGTTGCATTCTCTAATGCACATTGTCAACATATGGCCTGCTTTGGCAGCCACTCAATGTGATTCATTTAGTTTTGCTGGGGTGTAAAGAATTGTTTTCAAAAAGACAAAGTCTGTCAAAGGCACTGCTTTTAGCTCACACCCATTTTTCAGGTCGTATCTAACATAAAGTTTACTGCTAAGGAAATTCAAGAGCAGAATAGGAAGTTTGCATTTGCATACTTACATAAGTGTAAAACAATCTTATCAGGGCTTGCAAAAGGAGGCCACAATTAAATAATAGTCCAGCACCTTTTGGGGAGTCAATGTTCTGAGAAAAGCAGCACAGTTTTTGTTTTAGGCAGTGATTTGCAAGCCAAGCAACAGGTTCTAACTTGACCTGTGCACCTCCTTGGTGGGTCCTGGTACAAAATTTTCTTTTTTGCCTTTGAAAAAGGGAATAATGAAAACTTATGTGCATGCAGAGCTGAAGAGCTGAAATTACAGAAATTTCTAGTCAATGGAATCTGTACGAGTTCAAAATTTCTTGTATATTAGGTGATATAAATCAGGAAGTTTTAACCAAAAACCAAGGAGTCGTGTCAGGCCAGAATAGAGGACATGGACTTCTCACCATGAACCTGCACAACATGATGCAAAAGGTGGGACCCAGCATCACCCAAACACACCAAAGGCCAGCTTTAACACCCCTGAGGAGGCAGTAATGATGCAGGTAGGGCAGAATTGCCCCTTGGCAATGAGAGGCCACTCAGACATTGACTTGAAATCCCAGCCATGCCCTGAAGCACACGCTGAATGCAGAAACTGTCCTGCTATAAAAAACTGAGCTTCTCATCCAAGGCTACTTAGGTGAGCGTGCAAAGGCTGCCATCACATCTCTAAATTTCAGTGAGGACACACCATCTGTTCATAAAGACTGCAATTTATGTTGCCTGTAACACTTCAGAATAGTCTTATTTTAAAGTACAGTTTATATTTCTCTAAAGAAAAATAGTCCCCCTTCTGTTTGGCTATATTGTTTGGTTATCATACAAGCAAGCCAAGCAGAAATTACATTAAACTTCCCTAATTTCTATTACTCCCACAAGATCTAAATTTTAGAGCTATCCAAATCTACTTAAAAATGAATTAATTTCAAATCCAGGAAGCATTTCAATGCTGTCAGCAAATAATTTTAGATATCACTCTGAAAGTTAAATGCATCCTTTTAATCCCACTGTAATTTTGTTAAAAGGTATTTGAAGACAAAATGATTCTTCCCTCCCTTCCCTCCCTAAACCACGACCACGATGTCATCAGCTTGGTCTGAAGGCCCACAATATGCTTTGCATAGTGGAATAACCCCCTGCACCAGGACAGGTTGGGGGTGACCTGCTGGAGAGCAGCTCTGAGGAATAAGATCTGGGAGTCCTGGTGGCCAGCAGGATGCCCATGAGCCAGCCATGTGGCCAAGAAGGAACACTGGGTCCAATTCTGGGCTCCCCAGTTCCAGAAGGACAGGGAACTGCAAGAGAGGGTACAGCAGAGGGCTACAAAGATGGTTAGGGGACTAGAACATCTCTCTTTAAAAGGAAAGGCTGAGGGACTTGGGTCTTTTTAGTCTGGAGAAGAGAAGACTGAGGAGGGATCTGATCAACGCCTATTAATCCTTAAAGGGTGGGTGTCAGGAGGATGGGGCCAGTCTTTTTTCAGTGGTGCCCAGGGACAGGACAAGAGATAACAGGCACAAACTTGAACATAGCAAGTTCCACCTAAACATGAGGAGAAACTTCTTCATTTGGAGGGTGGCAGAGCCCTGGAAGAGGCTGCACAGAGAGGTGGTGGAGTCTCCAACTCTGGAGACACTCTGGAGACACTCAAAACCTGGACATGTTTCTGT
>JAOXNG010000012.1:52269269-52287700 GCA_028566535.1 Scolopax minor
CATATAAAAGTTGACATGAGATAGCCTCAGTAAGGTGCCCAAACCACAAGTATTTATTCCTCACAGGGTATCTATGAGACAAAAAAGGCTGTCCAGATAATACTGCTCTATGCTGTGCCCACCACAGTCAACTGGAGTCTTTTATGTGTCCTCTAGCCAACATCTGGTCACTAAAGCATTGCTGCTGCTGGTAGCTGATCATCCTGCACCCCTGCTGAAAGCCAGTGCTGTCACAGCAAAGTCAACAGAACGGGGCACGTCCCTCATGACCCAACGGCCAGCACTCGCAGAGTTTGGCATCTTCCTCCAAACCCACCTTCCTCAGCTGTCTGAACGGAGGCATTGGGTTTTACACTGAAGTAACTCAACACAAGCATGTAACTCCATCAAGCCACTGCTGCTGGAGGAGGAGAGGAGCAGATTGTTGCAAAGTTCTAAAAAAATCTTGAAACTGCCATATCAAAATTTGTTAGAGGACATTCACCCGAGACAGGAGAGGCATCAAGACCAAAATACAGCCTCTGGTAGACAGACAGAACCTTCCAGTACAGAACACTCAAAATAAACCCTAAACCCACACACAAACAAACACACACGTCCCACAGGCTCTGACATTGGAGTATCACTAATTAGTCCCTCTGCAGGAAGGGAAGTTTAAACCTAAAAGTTTAAAGTTGAAGTTTCACTGCCACCTCGGTTATTGGAAAATCACCTTATATTGGAAACATCAGATTTCAGGCAACTTATATCCGGTGCAATTTCTTTAAAAAAAATCCCTTTTGAAATACACTTTCTCTCCAAATCTCAGATTCTCGTCATCAGGGCTTAAAGTCATTATAGTCATTAAACATATATATATGTGTTTAATACCTGCTGGTTGGACAAATAGGTAAAAATTCCAAACAGCATACGAGTGACCCCAAGCATTTCAAGAACCACTTCATTTAGATCTCACTTAACTTAGTTCATCCTTTATGATATTCTGTTATCTTTAGGAACATGGGAAACGTTACCTGCAATCACAATACTAAAATATGAAAGGCATCTTCTAGAACTGCAGCTTGAAGCTGAATAATTAACAGACTGCATCTTACGTTTTTCTAAGTCCACTTTCAAGGGGCTGAAAACAACCAAGTGTTAAGAAAGCAGTCATTTAGCAGAGATGTTTTCGCAGCAAATATTTTTATATTTTACAGTCTGCTGGATGACATAAGTGGAGACAAAAAAAACATCCATTCCAAACAATTGCATATAAAAACCCCCAACAAAATAAAGCCAAAAGGCCTGAGAAGCACTGTAGCAAAATTTCACCTGTACCTGCACTCAGGTTCTTTACTGGATTAAAATAAAAAGATAGAAACATGAGATTTCATCTTCCAAGGTGGTAAAGAGTGCACCGAACAACTAAGAACTCATAGGAAAGGCAATGCTGTTCTCTCTGTGGTGTGGCTCTAAAATGAAAGCCAGACGTTTCTGAAAACCCCAATTTCACTGATTTTTTTTAGAGTTGGAAGGGACCATAGAGATCATCTAGTCCAACTCCCCTGAATGACTGAAAGACTTTCGCTCTTTGAGCAGAATTAAACAGTTCAAAACCAGCAAGGGACCGCATGCTGTGAGATCTTAATAATATGTCCTTTTTGGCTCATTGACTTTGAATAGGAAGACATAAAATTCAGAAATAAACGTAAATGTGTTACCAGAGGGAGTGCACATAACGTTTTCTACTGGTTTGGCAGTGACAGTGCTATAGCCTTACATCCTGGGCAATTTATTAACTGAGAATCTCACATTAAACATGTACCATTATGGTAACTGGTTTGTGACCAGGGAAAACACAAGACAGAGCAGACTGCTCCTCTTCCTTACCACAGTTTCTAGCACCCAGCACAGGTTTTTCCCTGTTGCTTTGCAATTTAACTATACTTAAGACTTTGACACAAGCTGTGGCTGGGATTTTTGGGAAAGATTGGCACCTTAAGGAAAGAGAGGCTATTTTCCTTAAGAGTAGGATTTTTCAGGATATACTGGAAGGGAGTAAAAAGTACATGGGAAAGATCAGGAATTTCAAGGGCTGTGTTGTATCCTGCTAGCACACTAGGGCCATTAAATGGGATCTTTTAGATACTTGGTCAAAACATGAGGGAAATACAGCGTGCCAATTACTAGCACACAGAGACAGAAATTAACTTACCTTAAGCTGACCTATTTCTTTAAACTTGTAAACTTCAAATTCCCAGAGTTCTGTGTTTTTACCAAGAATTTTCTGGCACTTTCTGGAAGGAAGATGAAAGGGAAGAGAACAAAAGTAGGTACACAGAATAACACAAATGTGACAGCATTACTACAAGGATTCCTTTCTTCTCTCTATCAAGACACTTTCAAAGGTGACTTATTTTGGCAACCATTGCTTCAAGCAGAGTATGCCTGGTACTTCTCCTTTCAGATCTTACCATTTTGTTGTATCCAAGAGGACTTAACTGCTTACTATGCATTCACCCTTATCGATTAGGGACATACCAGCTTTATGAGTGAAGCTTTTAAGTCCTAGCTGAGAAAAATTGAGCGCTTAAAAAGATATGCTTACACTTACACATCCAAGAAAACACAAATCTCAAGTAATTTTTGATACTTACTATAGATATCCATATTTGACAATTATTTTTCTTTTTTTGCACCCACATAATCACGAATTAGATTCTGCTGGTCTTAGGTGTAACAACACACTAATAAACTTAGATTATCAACAAAGAAAAACTCAGTTTTGAAAACCTAGTGTGATTTTGAAAAATCAACGCTGACTTTCAAAAATACATATGTCTCAAATCTAGCTAAACTTTAGAAAGTTTAGGAAGTAACTTTTGCATCACTACAGGCAAGAAAGTTTCAGACACATTAAGGCAGCTGTATTTTTGGAAACTTCAGAAATTCCACAACACATAGAAAATCAACGTGACAAAATACTCCCGAATCAATAGTTTGCTTTTGCTTTTCCCCACACACACAGACACACTTAAGCCAGCAAAGAAAATCTTAAATAGTAAGTTACCGAGCAGCCAGGTCATACTCTCCTTTCTCCACTAGGTGATTTATATAGGCTAAGCCAATGTCCTAAAAGGGATAAAAATAAAGAATTAGCTATAAAAGTTTGGAAGTCAACCCACCAGCCACTGTATGAGACACTTTCTTTTATCAACACAAAGTCTGTAGGAGGGAAAAATGTTGATTGAGAATATAAATCCTACTGCTGTTCCATTAAGTAAAGAATTACTTTAGCATAACTTAGCAAGATTATTATGTATTATTACATAATAAATCGCCCTTTTCAAGAGTTTATCACACAGGTCAGCTGTAAAATTTTTCTGCTAGGTGTTGAATATATTAAATTTTGGTGAAACAGTCATGCCTTCTGTTGCAATCTCAACATGGTGTCAAGGTCAACACAGCCCAGTGTACCTATTGGGTAA
The DNA here is from genome assembly GCA_028566535.1 of Scolopax minor. NCBI lineage: Eukaryota > Metazoa > Chordata > Aves > Charadriiformes > Scolopacidae > Scolopax > Scolopax minor. The sequence continues at coordinate 52,272,737 of JAOXNG010000012.1, forward strand.
GTTCAGAACAACATCACTTAAAAGCACATTACTGTTTTTTTTTCCTGGAAACAAAGAAAGCTCTACAATGAAAAATAAGTCATTCTTTCCTATAAAAATAAACATCTGGGTCTTCTCAGACACAACATTAATTTTCTGATCAATATCACAGGCGGTACTGAGCAGAGAGAATATCAACAGAGGTATCCAACAACTTCAATAGATCAATCTACTACAATGTTAAAAAAAAAAAAATTTAGAATTTTACTCCACTGTAGGAACCACCATTTAACTTCACTATTCTCAAGAATGAAGATTTCTGGTAGCCTCTTTCTCCTGTGGGCAAGCTCCCCATTGAGCAGAGAAGACAGTATAAGGGAAGGAGCTGTAGATGTGTGCTTGCTTTGGACCCTTGTATTCTGGTCAAGAGGTATGGAAGGGCAGTGATCATTACTGTAACCTAAAAAAATCCCCAAGGCCACCAGACTTGTTAGATGGTGTGAGTGTGGTGTCCTTGGTCTGATCACTGCTGGGCAATGAGAGTGTAAGTTGTTTTAAATCCCTGTACCACTAACCCTTAAGACCTTGGTGTCAATATTTTTTCCCCTCAACACATTCCATGGATTTTGCTTTGGAGACCAAACACTCCACAACTCCACAGTATACACTCGTGTACACCCACACTGAATTTCACCCCAGCAGCAAATTTCTGCAAGCCAAGAGAAAAGCTCTTTTATTTGTTTGTTTTTCTCCTGTTTACATCTTTTACAAGGGTCACAGAGCAGCTAAATCATACAAACTCTGTGAAGGTGATGGCACACCATTAGGTCTTGATTCAACTTTTGGACTCGACAAGAAAATAAGAATTTTTAAGACATACTGATACACAGTGTGCATATTATATCATAATCTGGCTAAAAATTAAACACATCTTCCAACAGACTCTACTTAAATACCAACTTCCATTTAAAGAAACATCAGTATTAATGAAATACTCATGTGTTCACACTGAGGTCAATTTAAACACAAAGGGAAAAAAAAAGGCTAAAATTAGCAATGCTTTTGTGGGTATTATGTTATCCTCCATTTTGCATTAAACTCAATACCTGTTGTTTCTTAGTGAAGGGACTATAAGCTCCTTTTCTCTTATTTCCCATGTTTAACTATGTAAAATAATGAGAATTGCAAAGCAACCTGAGAGAGCTAGATGTGAAACTGCAACTGAATTTCAATAGCTTTTAAAAGATCTTCCAATTGCACCTCTTAAACTCCTGCCCAAACCCTGTCACATGTAAAAGGTCAAAGAGAAATGTGTTTACCCCCCCTCCCATCTCTAATATGGTAATACTTGAAACAACAGCAAATTAAATGCAGAATTAAAACAAACAAAAACCCTATCAGCAATCAGAAGTGGAATTCTCTTCTTTTTAATGTCAATAGCACCTTCATAAGATCCAGCTCCTTTTGTGTTTCACACATTAGCACTCCTGCTCTGCAGTGGAAATGAAGAAACTGAACTCTAGTTGGAGTATGCCTAACAGATACTGTCTGGTGTGACACACAACAGGCAGCGTATTCGTGGCATCTCACAGCATTCTAAAAGAATTCAGATACCTTGTTGGAAATAGAAATTTTGGGACTTACCAAAATCTTATGCTTTTTGATGGTTTTCTGACTGATCTCAGCTGCCATCAAAGCTTCCTATATTAAAAAGCAGAAAACAGGGATGCTAGCCAAATACACAAACTTTCAATACAGAAAGCTCTAGAACTGCATAAATCAACTATTTTTCAGAGCAGGGCGTTTGAAGCACTAGAATTTTTAATGCCACGGTTGGATGAACAGCTTTGAATTCATACTCAAACAAAGGCAGTCAACCAAAGAGAAAACTACTTTTGTTTCCATCTGGGTTCACTCCACATTACTATATTAGGATCAAATCACAAGATTACAACAAAACAGACAATGCAATCGAGTTGCATCATTTTCAAATGAGACCTCTTCACTACCAAAACCTGTGAAAAAAATCATCAGAAAAAAGGGTGGGGGAAAGCTACCTTTCACTTTCCCAGCCCCAAAGTCTTCTCCAGTCAGCGTGATTTATAATTAAGTGTAATTTGCCCTTCTTTTACCTCTTTCAAACGTACACAAACAAAGGTGGCACTTTTACAAACAAAATGAAACCTTTAGCATACATCATAACACAGAAGCTATCTGCTACCTTGAACGGCTTTCACAGAGGCACACACACAGCTGCCACTTGCAAATTACTGGAGTCTTCAGGGACCCAATGCTGGGATTTACATAAAGTGCAAAACTGCGCTCATCCTACGAGTTTGCTATTCAGATGCAAAAGCATCCACAAGGATTTAAACAAATCTGCATCAGGAATATCATGATTGCATTAACAAAAGGAATATGTGCTGAAAGGATTTCCCGCATTATTTTTTTTTTCTTCTTATAATGGGCATCCAACAAGCAACACAAATAAGAATTCACAATTTACTTTATGCACCATAACAAGTGTTCTACGTCATTAGCTGCAGGACAGCAGAATCCAGAACACTGAGTCCACATTGATATTGTCTCTAAGAATTTTTTTTACTGTTGTTTTAGGTGTTTTGATATACATGCTTAAAGACACCAATATTTATGCAACCAAATACCAAGCTGCTTTTTTCCAAGGGAGCTGTATATCCCTGTATTTTAATATTGGCTCTGCCTTTTTCCAAATAGCAATACTTTTAGCACCAATGCCTACAGTTCCAGCTTCTATGACTTGACTTTAAAATTTCAACACCCAAGGCAAGTAACATGGAGCAATGCACAGTACCCTGAAAAAAGCTTCTCTTTCTACAATGGAAGGGATATCATGGATTCTGGAGTTGTCAGAGTTGGAAGGGAGCTCTAGAGATCATCTAGTCCAACTCCCTGCCAAAGCAGAGTTGCCTAGAACACGTTGCCAAGGACTGCATCTGGGTGGATCTTGAAGATCTCCAGAGAAGGGGACTCCTCAAGCTCCCTGGGCAGCCTCTTCCAGTGCTCCCCAGATACGGGAAAAATCTAATAGATTGCCCACCAAGTCTGTTTCCCTTCCCTCTATAGTTGGGAGAGATCTAGAAAAACATCCACATAGCTCATTAGTTAAATGTTCTGCTTTAAAGCCAAACCCCAGCTTTCATAATTTTCAATGACAGCTAAAATATTTCATATCTGATGCTGAGAGTGCTATTCACAGCATCTAATGCAGCTACCTCACTTGGGCCCAATTCAAATGAGTTGTTTCAACAGGAAGACTAATTATTCCAGAGAGATGGAGAGATATACAGTCAACACTTCACAAGCATCAAGTCAATGACTGTAGAAACAGAAACTATCCAATCCAAATGACCTAGCAAAGTTCATCATTCCACCCCTACTTCTGAACCAGGAAAGCCTAAGGGAAAAAATGTTGTAAAAATTACTTCGTATTTCTTCTTCTCAAGAAGCCAGTCAATGTGGTCATCTTGGTCCCGCTCTTTAGCCACAACCACATCTCTCGGGCTGATGATATAGAAAAGTGATTCACCTTCCGAATACTCTGCAAATGCATACACAGTTTTATCATTATTATCATATTTGCCTTAAGTAAAGCCCTACTTTTTAGTACACCCTTGAGGGGAATTTAAAAAGAGGAAATGTAAGGAAGACAGCAAGGCTACTCCTCCAGAACATGCTTGTTTGGGAAGCAGTTTTCTCCAATAAATTAAAACTGGTTTAAATGGCAAAATAGCTTTCAAAAAAAAATAATCACTACAGCTTATTGCAAATTCTGATTCATCCACTATGTGTAAACTTTATGATGGTTTAGACCACATTATTATACTTTTAGAGGACTATTATACTACATAGCCTGCAATAAACTTATCCTCCCCATCAAGGTCAAGGCCATCAAAAGCATAAATGATAGATGCCATAACCTCTGGGGACACAGCACATCATTACAGCAATGCATTTGCAGTCCTATAAGTTAAGGTTATATGTATAATGCATTTGCTTATACCGTAAGCCTTCATTTTTAAGTAAGCTCAAAGTAAAAATGTACTTAAAGGTAAAATCAAACACAAAAGATGACTGTTCAGAATAGTTATTATTTCCACAGAAACACCATCAGTATTTTGTAGGTAAAGAAAATCATCCCCCATCCTTTTTCCATACCTATACATGCATACAAATATACTCCTGAACTGATAAGCAATTCACAAAATAATACTTGTTTTAAAGCCATCCAAAAAATTTAGACTTGTCAGATTAACAAGCATATTCATTAAGCAAATAAGTACACCTGTAGGCATCAATGTTCTTAGGGACACGTATAAAGAAATGCCAATTCTACAGATACCAGCAGAGATGTTTTGGAGGAGATGTACTATGTTTCTAGTGGCTTAAGGGCATTGATGTACACAAAGAGGCCTGCCAAGCCTATGATTTGAAGCATGCTGCCAGAGAAGATGCTTAAAAATCATGGATTCATGGATTTGAAAAGCCAGAAGGAATGCTTCTGTATAACACGGGCTGTATAATCTTCACCAAGGAATTCTGCATCAGCTTTGCCATGCATCTTTCTGAACCACAACACATATCAGAAAACTATCCCATCTTATTGAAAAGACTGGTATGTATTGTGCCAGGGCTTCACCTCCCTGCCTGTTACATAATTAAACCTATCTTCTAGGCTTGCCAAACTCCAGTTTCCATTCATGACATTTTACCATTCTGGGGTCTGTTATACACCAGCAGCTTTGTCAGTACAGGGAGCTAAATGGCAGCCTGCCCCTTTTAAGTGGATCCAGGTGCATCTTACTGTAGCATTTATGTCAGCTTTGTCTCTAAAGCACCTTTTCCAGACACCCTATCACTTAGTTCACTACTCCTGAAGCCTGTTGTGTCCAAAGAGACACAAGAGCTCCTATGGATCACGTGTTGAATACATCTCCATCAAAGATACCACATGTTACATGAGATCTGTATTTCTGCCTTCCCCAGTATCTCTGATTTAACAGATGGCATTACAAATCATTACAAACCATGATGTTTAAATATGCAGATATTAAATTTGTCTTCTTTCCTGTGACTGGTTCTTGTAGATTTCTACTTTACATTTCAGTGTCATAAGCAGTTACAGTTATTCAAGGAGATGACATAAAAATGAAAAAGGAGGCTAAACCCTCCCAAATGAAGTTGTTTTTTTTTTTAAAAAACCAAGTTATTAAAATAAAACAAAATAATATTAAGACCACTTACCTAAATGATAATCTCTACATTCATTTTCCTGAAATCCTCGTACTGTTAGTGCATCAGAAGAGATCTCTTCACAGGACTCAGGTAGGGGTTGTACAATGTCCAGTCTAGGCCTTGCACAACACTCCACTTCCTAGAAAAATGCAAACATCTTAGTTGCATCCCATACTATTTACCTTAGCGATGCCAACTGATAGTCATCTACAGACCAACAAAACTGAAATTCAACAGATACAAACACTCCCAAAGGTCCAGTACTTTGCACTGGGTACTTAGTTGGGAACCATGCAAGTTGCAAAGATGTGCTCCACAGAGTGGCCATAACCACATCTGAAACACAAAGGAAAGTTATTCCTACTCTCAGCTTGCTTCCCTTGAACAGACCAGCGCAGAGAAGGAGGTTCAGACAGAACACAGGTCTAACCCTTCCCCTGAGTTGGCTCACTATTTTTCTACTGTTGGTCACAGAAGTTTCCAGGGTTATCACAGATGATCATTGACCACTGCAATCAAGAAGCAACAGAACGATTTGAGACACGTTTGCAGCTGGGCTCAGGCCCCAAAGGACAGAGCTCGATGAATCGACGACGTTCTGGTACCAAGGTGAACTTACATTGGTTTTAGCTGGTGCTTTAAGTTTGCACTTTTAAGCATCCAGCACCCATAAGGAAAAAACATTCATCTGAGAATAACCTAAAACCATTTCTGTGCTGATAATCTTAGAGTACCCTGAAGTTTCAAGTTCAATGCAGGTGGTTATGGTAAGATGACATCATGGATTTTTATCTTCTAACCAAAGGAAACTGCTATCTTCAACTAGCTGTATTTTTTAATTAAGATGAAACAATCTCTTATTTTCTACTCCTGGCTGTGAATTATAGCCAAATACGCAATGAAAGAGCAAGGAGTCATACCAAGTAGATTTATACAGCTCTAGCCTACACATTCAGCAGCAGCAACTCTTGTGTCTTTTCTCAATTTAACTGTTCTAGTGCAAATAATAAAAAAAGGTAAAAAAAATCAAAGCAAGCCATGAGTTCAATTCTGATCCAATTCCTAACAAGTAGGAAGCTGTCATTTGAAAACTGTGAAATCAAGCATAGGCAGAAACGTGTTCCTCACAACCAAACAGCATTTGTAGCGAGCAGCGCTTCGGCTGCAAGCTCAGGCAACTCAGGCAAACAGAGAGGTTTGCACCACACCAGGGCACAGACACTGTATCAGGGAGGAGAGTACTTCTGCTTCCTTGCTAGTTACCCAAAATTTATCATAGTCCAGCACTCAGAGTTTGTTTAAAAGGCTGATTAAAAGTAAATACATGAAAAACTCTCTTATGTTCTATTACCATTATATCACTTAGAATTCTCTTCTCATCTTTGGTCATACAGTTAGAATGACTTTAACCTTTATCAGTCACTACCTCCTTTTACTAACTCCTTTCCCATGCTGTTACTTCATTAACAGCAGCTTCCCAATTTCCTTGCTCCCTAGCATTTCAAACCACCTTTTCCTCCCCCTTCCTTAACCCATTTGTTTGCCTCTTGCTCTTTCACCGACTCCGTCGCGCTAGAGGACAACTCTGCCAACTCTCTCAGGAAACACTGCTGTGACATTATTTTTCTCCTTAATATAAATAAAGAAATAATAATCTGACATCCTGCAGCAAAGCTAGAAGCTAACCCTATTGATTTCAGCAGGCTCGAGCATTTGTTTGAACCTACAGCATTTCATTGCCTAGCAACTTGTGCACCCAGTTGCTTAAGGTTACTATGGTGATGGTTGTCTAACGCAGACCTACTATCAAAGAGATGATCAAGAGCATCTGCCATTCTCACGCCGCAACTTCAAGGATTTCCTCCACTGCCTCGCCTTTTATTTGGCAATATGAAACAAATGTTGGAGACAGACATGGCACTCGCCCATGCGTAGTGAAAACAGCTGACATGAATTCTAATTTCTACCTGTCCACGCAGGTATCTGGGTGTACACAAGGTCTTGGGAGCACGGGAGACAAGGATGCTCACAACTACGCAGCGACTCTTATTGCTTGAGTTGATCAACTTCACTACTCACTACTTCACTACCAGCAGACTATGAATTTTTTCACAGATAACCAGATGTGTGTGGCTAGTTTGAGGCCCAACTCACAAGGCAGTTTAGTGCTGTGAAGAAAAGGGTAACGTAAAAACTATTACCGTTTTTTCAGCAATCTCCTTTACATAGGAAAGTATAACAAGCTGGTCGCAGAGAGGTGCAAGTCCACTGATGTAGAATTCGGTATCGAACTGGAAAACTGAAATACAGGAAAGACAACAGACTGTTAAATAAATGAACGTGTATAAATTAACTACTCCCTAAGAAAAACACAACTGATTTTCAGTGGCAATCAACAGCGTGCAGCAACACTTCAGAAAAAGGAAGACTCAACACATATAACAAACCTACAGAATCCCCAGCTGGGTCAGCAAGATGAAAAATTGCATTTAACAGATTAAATTCCATTAAGGCTTGCAAAACGAAATGTTTGTGCTCCAGGACATGTTAGAGACGAAACATTTGATGCGAACAGTCGGCCTGATTTTCAGTAATTATATTGAAAAAAAGAAAAAAGGAAGCAAAATCAAAACCAAACTCAATAAACCAGGCAATAAATAGAGTATCTTAACACATTTGCATATTCATAGCAAGTCATGTGGCCTTAAGAGAATCACATCTGCTACAACTACTGGTATGATATATGAAAACACATATATCATTATTTATTTATCATCACATTAAACATTACAGGAAGATTTACAGATACCCTCATTACACAGAAAGCAGAGTTAAATAGTCCCTTTTCTTGTTCATAAAACTGAAAATGTCATTTCCTAAAATTGGCCTTGAAATCAAGACAGCTCTGTGATGACTATTTTGAGAAAGAAAAAGAAAGAGCTGAACTGTACTTACAAAAAGGTTCATTAAAGAGCATTAAAGCTCTGCCCCAGAAACAGCTATTTGATTTTATTCTTTTCTACTGAATTTACAGTGCATGCATTCAATTTCTGGGAAGCCCTTTTTGTGGACTCCTTTCTCATGGGGTACAAAACAGGCATCATCCAAGTTGTTATATATTAGAAAAGCTTATACCTATAAGCTTTTTCCAAAATATCAGATGCAACATCATTTTCCCCTGAAACAGACTCTAAGCCTAGGTAGAAAAACAAAGTTTCCTTGCTGACTAATATCTACTGTCTACTAAACCAGTTACTAATTACTCTAGCAAAGCAAACAGAAAATACAGCATAATGACAGTAAAAATAAAGCTAATTTTTTTTAGCAAAGGTGATAAGAAGGAACAGGAGGAATAATCATCCTCCTGCTTGACTTTACTGTCAAGTAAAGTACAGATTTGACACCTGTCTCTCAATGAATAAGCAAATACTGGTTTTCTCTTAATGACTGCTGACACTTTGACATCACTGGGGGACAGAAGCAGGGCACAAGGGTAGAATACTCCATCTCTTCTGGGAAAGAATGGGTTCACATTTGTAATCCTGCACGTGGTTATTTTGTTCTGGCCTGCCAGACTGGTAAGATCACTTCCACCGACTCACATGTTGCTCCGAGTGACAATTTTAAACAAACCATGTCAGAAACATCTACGTAATGTATCTTATTCCTGGTTTACAATTTAACATTTGGCATTTCAAAGGAATATGGAAGGCAGGCGGAAAAACACTGGAAAAAAACGAAGCCAAATCCATAATGCTGGCTAAAGGGACAAGCAAACTTTAAAAAGTGAGAAGAGAGGGCTCTCAAAGGGATATGAAATATTGTGGTTTGAATTTGGAGAGGAAAACAGTGTGGTGAAAGGTATGTTTATAAATATTATGGGGATAGTTTTAAAACAAAAAGCGTGTTTCTGACTTTCTTTAAGGAACTTTAGTTCCTTTGCCAGTGAAAATGTTTGTAATGTCCATGTAATGGTGTATTTACCATGAAGCAGTAGTACTGTTCCGCCAGGCAAAAAAAAAATAAGTAAAGGAATAAAAAGCATCACTTCTTTGTTTTGTTTTTAAATAGGGTTTAGTTTCCTTGGTTTCACTTTCAGCTTTCTCTCAGCTCATCCTCCTGAAGAGGCCTTGTTGAAACACAATGCTCTAGCTCTGCTCCTACAGCCTTGAACAAAGAATAGCTGGTGCAGACAGTGCTTCTTGACCCCATAAAAACCTTTGATGCCACTAATCAAAAAAGTCTTACTGAAAAAAAAATAAAATTATAGAAGTTACAGCTGCACAGAACACTAATAGGTTAATGTGACTTACTCTCTGGACGCTTTGTTTTGATCAAGGGAAGGGAAAAAAAAAATCCAACATAGAGGCATTGCTGAAATGCTGTTAATTTGAAAAGGATCCAAAACAATTAAAGCAAAGGTAGTACTGAAGGAAATGGGAACGACTGAGGTCTGGCCATGTGTCATCCATGTTTATGCCTGTCATGAGAGAAGGTGGAAGAGATACTGACAGAGTTTCTACTCTATCTTCAGCACCTATATACAGCTGCCAAACAAATTACCAGGAAGCAAAAAGAAGAAACATGTAAATCTTTTTTGTGGTTCATTAAATGAAATGTATGAAATACCCCACATTACAGAAATAAACCAATGTATGCTACTTTATTTACCCAAACTCTATAAAGCAACTTCCTCTGGAATTTTAAAGATCCACACACATCCAGCGGACTGAAATGTTAACAAATCTATTTTGTTAATCAAATCTCAAAAAGCAGCCCCTGCTTTTCCACTCTGGATTTAGAGAGTGAAATTCTGGTTAGAGACAGAGGTTTTTGCCATTGATTTCAGGTTTCAACATTGTCTTTTGGGAAAGTAAGCGGGAACCTGAACTAGCACACAGAGAATTAACATGAAATGTAATATGTGGAGAAAATGAAGGATTTTGGTTTGGGTTTTTTTATATATAAATTCCATATAGTACATGAAAGAAATAGAAAAGCCAACACACAAGCTAATATTTAGCTCACTTGTTTATCAACAGTATCAAAGCCACAGAGCACCACAAACTGGCCCAGTTTACCTAGAACCCTGGGGCACTGTTAGATGCTGGGGTGATGCCACTACACATTCCCAAGTTACCTCTTAACCAGCTATTTCAGGCACATCTGTAAATTTTGCAGTCCCTGCAGTAAGCCACAGTACAGCATACCCTTAAGTGTATGGCATATTTCTATTGAAATAAAATTCTTACTTTTAGGTGTGCCATCCAACATAATTTTTGAAGAAAATACAAATCTCATTTTTTTAAATGTTCATATTTTTCTCAGAAAATCTGCATATATGACACATGCCCCAGCATTTAAGTATTTCCTCACAAATGGTTTCAACTTCCCACATAGCTTCAAAAAAGTCTTCACATAATCAAATTCCCAGGACAGCCCTACCTCTGACTAGAAGCCTGAGCAGAAAGCTTAGGATGTGCCCAATTAAAGCAAAGTCAACTGTGACTTAAAAGGAATTGTAAACTTCTGGGGAGGAACTGTGAAAAACCTCACATGAAGGTCCTTTACTTGTGCTTGAATATCCTTAGAATGCTCTGCAAATTTTCCACCCATACTACTATATGTGAAATCAAACAATTCACCTAGTCATGCACATATTGTGATGGATCTTTTTTCTTGAATTTCAGTAGGAAGAGCACTAGAGTAAGACTAAAATCAAGGGCGGGTCCTATACATCAATGATTAGCAAAACACGATGATTCCAAACTTGGAATTCACACACACTACTATTTTCTTGCAATCAAAAAAGTTGAAAAATTCATATTAAGAAATTTAATTTTGAATGTTGAAGGTTCAGAAAAGCTTTAGAGAAAATTTAGCAGCCACTTATCAATGTTTTTATATATAGCTTCAAAGGCCACACAGCAAAGAGGGTATTTTCATTAAAGGAAAGCAGGCAATGAAAATGATACTATTAATGGAATATCATCACTGAACAAAAAACAACCCAACCACCTAGACTTAAAATCAAAACTCTGTAAAGCCTCTGTCAAAAGGTGTTGCCTTGCTACTTGCTGCCGGTAGAGAATGGAAACAAGCAAGAATTTTCCTACTAAAACAAAACAATTTCCCTCAATTACAGTATCACACTAATCAGAAACATCAGGAAAAAAGTTTGCTACCTCATTATGCCAGTAATCATTCATCTGGTGAGGTCTACTCTTTCCATTTAATTAGAATTTTTTTTTTCTACTGAAAGCAGTGTTACAACTCGCTGTTTTACCTGCAGTCAGGTTGTCTGCAATCGAAGTGCTACCACGGCTCTGAAATCATCTTGCCCCTATTCCATCTCACACAGCAATAAAAAAAAAAAAAATCACCTTAGATTTATGGCAAAGAAATAGGACAGTTGCCTGTACAACTCTTTAGCTACAGATAAACACAACCTTTCAGGAAATCCTGTGGAACCCTTGACAACAACTGGAAAGTCAGGAGCTTAAGTTTCAAAGCTTCAAAGTTGATTTTCTGAAAAACTCCTTTTTCCATTATGTATTTAACTGCAAAAACTTTGTTAACCAACAGGGAGAATATTCAGGAGTCTGACAGTCTTGACTACTTTTATCAAGAAATTTATAAATGATTGGTTTGGCTTGTGGCAAAACAGGATGAGCAGAAGTCCAAGAGGAATCAGCTATATGAATGGTCTGGGGTTTTGTTATAAATTAAAAAAAAAATAATAAAAATAAAAGAACAACCCCATACTCGTCATAAGTATTTTAAGCTCATAAGTATTTTAAAAGTGTTTTTATCTTCAACACTGAGGCTAAAGTTAATGAACCACTTTATTTTCACATTCTGTAGAGGAAATATGTCCACAATGAATCTGATGTCTAAAGGAGGAGGAACCTTGTATCTCGACAGCAATTTTCAATAGAAAAAAAAAAAACAAACAACAACTGTAAAGACAAAGACAGAGTTAAACTGTAACCCAGTCTTGTGACTGGATTAGAAGAAAAATTAAAACTACTATTTTCAAACCATTTTAAAAGTTTCATTTACGTACTTTATCCAAAAGTGGATTTAAAACCCTTAGCAGAATAAAATTCTAACTTCAGATTTCTTCCAAGTTAACACAAAGCAGATTTATTTTCTTAAATCTGCTGCACAATGCATCAAGTAACATTCGTGGTACTTCACCAATTATTAATTTTCACTAAAAATAAAAAAAATAATATTTGAACAATGTACATCCTGTGCTGAGTGCAAACTATTTAAGAACCTGTTGATGGAGCACAGATACATACTCAAGTATTACTAACGTCTAACATACGGTGCGACGCTTCCCTACAGACTCAGCGATTTCCACATTGGGATTCTTGAGCCATTTTCCAACATTAGTCTTAGCTCTATTTGCCAGAAGGTTTCAATTGATGATCTAGATACCTGAGGGCATTAACCTCATAAACACGGTTCTATTTTCTTCTCGTTGCTTGTCTTTCCATTTGACTGGTTACACCAAAATTCACCAAGCAGTAAGTTTGTCCCAGAGAGCAGCAGGGGAGATGGTTAACGTAACACACACCTTCCCAACCCTTCATCAGAACTAAAGCACAGGGAACCTGCCTGACAACTTCAGACTCCATGAAACTGCTTTCTAGAATCAATGCAAAGCGTTAATTTAAATAATATTCAAGATTGGTTTATTTTAAAGAGAATTTGTATGCCAAACACCTCCCAGAACTCCCATGTCAACAGCAGGAACTCCTTCTCCTAAACAAAGCCTCTGTGGTGCAGAACTGCTATCTGCTACGACCGGAGGGAACTACGTGAGCATCGAGACCTTGATATTTTAATACTGTGAGTAAATGATACACATGAGAGAATAATCTCCAAATTAAAGCCATTTTAATATTTGTTCCATCACAAAGTTGACTAATGTATGCCTTTTCACATTCTCGTGTAACCTTGATTAAAACATTCTTTTCTAGAAATATTTTGAAAATAAAATTCACATCTGGAGCAAATCTAAACACTTTCAACTGAAGATGAAAAGATGCCCCATAGTTCTTGAAACAATATTCACATATTTATAGTAAAACAGAAATTGAGACTCCTTCCCAAAGTAAGAATTGGGTATAACAAACCAAGTAACATAAATAACTCTGGCTGACAAATAGTTCAAATATCTGTTTTTAAAGCAAAAATGAAAGCTAACCAGAAGAACACAGAATGAAAGGGAGATTTTTAATGGCACAAAGGGCAGCTGGGCACTGTGTGAGCTGAGAACATAACTCTCATTATGACTTTAAAAATCCCCCCAGATGATTTGGGTTGAGGCTTGGGCAGAACAGGGGTCTTGCCAGGCTTTCACAAACAAGGAAAGAGCACACCCAGTGTAACGTCCAAACCTGATGAGAAAAGACAAAAGCAGTAACAAGTCCCTTTGCTAAAAGGACACTGTCAAATCTACAAAGTGTTTAGTGAAATTAATGCTGAGAGCTCTTATTAGCTCTACACAATTCAACTACTGGATGAAGTGGTCACCAGCGATTTAAAAAATGAGCTTCTGTGTTTGAGAGGTTATTCTTGGGTTTAACTTCTGCTGTGTTAATAGCATCTTTTGTATTAAACAAGCTCTAACTAACACCTGCTAGAGTACCTGCCTTCACGCAGAGCTGTGTCACGACCTTTTCATTTTCAGACAAAAATAAAAGTAACCATTAGGCACATACTGAATGTGTTTTACACAAGCTGCAACGTCAAACATTTTCTCCCTCAGATTTACACAGGAAAAATAGCACAGCAGCAAATAACCTGGTCCTCTGTTCAACAATGAAAGCATTTTCAATGTACATAATGTCACAACATCAATACCTTCTTATCTTTAAATAATTAGGTAAAAAAGGCCCCCAGTATAACCATTTCTTATATAGCCAAGTTCTCTCTATATACATCCAAATTTTAAAGATACAAATAAAACATTATACAGGATTTATAAATGTTTAAAAACTTGAGGCTTCAGAATCATGGTTTCCCAAAAAGACTCGGGAAAATCCACAGACTGACAAGGTAGCAGAGAAAACTGGAAAAAAGGAGACAGACACAAGTTTGCTGCCGGAACATTTTACTAAACTTGCCAGTCATCACGGTGATGTTATCAGAAATAACAGTTTAAGCTGCAAACGACGAATGGTGGTTTTGTTGTGTTGATCTCAAGTGTTGAGACAGGCAATTCAAGTATTTCCTATTTGATCCAAGCTCATTGTAGCAAAGTGGTGCAGAAAAAAAATAATTATTTTACACTTTTTCCATACATTCGATCAATGTCCATTTGATAGTATGCCGTAAGCTCTTTGCGTTTTAGTTTGAACGCATCTGTCACTAGACCAGTCTCAGGGGTCCAAGGATCAGGGCTCAAACGAATTTTTACTGGTATTTCAAACTTCTCCAGATTAGCTGTAAAAATAAACATTTTTTAATACAAAATGTAAGTGTAACCATTTTTCTACAATTAAGCACAAAAGGAGGAACCGTACTTTCAGAGAAAAGCACATAACACAAACGAAGAAGAGTTCCTCAAAACCTCATGGTTAGCTCTGAAAACCCACGTGGTCACCAGTGGAGTGACAGCATCCAGAGAAAGCTTCTCTGGAAATTCAAAGGCTCAGTATAGGACCTAGAAGCATACCTTCCATAAGATTCCTTAAA
>JAOXNG010000012.1:52347323-52361576 GCA_028566535.1 Scolopax minor
CTTCCAACTCTAACCATTCTATGATTCTACTCAAAGAAATATCTTACAAGAGGAGACAGAAGTAGGCAGCTGAGTACTTAGAGGGGAGCCCGCTGCAGAAACATGCAAATACTCTGTTATAATCATCTCTTACTACAGGCTGCTCCTTCAGATCTGCACCAGCCTGAATGCCCTAATACAGTGAGAGAAAACGCTATATGATGGGAAAAGGGACTCTGTAATCAGATGAGCAGGAGGAGGCTATGTATGAAGCAGGACATTCTCCTCTCAGTTAAAAAAAGCTGTGGTTTTCAGTGCTGGTTTTCCTTTCCTTTGCTGTGTTGTTTCCCAGCAGAATCTCATCGGCCCATTGCGCAGTGTCTGATCAGAGCCTGTCCTGCCTGCTGCCCCTGGCATGGGGCTCCCCAGGGATTGCTCGAAGGGTAAGGGGCAGAAACAAAAGGGGGAACTAAAAATGTGCCTCCCAAGGCTTGGGTGCCAGCACGTTCTCCCGAGCTCAAGAGAACAAGTGGGGAAGCAGGAAGAGAAACTTTCACAAAGCTGTTTCTTAAATCAGATTTACAGGGATAGAGCGAAACCGGGCAGGGTCATGGGTGAGGGAAGATTGATCAAGTTAATAGCTAACCAGCAAGACTGCCATGAGAGACCACAGCCTACCACAGATTTTCACAGGGAAACACCGACTCCAAAACAGTCATCTGCAGACCAACTGGGAGCTGCTGCTGTCTCTGCTCTTTTCATACCATTGCAATGCAATCACATAGTGCTGTCCTTCCCCCTCTGAAGTCCCTGTTCCTCTAAGGGAACTATTTTTTCTTTCTTTTGTGTGCCACGAGCAATGAAGATTTGACAGTCTGGGCTTTTAGCAACTAAAGTAACTGCTGTGAAAACGTTATGGGAGATCTTTGCAATTTTTGCCAGAACACGAGAGAAAAGCCTTCCAGCTGCTTGAAAAGGTGCTGTGCACAAAGGTGCAGACCTGCAGGGACAGCACAAATGGAAGTCCCACTGCTGTGGTGGACATAGCTGAAGTTGTTAGTGTGGGAAAGAGGATGCTGCTCTACTTGTAGTCACTCAGGAGACAAGCCATCAAGACCTACAAAAATTCCAGTGGTCTCATGAAGAGTAGTTTCTAGGAGGAAGACTTTTCATGAGGATTATCTTGTCTATTGGTTGAATAACTTCTTTGTTCCAGACTACAGCTTAAAAAAAAAAAAAAAAAAAAAAAAGAGCCTTCCTGTTATTACTTTGCCATTCAAGACATTGTCATTGTCACCTTTCAGATGTGTAAGCGTAAGAGACAGCAGCAGCTGAGCTGTGGTAATTAGGAGGGAGAGATGTGCAGGCCTCGTCTCACATCTTTCTGTTAAGATGCAGTTTACACTTTGGCAGGTTTAACAGTCCCCAGTGAAAATAAGCCATCTGCATCTATTCCAGCAGACCACCCTCTTTCTGAGCCTTCCAAATAGTTCTGGAAAAATCAGCGTTGCTTCCCTTACCCTGCTTTTTATCAGGCCCAAATGCAGTCACAAAACCATTGCTCCTTTTATTTACAGTAATAGAGAAACACTGGCTCTAGAATTGTTTGCAAGACACCAAACCCCACCACTTCCATTTTATTCAAGCATCTACCAAGTTCAAAGTTACACCACTCTCCGTACTTGCGGCAGAGAAGCCAAGGAGGACGGGACCAACCTCATTCAATTCTATTCACACGCATCCTTCCCGAGGAAAGCCAATAACTTTCGGAGAGTCTCTGTGGACTTTGCTCCACCGCTTTGCACGCCGAAGAATGGCTGGTTGGAAATCCTCTTTTCATTCTGTGAGCATAGACCCAAAGGTTTTCATCCCTGTGAGCTCAGAAATTTCCATTTCCATTTGAGAGAGACGTTTTCCTGGCAGTTCTCAAAAGATGCATTTGTAAAATAGGAAACAACCTCAAGGAATGCTAAAGCAAAGGAAGAAAGCTGTACGTGGACAGGCTTTCTCCCACAGCCAGGAAAGGAAATTCCTTCTCAGCACCGATGCCCCATAAACACAACCTACTCTGCAATTACCAAATACTTGATCAACACAGAGTGACCGGCTGCCCACCCTACCCTATATAAACACCCAACATTTTCCTACATACTGGTTTCAGATCAGCTGGGGCAACAGCCACCAAAATCTCAGAAGAGAGAAATCTAAGTCCAGAAACATGTATTTGTATGTTAGTCCCAGACAAGAAAGGAAGATAAGGGGTGCACATCAGAGAGCTAGGACAAACTGATATGGAAGTGTGAAGGTATTCCAGTGAACTCAGTACCGAGAAGACACAGTTGTGTCACTGAGTTTCAAGCTTGTAGCCCATAGACTTTTGTTGTATGCAAAAGTAATTAAAAAAAGCAAATCTGTTGCCGTATTTCTAAAGGAAAGCTTTTAGAAGTCTGCAAATCCAAAGAGGTTGAAACTTGCTTCTTTCAAGTGCAAAAAACATTCAGATGGCCCAAAGCCAAGTCCCAGAAAAAAGCCCTAGTCAGTAGCTCAGGAATGCCAGCTCTTAACACAAACCAAAAGCATACAAACCTTCTGGTCGGGCAATTCACAGTACCATCTCTCACCAAAAACTCACTTTAAATTGCACTCTTAAAATTGCAGCTATCGTCCACCTCCTTGATTCTATGCCAGGGAAACCTAACCAAGGTCTCTCACTTTGACACTCTCCAAAGTAGTCAGCTGAGTGAGCTATTTTTCTTACCTGGCTTTGGGGAATTCCTGCTTAGAATCTCCATAAAGAGAAACAAGAAGGCTTCATGCCACATCAGGCAGGATCCTTTCCATCACTCCCGGCTCCTTAGCAAAGGCATTCCTGAGGCGCACTGTGCCCTAATAAATCAACACAACAGCTCCAGGTTTCCCCGGCAGCTGGAAACTGGAATTCTGCAGAGAGGGCAAACACCTCCCCAGCTAAAGCAAACACAGCCAGGGAGCCCCTGCTGAGCACCCACAGCTACTGTCAAAAGAGGCACGAGAGAGAAGGTGGGGATCCTAAGGCATCTGACTGACAAAAGGCAATCCAACTTAAAGACAGAAGATGGCCATGAGTCTGGCCCTGACCTAGGCATTCCTTTGCACAGGCATGCACTTGCCAAAATGTTTTACCAGAGCAAACCCACAAAACTTCATTTTTAGAGCAATGACCGTCTCGCCCCTGACACGGATGGTAGTTTTGCCTTTAAGAGCGTTTGTTTTAGAATTTAGGAGGCTCACGTAAAAGACCCTGCAAAAGTACAGAACAAAAATAGCCCAGCCTTAAACAGCTTATAGCTTAACTCTAAAATAAACGAAGACAAAGGAAACAGTACTGATCAGTATGAGCAGCAGTCAGCTCAGCAGAACAAGACGACTGCTGTTTCCAGGGGTAAGGGAGGTGTTTGGGTTTTTTTTTTTCTTCTTTCTAAATGACATAACAGAAAAGACCTGATGAAAGGTTTTTGAAAAGAATTATTAGGTGAATTGGCATACATTTATGGGCCAACCACCTCTCACACAGAAACCAAACCAGTGTTTTTCAAAAGCAGCACAAGGAAACAACAGAGGGTAATGTTACCAGACAAACAGCAGCAAGAGCCCAACTTCCAGCACTAACATTTGCTAGATTGCATACAAAAAACTAGATGAGCTGCTTCAATACCTCATTTTCAATTGTACTTTGTGAGTAAAGGAGGAGAGCAGCCAAAGCAGGGCTGAAACAGTGACAGTACAAGAAAAACAAAAGAGTTGACTGCCTCAAATGTTCTTGTAACAGGCACAAATTCATCAATACCTTCAAAATAAATCTCATTGACTAAAACAAAGACATCTTCCTCAGATGTATACTGAGACCCGGAGTAAATATCTAGTTTTCAACATCTCTAGCTCCTGATGGTTATGCTCTCCGCCATGCACCAGCAAACTCACGTATGGCAGCTCGGAGTAGCTGGCAGGGGTTGCAGGAGATGGAGGAATCTTTATTCTTGTTGTTTTTGTTTGGGTTTGGTGGTTTGTTTTTTTTTAAATGAGACAAAAACCATTCATAGTGCAGTCCGTTCCTCTTTATTGCTCAAGGCTGAAGCATTTTGAGTTCTTGAAAAAGTTGTCTGTTTAATTAGCTCTTGCTTGAAGGACAGTTTTAAGATGCAGAGGGATATTGGGCTGCATGGTCCTCGTAAGTGATAGTATTGAAAGTGAAAAGGATATTGGGAGTCTGTGGGATTTGAGTTGAAGGTTGCCCGGCGTTTCCTTCAGCCTTTCAATCCCAGTCCTAGTCGGTACAGGTAAATAGATTAGTATTATTTTATTCACATAGATTTCATGAATCAATTTAGCTAAGGACACATCATCTGTACAGCAAGTGCTGGAGGCCTTCAGTCTAATGAAAACTAGAAATTATTAAGATGCTGCCGTGTCCATTAAACTAAATATTCAGTGAAAGAGTTTCACATTTCATTTCTCTCACAATAATGTGTCTCCAGTTTTCCTTTTTAACCAGGGCCTTTTGGCACTGGATTCCTCCCATGCATAAATGTAAACATTATTAAAATAAGCTTTTTTTTTTATTTGTCACCCTATGGTAACAGATGAGGGGGATATTTCCTTGCACACAGAAGGTTACTGTCTTGCTCTCATCATTTGAATACCCACCTGTGTCAACGCAAGACAGCACTAGGCAGGGATTTTATGGAATATCCACCATAGGCAGCATCCAAACCATTCTGCCAACAGCCCCATTACGGCACCGGGCTTTTGCCATCATTTTTACTTATATACAAAAGTCCTAATTGGGCTCCATGGGAGAAGCCTTCTCTTCCTTTTTGACAGGACTTTGAATAATAAGATCGCTCAATAGAAATATGGTAGGAAACCAAATTGCATAACTCTGCGTGAACATGTCTTCTGATGTCATTTCAGTGCCAAATAAGAATTAATTTCCTAAAGGCATCTTGATACCCAGAGAGAGATTAGTCACTCTTTGTGCATCAAGGATGCTTTTTATTCTAGATTTATGTATGTTCATGAGGGTGAAAGAAATCAAGGAAGAAAAGTGGATGTCTGATGCAAGTTTGCAGTGAAGCCATGAAAACTGGGAAGTGGGAATAAGCGGTGGAAGAGGTCTGCAGCCTTGTTGCAAACTTGAGATCTTTTCTTCACTGAAATATTTCTTCCTCTCTCTAACAGCAATTTGCAAATTCCTGCTTTTATGATGAATACTGGTGCTTAATTGAGATAACTCCAGCATTGCACATACAGGCTGACAGGGGGTTCTGAGAAAAGAATCCTCTTAATTTTTGCTAAATTTGGCAAAATTAAGAGTAGAAAGCTTTTCTAGCCAATTTTTCATTGTGGTTGTGGTCCACCTCCATAAAGTGGTTGAGCCCCTAATTCTACATAGTCCCTCAGTCGGGCTTGGAGGTTCGATAGCTTCAGAAGAGAAGACCTCAGCCCTGTTTTCTCCAGCAGAGGAGGTGTTTCCTCACCTTCCAACTATCCCTGTTTGGTCACTTTTCAGAAGTTTGATCTGTTGCCAGTGTGGTTTTCTAACGCAGACCAACACACGCCCAGGAGTTTGGTTGTTACCAAACGAAGATCAGATCTATAATGTTAGTTTGTCTTGGATCATCTTTAAGTGATTCTTCTCGTAGTAGTCGAGGAGGTCTTCTTCTCTTTGAATACCCATTTCCATCTCTAGTCTAATACACAGAAGTGCCCTAAGACCATACACAAAAAGAACCATCTTGCACTTAATTTAAAACCCGCTTTTATAATACAGCGAGGAATTGCGCCCCTTTTCTCCCCAGATTGGGACAAATCCTGTTCTCTTGAGCAAGAATTAGACCCATTGCTGTAAGCATGACTACTTGCATAAGTAAGGTCAGACTACTTGTCCCCTTGTCTGCTTAGGGTTTGTCCAGCACGGACGACGTTGTCCTTTACAGTCACCAGCAGTTGTTTTCCGCAGACTCTGTGAGAGAGAGAGACTTATGGACAGGTACACACTGACTGTTCTTTTCCGTAGTGGAGAGACAATGTAAACAATAAGAATCCTGTTTGAGAAACTTCAAAAACATATTTTTTAATATTTATGAACAGGCTGGTACTCTGATAATGAAGCATTCCATCTCTGCAGCAACGCACTGTTTTATATGCTCTCTAGTATACTGTGTCCTTAAGAATTATTATTGTAAGGAGATGCAGGAATGTGGCTGTAATATTTTACAGTATAAATATTTGTTGTAGAGGAGTTTGGATCTTGTTAATTTAATATATGTAAATTCTTTGGTCCTAGGCCTGGATTCCAGCAGAAGAATGCATTTCTCTGTTGACTTTTGTTTTTACAGCAGAAAAGATGGATTTTTATCATTTTCATTCATGCTTAGAAAGATTTTTTTTCTTGTTTTCGCACCAAAATCAGGTTTTAATTGAAATCAGCCCTCTGAAAGCATCTTTAGTTTTTTTCTTTCATATTGAATTTCTTTATTCTTTTCCATTCTGTGCTACTTTGCTGTCTCGTGTTAGTTTGAGGGTCGGCCCAATTAAGAGGTCAAATCTTTAAAAAGCTGTGATTTACGCTATGTATATATTCACTATTATTCTAATTGTAAGAGAAAAATAAAGTATGCCAGATGACCTTTAAATTGCTGGGCAAGTGACACTCGTCCGGTGATGTAGATTTTTATCTTTTGGCAATGCATTTACATTCAGGTACCTCTGCTGTGTTTCCTAGATTCCAGACCGATAAACTAAATACCAATCTGGGACACTTTTGTATGTACAGTACATAGGAGTGACTCTGCTGAGCCTCTTATCTTACACTGACCTGTAGCTGTAACAAGACTTTTATTTAATTCTTCTCTGTTCTGAACTGCAACTCAAATGGAAGAAAATAACAGGACAATCCAAGACAAATTGTATATAGCATTTTCAGCATTGGATGAGCATGTGGCAAAATACTTTTTTTTTTTTATTTTTTTTTTTTTCCCTGTGATTTACATCTCTTGGTGACATTTGCTTGTAATGTTGCTTCTTGCTCAGAATTTGGAAAAATGGCAGGAAGAACCTGCCATCGGTCAGTTCTGTCTGTCTCTCATTAGAAAGTGAACAGGACTCAAACGTGGACTTAAAAAAGTTGATCAGCAAATCACTTCGGCCTGTACGAGCAGTCCACAGCTGCTAAATCTTCAGGTGCAGGGTACAATACTGACCTCAGTGGGGTTCCTCACGAAAATAATGCTTTGTGGGATCTGGTCCAACTTGCCTATTGAGTAACTGTCATTGCTAATAAATACAACAAAGTCTGGTTTAAATACTAGCTAAATAATTACAATGCAAAGTTGTTTATAATTGAACTGATTTAGGATTAAAGACAGTAACTTAAGGCTCTTGAGCACTTTTATTTTTCGAGGATGTCAGGGCTACAGGTAAATGGACTATAGCTTCAGGCTTTTTGTTTTATCATTGGCTTTGAAACCTCAGTGATATGTAGGACTATTTCTTCAAAAGGGAAAGATTAGTTGTTGATATTTGCTGCTGATTCTCTGTTGACTGGTAGTGCTGTTCCATAGGAGAGCTTTATCTAACTGTTAGATCAAAAGAAAAAATTGAAGATCAAGAGACTGTTCTAAATTTCTAGCCATTTTTAAAAGTGGTAGTGGGAGAAAAGTATAGTAAAAAATACATATATATATAAAAAATAAAGGGGGAGGGGAGGACATGACCCAAAAAAATCTTTTTTTCAGGCCATCCTTGCATGGTGAATGATGCAAATTAAATTTTCTTTAGCTGTTTAGAATATGTTTTGTAGTTACTAATAAGCCTGTCTTTTCTGTCTGAGTGGTACAATATCCATATGCCATTCTATATTTTAGCAAAACTACGTCCAACAAACTTTTATGCATAGTCTTCCTTTTACTTGTGTGAGTAGTAGCAATCGGTGTAATTAATGCTGGTGCATGTACTTAAAAAGGTGAGGAAATGTGTTTCAGAGATGAGAGCCTCAGAAACAGCTCTTGCTCTCCGGGGGATCTCTCGTAGGGCTGTCCTCTGCCTTTTCCTCGCCTGAATGAGGATTTACAGGGTAGGACGCCGTTAGCTGTTCTTTGCCAAAACAGATGGGACTTCTCTTGACGGGCTTTCCTCTAACACCTTCCTGTGAAAGAAATTCAATAATTTGACAAGCACTGCTGCAAAACCTTACTTGTGAGGGTAATTTTTTGATCCTGTGGTATTTCCACTGAGCGTTACCTAAACTACTTGCTAAATATGATCTATTCCCATGGCTAACTCTTTCGAGGATGGGGCTCTGAACCCACAGGTGGAGGAGGACATTGTAGAGAAGAACAGGTCTGTAAGCAAAAGGGAAAAAAAAATAGTGTTAGAAGGGAACTTCATGCTACTTCAGTCATTGATTCCATCAAGTAAATTTTATTTTACAACTTTCTAGCATTTTCAAGGACTCACGTGTGTTTGGAAGACACAATCCAGCTGTGTAATGGCACTTCCAAAAAGGAAATATTCTAAGTGCACCAGTAAAAGACAAAAGTGGCTTTTTAGTCACCCCCTGCTATGGAAACAAGACTTTCAAGCAATAGAAAATAACAGAGCATGAGGTTTTTATGAGCAGATTAGTGAAAGACACGTTAATAGTATTACAGAACAGCTGCTGTTAAACATATTATAAGAGATAATTCTGTATCAGAATGTTGTCCTTTTCACTAAACTGTTTACATCTGTAACTGCTTTTCCACTTATTGAGCCAACTTGTGAAGCTCTAACTCGGCTTTTACTTGAGCTTTGCTCATGTTTCATGTGCAATGGAGTATGGAGGATTTTTAGCAGAATAAAAGCTCTGATTTTTAGAAGCTGGAGGCTTTAGCCCATTTCTGGAAGTCTTTTTTTTCTTTTCCTAGGGGTGAGGGGGGAGGAATAAATTTGCAGCATAAGCTAAGACTGAAGCAACGATATTAAAGATGAAAACATCCACATCCTTATCGCAAGCTTATGACTTCAAATCACATTATCTCCCATCATTATCTTCCATCTATTCATTGTATAACACACTAAACGCTGTGACTATTGTTATTTTTTTCAATTAATAACAATAGAGAACTGTGTGTGATTGTTACCAAATCCAGCTTTAAAAATAAAACGGGTTAAAGATGCAAATAACTCTGATACTCTTCAAGTCTGGCTGTTCTGAGATGTTGTTGTGATGGGTCTAGCTTGTTGGTACTGCAACCAGATGCTGCCAAGTGCTAAATGCTTCCAGAGTCCTGGACTTCCCACTGGCTTTTTTAGGCAGGACTCTGTTCCAGCAAAGCCTGAATTTTTTCAGTCTTCTTTGAAGGCAGGATTAGGCCCTGAAGCACACAAGGGGAAATTTTTCATTGGATTTATTATTTTTTTTCCATCCTCAGACATTGTTAATGAAGGACAAATTGAAAGGTTTTCCTCTGAAAATTGTTCTGTTTAGAGTTAAAGAAAATAATCTGAAAAAAAAAAAAAAAAGAGAATGATGCTCCTCCAGGAAACAAACAGCTATCCCAGGACTCCTGGCCACGAGTCTTACCTTCCCTTCACTGTGCTCATCCCTTTCTGTTTACAAAACGTGCTTCACATTCTTCAAATGGATTATACAAAGCAGAAATAATATCTGCAAACAAGAAGCTCCCAGTCTTTTGGAGGAAAGGTTGAAAGTTGTGGCAAATGTAAAAGTGGCTTCTAATGTGGAAGAATAAAGCAGAGGACATCAAACTCATTTCACTTAGTGTCATTCACGATGATTTATCATTATAGTCAGGGCAAACTGTGATC
Source organism: Scolopax minor (assembly GCA_028566535.1). Taxonomy (NCBI): domain Eukaryota; kingdom Metazoa; phylum Chordata; class Aves; order Charadriiformes; family Scolopacidae; genus Scolopax; species Scolopax minor. The sequence goes on from JAOXNG010000012.1 coordinate 52,357,152, forward strand.
TCAGAGCTGAAACAATTTTGGCCATTAAGAGGAAAAAAACAACCCCAAAAACCAGAATGTTCCAGCTTGGTTCTTATATCCTTAGGGTTGCAATATTGAATTCAGAATTGGGGAAGCTTAATCTTGCAGCCAGATTTGACAAGATGCTGGTTGAACAGTAGGAAGAAGTGATGGCTTGTGTGTTGCAATGCCCATGGTGGGAAATAAAGAAAGATAAGGAGATTTTTCCAGGAGTTTGGATGCAGTTGTCACCACCTGCTCCAGCTTCTCACCGAAGTAGGCAAGAAAACCTGTGCGTGCAAGTTGGTGAGCAAAGCTCACGACTTTGAAGCCTGACAGAAGACAAACTGTACTGCTCTAAAACAGCACGAGGGTTTGCAGTGGCTCTAAACACACTCATCTTTTTGTTTGTTTGTTTTAGTGCTGTTGCTTATTTGAAGGGTGATCATGAAAGCGTTTAAGCACATCCACAAGTGTCCCCACAGGCTTACCGGGAGAGCTCGCCTTGTGCATTACACTATGTGATGCTTCAGGCTTGGATCTCACCTGACTTCAACAGGGCACAGACACCTACAGCTGTAAAAAAACCCAAACAAGCCAGTTCTCTATCTCTGCTCAGTTTAATCCTGGAGAGCAGGAGCCTGGGCAGTGGCAAAAACCAGGAGGCTGCATCTGAAATCTTGGAAGAGTGAGCAATGGACTCACTGGCAGGTGTTTGAAAAATAAGACCTGGATTTTGAATAGTTACACAACGACAAAAAAGGAGTGAAGAGTGAAGTTTCTTCCCCTGAATATATTGGTTTCTGTTTATTTTTTAAGTTTATGCTGGACTCTTAGCAAGAGGAGAAATTGAGGGTTGCCCCCTAACTAGAGATTTAGGGTGACTCTGTAATGAATTTTAACCCAAGAGGCACTGTGGATATTCAGCAAACCTTTGTTCTATTCTGCTCATGTCCTTATGCTAGTCCCATCACCGTAGTTATTAGATATCAAAGATTACATTCTTTGATCTACTGCTTTCTAAATCCTTAAACCACAGTTTATTTATTTAAAAGGTTATATCCAGCATTGGATTGGATTGTAAAGTACCCTTTGACTCTTTCATGAAGGACACAGTAGAAACACATGCTGCCAAAGGAGTGTTTCCTTTTGACCATGAAGCACCACAGCATTTTATTGAATTAGGAACTGCACAAGGATATGTTCTTTTAATCTGGCCAGTGTGTGGAGATTTATATTTTTTTTACCACGTTGGTATCATGATGTCATTTATTTCTGATACTACAGACGTTTATTAGTGTATGTAGGTGAATATCTGTTACTCTCTAAATTAAAACCCCTGCAAAATAGCCTCATAATAGTCCTAAGAAAATAAAAGCACAGTAAACCTCAAACAGATGTTAAAAATGACTATGTTCGGGGTGTGTTCTTGGGATTTCTTTTTGATCTGATGTTTACCAGCTTTCACTGCAAGTAACTCTGTGGAGCTAAACAGAGTTACATCTGGGTAAACATGATCACCAGCAGCTCTTAAGCTTATTCCATCCGATTCTGAAGCCCTTACACGAGCAAATTTACCAGTGTAGTCTACCATGCTTGATTAATTATGAACTGTGTGATGTGACTCCCAAGCTAACCAGCAAGAAGGCACAGAAAGCAAAAGAGAAGGACACTAAAATTGAGCCCAGTGTGCCCCATCCTGACTGATATTAATGATGCTGTACACAAACTGCTCTTTTTTTAAAAATTATTTTTATTTCCCCTATCATCCTGCAAGGCAAACTGTAAAAATTCTCATGTAATTTCCCCTAATACCGGAGAAACTAAGACTGAAATTGGCACCTGAAAAGAGAAATCTTATTAAAAATAGCTATTACTGTTTCATTTTTTAATGCTTGTGTTTGGTTATTTTTCTTTTTTGAGAAGCTCAGCCCCTGGAGATAGTAGCCTGATTCTACTTTATACTGAGACCTCTTTATACCATCTGTTAGTACAAACCAGCTGTATAGTGGATGTAAGAGTAATTTATTTATGTGTATTTCACAGGTCTTCTGTATTTCCAGAATGGTAGAAAAATGCCATAGCATCGATGGGAATTGGGTCCATAGAGATGGACTGGAATTTCCATTTTTTCAGGTGGAAATGAAAAAGGGATTGGCAGAAATCAGACCAGGGGAGGAGAGGAAGGACCAAGCCTTATTTAGCTACAAATAGGCATTCATTACCATCCATTCTGAATTGCAAACCAGACAAGGTACGAGGGCCAAATCCTGTTTCCCCGGCCACCATCCATACCTTTGCTGGCAGTAACATAAACATAAAAGGGAGGGAAGGGAGCACCAGTCAGACCATAGCAGTCAGTACTTGACAACAACCAAAACAAAATGAAGGCTGCTTTCTGAATCAGTCAAGTACATTAAGGTCATTAAGGTTTTACAATTCTCTCTCTTTCTCTCTTTTTTTTTTTTCATTATAGCTTTTCTTTTTTTTTTTTTAAACCCATGGACTGCAACGTTGCTTGCTGTGACATTTGACAAAGATCTGTGTTTCCAGAGCATTATTTAGTTATTACACCTGGATTAGTGGAAAAGAAAACAAATGAAATTCATAGGAATTAATGTCAGGTAAATTCCCTCCTTCTATACTTTATACTGTCAGCTGAATTCTTCAATTCCAAGTCAAAGGGTGAATAAAAAGAGCAAACAAAGACAGAAGCAGCAAAACAAGGAATGGCAGTTCTGCTAATGGGAAACATCTTAAAATTTAGCCAGACATGTAAAAAAAATATTAAAATAGAAATTTCGGGCTTGATGCAAGAGTTTTCTTTGAAATTTTGAGAAGCCTCCTGCTCCCTTTTATTTCATAATCCCTTTTAAACAGGCACATAGGAGGCTTAAGGGATTCTGTGCAAGGTGTGAGATATTTCTCCCTTTGCTACCCCATTTTGTGAGAGCCCAAGGGAAAAATATTGGCAGGGCTTGTAGAACCTTCTATAATTGAAGTAGCCCAATATTTCCTATCTCAAGACCTTTGCTGCTGCTGCTGTTAGTGCTTCCACATGGTTGGCTACCTCTTCCTGAATATTTTTGAAGACGATTTCAGCTAAAATACTTCAGCAGTTCCCAAGGAGGATAAGGAAACAGGGGATAGTTTGCTCTTTTTAAAAACAACCCATATTTCAGAGCAAAACTCTGAATTTGGTGAGCAGTAGGAGCACTGAGTCTGAAATGCCTCTTCTGGTATCCTCTGATGAACCACCCATGTTTGATTATGTTCCAAGCCTTTGAGAAAATGTAGTTGGTACATGTTTACTTGCCAGCTCTAAACAGCTACATCCCCTAAAGATTCACAGAAAATAAAGGTGTGAAAGGAACCTCAGAAATTCATCTGCGCATAGGCAGTATCAGCTTATATGAGTCACATCCGACTGGTATTTGTCCAAGTGCTTCCTGAAGAACTCCAGCAGCACCAATTCCATGGTATCTCATGCTATTGATTGAGTTTAACAATCCCTGCCTTGGCAAGCAGGGATTAGCAAAACTGCTAGAAAGTTTTCCTTGCAGCAAAAAAGATTTTTCTTGCTCCAGTTTAAGCCCATCTATTCTTCCCTCTTTTAGAGATATCAGATTATTTCTGTCTGTCGTGTGTCGTGTCCCGTCCCCCCTCCATTTTCCATCTTGGGAAATGGCAGAGGTGGCACCAGGGACCCTCACTCTTCAGTGACCAGCCTCTGGGGGAGATGGAGGAGGAAGCCATGTGATTCAAATGAAGCCACGACAAGAGACAGGGAAAATACAGGTATAGATTGAAATGACAAGTGCACAAGTAGTTAATCAGGACTAGAGTGTAGTGAGGAATGGAGAGGAAAAGAGGAAGCTTGAGGAAAGAGTGGGTCCAAGAGAGGCTGGGAACTGTGGGAGAGGCAGTAGAGGATTTTACCCGTCAGTGGGAATGCTGAGATGAAAGGAATAATGGAGAGGGGACTGGACTTGGCTAGGGATAAAGACAGAAACAGAAATCCTGCAGGGCAGCTTTCCTCACTGCTCGGAAGTTTCTGCTGGCAAATTCCACTAGCAAAGCATCTCAGTTTTCCTTTATAAAATATGAAGCTACGCACATAAAATGTGAAAAACATTATTTGTATTGTTAAGCCACATAATTCAAATGAAGTATTTGTACAGTCATAATCTGTTTTCCTTGTAAATATGTATAATAATAGACCTTGAATTATGTAAAGAACTACATATGCTGCACAGATTACGTTCCTTTAGTGTGATTTCTATTACTTCCACACCTCCACATAATAGTATTTGACAACATAGATAATATTTTGTTATACTTCTTTCTTGATATTATATTTAATATGTAATGGGTTTGGTTTCCTAGAAATTTCAGAAAGTTTATGTAGGTATACATATGCACACA
>JAOXNG010000012.1:52388694-52399338 GCA_028566535.1 Scolopax minor
AAATATTTGTGTGTATATATATATAGAATGAGAGAGTACAGAATATTTGTGTAGGTACACAGAATGATATAGTAACAAACATATATGTGTGCATGGGTGTAAGGACATTTCCTCATATCACATCTATCAGGTTACAGGCAGCTAATAATTTTCTTTTTCTACTCGCAGCCAAGCATTATAATGGCATATACTCATAAATCAACATCAACATGGAACATTGCTTAGCAAATATAAATGTATGTGCATTGCAGAATGATCTGAGATTACAAAAATATATCAGAAGTCAAAAGTAGCTGGTGGAGAAATGCTATGTCTTTAGTTTATTGAGATTGTTTGGAGGATCCTAATGTACTGTCACTGAAAGAATAATTTTTCCTTTACAATCTACTTAGCAAAGATTTATCGATCCTTTTCCCCTTCATAGAGAATTACTGATCCATTTTAGAAAATCAGATTTTCACACCTTTCATGAGAATGTGCACAGCGCAGTTCCCTAGGGATTGCCAAGGAAGTTGACTTTGACATGAAATCCCTAGGTACCGGCGCACAACAGCCTATAGTCTCATCACTGATTTGTTGCACAGGGTGGTAAAATACTTTTATACATTTATAGAGAAATGATTGCACTGCAAGGACTTATTTTTCCATGCTAGTGGATGTATTCAGGGTCCTGTTATTTGTGTAAACAGCATTTTTCAGGGTTTTTTTTTTCTTCTCAGCTGTGATGTTATGAACAGTAAGGTAAGATAAAAGTTGTTGAAATTCATGTTGCAAAGCAGTAGGGTACTGTAGAATTTTTCAGTGTGTGTAAATAACTTTCTTCAAGATGTGTCTACTCTCTGTCCTCATTATTGTAGTATCCTAGGTAGCTAAGCATTAGGCATGTTATATTGAAGTATGCATCATAATGAAGGTGATTTATTATAATTAAAACGGCATGGAGAGCAGCTTTTATTAGACATATTGTTTCACAGGAGAGCTTAATAAAGAGCATTATTATTAGTTATAGATCTGCGTGAAGGATGTTGTTTACTGAGAGTTATGTGAGTATTAGTCAAAGTCTGAAGTTGCTCATTTGAGCTGTCCACTGTAGGGGGAAAAAAAAAGCATTCGGCACAGCAAAGAGAAGAATTTTAAGATTGGAGGGGAGAGAGAGAGAGACAGAGAAAAGGAAATGCCGAGTGTATGAAGTGTTCTCTGCAGGAGCAGTTCTAGAATACTTTATTACATATCTACGGAGACAATGGCATGGACTGTAAGTAGCTCCTGTCTCTCAATATAATAATGCACATAAAGTCGGGGTCAGATTGGGTTCGCTCTGGGCTTTGATGCTGCAGAAGGTCACCAGGGGAATCGATGGACAAAAATGAGACCTGAGTTTCATGCAATCAATGAGATTTTTCTATTTAAAGTGGACACTGCTGGGTGCGAGTCTCGGAGCTTCAAATGTGGTTTTGCTCAGCTTTAGCAGATTGAGAGAAAGATGCACTGAAAATGTATTGTTTTGTTTTAATAACTCTGCTGGCATAAGGAGTGTATATCTAAACAGGTTAGTCTGGCAAACTCTATTATGAAGTTACATGAACTGCAAATAAATGGACAAATTAGCAGTTACTTTGAATGTTAATTAAACTGAGTTTTTATTCTCGTTCTGTAGAGCTGTAATTGCCTGGCATTTAGATAACCCTTAAAATATGGTTAGAGAATTACTGAATCATTTGGTTAAAAATCACGTGGGATTTAGCTGTTATATAAAATATACTTTCTACTATTAATTTCTTGAGTCTTCTATATTCATCATAGCCAATTTCTTAATTTCTTAAGAAATTATCCACGTTTTCACAGATAAAAAGAAATTCTTACGTGCCTTTTGGTTAAGAAGCTTCATTCTTTTAAGTAGCAAGTGGGTACTTGGGACAGAATTGCTTTGATAATTTTCTCCTTAAAGTTTTCAGGCAGCTGAAAGATCATCTGTTGTTTTGCCTTTATTGTGTACAGTTATCTCTCTAGGATGAGGGAAGCAATCGGGGAGAAGGTGATCAGTGAGTCTGACATAGCTGTAACACTGGCAACAGCAAATAATTGACTGATACGGAGGAGATCTATCTCTGCTGTGAAATGATTAAGAAATTAAAGCGTGTTATAGGCCAATTTCTAATCACCAATACATATGATTTTAACTGCTTTGCAGTCGATGGAGTTGTTCCAAATTTACGCTGCCCTAACAGGCATAGGTCCTGACACTGTTTTCAATTTCAAAGCAAGTCAGCTGTTGGGCTGTACTTTGTGAAAGCCACTTAAATCTGGGATTTAAATTACCTGATTGGTTGTTTTTAAAAAGTAAAAAAAAAAATAGGGAACACTCTCCCCTCTAAAACAATCCTCCTTCAGTAGACTGCATCCTGAGCGTTTCTGAGCTTCCATTTCACAAATTTAAGTATTCAGTCTGAATGACTGTTTATCCTACATCACTGCATAAGTAAACGTCCACCAGAGGCTATGAGGGAGGAAAAGGGGAAGCAGCAAACCCAGCCCCCTGTATTTTTCAGTCTGTTATTAAAAGTGGGCTTTTTTGATGACAGTAAGTAAAATCAATCTATTACACAGGTACAATCCCAAAATAAAGGAAAAAGCCAAGGCTTGACAGTCATGTTCATTCAAACACCTTAAAAATAGAGTAATTGAAGACTCGTGAGAAGAGCATTAGAAATCTACAGCTCAAGTCTGTATTTGTTTGCCAGAATTTGAAAAATGCCCCAAAGAAGAGTAGGTGTACAGGAGAGAACTTATGCTTCTGCCTCAATCTAATTTCTGTTAGCAGGGTCATTTACAATTCAAGCAGAATTTATGCTCACCTGAAATGATTTATTTGTGTTTTCATGTATGCCCTGAGTAAGAACACTTCAGTTTAAATTATTCTCATTAAAAAGAAAAAAGAAAAACATTCTCTGCCTCAACATCCAGTCTTAATGGTCCTTACTGTTGGTTTCTTAGGATGTGTTAAATGTCTTCCAGCTAAGCTTTTTTGATAAAGCATAGGAGGAAATGTATTAGTTGAATTTTGTATATTAAGATACTGGCAATAAAAGCCCATTGCAGTAACCACATTCCATTGTAAAACAACTTTCTGGCAGATAATGGAAAGAATAAGTAATTGCAGGTAGATAATATAAAACTCAAAAAAATAGCACAGTAAGTCACCAGATTCTCTGAGACCCCTAAACTAAATCAGGTGATAGACAAAAGGCAGGGGAAGAAAATACTGCCACGTGTGCAGCACTTTTCTCTGGACACACCTTGGTTATCCCTATTTCTCTTTCCTTCTCTTTGGCTGCAAACATAGGACGGTGATAAATCCATGCCACATACAAATTCAGTTCTTGTCAATTTGTAGCACAACTTTTTTTTTTTTTGGAAGCTATTATTGAGGTGTCTGTTTTGTATTGGTGTGAGTCTCACTGAGGACTCACCAAGAGTTAAAACCTGTGTTTTGTTGTAGATGTGATGACTGCTGCCTGTTAAGGTGCATTCTTGGAGTTAAGCATATGCAGCCTCTTTTGGCTTCCCTGCAGAGAGATGCTGGTTGTTGTAGCCAACCCCAATAGGGTCAAGTCCCCATGTCTCCAATCAGGAAAAAGTTCTGGGAGATTTATGGTGAAGTATCTGCTTACAGAATCCAGAGCAGAGGCAACTGGGTTTCTGTGTGAGGATTGTTGAAGAATTAGGTGCTGAATTTAATGTGTACTTTCCTGAGCAGACCTCAGATCTAAGGGCTAATAAAAAGGTTTTTTTCTGATTCTCTGGTTTAAAGGTACTGTATGTTTCATTGTATCTTTCTGAGTGCTTTAAGAAAAGCTATAAGAGGAACTGCCTATACAGCAACAAGAGTGTATGGGCCACAGGGAAGAAATGTACATCCAAAACTGAGGAAACAGATGAGTTCAAATGAAATGCTTTGCACACTGGGAAAATATTGAATGCCATTTATAAGGACTAAACAGTATTAACACTTAAGATATTGTCATTTTATACTAATTATTGAACCATCCTGAAAAACTATGTTTTACTCTTTCCTCTCCTACCAGTTTTAAAATACTGGGGAAAAAAAGGCATGTAAATTAAACTTCCCATGGAGATTTTTTAACTTCAGCCAGCTCTTATTCAGCATACTATCCTAGGTCTCGCTGATCTTAGCAGCATTACAGGGATCATATTTCCACACAGATGAACCATTCACGCCAATTTCTTCAACAGATTTGACACGAACATTCTTTTCTTTGATATTGGAGATATAAGCTTTCTATTTTTGACCTATTTTTCCCCCGACCGACATATTTATTGAGGCTATTGTGAGGAAAACACTGGTTTCCATTAATATTTGACTTCTGCGTTTCTTCCTCTTGCAGAATTTGAGGGTGATAGAGCAGTAAGAGGGTCTTGGTCAATGTCAACTTACGTATGTGCATGCATTAATAAAACAAACACCTAAAGTTTGTTTAAAATAAACACAGACACTTGTTAATATGAATATATGTATGATTTTGAGTGGATGTCTTCATGATTCTACTCTTCTAGATCAACAGGTAGCTTTTATTGATCTGTTATAACAGCAGTTCTAGTTCCAGAGAAGATTTTGATTGTCCTCATCCAGAGCGAGTTTTCTCCATATCTCCATAGTCTTCAGTGGCATTGGCTGTGGATAGTGTGGAGACTCCTTTCTGAGGGAAGGATGTAATTGTATACGTGTATAATAGTGTTTGAATTACAAGTAATCATTTTGGTGCTCCTTCTATATCCATCTGAGCAATTTGATACACCTCTTATGCTAAGAGTATATGAACAGTTGGTAGGAGTAGAGATACTTTAGTTCAAGCCTCCATTTTACGGAATTAGATGATTACAACAATGTGATTCATGGAGTGGGAATGTCTTCTATTCTGTGACCTGTGCTGCTTGTTTCATCATACAAATCTTATTCCCCTTTTACCTTGTAAATTAAACCACAAATCAATATTTTAGTTTTAAGAATTCCAAGCATGCAAAATTCCATATTAAGAAGCTAGGAAAATACTTAAGTTTGCATTTTTTTTTGTCTTTAATATTATACTGTATGACACCTTACTACATACTTCAACATGAAATGTTGATTGCAATGATATTTATTCTCAGTTGTGGTCAGGAGGCAAGAAAGTGCTTATATTCGTTTACATAAATAAGCTACTTAGTCACCCCTTACTTCCATTCTATGGTTGCACCTGGCACCAGTATTTTACAGGTCAGGTTTTGGATCTCAGTCACCAACTGATAAGCAGCTTGCTTTCCTTATCCTGCCTTATTCCTACTTCTTCCTATGCTCAAAATGATCTCATCTTACCTCTGAGTTCCTTCAAATTGTTGAATGAAATAAAAAGAAAGGGAGTCAGTCCTCCGCCTTTTGCCTTCCCTTTGTAAACTGAAACCTTCACCACAGAAGCCTGGAAAGAAAATGTGTCAGTGCCAGTACTGCTTCCTTGGAGAAGAACTAGGGACTTCTCCAACCACTTCCCTTGGTTAGACTCAATAGGGCTGCTGTATCTCATCAGGTTACTGTCTAGAAATAAATCTCAGGATGTCCTGAACACTTTGATAAAAGCTGTCCCCACAAAGCTTTGTGTGCATGTATTTAACTGTCCTGAGAAATGAGACTGCTGGTACAGAGTTCTCCTGTCCAGTTTCTCACAAGAGTTAATCATCTTCTCTGTCAACCTAAACTAGAAAAACCTGTTTGAAGGTTATTCTGCAAGAGATCTATGCTTGGCAATGGCTGAAGAGTAGATGAACCCCATGTCCTTGAGCTCTATGCCCCATGAGTTGGATGGCTCGCTGAAAACTGGAGTCTGCCCTATGGGCTGAAGGGAGGTCTCTGCTGCATGCCTAGTCAAGAAGACTGCACTTGCTCTTCAGCTGTAGCGTCGGTCACTATGAGCTGGTCAGAGCTCCTCCAGCTTTCTTTTAGGAAGCATATATTTGGGAAATTTGTCAGGTCTTAACTTCCACCCCTGGTATGATTTTGTTTTTACCTCAAGCTATCAAAAGAAGTGAAGCCTCATGGCTGGAGTCTTCATGCACAGATGAAGACCTACAGAAAGCTTCCATTTCAGCAGCATTGTTTTAAAGGTTTTTTGTCTTTCTCCAAAGTCATCAGTCACAACTACAGCTGATCAGCATTTTGAGGGGCTGTTTTTTTTTTTTAAATTGGGTGTTATTGCGCTACCTGATCTGAATGCTCTCCAAAAGTTGATGAAAAGTAGGAACTTCTCTCACACAAGTTAGCCGTTGTCAGATTTGCTCACAGCTTAATTATTTCAGTAGACTTAAATACTAACATGTAAAATGTTTTCACATTATACAAAGATATTCAGGGTTGGTAGTAAGTTGGGTTTTTTTGAGATAAAACGAAACTGGAGTCACATTAGTCATAAGTAAAAAACTTCAGAGCATGTACCTTTCCCCTCTGCCCTGTGAGTTGCAAACAGGAATTGTCTGACAAATTTTCCCCAAGTTTGGCTTTTTTTTTCCTTGTAAATAAACGTTGCAAGCTAAAGCAATAGGATTTGAAGCAGTATCAAAATAGGACTTTGCTGTGAAATGTTGTAGCTGTCATGCTCATAGTTAAAATGAGATTGCTTAGTGTGCTTGCTCCCCGTACATGTTTACACAGATATGATACTTTTAACAAAGAAATGTAACATGCACGGATATTAGGAAACAAAGTCAGATTTTACTGCTGTTGCATCTGTGACACCAACTGGGAGACTAAAAGGGACTCTGCTGTGCGTTGTCATCAGCATGTTAAAAACTCTGCTCTACTTTCTAGACTGCCTTTGCGATCTCATTGCCTGAAATTACACTCGCAGAGCCCTAGTGAAGGCAACAGGATTAGAATAGGTGTTACCAAGGGCATAACTCATGAATTATGTTAATATGGTACACCAGGCAGGAGGACACCCATTTTAAGGTCCTAGGCTGAGTCTGTAGAGACAACACTTGGAGGGAATCCCAGCAAACTTGGGAAAGACTTTGGGAGGGAAAATAAACCTCAACCCCTATGTTATCCCCTTTTTACTTTCATTGTCAGTGCAGTGTTTTGTGTGTGTTTTTTTTTTTTTCCACTGTGCAATAGTGCCAAAAGTTTTTCTTTGACTCACAGCAATTTTGAAGTGAAAGACCTTTGATTTTTAGCTTGGAAGACACCATAACTATGCATGATTGTGTGTTCCTGCGTTATGCGTTCTTCTGTCCTGTAGAACTTCAAAAATCTCAAACAGAAGAGTTTTTTCTAGTTGTCTTTTTTCAGGTCAAGGTTGTAGTCTAAGCACTTGCTTGTCTGGGACTTTTTTTTTTGATGGCTGGGCTTTTCTTATTTGGTTTTGTTTTTTTTTTTCCTTGCTTGTAATGCCCATTATGTGCGTTTTGATGTCATTTTCATCCTTTTCCTCCTACTTAGCTCTGTGGTTGCCTTTGGACAATTTGCCCCTGTCTGCTGTGCTCCGGCCTTACAAAATTTGACCATATAAGTGGTCCCATTGATTGCAGTATGTATACTTAGTGGAGGGTTACATGCTTGAAAGACCAGTTTATGCCCTTCAGAAAGAGATAAATGATTATTGTATCTTAAAGCCATAATTTCACTACAGCATAAACATGGCTGTGTTTTCAGCAGAGCAGTTCAGTTCCTCTGTCACAATAAATTTAACATATCTTGCTTGGGTTTCAAGCTTTTCAGTATGTTGTCACCTGTTTTTAAAGACCCTTAAAGCTGTGTACAGACAGTAGTTGATCTAGAGAAAAATCCTATAGATGGAGTGGCTGTAACATGATGAGAACTTTAAAAACTGGTTTTTGAAACTAAATATAAGTGTTCATTTATGTTGTCGCTTCTCTGTGTTGTGTATCTTTTTTTGTTTGTGTTCTTCCAAATCACTTTGATACCATGTGTGGCTAGGTATTTCAGAAAGCATTTCCTTATCTGTCTTAGTTGTGGGGGAGAGGGGTAGAAATGAAAACATTTTCAGTTAACAATTTCTCATCAGTAGTGTGCATTCATTCACTTTTTCTTCTTTCTTCCTGTCTGTAAAAACAGAATAAAAAAGTAGTGGAAGTTTGGAAGCCAGAAGACTCCAGGAAATAAGCCCACTAATAGGATCAACTGCACTGTTAGTGCAGTCCCTCCTTCCTATTTATTCTACTTATTAACTACTTATTCTCACTTGCTGTGCTGGAATCAGGCTGGGAGTGATATAGAGTTGGGAACAGTTCTCTGAGTAAAGGACTGTGCATATGGCCATGTGAGACTTCTAAGATTGTAAAGTCTTTAAACTACTAGGTAAGGTAGATTTTGATGTGATAAAGTTCAGGGAATTGCTACTTAAGCATGCAATTCGTGTTAATGCTCCCCGGTCCCTGGTGAGTTGCTGATTAGTCTAAGTGGGTTATAGCATAGCCCCTCAGTAGCTTGTCTTTAACTGATACATGGAACAGAATTCAATGTTTCTTCTCATTTAATATATGATCCTAGAAAACTGAAAAGCAGTCCAGCTTTTTTCATCTTTGTGGATTTAGATTTTCTCCTTATTTTATTAACTTCAATTCCATAAAACACTTGGCCTTAGGAGATAATGAAAGTGATATTCTGTGCTTAGTTCTCTAAAACTGGCACGATTTTTTTTATTTTATTTTTCCTTGAAGTCTATTCTCTTCATAGTTCTTGAGAAACTTGTGAATTCTGTTAGAAACTGAGTTTCTAGATTTCCCACATAAAGAAGTAGTTTTGAGCCCAATAGAAATTTGGTTGTGTATTTTGGGATTTGAAGCTGAGAGATGAGCAGAAAAAGAAAGTTTGGGAACTGCTCCTGGAATTGTACAAATATTACAGATGTAGAGGTTATGGTTTCTCTTTTCTGCCAAAGTTTTGCATACTGTATAGGGAAGATCTGTGTGTGCATGTTTATAAGTACATAAAGGGTGAGTTGAAGGATGATGGAGCTGGACTCTTCTCTGTGGTTTCCAGTGACAGGACAAGGGGCAACAGGCACAAGCTGGAACATGAGAAGTTACATTCAAATATGAGGAAAATCTTTATGGTGGGAGTGACTGAGTCCTGGAAGGGGTTGCCAGGGAGGTTGTGGAGAAGGGAGATCTCCCTTCTCTGGAGATCTTCAAGCCCTGCCTGGATGCCATAGGGAGTGATGTGGCAGGGGAGTTGGACTGGGTGATCTCTAGAGGTCCCTTCCAACTCTGACAATTCCCTGATTCCGTGTGCTACAGCATCTGATGGTCCTACACAACTGATCCTGTGTCCTAGCTAAGTCTATTTAATGCTTTTGCTGTTTTGCCTGTGCAGGTGAATCAATTGTTTGAGTGATTTGATTCTCTGTAGGAGCTGTTGGTCATCTTTTACTAATGATTCTATATATAGACATGTGGGTGTTTTACTTCACATTCTCTTGGAAACAAGCAAATACTTTGTGATAGTCACTTAAGTGGCGTTATTGTGCTCCCTGCAAATATGCCCTACTTGTGAGTGCAGAAATGGTAGCACGTTCAGATGGAAAAAGAGCTTTTTCCAAAACCATTGTGGCTGTTATTGCAGTAATGGAGTATCAAACAGGCAAAATTGTATGTGTTGTCAGTGGCTACAATATAATTTCATTGACTTACAATGTTTAAAGTGAAGGCATGATGGTAAGCTTATATAAGTATACATTGAAGTAATTGCCCACCAACTTGATTTTTATGGCCAAAGAAAATTTTAATATCCAGACAAAAATCTGAGGACTCTGGAGCCTGGATAGAAGCACAGAGATCAAAGGATGTGATTAAGCATTCAGATGCTATAGTGCTGAGAAATAGTTAAATAACCCAAGTAATAAATAAATCAAGTAAATGTGGGTAAGTGTAAATGAGAAAGTTTATTTAAAACTATGGATAACAATTTGGTCTAAAATGCAAACTAGCAAAAAAGGGATGACTTAAGTTACTGGTTTTACCCCGTATGTAGCCAGTTTTACTTTATTCTGTCTAAAGCCTAAAACTAAATCTTTTGGCCTGTCTCTTTGCCTAAATCTCTTTGCCTACACTCTTATTATGCCAAAATTTCTGTTCAGCACTTTAGTGTGTTAGTTTGGAGCTAGGTGATAGAAAGGAGCCCATGTTTGGCTCCAGAGGAAGCAAGGACACAAGCTGGCACCATCAGGCCTGTGAAGTGGGAACTCTATTTCCTAAATTGTAGACCTGAGTCATTGCTCTGGGGTGGGCTGGCTGGATGTAACTCTCTTCATGGCAGCCTGTATGGTGCTGTGTTTTGGATTAGTGGCTAAAATTGTGCTGATAACACACCAGTGTTTTGGATATCATGGAGCTGTCCTTGCACAGTGTCTATGCTAGAGGTGGGAAAGAAGTTGAGAGAGCACAGATGGAACAGCTGACCCCAAGAGATATTCTATACCATATGGTGTAATGTTGAGCATTAAAAGCTAGGGGAAGGAAGGAGGAAATAGGGATATTTGCAGTTATGGTGTTTGTCTTCCCATGAAGCTGTTATGCATACTGAGGCTCTGCTGCCCTGGAATTGGCTGGACATCTGCCTGCCAATGGGAAGTAGGG
>JAOXNG010000012.1:52481998-52493525 GCA_028566535.1 Scolopax minor
TTGTCAGTGTGAGGTTGTTAGTTGGACTCTATGATCTTAAATGTTCCTTCCAATCCAGGCAATTTTATGATTCCCTGTGGGACAAGGGCCTCTGGGATGAGCAGCGCATCCCAGAGCATGGTGCTGGGGAGCACCCTGGCCAGTGCTACTGGTAGCCCTGGAACAACCAAGGAATCACAGAGCAGTTTTGTGTTTCAACCTATGCTTTCCTGAACAGTGTAACTACCGCTGAGGACATCTAGGTATCTAAGGGAATGTGGCTCTGAATCCCTCTGTCCATTAGCTGCTCGTTTGTAAAGTGGGGATTAGAACATGTCCTCCTTCCTGGGCCACTGGGACGTAAGGACATTTAGAAGTGAATTAGCTGTTGTGTTGCTGAAGATGCACAAGAAACAAAAAGGAAGCAACCAGTGGAGAGCCTGTTTATAACTACTGCGTTTACACTTGTAATTTTGTATGAGGCTTGGAGGCTTTGGGATGGGGATTATTTTTCTTTTCCTTCTGATGTTTCTCTGGTGGTTTTCTCATTTTAAAACAAGGTATTGTTGAACAAGGTTTTTTGCTTGGTTTTGGGGATTTTATTTTTTTTTCTTTTTGTTAGGGGGAGAAGAAGTTTGCCTTTGCTTAACTTATCTTTATTTTAAATAATATTTTATTTTAAGAGGGTTATTTTACAATGTTTACAGTGCGCTTCAATTTTTTATTGTGTCATGCCCTTCCAGCCCCTTGGCGGGATGAGAGGTGAGTGTGTGTATTATATAATTTATAATTAATTTATCATGAATCACACATGATGAATACTGCTTATTAAATATTAAAGCCTTGTCTACAGTCGTGGCTGTACCGTGGCAGTAGCTCGTCTATCTGTTCATCTGATGATTCTCGTAAGCAAACCCATGGACTTAATGCTGGGATGGCAGTGCTCGTTTGGGGGAGAAGTCTTATCTCCCTGCTTAGACAAATGCTGTTAAGGAGAATTATTTCTCTTTCTGGAGTAGGTGCCTTGTTACTGCCTTCTCCCTGCCCCACGTGAACCAGCAATCCAAGGTGTAATCGAAGCACAATCTCAAGATGCTGCTGGTGGTTCCCCAGCTCCACAGGGAGTGCTATGAGTCCTGGCTCCTCGACAGGGGGGGCTTAACAGGAGGGAACGGCCTGGATCGGGACAAGTGGAAAATCTAGGCTAGATTTTGACAGGTCATTTTTATTAGTGAGGACTGGAATTTGGACAGGGGGATAATACACCTGCAGAGGTCATTCCAGCATCTTTCCCCCTATTCCAGTGGGGAAAAAAAGCAATGCCAGTTTAGGGTAGTAGTCTTAATGAAAGTATTTTCCCAAATTAGTAGCGATGAGTCTGTGAATTGGAGATAGTAGGTTTGACACAAAGCTTTTCTAACTCCTTATATCCTCTGAAATCAGAGAAAATCTGTCTGGTCATCACTATAAGGCAGAAGAGGGAAAGTAGCTTTTTACTGGTGTTTTGTGCTCTGCTTCGCCTTCCTGGGAGCTTTGACCCCCGCGTCTGGCTGAAGGTGAGGAACAAATCCTGTTTCTGGGTGTGATGCACCAGAACTTAACCCCAAAACCCTCCCTTCACTGTCTCTACTGCCAGCCCAGCCCGCAGATTCTCCCCTGCCTTTAGAAAAAAATCTTGCCTCTGGAGCAGTTGTTACAGCAGGTAGATCAGAAGAGGCAGGAGAGGAAAATTTTGGTCTTAGAGTACGATTTCATACGTGTTGCCGTGGAAAACACATGGAAAGTGTGTGTTGGTTTGCTGAGATGCCTGCATCGTGTGGAGAGAGGGCTGGAAGCAGCGGGCAGAGCATCCCTGAGCTGAAATGGAGAGATACACGGAGTGAGGAGTGACCCTGTGATGCCAAGTGGTTCCAATTAGCACAATGCAAAAGGAAAGGAGCGTAATTAATTGGGGCTTTATTGTCTTGTATAACCAACTTGTACTACGTACAGCTTGTGGGATGGAATATTGTGGGATCCTTTGGGATTTTTAACAGCAAAGAATGGTTCTTAGGATCACTGCACCATGGGAAAAATACTAACGCACAGGCGTATTTCTCAGAACTTCTTATTTATTTTCTGAGAGCTCCAGCTTTAGTAATTGCAACCAAATTGAATTCTAGTGAATATTTGACTCCAGTTTTGTTTTTTCTCCCATAGCTTTCATAGGACAATTTAATGACGTGACCGATTATTAGGAGCTTGTTTTAATATTAATTAAATCACTTGCAAAGACAAAATTCTCAGCCCTTAAAATTGCATAAACAAAATTGATTTATCAGATTTGATCTTAATGGGGAGTGATATATTCATTGGTATTGAGCCTTTGATCTAATATCCTTTTATACATGCAGCTGTAAGGAGAACATTGGGAAAAAACAACCTCTAACAATATGTGGAAATTACCAAAGGTAGAATTGTGTTTAGTAACATCACACTTTGTTTTGTATCAGAGGAAATAAGGGAAGAAAGCCCGTCTTTGGTCCTAGGGGTGGCAGCAGCACTAGGATTGTAGTGTATTTGAAACAGACAGTTTCCATTGAATCTCACATACCGAGTTACATTTCTTTCTTTTCAAGTGACTTGGATGAGTAAATTACACCTAAAAAAAAATGAGTGACTGTGTCTCTTTTTTGTGTGTTATTAAGCGATTGTTGAAGTTCTCACTGACTATATTAGGTCAGCTTATTCTCATTATTAAATGACAGTGGTCATTAAAATGCCAAACATATTTTATAGAATTCACTTCATTAAATGTCAGCAAGTCTGTGTGTTTTTATTAGTTCCAAATCAGATATTTCAATAGACCATTTGTAAGTATTCCCAAAGCAATGTCCATTTCTGAGTTTTTGAGGCCGCACAAAAATATTACAAATTAATCATATTTTCAGATTTCTGCATAACAACTTTGCAGGCTTATTGTTTAATCCTGTTCTAAAATGCTGTTATGATTGACACCTTGCTGTAGAGATAAAAGTCAATTGAATAATATGTAGCAGTCAATTTTATTTGTTCCTTAATGTGTTGAAGTATTTTTATTTTCCCCCCACATTTCCATTATTTATAAGTCTGTCCCCTTGGAGAATATATAGAAGAATTTGTTTTAAATGAGCTGATAATACCCTCTTTAAAATTTATAAGTATGACAGAATCGTATCCTTTTTCCTTCCTGCACCAGGGTGTGCCAATAAACCGGTTCTGAATTACCTACCACTTGCTATTCGTAGGACAAACATTGGAAAAGAGACTCTTGTTAAGGTTTTACTTGGAACAGAATTTCAACTGCTCATCAGGAAAAACCCAACAGAGTAGGAGCTATCCTAACAACCAGGAGACCCGACGCTGTCGCCAGGGGTTTTCTTTTTTAAGATCCCACAGTGCTCTTGGAGCTGCTTTTGATACTTGCTGTCAGTCTTCCAGCTTCAAAGATAAATGTGGGCCTGATCGTGCCATCAGGGCTGAAAAAGTTTGTGAACCCATGCGGGTCCTTCACCCACAGGAAGTGGAATGTAGTTTTGAAAATGTCTTGGTACTTTCTCACAACTGATAGGATGTTTTTCTTTCTCTTTTTTCCTTTTCAAATCTGTATTGTGGACTTCAGCGAAATTCTGTAGGGCCGGACTGTGCTCTGTGTTTAACAAGTCATTAGTGCCTGGCATATAGTTGGATTGTTGAGTATTGATCATCCCAATAAATGCTAGAAATCCTGGGTTTCACAGAATTTTGCTTGCCCCCCACTTTGCAATTTAGAAAACAAGCTGTCACTTGGAAGCATACCTGTTTTCATAGGGCCTTTTTATTGGGTGTAGCACAGCCTTTGCTGCCTCTGTAACTGACAAAAGAAAATACTTCTATTGAGATACAAAGTAGATGTGACTTGATTGTTTTTACAGATAATTTTTGCTTTCAGAAATTAGAATGGCTGATGCTCACCTAAGCGTAAAAGAAATGCAGTTCCCACACGCGCGGAGCGCTCATGTACTGTATGTAAATTGATGTATAATGCAACCCACATTAGCTGGGTTGATGATAGCTTCAGTTTCACTGCTGTCAGATTTTTGTAGCTCTTTGAATGAGTCGGCTGGTCTGAATGAGCGTTAGCATAATTTATGCAGCTGATAAGTGATTTGAGTGCCTGAGTTATTGATAAGGCACTTTAACATATCATTTTCAGCTTGATGTTATGTGACATCAGAGTAGAAGGTAATGTGGCAGTCCCCGGGCTTGATATTAAACTCGATCTGCTCTTTGGATTTCAGAGGCCAGAGGAAACACGGTGCTGCCTGACGCGAGTCCACCAGACCAGCACCAACCCAGTCAGTCTCATCCTGCGTTCCCTGTTGGGCCTCAGGTCAGTATCTTTTCTTTCAATTAAAAGCAGAGAAATACCATTGATAGAAAATGTGATTCTGTTTGGCTGCGTTTAGTGTTACAAAAAGGGAGCATGCACATCTCATGTATGTTTTGAAAGTTATTTGTTTGGAAGGATTTGTTTGGAAGGATTAACTTTTTGTATGTTTTTCTAAAATACAGCCAAAGCAGTTTTGCGTGTTTAGCAGGTTAAATTATTTGAATTTCTTATATAAGTTATTTTTTAAATACATGTCATAATTTAATATTAAAAAACTTGTGCAATTTTAATGCAACCTTTCTGGCTTTAAGAGTTCTGCCTGTCACACACAGCTCCTGCATTAGTAAAGGCATTTCATTGTCTTTTGTTTTCTTTATTTTCTTTTCATTTATTTTCTTTAGAGCAAAACGTAGGCATAATAGTATGGCACTGCAAAAGATTTCTTATGGCACTTCCCAATTTTATCCAAGTTCAGCCATACTCATAAGACACTTGATGTTCTTCCATGTCCCAGGGCAGTGTTGGTGACATAGCTTCTGGCAGTTCTTACTGTAGTGTTTTCCACTTTTACCAATCAGCATACAATTGCGAAAATTTGGGAAAAGTTGGCATTTAGGTACTTGCAGCTTGACTTGATTTAGGCCTTCTTGTGTTTATAAATTATCTTCAGTGCACCTTAATGAATTTTTCAGTCCCACTTAAGTGGGATTGCAACCGTGCTACATGTCTGGAAGGCTTACAGGCTCAGACCCTCATGTTTCTCCAAACTTTCCCTTGGTGAAAGCGTATGCTTTAAGATCTTGGAAGCAGTGGGTGTCTGCCATGGCAGGTGAAAGGAGTTGCAAGTGTGTGACACCGAGCTGTTCCCTTGTGTCTGTGTTCTGTTACAGCCGTTACTGACAGCCCAACAGTTAGCCTCAGCCGTAGCGGGGGTGATGCCAGGAGGCACTCCAGCCCTGAACCAGCCCATCCTTATTCCTTTCAACATGGCTGGGCAGCTGGGGGGCCAACAAGGACTCGTCCTAACTCTACCTACAGCCAATCTCACCAACATCCAAGGACTGGTAGCAGCAGCTGCAGCAGGAGGCATCATGACTTTGCCATTGCAAAATCTACAAGGTGAGTCGTGTTTCACATTTTTCTAACAGCTTCTTTTGCCTGTTTGTTACACCTTATCTCTTTCTTTTAAAGAGAGCTATCTCTTTTTCCAATGAAATGTTGCTCTCGATGGGTATTGAAAATTAATACTTAGCTTGTTTTTGAATACTTGATAGATACTTAAGGGGTATTTGCATTTTTATAAAACCAGATTGGAGGCTGGGTCTTAGAGTCTGTGTGTCAGTAAAGCAAAGTACTTGAATGATTCATTAGGCTTTTCTGTCACCAGTGATCAATGTTCCCTACTCACCATTCACTTTAAAATTATAAATGGCAGCATGAAGACAAGTATTCTGTTTCACCGCTGCCGATTAGGGTAGCTGAACGACTAGGGGCAACTAAAAGCACAGTATTGCATGAAAATCAATATAAAGAAACCTCTTTTATAATAAAAATCAGAGTTTTCTCAGCTGCCATCAGTGTCCCAGGTAGGTGTTCTCATTCTTGCTGTGGGAGGTCTGCTTTATCAATAAGGTTCCGTCGTCCTCGTCCAAGTTGTTGTTGGAGTGACTCCAAAGTCACAAGCAACAAGTTCATCTCTGTATGTATCCTCCCAATGTCTCAGCTACCCTAAGATATCTGCTGCCTTGGTCTAAAATGAGACTGAAAAGCAGTTCTGAAAGATCCTTGTTCTTCCTTGGTGTACTTTGCTGTTCAGTCAATGTGTTTAACACCATCAGAAACAGTACTCAATCTAAACACATAAGGTATAAAATACAGATGTATTTTCTTACTACTCCTAGTTATGTTGGTTGCTTCTTAGAAAGCAGATGCTACTGAACAGAACTTAACCAAGTGTAGCAAAATAAATTTTAGTCAATGTCTTACAACAAAATTTTACAGTAAGAAGTGATTGTCCACTGGGAAAGTTAAGAAGGTGTGAGCAGGCATTATCAAAATAAAGCTTTAGCTTTTTCAATTATTTGTTTGGTTGTTGGGGTTTGCTGATGTAAATCATAGGAAAAGGTTTCCTGAAATGCAATGGTAATTTTTTTAAATTGATTTCTCTGCTCTATACCCTAAGTACTTTTTACTTATTAAACTCTGGTGGCTGCTGATCACCAGCTGACTTGTTTGAAGAACCAAATCCTACAGGTTGTGAAACAGAGAAAAGGAAGAGACAGCTCACGTGTTGAACAAACTCCCTTACAAACCACATGCATAGTACTCTCACCTGTTGGAGCAGCTTCTTGCCTTTACCTTGTGCATGTTTTAAAGTTTAATGTCAACAGACCTCTCTTATCATAGTTGTAAATGGTTTTCACTTTAATGTTTAAAATAATGTCTCTCTCATACCATTAAGCTGCACCGAAGAACCTGTCATTCATAAATCATAGATGAAAAGGACACACTAATGCACAAATTTTGCTTGTTTAAAATTTGAGAGTGCATGTAAAGT
Organism: Scolopax minor; assembly: GCA_028566535.1. Classification (NCBI taxonomy): domain Eukaryota; kingdom Metazoa; phylum Chordata; class Aves; order Charadriiformes; family Scolopacidae; genus Scolopax; species Scolopax minor. The sequence continues at coordinate 52,488,925 of JAOXNG010000012.1, forward strand.
AGGGAACTGGAGATTAAAAAAATAATGCAGGAACAGGAGCGGGTAAAAGCAGATATAACAAAGTGAAGGGGAAGTGGCTTTTTAGCGTAGGTGGATGATGAAATCTTAATGAAGAAACAGGCATTATAAAAATGTATCCTTCCACTCTGGAGTGCTCCAGGTTATAGTTGCTGGGTATGTAGTATTATAAATAAACATAAACTCATGCAGTTCTGACGTCATTTGTTCACCCAGTGTTGCAAAGCTGGAGGGTAAGGATTATGCCAGGCAACCTTTGCTCTTTAGTTTAGCCATGGGTGTCTAATTGCTAGCTAAAAGGTGTAACTCTGCTGCCAAATAAATTTTGCAAGCAATGACCTTACCAGATGAAAAGGTTTCCTCTATAATCTTTGCTGGTAGATAGAAGCATGGGATCAAATAGGGATTTACTGGAGCATCAGGAGCAGTTCCCTGTCTATGGATGCAATCACACCTTCCATAAAGTAGCTGAAAGGAACAGACCCCACGAGTTCACTTAGTTGCATTGCTGTTAGTTGTTTTCTTTACCCTTCCCTCCTGATCTCTTAAGCAAGAACCACTGCCCTCATCAATTGGAAGAGAAACTGAAATGAAGTAACTTGTCCATAACTTATCCAAGATAACTCTTAAGAGCCCTGAGTCACAGCTCTAAGTTTCTGTTGTTTCCTGTGTAGCCCACCACCCCATGCAGGAGTGGATGAAGGTAGAAGTGGGTAAGAGTGCTGTGTTTCTAGAGGACAGCTCTACCTGTGTGGTGTCATCAGTCCCATTGAACCTGACTGGCTTTTGGTTGCTGGTTTTTGTGGTTATTTGAAAGATAATCTTAGAATGTGCGTTCTGTTTTGTATCTAGTGCTTTTATAGGTATACTTACAGAAGGCCATGCTTCAACACAGTTTTGGTAATTTCTGCTCTTTGGGTGAAATTAGACCATATTAATCAACTTCAATCTCTCTTAAACCTCACTGTGGTGTGGGCAGTCTAGATGACCGGGGGAAATGTTTTCATGCTGTTTTTGAACCTGACTCTGACTACCCTTGTTGTTGTCATCACATCTACTGTTCCCCGAGTTCCCAGTGCAGTCTCCTCTGAGCTGGGTCTTCTCCTTTCTTTTTTTTCTTTTCTTACTAGTAAACTTAACCTCTTCATCACAAACTACCCCAGCTAGGTAACTCAGAAGACACCCCAAAGACTTTTTGAATAATGTATGAATTTGGAAAAGTTCTTTCATGCTAACTGTTGATCAAGGGAGTAATCCCACTACATTTTGTGTGATCCACATATATGTTTAACTGATATTCTTCTCAGGGACTTTTAGGTCTGGTTTGGTGCAGTAAGTGTGACACTTCAGGTTACTAGATAATGCAAACCTTTGCTTGTGGAGAGAAAAGAGCATTCAGAGCTGGGAATCGTAGAAATGTGTTAAGTATTTAAATTGAGAAACCTAGAGTTTCTTTAAAAATTCAAGACATTGGTAAAATGTAGCAATTAATGATATGGAAATTACTCACACAGCATAATTTATTCAGTGAAATTACCTATTCTTCAGTTGTCAGTTACTTATAAACAAGATTTTTTTTTCCAAATGTTTCTGTGTTATATTGTTCATTTGCTGTATAGTCCTTATCCACCATTAAGTCAATAGGAATTTTGTTGCTGTAAGAGAAAAGGGGTTTAGGCTAAGCCTCTTTCAAAACTACTTTTCTTGATACATACTTGATTATTTTCTGTTCATTACATTATATCATTTGCCGTACGTGCTGCTGTACTGTATCTGTTCCCTCAGCAAATAAGTCAAATGTGTGTGAACAGAAGAAAGGAAAGTGTTGATTCTTGCTGTGAACCTTACAAAAAGTATTTTTTCCCTGGCTGCTATTAAGCAAATTCCATATGCATAAGGACTATGCAAAGAATACAATTTACTGAGATGCCAGAGGGCTGGTGGTAGAATAGAGCCATCTGGTTTGGAGTAAACAGAAATCCCTGAACATAACACAGATTCACCTATGAAATTTTGGCTTTCTGCTGACAGTTCTTTGAAGGAAACAATAAACCCAACAACGATATCTTTTTACTGTAATCCAATAAAAGCACTGAAGATAAGACTTTAAAAACCATCCAGGAAAGCTGTTGTCACAAGAAATTTAAATACCTATTTTCCTCTCACCCTTTCTTAGAATTACAGCTGGAATGCAACTCTGATTTCCCAACCAGCAAAAATTTTGGAGGTGTCACAGGTGCAATGGTGAGGTTGTGAGAAGAAAAAAAAGCGTGGCAGGTAACCTCCAAGGTTGCCTTTCTGTTGCTCTTAGGCCATTGCTTCTTGGCTTTTCCTGAATTACTTAATGCAGAAAACACTCCGACAGCTTCCTTCTTATCACCCAAACTGGTGTTCATCAATACTCAGCTTTCCATCTTCAGGAAACTTTTCTCTGGGCTGAACGTTTCTGCATCTCCTTTGCCAGGTCAGATTTCTCTAGGTTTCATTGGGAGCATGGTTTGTTGTTTTTTTTTAATTTTGGTTATCTTTCACAAGAGTTGCTCCAAAGGACTAATAGTTGCTTAACCTCAGAGTATTCAGCAATGCCCGGGAGCTGATACTCAGGAAAGACTTTCTCTCCTTAAGCCCATCTGATTTTTATGTCTCAAAGTAATATTTCTGTATATCTGAACAGAAAGATACCTTTTGGGGGGCTGAGTTTGTTCTTTTTTATTTTCTTATGTATTTTAGCCCTGTTGGTTTCATGTTGAAATCATTGAGAAATGGGAAAGTATTCCCATGCTGACCAATAGCTAAGGGTTGTCCTCTCGTTTTGTTCACTTTTCCATGACAGCCAAGGCAGTTTTAGATGTAATTTAACGTATATTAGCTATCCTTTTATTTTAGTATACAAGTTCAAAATGAGAAGAAACCATCACGGTGTCTTACTACAGGACTTCTTACTGCTGGCCATTTCACTCCCTGGATTTGGTGGTCCCTCTGCAAAGGGTTGGCCCAACTATCTAATATCACGTAGCAACGGCACAACAGCATTTTAGAAGTCTCCAGAGCTTGAATGACACTCGAACCTTGAAAAACATCAACAAGTTGGAGATTCTAGCCTCACGGCACTGAAACTTTATGTATTTTATTTCCACTGCACATTGTACTGTTCCTAGTGGATGTCAATAATTTATTTTCAAGCTGGAGTTTCCCAATCTCGAGTTCTGAAAGAAACGAGAACAAACTATCTCCCCAAATCATTAGTGAAAGGCTTCAGTGCTGAAAAGAAGGCTTGCGTGGCTGAAAATGTGAAATCATTAAATTACATTATTTAAACAGCGGCAGGTCATATTTTAGCTGCAGTACAATGGAAGTGGAAATGTATGAAGCATCTTGAGAGCCTGGAGACAGCCATTAAAATGCACTGATAGGGGTAACAATAGACAATGATGAGAGTAAAAAAGAATTTAAAAGGCTTTTTTTTTTTTAATGTGGAGATCAGTCAAAAAGAATGGTGGCTAAAGACAATGGTAACAAAAAGCAAACAAAATATTGTTTACGTTTATTAGATCTTGTTTCATCTGAACACAGATTTGTATCATTAATTGTGCAACAGATAAAGTAAACATGCTCTGTCTCCATTCCCCCATGTACGCACACCTTAAGAATCAGAAATCAGAGAGAGATGAAAAACAAAAAAGAGACAGAAAAGAAGTAAACTACAAACCTCAATTGCTTACTGATCTAGAGTCCAAATTCCAGTTTTTCAGAAGATTTTCCCCTTTTAACTAAAGTGATGCAGTCCCTATTCATTTGTATTCCCCTTCAAGTAACATGAAATAGCTTTCAGAGTCTACAGAAAGGCAGTGTTTCACTTATGTATTTTAATGAGCACCAATGTCAGTAATAATCAAAATGATGTTTCACTTAGAGGAATAGTTTATTCCCAGGTACTTCTGCAGTGTACTAACATAACCAGAGCAAGAATGACAAGAACTAAGAAAAGGAGCTGCGCTCAGTAGCGGTTTCTCTGAAACCCTCAAACCAAATATGTCTCCTCTATCAGTGCATAAATGGAGCACGTGATGCTCTCACAAAGAAGGGGGGGTTGTCACCCCCAAAGAATTACCTCCCTATCTTAGTATATGGAAAGAAATAGGAGAAATCTCTGCATCCTTAAGCACGCCGTGTGGATCCATCCTTAAGAGTGCCTGTGGATTAGCAGCCAGCAGAGCAGGTTTCCTCAGGCTGACAGCTGTAGCCCATGCAAACTGTTGTAGGGGAACTGAGGTAATAGGCAGAGATCTCTACAGATTGAGTAGGTAGAAGGAGATGCTGAAGGAACTGGACGTGTTTAGTTTGGAGAAGAGGAGGCCGAGGGGGAGATCTCATTGCCCTCTACAACTCTCTGAAAGGAGGTTTCAGAGAGGTGGGGGTTGGCCTCTTCTCCCAAGGGAATAATGAGAGGAGCAGAGGAAATGGCCTGAAGTTTTGGCAAGGGAGGTTTAGATTAGATCTGAGGAAGAATGACTTTCCTGACTGGGTGGTCAGGCACTGGAACAGCCTGCCCAGGGAGGTGGTGGAGACACCATCCCTGGAGG
>JAOXNG010000012.1:52493625-52511516 GCA_028566535.1 Scolopax minor
TTAGGAAGAATTACTTTACTGAGAGGGTGGTCAGGCACTGGAACAGCCTGCCCAAGGAGGTGGTGGAGTCACCATCCCTGGGGGGATTTAAGAAAGGTGTAGACATGGCACTTGAGGGCATGCTCTAGTGCCTGAGATTGTTGGGTTGTGTCTCTTGGTGGGTTTTGTGTGTGTGTGTGTGTGTGTGTGTGTTGGATTTCTTTTTTATTTTTTTGATTGATTGGTTGGTGGAGGGTTTTTTGTGGTTGGACTCGATGATCTCAAAGGTCCCTTCCAACCATGACGATTCTGTGATTGTGTGATTCTGTTCTGTGTCTCCATCTAGTCTCCCAGGAAACGTACTGTTGGGGAGGCCTAACATTTGCTTTAGGAAGGAAGGGCAAAACCTGCTTTTCTGAAGGTAGAAGGTTCTTTTCTGGGCTGTTTTGTTTGTTTGTTTACTTTTTTGGTTTTGTTTGCTCTTTCCCCACTATACAAGGCTTCTCCTGTGGGAATGCTGTGGCCCCATGTTAATTGCTCATCTTGTTCAGTGGCAAATTGCTGCCTTCACAGAGGGAATGTGAAAGGTTCAGGGCTTTATTAGTTACTAGTTGTTTATTGATCACTCGCAGTGTGTTAGCTGTTTGTTGTTTGGATTTTCTGCCCCATAAGTTAAAGGCCTACTGTCAGAGACATTAAAATGCAATAGTCTTAATGCTTGTGCACTCTGTTTGTTGACTTCCACCCAAAATAGACCCCAGACATGCTTATTCTTTCACTAGTGCTGCTTATGGAAGGACATCAGTGAGGAGTAATGATGTGTTGTAGGTCAAATTAATTCTGAAATCAAAGCGTTCACACCTACTTAAACTAATGCGGGCCAAATTTTGGCAGAGTCTAAGTTTCCAATCTTGTATGCCAAGAAGCAGATGAGAAAGACAGTAGTCTGCTCCTCTCCAGAGTTTCCTCCAAAAACCTACTGGTTGACTACCCTCTGGCAGACATGATGAGTGGGTGAGGAGCCGTGGCGTGGCTGGTATGCAAGACCTGGGCATTTCTGGAAATGTACCCCTTTATTCAGCTCTGACTCGGACTGATACTGCTCCTGGCAGGAATATTCTGTGTGCAGGATTATAAATGAAATTTCTGTCAACCAGAACATGGATGCATTTTAATGCTGCTTTTAAAGTATATCTTTGCACCTTTTAATCTTCTTCTTGAATTTAGACCGTGACAATTTAAATTAATGTAGAGAAAACTCATTCCAATAATGTTAAGCACTTAAGTTACTGTAATCTTATAAAAGCCAAGAAATTTCAAATGCAAGTGAAAATCCTAGCTAGTGTTTGTCACTCTGTTCCTCACCTCTGCGTTGTAGCATAAATGCTCCATGCACCGGTAGATCGCATACAAATGGGTAGGTCCATCTCGATCACATGCAAATATATAGGTACATCCATATGGTATATGCATATATGACTTCTGTGCTGATCTAAGACTCCTTACTGCAACAGAGTGAGATATAGGATTACCAGGATGGATTTGCAGCCTTCACTCTTAATTTCCTTGCTTTAGTGGATTTAAGTCAGACATTTATAGGCTTTGTGGTTTAATTTCCTTTGTTTTTCTGTGGTGTTTGTATTAATAAAATCCCTATGATTCATGTTTTAAAAACTCCCTGGATACAAGCTTCTGTTCCTGATAGACCAGTGAGATTCTAATCAAGCACATATATATTTAGGGACTCATGAAAGCAACAAAGTCTTTATCGACCAACTGGGTTTATGGGCATTTTTAATAGTGTGAATTTTGAATCTATGGAACATACAAGTTAACCACCTGGGAGCCAATTTTTTTAAAATGAAATTTCTTTAAAGTCTTTGTGGTTCTGTACCACAGAACCACATGCATCCTCTTTTTCTGGAGACATCCTCTTTTTCCTCTTTTTCTTTTTTTTTTTAATATCATGGAAAGTTCTGAAGATGTCTTATGACTTCCTTATTAAAATCTTGAGGTTTATGCATCTTGAAACTTTTTACAGCATTTTTTTTCCATTTATTGAGGAAAAAAAAAAATCTGTCTGCTACTGAGATTGCTCTAGAAATGGGAACAGGACCTATATGGTGTCATCAGCAGGGATGAAACCGAGTTTTCTCGTCCCCAGATCTCTGTGCGATTTTATGTCCTTTGGGTACAATCCTGTACTTATGGAGATCTTCCATAAGTCTCATTTTGCTGCTGGTCCCTGAAGCTGCTTTCATTCCTTGAAAGTTTTTATCTTTGCAAAGCTGTTGCTTTGACAGAAGGAGCAGAGATGTGGAACCTTTGTTCTGCTCTGTGCTCCAATCCAGAGGTCCCACGTGATCTCTTCCCACCTGTGAGTGTGCAGAGAGTTAGCACTATGATTTCCTACAAAGTGGCTTAAATTGCTACTGTTGGATGCCTTGAGCTCCTCAGACACAGCTAGAACTTAGCTAAATGTCCTGCATTCTTAAGTTTTGTCCTGGTTCATGGATCTAATGGGCGAGGGTCTTTTTCAATAGCTGCAATAATAAGGTGTGTTTTCCTTTTTTGGAGACGTACAGTGACCTTTTCCAGCCCATAGAACAATTGGAAGTTTCCACCAAGGTTAGGAAGATCCATCCTGATATGGATTCTTAGCCTATAGCCTTCTATAGGATTCTTTGCTTATTTATGTTAACACAAATAATGCTTTTAAACTTAATCAACTGTAGATTTGGTGTATCTACAGTATTCTTTGACCTTGTTGTGATTTGTTATGATAAATTATGCAACATTAACAAGAAATCTTCAGTGTAGAGACAAGTTTCTCATCTCACTTCCATGATTAGTTCTGTTCAAGTCAAATCTGATGCTTTGGATTTACATAATCGGGTCCTTGGATATCTTTCACTTTCTGTTTCTCAGATCCCATTTCAGTTTCTTGTTCCTTTCCGCATCCAATACTGTGGCTTTTTCCTGCCCATCCTTTATATTTCAGCTTGTTTTTTAAAAGTTATTCACAACCCAAATATTTTTGTGTATTATTTGCTGTGAAGCTGATTTCCCATTACATCAGCAATAATAAATGAAGAAGAGGTAAATGTCTGAAGATGATAAACCTCCTGTAATTTTCCAAGTATATTGGGCCTCTGTATTTTAGAAGATGCAGTTGTAGCAGGACATGAATCTTATCTAAAAAGCAAGGAAATTATAGTAGTACATTTTCAGGAAATTCACTTATTGGCAACCTGAAAGTTGTTTCTTTTGTTTCTTTTTAAAAGGATAAAATTATCTTGAGAACAAATTTTGTTCATGCTCTCTGAAAACTGTAAGTCTAGCAATCTGAATAGAGCAATCACTTTCAGATTCTCTCTTTGAAATTTTAGCTTTTCCTTTCCCAAATCAGTGCTTGTGAACTGTAAAGGAAGACACTGTTCCCCTCCCAGCACTGCAGCATCTTTAAAAAATATACAGTCCCAGTTTCTTTCCCCCCGTTCACTTCACTGGTAACAAAATCAGTTCTTTAAATCTTTGTTTTTCTCTTCTTTAGTGGGAGCAGTTGTTCAAAGTTACATCTTATGAAATTACATTTATCTAATACGAGCACCTTGGCCAGTTGTAACCAAAATTAAAAACATATACTATTTGTTCCATTTGTCAGAAGAATATCATTGGTTGTAAGTGTAAGACTTATCAAGTGTATCTTTATGCATTTATGTTCCCATGAGTGCCATTATTTTAAAATTTCTTAGTGGTATTTATATATATTCAACGTTTGACATCAGATAATTTGAGTTTGCTATGTTTGTGAGATAACTCACAAGGGAGAAAGTTGTATTAAATAAATAATAGAGATAAATTTCATACTTCCATATATTTCAAAGCTAATGCAGCTAACTTGCAGTGGAATGGTAACAGGAAGACACAGTGTTATAATATGATTGATTTGTTTTGACAGCAGCCAAATAATTGAGAGTGAAAGGTGTCAGCACAGATGAAATATTGTATAAGCCACATTCAGAAGGCAACCCCAGCAGCAATAGCAACTGGAGTTTTATTTCCTTTGATATCGCACTGTTACTCACTTCCAGTTTATTATAAAACCACGAAAGGTATGCAACTTTCCATATGATGGAGGCTTTTATGTGGAGGGGTTAGAAACAGAAGTTTGTCAGGTACTTGAACAATAGATACTGACAATGGGATTTACGTTGGATACAATATACAAGGGTAAATTATCTTAATCTTTCCCCCTGGTTTTCTCTCTTCTTTTAATCCCTTTTTACAGGCTACTGCTTATCTGGCATCTTACCTCTAGCTTGGAGGGTAAGTGACTCCCTCCAGAGCAACCATCAGTGTCAGTCTATGGATTGCCTGGCAGGGGATTGATGCAAAAGCAGTGCTGCTATTACCCTCCCCAGCAGTGAGGCTTGTTTTTAGTTCACCTCTTCTGCACAGCAAACTGTACCCAATCTGGCTAACTGAGACAGGGTAAGGCTTGTGTATTTGCATCATGGCATCCTACTGCAATGCAAGGAATACAAAGATGAACCTAGGAGAGGGTGAGTGTGCAAGTAACCTAGTACAGAAGGAACCCAAATAGACCAGCCAAAATAATGCCTAAAAGCAAAAGGATTTGAAAATCACTATTGGTCTTCTGTAAAAGCACAATGAACAAGAGAAGAGGGCGTGCCTGTAAAAACACAAGCTTTAAAGCTTCCTTTGTCCTGCAGCCCCACTGACTTCAGTTAGAGCAAGACTCGGAGGTACAGTTTGAATTGAAATGTATCTGTCCTGCCATTCATTTCAGAAATGCTCCATTAAGAAGACTCAAGTCGATGTGAATGACAAGGGTTCTCAGTAATGAGCTCTTGCTCATGCAAAACAAAACAAACTATGACAACCATCATGTTAACAAGATCAGGAACCCTTGTGGCTTTGTAATGTAACATCTAATCTATATCTGTACCTATACCTATACAAATATAATTATCTTGGAGAAAAATAAATAACGGAATGGGATGAGATATCCAATACAGAGCAATATATACAGTCACGTTCCACTTGCATTCTCTTTGTCTCCTGGTGTGATCATTTCATAAATGGTGTGGTGGAGATTAGGTTTCTCAGCCTCAGTTTGTAAACTTATTGCTATTAGGAAAAAGTGTTTGTCAAACTGATATAGGTAGGGAAGGAGGTGAACCATTGTTCATAAAGTAAATGTAAAGTAATGATCTGTTTAGTAATTGTAGGCAAAATGCTGAAAATGACATATCTGAATGTTGTGTGTGTGTAAATCTATTGATAGGCACTGAAATGGGCACGTAGACATCTAAATCTGAAGTTCCGATATATATTTTCTAGTTTGTGATTCACAGTGGAAACATAAGCTTTCCAAGCATTGTGTTTTCCGTACAGATGTTATTCTTCTCATCAAGAAGTACTCAGAATTCATGACAACATGAGTGGTTGGAAAGACTCTCAGGAGAGTGCATAATTTTCATGAGAAGTCTTTGTTTTTCTTTTATTTCCACTATGTCTTCAGACATTTTCTTTTCCACAACCCTGCTTGTACATATACTTTTGCATATCCTTCCCCTTTGAGCTTCAGCTAGACCCTCATCCAGGAGCCTTTAGCCAGTAGGCTGTGGAATAGAAACTCCTTCTTGAGAAGAATTTCACAAAGTCATATAAAGAGATAGAGGATTTAATTAATGGTAAGACACTCAAATATCTACTGGGCTTTCTGGCCACCATAATTGGGATTCCTCTTTCATTACTCGCCTCTTGATCATTAGAGGCATTTGCCGATGCGTCGCTGACTGAACAAAATATGAGGGGAAAAACAAAAAGACAATTGAGGTAAAATCCAAAAACCACAGCCTTCTGGCACTTAGCCAGCCAGGCAAATGGAAAAGAGACAAAAAGCTAGCTAGCTATCTAATGGAGCCAACTCATAGGTGTCTCCTACATTGAATATTTTTGTGGGCCTTTTACTAATTGGTCAGGTAACCCAACCGATCACTTGTTCATTTAGCTAAGGGTAAAGTAGTTAACTTTAAAAGTCTTGTTAGAAGTCCGGGCAGGTTGTCTTCAGAGTAATCCCTACTCCATAAAGCTTCTGGTGACTATTAATAGACGTGTTTTTAGAGACGTCACTGTTATGAATAGCTTCCTTCTTAGACGATGGATTTTCTCTAAACCAGGAAGCAAAGAAAATGTTTTTCCCCACACCTCTCCGTATCTAAAGTGATTCCACATCACTGTTACAAGTGGTCAGCTCTAAGTGGTGATTGTGATATGCCAGCACAGAGCCAAATCCGGAGGCCCTCAACTCTCATTTTTAGTGAGGCAGATTCACATTAGACGTGATGCTTGAGGCCCTGTTGACATTTGGGAGTTTGGGTTTTTAAAAAACCCTATGTGAAGACCCTCAAGGTTTGGCTGACTGTAACCTGCAAATGGTTTGGCAAGACCCTATTTACTGCTCAAGAGCCTTTCCCTTCCCCCCTTTCAGTGGTCAGCACTGACACATTGCATTATGAGGAAGAGCCCCACTTAACGCAGAACTCCTTTCAATTGTCATGAGCACTCAGCCTTATTTAAACTGACACCCTCTCCATCACCCCCAAGCTAGAATCCCAATGTCAGAGTGCTTCAAGAACTTGGGATTCTAAGCTGTACTGTCTTCGCTAAGAGCTGTGATAGAGTGGTGCAAAACAGCATGGGAGTGAACTTCTGAGATGGAAGGACAATCCCAAAGTTGGAGGGAGACATGGTAAATATGGATATGCTGGGTAAGCTGAGGAACATAGAGTGAAAGGAAGGCCTGCATGTGGGTTTGGATCGGGAAAGAGACTTGAAGGACCCATGCTTCTCTCTTCCTTTGCCCTTAATCAATTCATTATAATTTGGTGATCAGGGATAATGCTGTTAGAAATGGTTACAGTTCCTGTGTGTTCCAAGAGAAGATTCTCCCACAGTACCAGATTGCTCTGTTGGAGTATTTGTCCTTCAAGATTTGGTGCACAGGTTTTCAATTACCAAAACCACATTAAAACAATCTGAAATTAAACAGCAAGGAAATTCCCGGTGTGAGGAAATGTAGTCTACCTATAAAAAGAATTAAATGACAACATGATCACTCCTCCCTCTTCCTGCTTCAGCAAATGCTTATGCATATGTCAGCTCAGCCATTTAAGCTGTCCTGTTTAATATGAAAAAGGATCTTTTTAATGATCCACTCTTTACTAATGGGAAAACTAAGGCACAGTGTAGTGAAGTGACTTCCCTGTGTTTCTCAGCAGGACAATAGCAAAACCAGACCTAGAAATGGTGTTTCCCAAGTCCAGCCTGCCAAATGTATGCTTACAAATTCATAGGGGGAGAGCATAATGTTTAAATTAACATAAGAACATTTCAGAGAACACTGTTTCAGGATATTCTCTGGACATTCCTTTAAAATATGTCTTATAGATTGTTTTAAAGGCTTAATCCTGCTTATCTCATGGGCATACCCTATTGGTTTTAGGGTGACTGCTTCTGTAAGTAAAGTTAGCAATATTCAGTCATATATTTTAGCCCTAACAAAGGTTCTGTTAAAATATGAGAAACAGAATGGTTCACATAAAGCATGGCCAATGGCTGAACTGTGAATGGTTTTTCTTCCTTTTCTGTCTTCTTTCCCCTGGAGAAGTACGTGGTTGCAGTAGGGGTTTGGGATTAAGTAATCTTTCTGCAAATCTAAAGCAGTTTATATTTTTTCCTGAATTTTTGGTTTAGGAAGAAATGTCATTGTCATGAAAGACTTTTAGCTGCACATATGGTTACATTTCAAAAATGTACCTGCTTTTTAGAAGAGGGGGGAGGAAAGGGAAGAGAGGAGTACCACTACTTGGGTCTCATGCCAGACTTTAATGTAAAATTAATTCCTTTAAAAAGATTTTTAAAAAACCACAACATTTTTCTAATGTGCATTAAGAATGTTGGAGAGCTCACTGAAGCATATGCTTTGAGCTTTCAGGAGCAATCTGTAGTCAGGCATTTTAAATGAAAATTGATTTGTGATTTACATGGTCAGTGGAAAGAAAATTAACTTATGGAAGGTTGTAATGAAATATTAGACAAGTAAAAAAGTAGATGGTGATCTAGTGGAACTAAAAGTCCCATCTGGAAGAATTCTGTGACATTTTTACATTTATCTGTGTTCTGCATGAGTTGTAATGTTAGTGGTAATTTTATGGGACTGAACTGAAATGAAAAGGGTGTTATCACAGATTGCCTACAATATAGGATTGTGTTCAGTGGAGAGTCCTGTATCCTTTTCTCCATTTTCCTATAATATGACTCATTGCACTTTTTTCAGCTACTGTTGTTGAATTCATTCAGCCTTTTACTTGAGGTTATTAAAGAAGAACATCAAATGCTCACAAATACAATCTAGCAGCACATTTAAAAGCAACACTGCTGCTTCCACTTACTGCTGCATAGTTGACGCGCTGTCCGGAGACCCTTTAAAATATATGCTAAAATAGCATGTTACCACTCTGAAACACAGTTTATTAACACAGTTTTAAAAATAAGTTCTTTTTTTTTTATTTGTGACTCATCAACGTAGTAAGAGTAAAGAAAGCTTCTCCAGAAAAACATACTGCCATACTTCTCTTCCTCTGTCCCTTTTGAACTCTGATATTCAGTGTATGCCATCCCTGATTGCTCTTGCTGTCAGCTTCTTGGAGAATGAAGAAAGTGAAACATGTCAGAATAACGTGATGCCATACTCCCTGCACTCTTCTCCTGCTTTTGTGCTCGGAAATCTTTCTCCTATTGCAATAATCCAGACTTCACTGGTATTGGAAAGAAGAACTCTTGTACTACCTTCTAACAGATAACCTTCCTCCTGCTGTAGTCACCATGTTTGACAACTTCTGTTTTGTCAGCACTTTGAAATGTAGGGCTCTGGTTTGGCAGAAGATTAATATTCTTTGGAATTAGGAGGATTTATGAAAATATTTGGCAAAATTAGTCCCATCATGGATTCAAAAAATCCCCAATTTTCAAAATCTAGAGAAAAGTCTTCACATCAAAGGCTTGCTTCCTTCTGTTATTAAATGAATTGGCTCTATGTCCTATCAAAGTCTTATTTGTTGTGGACATCCTATCTCCCCGTTCACAGCAAAAGGCATCTAAGATTCCCTAAGCAAGTAAAACTACATTTGTGCTGTTTCTTTTTCTCTGTTCCTTTAGGAAATATATAAGTCTGTTTTAAATGCCTGCCAAGCATTCTAATTTCTTTGAACTGAGAGGGGTTTCAACATGGCTCAGCACCGTGCAGGATTCAGGCACTGCCAAGCAAACACAGGCTGTAGACTTGTACCTTTTCTCATTGTTATCTTTTTCTTACGAAGACTGGAGAATCAGATTTGAAATTATACCATGTGCCTATCACCGTTAGCTGAAATATTCTTAAAATTGTACAACTAATGTGTGCGACCTATTAGTTTGAACAACTGCATCATTGAAGAATATAGTTTGAAACACACCATTTTGTTTCTCCAGGAAATTAATTTTGTAAGCGTACTTGAAAGAGGAGAAATATCATAGATCTAACACAAACAGTATATATTTTTTTCAATAGAATGATGGGGTTAATGATGGCAGGAGCAGCCTTTCTAATCACAGGATACTGTAAAGGTCAATATTAGGTATCGGCTTTCCGTCCTGTCCATCTGAAACAATATACCATAGTGAATGTAATCAGTAAATGGTGGTAAATGAACCTATTAGAAACATTAGCATTGCAGAAAGACAAGATTTGAGAATAGATGTTAAGTGGATCCTGCAGCTGGTAATTGTCATCCTGGGAATAATTACACTAATTAATAGTTGCTAACCCCCAGACCCTTGTGCCTGTGACTTTGAATGAGTTAATGATTGCTGCTCTGGAGAGTGTATCGCTGGTAGATTTTCAGTAAGTGTCAGCAGAGTAAAAAGGCCTCAGGGAAGAGACTTTGGCTCTGATGATCTTTAGGGTCCCCATTTTTACAAACCACAAGTACATCACCGAACGATCAGATAACGTCTCCACAGACCACAAAGTATTTAGGGATTTTCTAATGAAGAGATCTATTTCATCATAGAATTCCTGATTTGTAAAGTTAATATTAAGTTCATGTAACCTCAGACACATGACACTCGCAATCAGCAGGTTTTACTTTTGAGGCTGGGCTTTAAATGAACCACAAAAGCCAATTTTTTCTATTGTCTTTCCTCCTGACCCTAGTTAAGTAGACACTATTTCTACTGGAGTTAATTTAAAATGCTACCAAATCCGTATTGACGTCATTTAATTTTTGTAGGCTTTTAAAGACTGGGAGGTTTTTTTTACATAGCAGAGTGGGTCTAATTCTTCTGACTATTCTGTTCTGTCTCTCTTTCGTCCCTCCTACCCCCGATAAACAAGGATAGGAATCCTATAATATCCATAAATTCAGATCTAGCTGTCTTCTGTGGGTGAATGTCAAGGATAATCTTGTACCATTAAAATCAGTAGTTGAGTGGTGTCAAAATGATAATAAAATTCCAGTAAAATCAAGATCATGTTCATCAAGCACAAAGGCAAATGTAAGGAGAACTGTATTTCTCTTGGGCTTGCAGTCTGCAAGGAGAAGGATTATTAATATACTTTGGAATGTTAGTCCATAGTCTCTGATGAGATGGAACTATAAAAGACTAAGTGCTGCCCCATGTTGGAGCCTTTTTTTTTTTGTTTACACAAACAAACAACGAGATAATATTGTAAAATCATAAATACAGGATACTTACACTAATAAACTACTAGTTGATGATTCCTTCTAGTGTCTTCAGGGAGTTAGAGGAGATCATAAAGAGACATCTTCTCTTAACTGCATTTACTGCTTCTAATGGTTTCCCGTGGTCCTCCAAATGGACCAGAGCTCCTTCATGCCAATGTGAGTTGTCCTGGTCTGAGATGTAAAATTGCAGGTTGACAAAGGTCCTAACTATCTTTAGTTAGAAAAAAAAGGAGAACTGCTTATAAAAAAATCTATGGAAGTTTCAAAGATGTGGAAAAATCTGTGCTTAAATGTAGCTTTGAACGTAGAACCTAAAATATAAATCTAGTATCTATATAGCATTTTGAAGCAAGATTAAACATGGCACTTGTATGTGCAGCTCATTTATTTTCTACAGTCTACATTAGAGAATTATTTTTTTTAACTTTTTTTTTTACATCAATTATTTCTCATAGGGTAATGGTATTTTTTCTTTGATTGGTTTTATTTGCTAATTATTACTTGCTCATAAAGGCAAGTGTGCATAGTGCTGAAATAAAATAAGAAAGCAGAATGAATTTTAGGAGCCACACAGGTACTAAGTGGCTCCTTTAAACCACAGTGTCATGTAGACTGAGAGGAAAATGTCCCCACAATTTTGAAACTGGATAGAAAAGTCAAATCATTGCTCTCTCCCTTAATTAAGATCCTGTGATCTCCCACATGACAATTCTTGGAATAGCATGTTTTGTAATGGTAAGTGTATTGTTTGCCTTGGAAGGGACAAATAATTAGAAAGGTATTGAATTCATGGAGCAAAAGGTACAAAACAGTTAAAGAAACATATTCCTTCGCCAAGTAAAATCATTAATTTTTACAGTTCTTCCAAAATATTTTATCTCACACAATATGTTAAAAATTGTCAATATTTTAAGTATTTTATGCTGCATTATGCCATGGCAGTGGTGATGAAGCTCAGCTGTCTTTACCGTAACCTTGAGAAGAGACATCAGGGTTAAGGGCAGGTCTACTTATGCTTTGTAAAAGAAGAAGAAAATGAATGAGATCTATATTTTGTTGTATTTACACAGGATGTTTCAAGGATGCTAATGTCAATTTGGCAAGTTAAACAAAAGAATTCTGAAATGTGGAATGAGCAAACAATCCTGAGTAACAGACAACTTTGGAGGGAAAGAACACAAACTGGGTGGAGGATAGTGCTTGTGGAAGTTGCAACCCATCCAACAAGGCAGGATGAAACAAAAGGCACTGAAAATATGCCAGTTGTCCAAAAAGGTGGATATGCAAGAAGGGTATAGAGAAATAGTAGCACAGAAACTGCTTTGTGAATAAATGAGAGGACTTGGCCTTTAGACCTACGGAGCAGTGCCTGAGTGTTTGGACTCAAATAGCGGCACAAAAAGCTGGCAGAGGAGATACCAACACTCTGAAAATGGGAGCAGAGCCCATGGCATCTCCCCAGTCAGTGCTGAGAGTGAGCCTGCCCCTGGAAGACAACACTCACTGCTCAGTGACAAAGTTAACCAGACAGTGCATAAACCCTCAACGTCTGACATCCACCAGGCAGATTAGATCTTTTGTTCCAGACGTAGCAAAGATCATGAGACTTGTGCGAGAGAGAGCAAAGGACACAAATTGGAGCCTTGCAGCAAGTGGTCTCATTTTCCTCTGAGTTGCAAAAATAATTAATTTCCCTTGGAGACTTAGTTCTTAGACTGCTGTTGCTGAAACTGGGAATTCAGAGATGAATTTCCAGCGGACTATGACTAGACAGGGTCTAGCCTCCTGTTCTAGAAGAGCACGGTCCTTATTGAATTCTGTGCGTTTAAACCCCAAAGAACTTGCAATGCACTTTTTGTTTGTTTGTTTTTAGAGTTTGATTCACTCTGCTTCAAAAGGCAGCAGTCTGTCTAAGGAGGAAAAGTTTGGTTCTGAATCACTATTAAAAGGATAAAACGTAAGAGAAAATCACAAAATGAAACTTAAACCTGGATTTGAGAGGGACAGAGAAAAAGTAAATCCAAATGGATGATGAGGCACAAAAATGTTAAGCATAAAGCCAAAAAACATAAATCAGGAAAACCTGGAACTAAACAAAAACATAAAGAGAATTCCTGGACCCATTGGATGGTATAGTAGAATTTCCTTTGATTTCAATTAGGTCAAGATTTTGCCATTCTTGGGGGAAAATAGAAAGCCTAAACACATAGGATGAAAACCAAAGTGTTTAGGAGACCCTGCCTGAGCATGTGAGATGGATTCTCTCTGGAGGCATGGTCTGTCAGAGAATCTGTCTTGCTCTCTGGTCAAAACACATGGCTAAATTGCATCAGCATTTCCACCATTAGGAAAGACCATAAAGCTTAGAGGGAGGACTTGCCCTAAGTCCACGTCCAGAGCAGGGGCTACTTCTGCTTCATTAAATTTTACTCCTTTGCACGTGTCTCTTGTGACTCTTTGACACGAACATCTTGAGAATAGTGTGACAGTAATTCAGCCCTTGGAAACAAGGTGTCTATCACATCTTGTGTTGGCAGGGAACAGAACGTTTATGAAATAAGTATTTGAGTGTGACTGTAAACGTGTTTTACTTCTGTTTTGAGTGGGAAGTGGGAAAAGGATTGCTAGTTGGAATTGAGATGGAGAAAGATAAGAGAGGGAGACTTTTCTTCTAAAAAAACAAAGGGTGGGGGGAATGGAACGACATTATGGCCCAAAGTATGTTCTGCTGGTTTTAAAATTACTGTGCACAGTAAAACTAAATCAGCCAAATCTCTCCAGAAGTGTATTTTATCCAGTAAGGATGTTAGAAAAGAGCAGGATTTGCAATTCAGTTTATAAAATTGTTCAAGCGTTTAAATACAGCCACCTCCATAATACATAGATTAGTTATTATGTTAGATTTCTTGCAGCATAGCAGTTAAATTTCAAGAAGTTTCAGAAGCTACTTTCAGATACAATTCCACAATTTGTCCAGCTTTTCCAGAGCTCATTTCTCTTCAGTGAGGCCGTACAGCTGGTAGCCATAAAAACAGATGCTCTCAGTGTATTTTTAGCCATGATTCCCACCTACCAACAGAATGCCAGGAACTTTCTCCTTGGCATTTGGGGTACCTTTTTGTAAGAAAAAAAGAGTATTTATAGTGTGTTACGATTCCATGGTTATATGTCTGAAATTTTTATTATGAGATGTTTTTGTAAACAAACTAAATTCCACTGGGAAATATACAGATAGCATTCCTTTTTTTTCCCAGGGTTTTTTATTATTATTTTTAATTAGTGCTCTCCACAGAGTGTTGAAAGTTATGATAAACGTTTCCTGGAGCATATTTTTGGTGTGTAACTCCAAGGAAGAAATATGCATTTAAAGATGTTGCTTTATATTTTAACTCTGAAGGGGATTTAAAAAGATATTATTACTGGATGCTTTACAGTTTCATTACTCAAAAGAAGTTATAAGGTATCTAATGAAGGATGTTAATCCTAGCATTAATCTGAGCTAAATTCATGGGTATATGTTTATTATTTTCTAAACTACATGACTTCAAACAGTTAAAGCACCAGGCTCAACCAATATGGAAATACAGCTGAATTTGAAATTTACTGTATGCTGTTTCTGCTTTTCATTTTTTACCATTTCACACCTTGTCCGCATCTCGAGCAAGCTTGTAAGTTTCCAACGCATACATTTCTTGTGATGATATATTGTCCTGGTGGAAAATTTCATTTACTGGCTGTGCCCTTTGCTGAACCTGTTGCTAGTCAGGAAACAAGATAAGCGTATAAGTAGCATGCTACTTCATTTATCATACATCGTTTTAGACACTCAAATATCTCATATACAATTCTGTATTCTGTACCAAGGGAAACTACTAAACTTGCAGGGGAAAAAAAAAATCTACAAATAAATTGTCAGTTTATAATATATAAATGTATCATCCTAATAAGAATTAATCATAGTTTATACTAAAACTGTAAGTGCCCCCCTCCTTTTTTTTTATGGCCTCAGTAACCACATGCTATCAAACACTAATAGAAAATATCTGGCTTTTGTGATTTGGTGTATAGTTGAATTGAAAGATATAAAAATACTGTCTATTTTTAATAATTGAATTACATTGCAAATAAATCACAGGCTTGAAATATCCAGCAGCGCTAGGAATGTTCTCTGCCCTCCTAGCATTCTTCTCCGGTTTAAACGGTCACCATATTTTGTATAAAACAAAATTAGATTCAAAAAGCAACCAGAACAGCAACACCAATACCAACAAAATCTTTTAACGTTTAAGGAACTTAGCACTCACCAGAAGGAAGACAATTGCAGGAAATTTAAGGTCAAATAAAAATAAGTCTGTCTGAGGTACTAGCCATTCCTGGCAGAGCAGGTCAGGCCTCTCTAATTTCAGTAACTTGTCATCTATTGATTTCAAAGCCTCTTCAGACCATCATTACAATATTTTACTACAAGCTGCTTTTTACGTCTAACATAAAATAATCTACATCTTGTCAAGATGTTCATTTGAAATGTTGAATGCAAAGCTCTGATTTATGTTAAGCAGTGCTTACACTAATTACAACCTTTCACTAAAATATTGGACTGCGAAAAAGTATCTCTTACATTTATATTGCACCTTTCATCCTACATCCTTTAAAAACTGCACATAAAAGAGTCACTTCAACTACCTCTCATATATATCCATTTCTAGGGAGGAGTAGAAGCACTTAATGGCTCACAGTCACATGGCATTCTAGCTTTGAACTAGAATTGAAGAAGGATTTGTTAAACAGAGTTTAATTACCTGAACTGTAATTTGAGTGAGTTATCAGAGCTGATACAGTTACATCTGGGTAGAATAGAGGAGAGAGGGAGAGAAGAGGAATGAAAAACAAAACTAGCCCAGGTGTCATGTGTCTCATCGGGGTGGAGGAAGGAATCTGCCTACAGGGTTTGGGGTTTTTTGTACTTTTTCAAAACACGGGCTCTAGAAAAGATGCCAGGCAAGGTGACAGAATAGAACCTCCAAAATAGGTTCCCTTGAGCCGAGAGGGTTTCCTCATGAGAGTTGATCATGCTTGGCCCGTGAAATACAAAATTGTTGATTTGTATGTGATCTGAATATGAAAACTGTTGTTAAGTTGCAGTTGTAATTTGCTTAGATGAGGAAAATGGAAAGATCTGAAGCTAAGTAACTTCCTCAGGCAATCACCACATACCATAAACAGTGGATGGGAAATGAAGGAAGTAGAATTGGGCTCGTACAAAATAGTGTATCTCGTCTAAAACTTCACATCGAAGAGACTTGTACCATCATTCACAGCTGTATCTTTTCATAGGAACAAAGAGGTCACAATTTTAATATGACCTATCAGCTCTAAATTTAATAACTGTGTTTGGCTTATTAGAGAAGAAAGTTTCCAAGGTTTATTTAAAAAGTTAACAGTATTTTTTCCCATTTAAAACTTGGTGATAAGGAGGCTGAAACTCAAGTCAGGTTCAGGACATAAAAATTCCTTTCTAGATTTTTCAATGTAGATTCATTGAGAGTTGCCAGAAGACTTCATGAACAGACAGTCAGCGGTTTCTGATGATCTGGGTGACTTCTTGAGCGTCAGTAGAGTTGCCGAAATCAAGGGCTCATTCTAGCTTTGAGTAGTTTGTGCTTATCTGTATAAACAGAAGATGACATCTACGTTAGCTGATGTTTATGTTTACATTATGCTTACATTTTGTCCCTTCAGCTCATGGATTAAAAAAATTACTGAATGAATAGGTCATTCTACATTCGCTGTACTTCTCTAGTGTTTTAATTGTTGGATTTGGAAGTGGAATCCATATTATACAAGAACTTTGCACAAGATCGGATAGTTTCACAATTAAAAAATACCAATTGGGTTTATTCATGACCAAGTACTTCAGGTCAGTGCAAGGAGACAAATATTTGCTGCATTTAGTTTTCAGAAAGTAAAGTGATGCAAAGTGATGAATAAAAAAGTGCAGATCAATTATGATTAGTTTGGTGGCTAGTTTATAATTTGTTTTATATTGGTGCCTAAGGAACAGACTGGGATCCCATAGTGCTGTGCACTTAAAAAATACAGAACTAGAAAGCCTCCAAATCTGCATGTAAGAAAGAAGACCACAGATTACTATGGTCAGATAGGGAACACAAAGAAACAATAAAGCAGTAGTGGTCGCTACGGTCTTAATATACGCTGTCTGTCCTTGAAGAGTAAATGAGAGAAAATGGGGGAAGGTGAAGGGCAGAGGTGGGAAATACAGATACTTGAAAATGAAAACAAGCAGATTGTATTTAATGTGATGAAAAAAGGGTAAGCTAACTAAACAATGTGAAGAAACATCTCAAATAGTAGCCTTGGAGAACCAGCAGCACTCTGAATGGGTGAAAGGAGAACAATTTATTTTCTTGTGATAAAAAGGAATGTTGAATGTTGTCATAAGAGTTTGGACAAGAGTTTTGGTTGTGCAAGTAGATGGGGAGAACCTTAAAATAGGCTATGTGTAAAAAATCTCTACGATTTAGGAGTTGACAGGCAGATTTGTTTGCTGTCAGCATATAGACAGAATTGAATTTGTGTCTTTGAGATTACTTGGATAAAGTAGGAGGAGGACCAGGAACAGGATCTGAAGAAATTGTTAAGAAAGCTGAAATGAGGGATTAGAAGGATCTTCTGTAAAGCATGCCAATGAAGCAATTAGAAATGTGAGATGTGAAGAGTTCTGGGATGGAGCACTGAATCTTGAACAGGTTTAGTTGAGTGCAAATAATGGGAGACAGTTTGTGGAGGTATACAGAGAAATTAGTAAATAACTTCAGGCTGTGACTGTGAGTATATTTAATTATTAATTAGCTGAAGAAGGGAGCTGGAGCACCAGTAGTAGTGTCAGATGAAGTCAAACATGGGGCGAAGGGTGATATTTTTATATTTATTTCTCTAAAATTAAAGCAAATTAGTATTTTGAAAAAGAAGAGCCAGCAGGGCATGAAAGGTGATGAACAAAAGGCAAAGAGGCTATTTCTAGTGAGGAGAGGACCTAGTTAGTGAAACTAGTGGCACAACCAGTAAGAAACAGAT
>JAOXNG010000012.1:52511616-52528321 GCA_028566535.1 Scolopax minor
GTGCATTAGCAAATTTTTTTTGAAGAGTCAGCTTTCCTGATTAAAGGGAGTAAGAAACTGGTGATTGGAGACAGAGAAAAGGTTGTAATTGCATTGTATTTTGTTAGCATCTCCTTGGAAGACATCAGAGCAGTATGTTGTGGAAACAGGAGTGAAGTAAGCAGAATATGAAGAGGAAGCTGGTGGTTTCCTCTTGAAGGGTCAGTATGAGACATCAACAGTACAATAGGAAGGTGAGAAGACTTAGCTGCAGGGTTGTTGAAAGCAAAAGCAGAAGGAAAAGAATGATGCTGTGATTAGAAGTAGAAACCAAACAATGGGAGAAGCATCTTATTCTACTCACAAGATAATTTGGGTCAGGAGAGGCTGCTTCCACACAGGATGGCTCTCAAAGCAGGAGCAGAGCAACAGCACATAACTGCCAACAAATCACAAATTCTTCTAATCAACTCAGAAATGCACTGTATATTCTAGAAGTAGTTGAAGAGGGGAAGGCAAAGAGAGTAATGTAATCACTTTAATTTTCTCCTAGAAAATTAGCACTTAAAATTCTGCCTCTGAAGAAACGCTCAGCATTAAATTAACAAATTCTTCAACTGTTGAATGCAAATCTGGAAAAAAAAATAATAGCTTTGTTTTTTTGCTGCTGTCCTTTTACTTGTAACTTATCTTTGGGAGCAACCTCTTTCAAACTTGTTGATATATATTGATTTTCAGAAGCAAATGGCTTTTCAGGAGTGTCACAGCAGTTCATCTCTGCTGTCACTGTCCCCTTCCAGCTGCAAGAGCAGTAGAAGTGAAGTGGATAATTACTTTCTACATTTGTTAACTTCTTTAAAATCTTGAGTCAACTAATTATCTGTGCATTTCATTGTATAGCCATATATACACCTAAACATGAAACCTTATTTCAACTTTTTCTTGTTCAATCCATTAGATCAACAAACATACACCCTTGTGGGTAGGTGTATTACATTTTAGAGTTACATATTTGACATAAATAACACTGTTTGGTGTACATCCAACTATGAATTCAGAAGCACAGGTGCATCATTCAGAAGGTGATAATATTCAGGGTGTAATTCAGCTTGTCCTCCAGCTGCAAGATTCTTGGTTTTGTAACCGTATGTTTTTCCCATTCTTTCTCAGTTAATCTTGTAACAGATTATATTATAAAGTATATGTTAATTTCATAGGTGTGGAGGAGGTGTTTTATGCTGTCTGTTGAGTGCTCCTTTATCTAGAATACTTTGTCTTTACTATGTTGAGTTGTACTTCAATGTATATTATTATCGTCTTGCAGGATTCTATGTGGTGCTAGTCAGGATAATTAGGGTTGGCAGTTTCAGGTCTTGTGTACTTTCTTTGTTTGAAAGACAATATGTTTAAGTTCAGATGTTACTATGAAAAAGCTAAACAATAGTCTAACAGGACTTTCATGAGCTGAAAGATGTGTTTTCCAGTTGAGAGCTGTGTCAGTGGTTATTGGCAAGTAAACATTTTTTTCAGTGAAGTTCTTAAGCAGGAGTTGTCAATGTTTGTGCTCCATGTCCATGGTGGTGTCAATGTGGTCCATTAGGGCTTTGCTCATTCCCTATAATGTTGCTTATATTTCCTCCCTTCTTTTGGTCAATCTGTTGATGTAGCCTGAAAAATACCCCTGTAAAAAGCATTGAGTGTCTTGCTGAATTAACTGTCACATGTGCATGGCTGTGTTATTCTTGCCTTCATTCTTAGGGCACCTACTTACTCACATCACCCTAGGGACATATTAACGATGATTATTCATAGTGGCAGGGACTCAGCTACCTTTAGGTTTCAGTGTGTATATGCATGCATTTAAATATTCTCAAAAAGTTGTCAGGATTTTCATTTAACAGGCTGAAGTACCCCACATTTGCAATTTCCTGTTTTCCTTCTATCCTTTCTTCCTACAGTAGTTCTGCCCTTTCCCAATTTAAAGGCTTTATTATTATTTTTTTCCTTTCTATTTTATAGTACCTTTCACACTAGGTAACGTTTAGCTGTTTGGGTAGAGCAGGTAGCGTTAGGGTTTATTTATACTCCAGTAGCCCTTAGAAACACTGATCAAAGGCCTTGTGTGCTAGAAACTTCAGAGATTGTGCATTAACACAATTATTCTTGTCTTGGGCAGCTCCCAGTTCCAGCTGTGGTCAGATATGCTGCCTGAGAGCGGCACACCATGGAAGAAAAGCAAGCTGCTGCCTATTAAGCCAAGTTCTCAGTTCACCATCTACCTGGCCAAAGTTTGCTAGTGAGGCTTTATAAATGTGGGGACAGTGGAATAGATCCCACTTCAATACAACAGGGTACTTCGATACAGTTCCTCCATGTCTATGGAAGAACTTCTACTTCAACACAGGTCTTCCATGTCTATGGGTGAGAAGATGCTTTCACAGTAAATTATAAGATCCTTGTAGCAAAGCCTGTGGTTCTCATGTAGTATTGAGTATGTTAGTGCTCAGCAAGTAACCGTCACCTCAGTTGCTGTTAATTTCAGTGTTTGAGTTTTAAAATGCTGCCTCTGATATGGCTTCAATGCATTTAATTTTTGTTAGTCTGGTTTTTGGGGGCGGAAAAGGACTAGGAGAGAGAGAAAGAACTCATTTTGAGTGGAGAAAATCATAGCTATTACTTCTATGGGTGTGCTGAATAGTTTTTCTATGTGGGACAAAGGAAAAAATGACCACAGAAGCAGCCACATCTTCTCCTCAGTTACTTCACACCCAGAAGCCTGGACTCCCTTCAGGGGGATGTTTTGCCAGTTTGGTTTTGTCATCTTCCCTAGGCCAAATCTAAGTTGGTGAGGAACCCACTGCAGTCAGAGGAGTAGTTCCTGTAGGAAAGGGTTGAGAACCGTTGGTTCTTCAGGGCAGCATTTATCTGATGGTGGGACAGCTTCAACTCACAAGAATGTTCTGTTGCACAGATTTATTCTTTAATTTGGCATGCCTGATGAGGCATGAAAGCTAACAAAGATGATTACACCAGTTTGTAAATACGTTGGTGTTAATTCATTCCAGCTACAGTCATCTGTGACCCTGAAATCAGTTTTCTGTCTTTGTTGTCCCATGCCTCCACTCAGCACTGCCTGTTCTCAGCACTGTTTTGCTGTTTTATTTAAAATTAAGACTATACATTCATACCGTTAATCATTTAGGATAAGAGAAAAGAGATAAACAAAAAGATAAAAAGAGATAAAAATCAGTATATTTTATCTTGGAAACTGTCTGTGATCCTCTTTTTCCCTTCTTCTGAATGGTCTACTAGAGAAGTGTATCACTAGGCAGCAAAATAAAAATTGAGGGAAGAGTTTTAAAACACAGAAACCTAGTTTCCCAGAAGAGACCTTCCAACTCTTTGAGGCCTTTTTCTGTGCTGTTGATTACAGCCTCTCTAGGTAGAAACATGCACTGCCCCACGTGCTCCTCTGCCCTGCCAGACGTGTATATAACCTCTCTCCATGGCTGTGGGACAAACAGGCAAGCGAGGGATTTAGGTGGCAGCACCCATACTCTAAGACATATCACCAATCTCTGTCCCCTGTCGTTGTTGGTTTTGTCCAATCAGCAGGAAAAAGTTGGCTTTGGCATTTGTTCTGAGATGCTGTAGTCAAGGTTTGACAGACACCTCCCATAGAGCTACAATGTGACTGTACATTGACTAGTTCCCATCAGGCATCAATCAGCTATCTGCCCTTGGAGTCAGCGGGTGCCTTCCCTCTTCCTTCCTCATGACAAGTGGAAGGAAATTCAGCCCATCTCCTAAAAGAGTTGACTGAATCTCTTTCCCACCACCCCTGTAGGCTTCACGCAGTTCCATGACTGGCCCGGTCTCTGTGGTGGTCCCTACTGTGCACCAGGAGAGCCTGAATGGCTGTACTCATTCCTAAGACAAACTTCCAACTGATTTTAGGCAGAGGATTAGCATAGCAAGAAAACAGAATGAAGAACCTTGATCTGAGGAAGGTTGGCCACTCATTTTTAATGAAATCATTGTGAATGGATGCTCTCATCTCTTTGAAGTAGCACCTGAATGCAGTATGTTGAATTGGGCTTCAGACCTGGTTTATAGCCATGCCAGTCCAGCTTCTGTGGATGGCAGCTGCTTCTTGGTGGTTCTGAGCTCAAAAGACTGCACAGACAAGGAAATACAGCAACTTGATTGCAGATTTAGGCTAAATTCCCGAGCCCTATTTGCAGAAGTTGTTATTTTGGAAGAGGGTTAAAATAGTGTAATCAGGATGCTTGGACACATGTTCTTTAGGACACAACTCCTTGATTAGATGGTTAGACACAGGTATTAGTCACAGTTCCTTTGTGAAACATTTTTGGGGAAATATACTATACTCAGCTGCTTCCAGGTGACTGTGGATCTGCTGCAGAAGCTCCAGAAATAGTAATTTTTAATTTGTGAGAATTCAGCTAAGTAGCTTTCATTCTATTTCTATAGCACCCAAACAAGTGTTTTGTAAGGTAATTTGTATGTTTCATTTTCATCAATTTTTATTTGGTTAATGGCTAGAAAGGCCCATATTTTTTACCCACTTCATGTTTGATGGTTTGAATTTAAAATAAAGCCACATACTTGACCTGTTCTAATTAATCAGCATTAATGAATGTTTTAAAAGTATGAGCCACAGCTAAATATGTGGATAGATGTCAAAAACCTGAATATAATAGTTGCTATGGAATTCAGGAATTTCTAAAGCAACTAGCAATGCATTTCTTGAGTCTTTCTTAAAATCTGTATTTTTTTACTCATTACCTATGACTTATAACAAAAGTAGAAGACATTGATGAAAAGCTTGTAATACCATCTAATAAAGTATTTTTGTTTATTTACAGTGCCAAGAATACAGTGCAAATACGTTACTGTATTTTTTGATGGAGGGAATATATGTAATTTTCTTAAAGTAGATTACCAGAGTTTGTTTCTTATTTCAAACATGAATTTTCCTTGTCTGTTTTCTGGCACCCATAGACCCTCTATGTCTAACAAAGTATTCATAAAGTGTTTAAAATTTTTTGCAGGATGTTTGCCCTAACATTAAACTAACATAAATCTTGAAACCTGTTTTCTAAAAAACCTTTGAGGAGTTAGGTTTTGTTTAGGTGAGGTTTTCTTTCTCTCTCTTCCTCTTTTCTTTTTCTTTTTTTATTTTTTTGTTAAACTCCATCTTTTGGACTGCATCTGTCCATGTTTAATGGTCAGTATTAGCATTTTGAGCTACAACAGCCTGCACAATCTGTGCAACATCCCTGGCTTGTGCTGTCCTCCCATATAAAAAAAAAAAGATACTGTGTATGTCTTTTTTAAGACTTACAACACACACTGCATTTTACTCTTTTTAAAATAACATCTGGGAAACCGAGAAGCTTCTTTTGAAGGATTACATTACAGCTTTGATTTTTATTTATAAAACATAAAGGACTAATATATATCAGTTAGGACATTTTGCTTCCAAAGTGCATTGTAGCAAAATAATTGGAAGGCAGTTGTGGTGTGAAATATATGACAGCTTTACAGGACATAAAAAGCAGCTTTTTCTTTGTAATAGTGTAATTGCCTTAAACCCCACAATCATAATTGTTATCAAAAAATAATCCCAAGGAAAGGCTAATATAAGGTGAGCAGACTATTATAAGAGCTCTAATACACTCAATTCCTTGAACAGCAAATGCAGCCCCTCAATCTCCCAGTGCTTTTAGTGTCAGTCAGAGAGCACTCAGTCATTTCTGTGCATCAAGCCTGCAGTATTGATTTTTCCACTGACTGAAACAGCCATATAAGCATAAATTTTGCATGAGGCTTTCACTTTGTAGACTCTCCTTTGGTCAGATGACACATGATGTGAACATGAAGACTGTATAATAACAATGCATGGTCAACCTGCAGGCATTAAAGCGTGGTCTCTCACAGCTTTGAAGGACAAAAGCTGGAATGGTGCATCTCTGGTGTGATAGAAAACAAATATCATTTCCATCTTGGCAGCCTGCATTCAATTTTATACTCTCTCTCTCTCCCCCCTCCTGCACTTTCACGTTCCCCTTTTAGAGAGGAAAGGCACACGCACGCACACACAAACACGTACAGACATAAAGTATACTTATCACTGATATCCAGTCCAGATAAAAATCAGCTCTATGGAAAAGCAAAGCTGTGATAATAACTGTGCATCAAACTTGAACCCTTTGCTGTACTTGCCTTCCGCTTTTCTCTGGTGGTGGTGTGATGTTTTGTTTTATAGTTGATGCCGTTTCTTTTAAGTCAGCCCTTGAGACTAAATATTGTACAACAGTGTTTGATAACATCTTGTATCATGCTGAAAAACCCTTATCTAAAGATTCGGCCTTCTGATAGACAGGCAGGAGTGAAAACATTCCTTAATAGCAACCTTGCTTTCATCTTATTGCTGCCCTGTTGAAGTTCCCCTGCTCATTAATATTCCCACAGTCATTCTTTCTCTCTCTCTTTCCCCCCCTTTTATTGTTTAAATGTTTAGTGCAAAATACGTTCATCCTGTTACGGGATCATGTCAATGGAACGAGACAGAGGAGTAATCCTAACCAGCCTGAGTCTGATGGAACAGTACAAGGAGTAATTTCTCACAAAGAACTGCAGCAGTGCATTAACTATTCGTTAAAGTGCATTAAACAGCAGGCAGTTGATGTAATTAATTTATAATATAATGCAACGCAACCTCTTAAAATTAAGTTGACTTGACCCAGAGGAAAATTTATCTGTAAGCAAAAAAGCTCACTGGTAAGCCAGTTTTAGTCAGTGAAAATGAGAGAGTTGTTTCATCCTAACTAAAAATCACAGGAGGAGAGCGAGCCCTACTGTAATGAATAATTGCGAATGAATGCTCTTTTCATTTTGTAAAAGGATCCCAACATAATCATTGCGTGGCGACATGATTATCCCAGCAACAACAGATGTTAAAAAAACTGCTTCTGTTTCTATTTATGCAGAATCCAGATAGATGTTTAATGTTTAAATAGTAGGAGTTATTCTGTAGTACAGGCAGATTGGACTTCAGAGCTTTAAAAGAAGACAGTCATATTTTTTCATTTGAAAATTCTCTGCCGGGAAAAAAAAAAAGCTTGACCTCTCTGGTCAGAGGGACTATTTTAGATTTGTTTTCTTCCTCCTCACCCAACTCTGCCTCTCTCCTCTCCTGAGGTTACAATAACATACTGATCTGAATGCAGTGACTGTGTACATGCTGCCATTCCCTAACAGGCAGAGTTGTGGGCAGGGCAGACTATTGCATTTATTTCAAGTTGAGCATATCTCAGAAGGTGTGGCTGGGGGTGTCTTTTGTCCTGTTTCCGTTTTTAACCAAAGGAATTACACTATTACAGTGAATTGTTTTCTCTGAAATGAGCTTTTTTCCAGAAGAGCAATAAGCATGATGCCACTTTGCATACATGAGCTTTTACTACAGATGCTTGTAGTAGATTAGGAGTAGACTACAAGAATACAAGAAACACAGGTTTAGGAGAAGAGTGTGTTTGGGATTTTGAGTAGTCCTGGGAGTTAGGGGCAGGTTCACAAGCGTCCTTAGATACAAATAGATCTATATATTGTAGTTCACACTCCAAAGATCTGGTTAGATGAGAAAAGCATTAAAAGTTGTACTGAAAAAAAGAACCCATTCTGCCAGTTTTAAAAGAGAATTGCAGGATGATTATAGAGGTAGAAACAATTCTCAAATGTGACTAAAGTTTGGCTTTTAAATAAATCTTTGAATTCATTGGCAGCTTTTAAAAGGGCCCTATGCAAAGATATTTTCATTTTCTTGGTGGAAGCCGTGGCCACTGAGCGTTTTTGAAGGCTGGCTTTTAGACACAAATATAAAGATTTAGAAAAGGGGAGGGGGCATTTTTTAAGAAATTGGCCAAGCAAAAAGCTAAAATGAGTTAGGTCGTGTCCCTGCATCTGCTGTAGGAAGTCTGTGGAAAAATCAAAGTACCATTAAAAAAGAAAACTTAGAAGACAAAGACTGTTTGCCTAGCTCTGCAGATGTGGGCTGAGTTTTCTATCTTCCCCCACTTAAACTACCAGCCTAAATCCAATATAGGCAACAGGTCCCTTTTTTTAGGAAACCCCTGGCGGCACGTTGAGCAGGGTTAACTCTCCTGAAAAACACCTTTTAGTTAGACTAGCTCAGCAGGTTACCACCTGAACGCTGTCACCCTCCCTAATGTCATAAATCGAGCCAGCTTTAGTTCTGAAGGGTGGAAATCTGTGTCCTTTTGTGAATGCAGGGTTTCCAAGAGCAGAACTCAGGCTTCCTGCGTGTTGCGGTGGCTGCTGCTCCTGGAGGCTCCCAGGGACTCTGGGTTATGAGTCTCTTCAGGAGATGGGGAAGAGGCAGAAGCAGAGGTATGTGAGGAGGCTGTTGTTGGGGTTTTTTTAAGTTGTACGACCAGGTGAATAGCTTCCACGCTGTGGCCCTCGTACCAGCAAACACAGTTCAGGTGAAAACAGAGAAAATACGGATGCTTTAACAAATGCAAGATGAGATTTGGGTCCTCTCTGAATCCAACTGAAATCCTAGCACCCAGATGCCTATTTCCTGTGATCCTGTTTAGATAACTATATGTTTTCTCCTCTGTATGTTGTGGCCTTTCCCTTTCCATGCACCTGTTTAGACAGAGCCGAGCTATTTCATTGTGTTGCAGAGTAACGGTGATTGCTGTCCGAGAGAAACTGTTACATGATGGAAGCAAACTCTAAATAGTCTAATTATTAAATTGCCTCTTGGTTGACTGAATGAAAGGTGGCTTTCAGGAACCTGGTGCTATTCTTTATACCAGCAGAGGTTACTCTCAGATTTATTGGTATTTGGGAAGCACTTAAGAGCAATAGTTCATATATTGTAAAATCGGAAACAACTGCATAGACATTTTTAAATTTGTGATGTTAATCACTGGTGAGAAGAGATAAGTCCTAGAGCTACATCCTTTTACACAAATATTTGATTGATTTGATGATATCTCTAGCTCTACCTATTCCTAGACCTGTACCTAGAGAGGAATATCTCTCTAGAAAGGTATACTCAAACACTCTTAATCATGCAAACGCTTACATAAGTATCTAATATTAAGGAGAGAGGCAGTCCTATTGAGTCTTGCTGAGAAAAAATATTTATAGAGGCTGGGGTGAAATTGCCAAGTCAGTGGTTTTCTGAATTACCCAAGTACAGTTAAGCAGGAATGGGGGTAGGGAATTACATTTTAGTGTTTGACATTAAAATAGTCAACATAAAACAAGCCTATTGTTGAATTGATTCAGAAACAAAGAGTATCTGTTGAAGTACTGTAACTATTTTTTCCTTGTTTTCTACTGCCTGATTTGAAACTATTAATTAATTTATGGGAACTTTAATTGTGCAGTGTGTTGCTAAGCACTTTTAATTTCCCTAAACTTTGCATTTTGGTGTAGAGGAATTAATGTGCAGCCCCCACACAATATTATTCTTTCAAAACAAATGTTGTTTATACGACTTGTAAAATGGGTGGGGGGAAAAAAAAGGAAAAAAAAAAAAAAGAATGAACAAAACTGGTCTGATGAGGAGGAAGGACAAGCAGCATAGGTTCTCTGAAAATGTAGATGGTAGGACTTGTGGAAAAAAATCAAAATATTTTTAATAATAAAGGGAAATATTCCTATAAGATGAAAAGCTGCTTGGAAAAATGGTGGGAAATTTTGCAAGGGTGAGAAAGCAGTGAGGGGAAGAGAGAAGATGGTAGTTAGCTCTTGTAGAAAGACAGCACGGAGTAGTAAAAGTCACTTTAAAGAAGGTAATTCAAGGGGAAGTGTGCCTATATACCTTTTTTTTTGCTCTACATTTCTCTCAGGAAAGAAAGATCTTTCCTATCTTGCTCCTCAGAGGTGCTGGCAGATGAGTGCTTTGGGATAATTTATGCATATAATGCCTGCACTTGTGAATAATTTGTACTTCTGCTCAACTGTTCACAGTTCATAAACATGAAATTAAGATAATTTATTTTCTGTTACCTTCTCCAGTGTAAAGAAAGTCTTGGTTAGCATTTGGCTACTTCTGTTTGAGTACCTGGTTTGCAGGTGCTCCTTAGCCTGGAATAATGATCAACATGGAAATCCACCAAATCTTTAAAGCAAGAGTAAAGGGAACAGGTTTCAGAAAAGGTAGGTTGGAGGAATTGTGTAAGATGGAACCAAAGCCTACTGAAATGAAGAGGGATTAAATCAGATTTGTAATGATGGGGCTAGAACTTCATCTTATATAAATTGGTGAAGTTTTCTCTGTAACAGCTGAGAGCCTGGTGTACAGAGTTAGAGTTGCAAGAAAAATCTCAGACCACCAAACTATAGATTAAATATTATATGATGAAGTTCATAGTTTGATCCAAACCGTAACAGTATCCTCAAGTACAGTTAGATATAGACACTGGTGAAATTGTGATCCCAAGTCAGTGTAAATCCAAAATAGGTCCATTGACTTCAGCAGCGCTCCTGTGCCTTGGAGCAATGTGAATGAGGAGAGATTTTAGCCAATACCTGAGCAAATAAGCAAGAGGGGTCATAGCACTCATCTCCTACCTATAGAAAATGCTATAAAGTTCAAAAATAGCAAGAAATTTATGTCAAAGGCATAATTTTACTGAAACAGGAATCAGGACATTCCAGGTATACAGGTATAGTTAGTACCTGAGAAGACTGATAAATCACCAACCTCAAAACCCAAATGTACTGTCCAAACAGAATAAACAGTGTTATATTTCTTACTATGTGCTGCAAGATAAAGAGGTCTTAAAAATTATATTTTTATGAAACTCCATGAAGGTATAGAAGGGAGAAAAGTATTAAAGAGAGACACAATTAAATTAAAAGTCCAGAATTACAGAATTCCTCATCAAATCTTCTTCAGAGTCTAATGAATCATTCAATTCCTTTTCATTCATCTTTTCTAGTTCTCTCCTCCGGGCATTTGAAATTGCTTTGCATCGTCATAGTCATAAAAAAGAAATTTATGTCCCTCAGAAAGGATACGCAGTTTTGCAGGAAGTAATATAGACATGTCCAATTTAAGATCAGCATAGTCCACCTTCAAAGAAATAAGTCTTTTCCAGCAAGCCTGAGTGGCTTTAGCAATATCTGGCTAAGGAGATATATGCTTAGACAGAGCCTCTTTCCCTTGTGCCAAGTTTAAAATTCATCTTCCCACCTCAGCATTAGAGGGAATACCTGACTGAGGTGCAGGAGTGAATTCTCGAGGTGTTTTTCTCCTTTGCTAGGAGCACTGAGAAGGACAGGGGAGTGCCAGAACTGAAATTGGAGGTGAGCATTACATGTATCCTCTAGTAAAAATTCTGCTTCAGGATGTCTGGAGATGGCTCCTCCAGAAGGGAGTTGGTATCGCTGCAGCCGTTTCTGGGGTTGAAAAATCTAGCAGCCCTGCATTGTGTGTTGAAAGAGAGCTGAAATTTCCAAGTCAGTTTACAGGATACAAATGCCTCCGTTCTTCCCACCGAACTCCACCTGAGACACGTATTCTGGGAACGTGATCCCCCTCAGTGCCATCTGGAGTTCATGCACACAGAGGGGCACCTGCAGAAACTGAATAAGCTGATTTAGTCACTCGCAAGAGGTGCCTGTAATTTTGCTCTCTAAGTTAAACTGAGGTGCACAGATTTAGATGGGTGAATTTGGCCTCAAGTGTCAACATCTATTTTAGCAATATTTTTACTGAGTACAAAGTTAGCCATTCCTTTTGTGCAAAATGTCTTCTTCCCAAAGCTCTTAGAAGCCTTTGGATATAGGAAAATAAGGATGGTGAAGTGAAAGCCAAAATCTCCAAATGCCTCAAGTTTTAGGTGACCAGCCTGAGATATGCCTCAAGTTGCAAGTACCTCTGAAATATTTGTGGTCATAGACGTACTACTAACTAAGTTGAGAGTATAATTTTGGGTCCAAATACTGTGCCGTGCGCTGGAACCACTGGTGCTTTCTTCCAACAGGTTATTTTTTCTGTTCCAAGCGAGCAGCAGGGAGGAGTATGCAAGTGAAGTATGTATGTATTTCCAGGTGTATCATTCTGAGTGCTTTAAAATCCTGCAGAATAGTCATCCCATAAGCAGTAATGTGGTTGAGGTAATTTCACCACCGCCATCTGATTTTTCAAGGAAGTGTATGGATTGTTGTATTTGGTCTTATAATACCACAAATGCTGAGCCCACATCTAGCTGGCAAAGACAGCTGCCTTCACAGATCTTAACTAAGGCTTGGTCACTTGGGAAGGTGATGCCGAGTTGGTTGGTTTTTTTACTGATAGTGATTTTTGTCTCCTGCTTACTTCCCCCACCTGCTGCTTCACAGCAGTTCCCATGAGTTAACTTTGTCCAGTGCGTCTTTTCTGAGAGGAACAACTTAATTGTTTCACACACTGCAGAAACAAGACATCCCTGAAGCAGGGAAGGAAGGGTAAAGAACTGCCTTAATGTGAGTAGACCGGTATGCGAAGCAGGACATACTGATTTCCTTGACTGCTTCCACTTTTTAATTTCCCAAACTTGATTTGATCACTAGACAGACTGTAGATAAGGCAGAAAATGGTAGAGAATCCTAAAGCCTGATGCAACTAGGATTTGTTTGACTCTTCCACAGAGTTGTAGTGTAATTTGGATCTGACCAAGCTTAGATATCTGCTAATTGGGAATGTTTTGTCCTGTTCCTTTTGACTTCTCATTGACACTGAGTGCTGTGAAGAGTCCATCAGTTTCACACTAACACTAACCACCTCTCTGAGATTAAAATACACCCAGTCACATACACATGAACAATCCCACCCTCACATCCATAAGAATGCCTCAAAAAGTCCAGTGAATGCAGTTCCAGTGAAAGATTTATTTGGTTTCAGGGGGAAAAGCTATTTTTCAACAACATGAAATAATAGTTAGTTTTTATTCAAAAGTATATTTCATCTTTAACATTTTTTTTCACTTGAGCAGTTTGCTAATGACCACTCATTTCTTCATAAAAAATTACTCCACTACATCTTACAGAATGTGTATTTAAAAAGGCATTGATAAATTGAAGGGAGTTCAAGGAAGAGAATCAAAAATGATTAAAGTGCTGCAGGTATTGACTTATGACTGAAGATTAAAATAATTGAATGTGTGTGGGCTTGCTAAACAGTTCCTGCACCTTCGTTCTCAAAAAGTAGGTTTCATTCTCTTTAATTCAAGTTTTATAATTGAGAAAATTCTCAGGAAGAATGATCCAATTGTACAGTGGAAAGACGTTTCAATTTAAAGACTCAAAATTTGTTTCTCCCATAGCTACTTGTCCTGCAAAATTTCTTCCTTCTTAAATATTCTCAGTCCTATCAATTAAGTATTTTCAGGATAAACAACTACATAACCTTAGTAAGCATGACAGAACTTAGCCTATTAAAAGTAAGCTTTGGAGAAATTTTTTATTTAAATACATCTTAGGTGTGTGACAGAGAAGATTCAACTCATCAGATTAAGACAGCATTTAGAACTGAATAACAGTTTGTGTTTGGTTCTGACTGGATTTGGTGTCATGATGTGACTCACCTTTGTTGATTAAAAAAAAAAAAAAGAAATCATATTATTCTATCTGTATTCTACAGATAAAAGTAAACAAGAGCAAACCAGCTGCAAACACCATCCTCAGCTTATTGTTTCCCTTCTTTGCAACTTTAGTTCTCTGTTACGAAGCCACTATCTTCTGAGGGGCAAGAAGAAATCTTGGAAAAGGGATTTATAATTTTCAGCTCTGAGTAAGAGCCCTTTTAGATTGATAATAGTATTTGTGGAGATGCCTCTTAATTATTAGCAGAGACACCCCAAATTATCTTGATGGCTCTATTAGTCCTCCATCTCACCACATCCCAGAGTATGTGGACATTAAGTAAGTAAAAGAGACTTGTGAGGGCCATGAGGAGTTTTGCAGTGAGGTGGGATATCAAAACCAGTTTACTAGAAAGAACTGTTAAAATGTCAGCAATTGTTAGAAAGAAATAGAGCAAAATAATCTTTTCAGATACATTGTTGGCCCACGTGCTGGGCGTCTTACCCAGTTTTTGGTATCTGACCCCAGACATAGGACATAAGAGAAGTAGGAAGACCCAGAGGAGGGTAACCAAGATGTTCAGAAGTGAATGCCAGGCTTTAGACAAGGGCAAAGTAAATGGATTAGTCATCTTCACTTTTAAAAGAGAAAACAGAGAGTGAGGTATAGGAGGTTGCAAGTCATGAATTGCATAGAGCAACTAAATAGGAAAGAGTTATTAAGCACAGGCTGCCCCTTGAAATTGTCAGAGAATAGCTTCAAAGCAAGCAAAAGGACATACTTTTTCTCACAGTGTGTAATTTAATTGAGGAACTTTGTAGCCACAGGGAGCTGTGGAAGCAAAAAGTATAAATGAGTTCAGAATGGGACTAGATACGTTAATGAAGTATTGGCTCGGTGGTTTTTCATAGTAATTAAATTCTGTGGTTTAGATGTGACCTCCGGCTGAGGAAGTCCCTCGACTGCTGATTTCTGGATCCTGTGGTAATGTGCTGAGGGAAGGATCACTCTAACAGTGCCCTCAAACGTTCTAAAAGTCTGCCAGCAGCCATAGTTGGAGACTGCACACCACGTTAAATAGCTCTGACGCCATATGGTAAATCTTACACTTCTGTGGAACAAAAGATCCTGACTCCTTTTCCTGGACTCCCATCCACACATGCTTTTATCCCTTACATGAGTATCCTGAGGGGGACAGATTCTGCATCACACCTTAGAGAGGGAAATTTGTATCAGTAATAGCGATATAAAAATGTGCCTTGGCACATTATGTCTCAGGTGGATTTCTGAGATACAGCTATGTATTTTTCCTCCCTAACGTTATGATTTACTATAGTATCCAGGGATCCCACCCATCAATAAGGATATTGTGATAACTCTTAGTAAGAGACTTTTCTTGCCCTGGCAAAGAAATTACAAAACTATTCCAGTACAATGCTTTGAGGACCCCATCTTTATCATGTGTTTTTTTCTTTTATTTTCTTGTCATTTAAATTTGTTTCTGCTTCTGAAAGGCTGGTATTTCTCCCAAAGTGTAAATGGTTTCCAAAATGGTTCTATCTGTCTGTTAGAGAATACAAACTAAATAGGTCTTTCCCATGCTATAGTGTTTTTATTGACTGATAAAAACTTTCTGTAGACAGGTTACTGTGTTTTCCTTCCCTTAGATTTCTTCCCATCATAATAGATGTTCTGGTGCAGAACACAAGATGGACAAGAAGAGTTCCCTTATTGTGTTGG
Organism: Scolopax minor; assembly: GCA_028566535.1. Lineage (NCBI taxonomy): Eukaryota > Metazoa > Chordata > Aves > Charadriiformes > Scolopacidae > Scolopax > Scolopax minor. The sequence goes on from JAOXNG010000012.1 coordinate 52,526,968, forward strand.
GTCTTCATAAATCATATTTTTTTCCCTGTCCTGTTTCAGACATCTCCTGTAACTCCTGGTCTTTAAGTGTATTTGTTTTACATAATATGAAATATAAATCAAAGAACTGAAGACAACAGACACACTAACACCTATTATAAATATATTTCAGGGCGTATTGTTCTTTTCCTGTTGTAACACTCTAAATCCACACCTCTTTTTGCTGTTTGTTGTCATCTTTCACTGTGTATGTCTAATTTAGACTGTAAGCACCCCAGGGCAGGGTCATTCTAGTTCTCTGTAAAGCATCGGGTTCACCTGTGGTGATGTATAAATAATAATAAATAAAAAATGCTGAGCCACATCATTCACATGGGAAAAGGTGTCGAAATGGATCCAAGCAAGGACTTTTTGATTAATAACTCCCACACCTCTTATTTGCGTTCATGGTAACTTTGTGGAAAATAAGATGCACACCTGAATAAACAGAAGGATTTGGTTGGAGGTTAGTTTTGTTTGTTTGGGGTTTTTTTATTTGTTTGGATCTTAAGATATAATAATCTAAGTGTTTGGAACAAATTCAGAGCTTGAGGCTGCTTACTGTACTATCCTGTTTATCCATCAAGAGGGGATCTTGGAGGAAATAATAGAAAGCTAATACTGTAAACAACTAAAGCATGGGAATGAAATGTTTCTGAACCAGCGCTGTGTTTTGTAGAAGATACATCTCTGCCAGTAGGAGAAGTGTGGTTTTATTACCCTGCTGGAAAAGATGCGTTTTCTTCAGTGAGACCACAAAAATGCAGCAGCTGCTGCTCTGTAGTGTCCCGGTGGCCACCAGACCCTGTACCTGTTATGTCACCTCCCTAAGCCAGGGCATACTTGGTTGCCAAGTACTGGGTTGACTTGCCGTCAGCACGGTAAAGGCTGTCTTCCCATGTTTGCACAAAGATGCGATAGCTAATGCATATTAATGCTCTAAGAGTAAAACAAACAAACAAACAGAAAGTGCAAACATAAAATGCAAGAAGAAAACCACAGTCCCACATCTGTGTTGAGGCATTTAACTTAATTCCAGGAAGGACATGGACCTGTAGGAATGGGTCCAGCCGAGGGCCACAATGATGATCATATAAGGACAGGCTGAGAGAGCTGGGGTTGTTCAGCCTGGAGAAGAGAAGGCTCCAGGGAGATCTTATAGCAACCTTTCAATGTCTGAAGGGAGCCTATAGGAGAGCTGGAGAGGGACTGTTTACAAGGAAGTGTAGAGACGGGACAAGGGGAAACAGTTTTAAATTGGAAGAGGGGAGATTTAGATTAGACACCAAAAAGAAATTCTTTACAGTGAGGGTGGTGAGGCACTGGAACAGGTTGC
>JAOXNG010000012.1:52532498-52542640 GCA_028566535.1 Scolopax minor
AAAGCTAATGGCCCGCAGAGGATCGGTTGAATTTCCAGTCCTCTCCCTGAAATATAATGAATAGCACTCTTCTTCTTATATCATTTCAAAGGTGTCTCCAAGCTGTATATTTTTGACCAGACTCTGTATGCAGACTTTCTATTTTAAATGCCATTAGTGTAACTATCTGCTGCTACATGGAGGACAGAAATTAAAGTCAAGCTATTTCAGCGTCAGTAACACCATTATCCCGAGCCGTGCTTTAATTGCTGAACAGTCCTCAGGGTGCTAATGTCTGTGTCTTGTTGCTTCAGGACTTTGGGAAGAGCTTCTTGCGAGTAGGTGTCTCTCTGACAATGAGAAGTACGGCCATTGTGCTGGCTGCATTGAGATTTTAATGGAAGACAGTGTTGCTCTTTACATTCACCCTTGTTGACTTTGCATTGAAACCAACGGGAGCTTTGTTGGCTGGGTTCAGGATCAAGTCTTAGTACCTAACAAATGCGTGTGTTATTGCACGCTGAAGATTACTTTAGATTCGTTTCCAAGGTACCAGCAGTCAGAAGGACCAAAAACTATTTTAAAAACACCAAGAGTGGGTTGGTGATTAATGAGGAATTTATTTTATTTTGCAGTGTCTCTTATTTAACCGAATGCCTCTGGAGACATCCTTTAAACAGCAAGGCACTATCTTAGACTAGTATGGTAGATTTTCATCTCACGTTGACTCCATTAAAGTAAGCTTCTATAAACAGACATCAATTACAACCAGTTTAAAGGGTTTTAAAATGTAATCCAGCAGTGCCGCTTAACTAAATGAATCCTGAGAACTGATCTCCAGTGAATTAATAGAACAGTGTGTGGAGAGCTCACTATGAATCTGAGTTAATGACTGGAGAAGATCAAATTAATTACAACTGTCTCTGAGGACCTGCAGGGAAGAACTCCCCCAGATCAGCTAAGGTTTGATTAACTCTTCAGGTACCAAATAGAGATTTTCTACAAGTCATTTTTAAGTAATTGCTGTTAAGACAATAGAGTGAGGCAGCCTGGTATTTCTCAGGTGGCGTGCAACCACTCTGAGAAGTGATTGTGTTGAATTTTACTGCAAATTTCAATTTTCAATTAAGAAAATAGGGCTAAGTAATTTCTTCTTTCTTCCAGCTCTTTGATTAATTGAGGAATTTATATAAAATATTGATGCTAATATCATGCTAAAATTATAACAAACTCACTATATATATGGCATTTTCTGTACATGCTAATATAGCAACTGCTGGGATGATAGGATCCTGTTTTGGATAAACATACATGATTCAATCACTAAGGTCCCTCTGAGTTTTTGAATAGGATGATGATAATAATGATTATTGCTAATCAGTACTCCTGCTGCTATCATTTAGGCAATTTTATTTGATGTTATAATGTCAAAGAAGGTGTGATTACTGAATTAATTAGCAAAATAATAAGATACAACCATTGACTTAAAGCAAGGCCATGCTGATGCAGTTATGAGGACAGGAAGGCATAGTGGTCTATTTAAATGGACCCAGTTCTGAGAAAACAGATTAGGTTAAGAAAAAAATCAAAGTCCTTACTAATAGTAATTGGCCATCTCCGAGGACATGTTCATAGGCATTGGTCTAAAGTTCATCTTCTAAGAGACAAACTCCTTCTTGAGCTTTCTCTTCTTATCCTCCCCACTCAGTACAGCAAACATGTTCTGTAGACCTGGAAACTGAGCACCCTTTGCGAGGGGCAGAGCAGCCCAAAGTATTGCAAGAGTCGTCCAGGGCACACTAATATGGCATATCCCCTGGAATCCCAACCCCATGGCAAACTTCTCTTAGGTTTCTCTACAGAGACTGAGAAGACATGTACAACTGGAAAGAGATCTCTTTCTTTGCAGAAATACACACATATTTGCAGGAGGCAGCATAGAAGCATGCCTTCAGCCTGTGAACCACATTAGCAGCCTGTAATGGCAACTGGCCATTAAAGAGTATGCTGTTTGCTTTTATATTCAGTTCTTGGGTTTTTTTCCCTGCAAAACTGTAACAATAAAATCCTGCAAAGCATTCAACTTTACATTAGGAGGGTAATGGGGGGGCTGTCAAGCAGGAGAGCAAGGCAAGATGGACAACAGATAATTATCAGGAACCTATAATGAAGAGGATACATTCACTAAAAAAAGAAGGAGCTAATCAGCTCCTGAACTGTTAAGCAGCATTTATAGTAGGAATAAGAGGAAGCAATACACACAATTAAGTCAATGATATATCTTCACATTCAGGAATAGGCAAGTCACCCAATCCTGTCTGCCTCATCCCGTAACTGAAGCTCCAGAAAGAATTTAGAGAAAAAGAAGTGATGTGATAGGTTTCAGCAATTTTCTAAGCTCTTCATAAAGATGGTGAATTTGGTGTATAATAGCGTGATGGTTACTCTGAAATCAATGGAAAAAAACTCTTTCCTGTGAAGTGAATACAGTGATTCAACAAGGAGAGCCCCAAACCAGCCTCAACGGCCTGATTTCCAAAGACTGACATCAATAATCTTTCCTCTGGATTTGAGTTCTTTCATAGAATCTATATAGCAAATAGAAAATCCACAATGTTATTTTTTGAGACTTGTTTTTTTCCACTCTAAAATGTTGCTTGTAATGCATTTTGTCATTGAGTGCACATAACATATACTGTTTTATCACCTCTACTGTTTTATCTAGAAAAAATACTTTACAGTCCAGTTTCTTTTATAATTTCAGGTGTTTAGAACTAAGAGTCATTAGTTTGTCCAAAATGTTCTTACTTTTTACCCAACAGACATGAGTTAAGCTGTTTCTTTCCCTTCTTTCAGATGGAAAAATCTACTGTTTACCAGAGATCTCTTTTACAGTGGCTTTCATTACTTTTATGTAATAAAGCCACTTTATTTCCTGATTGTATATACTTAGAAATCAGCTGCTACCTCAAGGGATCTTTTAATGAAATCAAATTGTTTCACTCACTCTTTGCTTGGTTTTGTTTCAGATGAATTAAAATCAAGCTCTTTCAGTGTGTCACTGAGCTTTCTCTAATAATTTTAGCAGCTCTTCTCCACAGCTCTTCTATTCAGCAAGAACTTTTGAAAAACTTTTTTCTTTGGTTACTGGGACTTCATACAGTGCTCCAGAGTGTTTCTCACTGGTGGCTTCAACACAGCAGTGATGTTGCTCTTGTCTTCTCCAGCAGTTCTTTGGGATCAGAACCTCTCATTAAAGTCAGAAGCTTTAGGTTGCAAGAGATACTTCTCCATTTGGAGATTTGTCCTCTTACCTTGTCCATTGGTCTATCACTGTGCATTTTGTAGTGTCTTAAATGGATTTGGACCCAGTTTAGAAGGTGTGTCAGGTTACTTGTTATGACTGCCCAGTTCCTCTCAGTATTTGCCGTTTTGATGTAGTGATTATATATTTACTTGTTCTATGAAAATATTAGATGTTATGAGAGAAAACGTAAACCCCTTTGGGCATTGCAGCGGTCGTATTCTTCTGTGTCTACTTCTGATCCCTGCAGAGACTGTTAAAAATACCCCTTTCAGAGAATTATGCCCGAGTGTCAAGCTGTCAGTTAGCTAGTTCTTAATCCATTTGACATGTACTATATTGTTATGGTATACGCCTGATTTTCTAAAAAGGAAGTCTAAGGAGTTCATGTCATCGCAATTTCTTTGTCCAACAAACTTGTAGTTCTCTTGAAGACTGTAGTCAGACTTGTCCAACTGAGCTTGTTTTTCATAAAGTCACATTGAGTGGCACTATTTATATTCCTATTTCTTAGTTGAGAATCCATACCATCATTTTAATTATTTTTCTTGTGACTGAAGTTAGGTTAGCATCTTTCGTATTGACAGAACAGTTCTTTTTTTCTGTTTAATTTTAATCAACTTTGTCTAATAGTGGGCCTGTTTTTTTTTTTTACTTCTAATATACCTTTAAAATCATGTTATTGTTGCTGCTTTTAAGCCTGTCATAATTTTTCCTGGTTATTTTCGTTTATCACACTAACTATTTTACAAAATAAGCTTTTATATTACATCAGTTGCTTCCTTTTATTTTTTCCTATTGGATAGATGTTTTGGTTTTTAATTGTTCTTCTCTTTGATTTTCTACTAAACAGGGAATTTTAGTCAAAACTATCCTCTTTTCTAAATTATGCCTGTTTGGTATCAGATAGTGTTTTCATCATATTTTTGCCATATGCTTTTATCTTGTAGCTTTTCAGTTATTTCTCTTTTGAATCCTCAGAGGACTTCAGTCCTCTATATGACATTAGGAATCTGATGAACCTAATCTGGACATGATCTTTGGTCCCTCATCATTCACCAGCATGATGTCCAGATGTTAATTCATCTTCACCGGTCATTAAAAGGTCCAAACTGAGGTTACTGCTTTTTAGGTGAAATATATTTTGCTTCCAGGAATCATCTGCTTGTTTTAGAAACTGTGATTGTTTGTTGGTTTGGGGTTTTTTTCGCACTAAGTAGCTATAGAAGTTTATCCCCAAACTTGTCTCTTCTTCCATCCATCCCCTCCCTCAACAAAAGCATCGTGCCATGACTTTATTTTAGACTCCTAACAAGGAGTCTAAAATTTTATTTTTTATTTACAGATTCCTACCAAGGCTTTTATAATGAGCAAATGATCTACATTGTGTTGAGATTAAAGGTAGAAGGAAATTGTAGTTGAAGTTAAGCACTTTCTGAACATTTTACTATTTATGTTACATCATTTGAAACAATTCAGCATGTGCTGATGTTTGATTGTGATTCAGGCCCCAGTATCACTTAACTATGGATTTAATTGTGTTTCTCTAATGACATCACAATTATGATGAAGACTAATACTAGTTAAATACAAAGCTTCCACAGTGTATTTTTCCCAAGTGCAAGTATAATCTCTGTTGCTTCTCTTTTGCTTGTCATTATTAGTTATTTGTGTTACACTGCATTGGTTTGTAAAGCACTTTAGGACCTTTGCACTGCGCCAAACAAAGAGCAAGGATTGAGATTCCATAAATTTAAAGGAAGAGGCGTCCTTACTGTTTTGAAACCATAGCAACTTTAGCAGCTCCAGAGAAAAAGCCACAGATTTGTACAGTACAGTTCATATGGTAGTTGGAGTAAGTGGTTGACCTTTCTGGAGGATTATAGAAGGAAGGACTCAGAGTAAGGTATGGACCATCTCATTTGTAGCTTCACGGAGTGGGGAGTGTTTAGGAGAGAAAGCAGGAAACCTGGTGGACAACAATCACTAGATAACTGATCCAATACCAGGGTAGGTGACTAGAAGGTGAGAGGCCAGAACTAGGAGGCTAAAGAAAAGGCTAAAAAAAGAAAAGATTGCCAGATGGCAAGAGTTGAATAGAGGGTACTGGAGAAAAATAAGTTTAACATTATAGTCAAGCACAAGGAGAGATTTGAAAATAATGAGGAGAGACGTGAACTTGGTGTGGAAGTGGGAAGGTGAAGTGAGATGATTCGTCACAGGGGAGAGTTACAGTAGCTGATTTTGGAGCATCTTTCTGAAATGGAGGGAAAAGAAACAGAATGAAGCAGTCCAGCAAGTAGGTATGCGTAGTCGGAAAGGCAGAGAGATGAGAAAGGTGCTTTTGCCCAGTAAGGATGAAAGGAAATTATGAAGGTCAGTCATAAATAAAATCTTCTTGCCAGGGCAAAAGAACAATTCGAGACTACTACATTGTAGGCCCGAGGAGAAGGGGTTGTGGTGATGTTGTCAATCTTGACAGAAAAAGAGGAGAATTAGGAAAGAGAATAAAGCCATTTTTACAATGTAAACTCCTCATGGCAGGAATCTGTCTTTTTTATTTCTCTGCACAACATCGTGCATGTTTATGACTGAATCAATCATACGTTCTACAGATAATAGGCCTGTAATAGCAAACAGGCTCCCCAAAAGAGGGAAGATGGGACAGATTGAATGAAAAGTGACAGTGGGGGGAAAAGAATTCTCTTCAGGAATCACAACCAAGCTTAGTGACTATAGCTGAAGGTGTAACAGTGAATGCAAACAACCCAAAAGATCTGGATAAAAACCACGAAAAATTGTTAGAAGCAAGAAAGAAAAACAATAAGTATGTGCAAAAAGCAGCAAGTAGTTAAGGTGATACCTCTGTGCCACAATGCAAGGATATATTGGCAGTCTTTCCAATCCAGGTAGTTGACATAGTTCCCCAACTATCACCGAGATGGGGAATAAACTCCTTAACAACCAACATAGTCTTAAGAAGCAGGCGTTCTTTTATTCGGCGCTGGGGTCGTGGGGGATCTCTCCACCCAACATGTCCACCAAATGCGAGAGTCACAGAGAATTATATCCATATGCAAAGTCATTACATTTCTCAGAAGTCATTATAATATTTATATCACCCTGGCACATGTGGATTAAGTCTGTTAGAGGCACCCATGGTCTTGGGTGGTCCCCAGTGGTGTTCGGTGGTCACTCAGGAGTGAAGCCTCAGTGAATTCTTGGTGGTTCCTTCCATAAGAGGCCTTGGCTTGGATTGTCCTGCTGTCAGATCAGTTGTGCTGATAACTCTTAGAGTGGATTGGGGAAGGTTTTGCAACCCCTCCATTTATTTTGCAGATTCTTTCTGATGAGGTTCTTCACTGTTTATTTCTGTTTGTATTTGCATAGGGTGCCCTTAATCCTTTTAGTTACACATTTACATATCCACTAGGCTCTCAGCTCCTGATAGTAACCTCCACACTGACTTCTCCCCTAGGGAGGAGACTGGAAACAAAGTGATGGAAAGCCAAGGAATGTTGTGTGGAAAAAGAGAAAATGATAAGCTATGTCAAGCAGGTGCATTAGATCAAAATCTCTGAGTTTTTGCTTTAATACAGCAGCGATCAGACATCCAGTGCCTGTTGTTACCACACAAAAATACGATTAATGTAGGCAAGCACTACCACCACAAGTCACTACTTAATTACTGGGTCGGGCTGTAAAGGAAAGAACAAAATAGTTTCAGGCTTTGAAGGGTCAATTCTGACACGCCATGCAAAACAACATGCCATCTTCCACCTGCCAAGCACCTAATGCGTCTCAGCGCCAGCTGGGTGATGTATGGTTTGTTCTAGCCTGTACAGACAGATCGGAGGGAATTCACCCGCTTGGATTGAAGAGCAAGGATCATTTGTGTTCAGCTGGCGCGGTGAATATTTTCCTATATCCAGGGAATGATTTCATAGCCACAAATTTATAGGAGAAGCACCGGTTCTTAATATTCTGGCAGTGAAGGGGATGCTGCAGGTGCAGCTGTGTAGGTGACTCTGAATTATCACAGCTGCAAAATCACTCTGCTTTTTCCATATTTTTGCTGGGAGAAGCCTCTTGCAGCATTTCTGTGGATACAATACCATGTTCTCAGAGAGAACAGTACTGCACAGTATTCACATTGGGAATAATTTCTTTAAAGGGAGGGATTCAGGTATTTGCTCACCATGTGTTACTGGGCTTCTCTTGGAATATAACTATTCTCCAATATGCTAGAAATGTTTTTTTGTTACTTTTAAGCTAAAAAAGCATAACTAGACTAATTACGGCTTAACCTGAAGTTGTTTGATACCTGAAAAGGGAATAATGAAGCCATCTAATGGTTATGCAGCTGACCAAGTTAATGTACCATTACAACTGTGCCTACATGTGATCTCTATAATTGCTATTATTTGAATGGTTAGAGCCATGGAGTAAATTTGGGAAGGAGAAAGAAGGAAATCTGAGATAGCTTCCTGGCTGTACAATTTTAACAGCAACCGAGGGGGGTGATGAGGCAGGGGCCAGACCTACCATAGTTCTCCTGTTAAGTGCATACCAAGGACTGTTAGGTATGTAGTCTACTAAAGCATTTTCAGTCACATGCAATAAGACAACAACTTCCATAAGTTCAGCCTAGCAGACTGCTGTGGCAGTAAAGCACCATTCCAGCTGAAAAGTGGGTCATTTTGTGAGTCTAAGGATACAGAAATTGCTGTGCTGCATTGGGCCAGGAATCCATCTACCTTAATGTCCAGTCTCCGACATTGACCTTCTTCGGAAAATGATGTCTGACAGTAATCTCACTGATAAATTTTTCATGTAAGAATTGACTGCAGGATAAGTCCCTAAACATAGGATGTACAAATGGATGGAGCTGTGCAGATGGATGTAGTGGAGAAGAAGAGTGAAACTGCTCAAGGATGTCTCATTGCCATGAGTGGACAGTTTTTACTTGGGGATGTATCTTTATTAGTGATTCATTAGTGTTTCTGATGTACATCTGCAACGTGAAGCACACAACAAGGGAGGAGCAGCTCAGGGGCAGGTTTCATAGCAGATCCAGCTGCTCAGACCAGGGTACAGAGAAGAGACCAAGAAGGAAAAATCTCTGGAATTAGTAAGGGCTGTAAATAGGGATAACAGAAAGAGTCAAAAAAAAAAAAAAAAACAGCTGAGATACACAAGTCTGTTGCTTCCATGTGCAGATGGCAATATCAGATCCTGCAGGTAGGCCCTAGGTTGGTGTCAGAATAGAAGCATCAGCTGCTTTGCAGAAATTTGCAACATCTGTTTAAGCTGTTCCATAGACTATAACTCTCTCCCCAGCACCAACTGCCACAGGAAAGGACAGTCCTTTTCATTAAGTTTAGATATGTCAGTTTTCCATTTAATCTATCCCAGCGGCTGCTCCAAGAAGAAACAAATATTAAAAAGCAATTGTTTTATGAAGGCCTGATGCCTGCTGTTCTATCTAGAGTAGCAGGAGCAGGGTAAATAAGTTTATGGTTTGGATAGCACATGAGATATGCAATACAGTGAATAGTATAACATGACAAGACCAGAAGGCTCATCAATACCAAGTATCCTTCAGCCTCCCAGAGTAATTATTAACACGGTTCTGTTACTCCACTTTGTCCTGAGTATAGAGGAACTATTGATAACTTTTTTTCTTTTTTTTTTTTTTAATTATGGAAACATTTTATTCCGCTGTCTCTTGTCATGGCCTGTCCATTATTGTTCTGATAACTATCTTACTAGATATGGGTATCGTTCTGATCAACAGGTACACGCTGCACAGAAATCTGTGTGCCAACAATACCCAGCAGGAGAACACTGTTAATGAAAAGTTTTATATTGAATTAGTTCAGTTCTGTAAAGAACAGACTGAATCTGAACTTGAATATTAAAAGTTGTGCAGACCATTGTATTTGCACTTGCCATTTTTTGGCAATTTTTAATCAAGTGCTGTCTCTTGCTGAGCATGCTGAGAAGTTTACATTTACATAATTGTGAAAGTGATAATGACAGTTGCATTTCAGATCATTGCATTTAGAGTGCACTCATAGCAGGTCGTTGTGCCAAGAGGTTCTTTTTCCTTCTCCTTGCCCCATCCTTGTTACCAAAACTTTATAACTGGGCACTGGTCAATATAGTTAAATACCACATAGTAAACTTAAGATATAAAACTCTAAACTGCATACAAACTGCATCTAAATTAAATGTAACATGAAAATATTTAGAAATCACTCCAGGTAGCTTAAACGTAATGCACAGTGCAAGCAAAAACATTGGAATGAAAGACAGGCCATTTAACAAGAGCAGGAGTAGTTTATATATAACATGTTGAGAATGGAGTTTGGCTTCAGTAGAAACAGAGGCACATATTTTTCATCCAGAATGTTACTTAAACATGTATATAAATTTGGAAATAGTTTGTTTAAACACAGTTTAAACTTTTTGTTCTTATATCCAGAATATCAGCTTAATAACATTACCATAGGGGTAATGTTAAGTTAACATTACCATAGCCTTGTTAATTAGAGGCCAAGTTACCAAATTTGTACTTGGCAATGTGGATTGAATTTCTGGTGTCCTGACCAAACACAGCTCTGAATGGTGGAGGCATTAGCTACAGGGGAGGAATCAAGGACAGTCATTTTTTTCCCAGCATAATAAGTTAGAGAGAAACACCCTCACCTCTAATGTGACTTCATCTAATTGCCCATGCACATTTAGCTGGTTTTCTAACTGTCTTCAAAGGGACTCTGTCAGTGGCTATTTCAAGTTGGGTTTGTTTGGGATTTTTACAGCCAGGCATAGAGAGGAAGGCACTCAGTCTGTAACC
>JAOXNG010000012.1:52559877-52572796 GCA_028566535.1 Scolopax minor
GGATATGACAACAGTAGAAAGTGAAGCCCTCTGTTTATCTGCAGAATTGGTACAGAGGAGCATTGCCAAGGCAAGTTTCTCTTCATCGCCCCAATCTGCGTGCTGCACCTGTAACCTTGAGGGATCACCTTTAGGAAGGAGAAGATGACTTGATCTCCATACTCTTTCATTCCTTAGCCCCTCTGTTGAGATTGCAAATAAAGGTGTTAATTGATGCTATCTAAGGCCATAGTCTTTATGATGTTCCTCATAGGTATTGGGAGACCATCAATTTATTACCTTGACTGTATGGCATACTGCCTCCAATGCAGGCTCTCTGTGGGTATCTATGTGTGAGTACATCTTCTATACGTCTAATACATCTTCTATAAGGTGGAAAATGCTCAAAAGCACCATTAATGTGCAATGACTTTCGTTCATGGTATTGACCTAGACTAGATCTGAACCAGTGATTTAGAAATATTATGTTCTGTATCCCATTACTAATCTCTTCGGCCACAAGTCCAACCCTTCCTCATTTTTCACAAAGAGGATGCGAACATATTTAAAACAACGCACATTTTGCTCTTAAAAAGAAAAGTCAAGCGTACAGGAAAACTCATTGTGTATTTGGCTAACCTACCCCTCATTACCCAGGAAGGAGAGAGCATAAACACAGGCTCACGTTAGACTCTTCGGCGTGTGCATTCAATCCTTAGAAATCTGTTTTCAAAGAAAAAGAAAGGCATATACCTCATTAGAAGAGAAACAACAGGGTGGGGGTAAAAAAAAAAAAGGCAGGCCGTGTCAGTTCCAACACAGACCCAGATGTTTAAGTTAGTTACCCTTTTCAGTTTAAGGCAACGCAAATCCATTCTCCGTTACTGGGGAAGTGAAAAAAGGCATTAGGCTCTTGGAATGGGGAGAGCCAAGTCAGTAGGAAAAGGTTTAATGTACGATTTTCTCCTTTTTAGCCCATCGTACATTGTATCAAGTCGCTGAGGAACATCTATGCAATTATGTAAATAAAAGGCTAGAGGCTAGAGCAGCACAATAGTTTGCAGGCTAAAATTGTGCCTTATTGTCCCTACCCCTTCTTCCTCTTAACACAGAAACAAACATGCACAGAACATTAATAAAATAAATCAGACATTATGTGAAGCTTATCCACAAGAGCAGATCCTAGATACAAATTGAATCCCTGAACATTAATTTGATCTTCTGCCAAGCTTTGTAGAAGTCTTAAGAATCTGAGTGTATATTGTGAATGAGAGGTGAACAAAGAGTAGTAATTTTACGTTGTTTTTATTATATAAGCATTTGTGGGCTTACTCATGTTCCTTACTTTTTGGATAAATGTGATTAAACTTTCAAATGTATATTTTAATTTAAAATACAACCAGAGCCATTCCTATACTTAGGCAATAATATATTAGCTAGAGGCAGCAGGCAGTTTATGCTACTTTCAGTGAATACAACAGGGATTGAGATTTGAAGACGGAGCTTTTTCAGTTTTCCTACTAAGAAGATGGTTCATGTAAATGTAAATTTAGTACTAAAGGATGATTAGGGGCCTTTAACACCTCTCTTGTGAGGAAAGGCTGAGGGACTTGGGTCTAGAGAAGAGTAGACTGAGGGGGTATCTGATCAACACCTAGGTGGATGGTGTCAGGAGGATGGGGCCAGTCTTTTTTCAGTGGTGCCCAGTGACAGAACAAGAGGGAACGGGCACTAACTTGAACATAAGAAGTTCCACCTAAACATGAGGAGGAACTTGTTTCCATTGAGGGTGGCAGAGCCCTGGAAGAGGCTGCACAGGGAGGTGGTGGAGTCTCTGTCTCTGGAGACATTCCAAACCCTGCCTGGACACATTCATGTGCACCCTGCTCTGGAGGGACCTGCTTTGGCAGCGGGTTTGGACTAGATGATCTCCAGAGGTCCCTTCCAACCCCATATCATTCTGTGATTCTGTGAAATACAGTAGATGCATAGCAGCATTATGCCTAAAGTATTCCCTAAAGGAAGTCAGGGAGTGTGTTCTTTAGATCTTGTCTTTCTCTAAGTCCTTCAAGTAGTCTGAGGTCTGAGACAAATCTAGAAGTAGGTGACCTAGGAAATCAGAAAGTTTGTTCTAGCTGCGTCCTGGCCATCCATTTGCATCACTTAGCTCCGTATCTTTTATTCTAATGTAAATGCTTTGATACTGTGTCTAAGCATAATCTGCTTAAAGTAGGATCATAAAACATGGGGCAATCCCTTGAGGAATCTGCCACAGCAATACAGCAACCAAAAAATTAGAGCTAAAACTTAAGTTTGAACCCCCCTCATATCATTGTTTCCTTGTAGGTAACTTCCTTGTAAGTTCTTCTTACCTGGTACCTGGAGTATATATTCAACATGTATTTTTGTTAAGAAAAGATGAAATGTCACACAAAGTTTGTGGATTTTCCTCCCAGTTTTTCATTGTTAATTACCTCCCTTTTTAGTTAATTACCTCCCTTTTAACATTGATGTGCTTTACGTTGTCTTTTTCAACCATAGAAGAAGCTTTTTTGCCATTTTTTGCAAGCTTTTTTAATTCTTGAATGCCATTTGAAAGAAAGTAGGTGCTTCTCACTTAAGGATGTCAAAGTTTTACCCAGCTGTTAGCCAGAAAATCATAAAAAAGATTCCTGTGAGGTAGGCAGCACATGTTATCTTTTATACATGCAGACATAGCACTGTTGTACCACCTGAAATTCCATCAGGCTCCAAGCTCTGCAGAAAGTGACAAATGCTAGACAGGTATACGATTTATAATGGATGAGGTATGCAAGCGAGCTCTGGGAGTTGGATTGGATTTGATTACAAACAATAATATGACACAACCCCTGCTGTGGATAGTTCCCACATTGTGAGAGGCAGTGCAATCAGACAGCCTGAAGAGCGGACTGCAGGCATGATCCAGAGCCCTAAATCCAACCGTTGCAGTACACCTAGTGGGTGGCTTTGGGAAAGCCTTGTCTGATCTAACAGTCCTTCTTCCAATTCCCTGTTTATTCAGCACACTTCAGTGCAATTTACAGCTCAACATGGTAGCAGGTTTTGGAGAGGCTTTTAAAATGAGTTATAGGAAAAGGCGAGAAGTTAGATGAATAATTTTGTGTGGTTGCTGGCCATGAACTTGGAAATTTTTCCATGAAATAACTTTTCTTCATCAACAAAATTTTCCTCAGTGGACCACCTTCCACCACAGCAAGAAAGGGTGCACTTCCAGGGCAGAAGTGAATGGTAGAGATACTGATATTCCTGCACAGGCCAACGTTCAAGTACTGAGCAGTACTGAAAGCAAAGCTTTTCTGCTCCTAGATGGGGAATGAAAAAATATCCATATCAAGCTATCATCTCAGAGTGCTGGGCATGCCCACAGAATTTTCAAACATGATGTTTTCCAAGTCAGTTTCATTGGGCAAATCAGGTTGCCTGAGTGATTGCCCTCGCTCACATTGTCAGTGAGCAGAAGTATGTTGGTGATGGCCATTCGGCATCGGTTACATTCGCAACTCAGTAGGACCTGAACCTGCAAAATTTTAGATTAAAAAAAACCCCAAACAACTCGAGGCATTTTCCCCTTTTTTCTTCCCTCTGGATTCTGACCCTTGTTTTATGTATTGGCAGAAGAAAGAATGTCCATTAAACAGAGTATTGCTCTTGTAGAGAATGGAAGTTTAATGAAGATTTCGTTTTTAAGAATGTAATTCAATAGCTGATCAAAGGCATGACTCATTAATGAAACTGAGGCCTATACCATTAGGATGACTATTCTAGCAAGTAAATCCCAACACGATATAATCTTTCTTTCTTAAATAGATTCATGCATTTAATAAAATGGCATTTCAGTAAGTGTGGATTTTTTTGTCTAATGGTAAACAAACAGATCAGTATTATTTCTCTATATCCTTATCTTTGCTTTAGACTCTCTAATTTTGCAAGGCTAATTAACTTCACCGTTTGGCCACATTTCAATAAAAGCATCCTGAAAGAAAATCATATGCTCTGTGATGAACACTAAACCAAATAGTTATTAAGTATTAGTCCCCTGATTGCTTTGAGCTACATGAAAACACACAAAGTAATAAACTTCTTGCAATGTAGTGTAACCACCCCTTCATTTGTTTTAGTTTGTCAAGAAACTTCATTTATTTTACACTTTAGGCTTCTTTACTGTTCTCCTCCTTGGTACGTCACCATTTTAAGAAGTCCAGGCCATGATGCTTTTATCTTTAATATGATATCAACAGATTTGTTTTGCACACCATAAATTCAATCGTAAGATCATTGGCACTGACCTGGTTTTGCACTTCTATTGTACTGGTACCACAGTGATCCCTCTGTCCTGTTAACCATGTTATCTCAGGTTGATACATCTGACATTCTTTCAATTATTCACCATATTTTCCAAATTCTAGCTGACAGGCATACCTCAAAGAACCAAACATGTTCTGTACTACAAAAATGTTTCAGCAGATGGCTTTTCCTCCACTTCAAACGCTTTTGCCTGTCCCCTACTACATGACCTGGTACCCTACATACAACATATGGCATTCTGACAAATCTGTTCTTCCAAGCCATGGTTTTTAAGAGTGACCTGTGGGAGCAAAAGAGTTTGGGGACAATAAAACCCCATTGTATCTGGATTGCCGTAGAGAAGGTTTTGTCTCATCCTGTCCAGTTGTGGGCATAGGATATAAACCATCCTCTTCCCCTCTATGAGCCTTGTGTCTTAGAAGATTTGCTTTTGTGGAGCATCGTTGCATTCATTTCTATACTGTAGTCTGTGGAAGCAGTAAAGGCCTGTTGTTTTTGAAGTCTTGGTTCTGATTATCAGTGTTTTGTCCAGACTGCTGAGCTATCACAGGTGAGGAAATGGCCTCCACAAGATAAAGAGCTGGTCTGGATTAGTTTTTTTCCTCATGGGAATGGGAAGAGTCTTTCTCTTTCTACCTCTGCGTACATTCCTACAGACAGAGCTGGTGAATAGTGTTCCTTGCCATCCAAGATGCTTCATGCTGTGGTTAACATTTGTCTGTGCAGTTGTATTCTTGTATACACTCCTTCTCTATTCTTTGTTCTCATATCCTTTGATTATATTTCCACTTACTATCCTCTTGGTTTTGGGGCATTTAGGTGTGAGTTCTGATGATGGAATTGATGGGAATGTACCCTTATTTCTCCAGCCTGATTTCTTCTGCGTGAGATACCATGTGTGCTTTTAATCTGATGGTCATTCTGTTTTTTGTTTTGAAACACAAAACTTCCATCAATAAATTTTCTGATGGAAATATATGGGTATTACCAGTCCTCCTTCTCTGCTTTATTCAGGTTCTTTGTTGAATTTACATATGTATTACTGTAATTCTTGAAAAGGCATATTTGTAGATTGATTCCTGCCTCTGGTGAAAGAAAATTTAGAGCAGCAATGAGTATAGGAACAGATGACCAACAGCTCTTCCTACCAAGCCTTTTACTTTTCCTTCATATAGCCTTTTTCTGGCTTATCCATTCTGCCTCATCTTTCTCCGTTTTCTTTTTTTCTTTTGCTTATTCCACTTCATGGCTCATTGATTCCATAAGTCGTACCAAGACCTCAAGTTCATCCCCAGGGCATAGACATCTGGAAAGCTGAAATAAGGATGTCGGCATGAAAAGAAAGTGGAGATGACTTGGCTTTATCTGCCAATTCACAAATAACTTGGTGAACAGAGTTTCTGGCCATGAAATCTGAATGCCATTTTAGAAATAACAAATTTCATTCATTCCCAGTTTACTTTGGCTTCTGCTGATGGAAATTAAAACACAGATTGGTGTTGACAAAGCAGTATACAGAGCACAAAATAGTGCAATGACTTTGTAAGCTGTTCATCTTGGGATCTTATAAGCATCTAACACAAGCCCTAAGATGTTGATTGCAATAGGTAAAGCCAGACGCCCAGGTGACTTATTCAGGGCATAACCCCAGAAAGCATCAGGGTCCTGTAACGTTCTGGCTGCTGCTTAAAGCTGTTCTGCCTTAATGACATCCTGTGACATACTTCTTACTTTTCTGAATTTAATGAATGCCCTAGCCAATTTGAAAGTGTCTCCAGGAGATAAAATTTGCTCCTCTGTGTGAGCCACCGGTTTCCAAGCTTCACTTTTAGAGCATAAGGTGGCAAAACACAACAGACCTTTACTACCAGGAGTAAGTTAGCAGTGCAAGTTCTCAGAATACCTCACAAGAGGAACTTTAGAGCTTTTAGATGGGGATGATAAGGAGCAGTTCTAATTTCAGACACACACACGTTTTATTGGGTGTTTTTGCTACCAATGCATTGCACAAGAAATTTCACAGCTGAATGTTTTCTTTCCTGCTGTATAAAGACATGACAAAGCTCTTTTTGGAGCATCCTTTATATAACAGTACTGGTTCATGTTATGAGTTCTTGCTCTGCTGTGTACAGCTACATCCTGTTCTCCTCTTCTCTAGGCAGGGAAAATGCCTATTAGCTTCCCTGGTAACCTTATCTGAGCCAGTTCTGACATCCATCCTGTGGGCAGAGCTATAGACCTTCCAAAGGTTTGCTTTCATTGCCTCCAGTGAAGTCTGCCTCCTACCACAGAACTGCACTGGCAGAACCACAGACTATTATGGGAACACGTTTCCTCCCACAACCAAGTCTGAGGCCAGCTGACATTGGTCAGTGTGCCCCACAATGTAACAGAACCAGAATTTAATCCAGAATATCTTTAACACAGTAGGTATTACTGGAACCCACATAATTCCCTTCCCTCTCATCAATTCACAGCTACCTCATCCCTGAACTCCCAGCTTCAACAGCTTCAGCATCTTCAGCAGCTCCAGCATCAACAGCAGCAGCAGCAGCAAGGTCAGCAGCAGCAGCAGCAACAGCAGCAGCAAAGCCAGCAGCAGCAAGGTCAGCAGGCACAGACTCCACAGCCACCCCAGCAGACCCAGCAGCCACAGCCACAGCCGCCAGCACCACCGCAGCAGAACCAAACACAGTCCCAGAGCCAGAGCCAACCGCCTCCGGCCCCACAGTCCTCCAGCTCCCCTCAGAAACCCAGCCAGTCACCAGGGCATGGCCTTCCATCTCCTCTTACTTCACCAAATCCATTGCAGGTAGGATGCTACATACAAATCTCTTAACGTTCTAACAACAGAAAATGCATACTCTCCCCCTGCAAGGGGAAAATCAAACAAAGGTTACATCTTCTGACCATAAAGGCTGAGGAATTCTGCTTTGTATTAGTTAATCCTTACAGGCACACAGCTAACAGTTAAAAGGCCTGATAGACCAGAAAAGCATAACTAATGATGGCCCTAATCTGCTTTTTTCTGAAGAGTAAACATCTTTTGCTCTTAAAGTCTGTATTGTAAAACCCATAGAAAGCTATCTCATTTTTTCCAGGGATTCAGCGTGTGACCTTTGCAAATGGCTTTTGTCCAGCAGTCACCCTTTATGGTAACTTATGAGGATAGCAAAGTTAGTTATTCGTTAGCAAATGATATGGACTGTCCCTAAAAGAAATAGAGCTTCTGCTGGTGGACATATGCAAGGGATGGATGGGTTATCCTTCTTCTTGAAATCACAGTCCTAACATTTATCCTTCTAAGAATCAAATACTTCTGTTAAGAGTCTCAGTATAGACTCCAAAGCTGAGAATGCCAATTAATGACTTTCCTAGATGCTCACTCGAATGATCAGGATGTTTTTTATTAGATCAACAGCTCTGGCACCCACACTGATACTGGGCTCTGCCCGTCTTGGAGTTCCTGGCCAGAAACAGGAGAGCTCTGATCTGATGGTCCTGAATGCTTGTACTTGTGTCTTCTTGTGCTACATATTCACGTCCTGCAAGAGTAGCTTTGGCTGTAGCTACAAGTATGATTCTGAATAAACACCAGGGTAGTCAGTGAAGTGAGCAGTGGGCAGTGGGACTGCACTTAGAAACCAGCAAAGTCTCTATTCACTTTATTCTCTAAATTTTGATACCCCACTTTAAAGATTTTATCCTTTATCCAGATAAAACTGATGGATTCGGCTCCATTTCCTGCAGAAATTAAACTGCATTAGCTTAGTAATTAAAAAATCCTTTTTCAAACAATTAAGGGAATTGGTTTACAAGAAGCTGTGTTTACCGTGTGGCCAGTTAAACCTGCATTAATATAAGCTTCAACTAAATTGCATCAAATCTGATTTTTTAATGATTTAGATAATAGACTTAAAAGTCCACAAGAGATGTGTCCTTGTTTCCTTAGCTTTTTCTTACAGAAGAGCATAATGTTTCTAGAGCTTTTTCTGTGTATTGTCTTAAAAGCTACTTAGGCACTACTTAATGCCCGGTCTGTCACGCTAGTGAGTGCTTTGGGACTCTTTAGTATGCAGATTATTGACATACAGAGACAGGAATATTTCCAGAGGAGCTTCTGTTAGATTTTATTGTCTTGGTGCAGCTGTAATGTATGCACACTAACTGTATAGGCTATATGTTGCTACAACTGCCTGTTAAATATTTTGCTTCAAAAGGCATTCGGTTTTCCAAACAAAATATACATAAATTAGAGTTGAGGTAGGGAAGAAGAGGAATTATCTCAGTGAACATACCTCAAGAGGATTGTGCTAGCACTGAATCTGAAGTCTTGGCTCTCATATAGCCTTTACATCTCAACTGAATCCAAATACTTCCAGTCTCATCTGTGACCTACAGGTACAGGCCAGTAGAAGCCCTTCCTACTGTTAGCTATCCAGGATCACATCTCACTTGCTTAAGTACAATAAAAGTAAGTAAAACCAATCATTTCTTGCATGAGAGGTGCCAGTGTCAATGTTTTTGTGGAGATACCTCAGCTCATCATTCTCTTTAGCCTGCTTATCCTCACAACTACCCTTCTGGGGGCAGTCTGCATGTGGCAGACTCAACAGAAGTGGAAGGAGGGAACCAAGTACTCTGAGGTGGTTTTAGTTCAAATGCTTTGCCCTAAACCTTGTAGGAACTGGGATTAGAGTTAATGAAAGACACCAGTGTGAGAAGCCAGGAGTTCCCACTGGGCTGAGCTCAGCCAGTACCAGTAAGCCAGCTGTGTGACTGGGACACTTTTAGAACAACAGTCGAGGAATTAGAAGTCCTTAGCTGTCAGCTCTGGCTCAGCATTAAAGAGTTACCAATGAATTGGGGGAGAAGTATTTTTAATGTTCTTTCCTCTCTAATCCTCACTGTTTAAATAGCCAAGAAAACCCAAAGTTTGTTCACAGATACAAACAAGCCACGTGCTGACAACCAGAAGAGAAGCCAGAATTCAGCACAGTACTTCAGGACTCACCCTAGTGATGATGCACATAGGGCCATTAGTTTGGCCTTCTAGCCATTTCTACTAGGGTAATACTTCTCAGGCTCCCCCAAGAAATACCTCAGAGGTCAAAACGTGCCCTGTCATATTCCTGAGACTCTTTAATATGTAAACAAGGGACACTCAGAAACACTTCCAGAGGAACTGCTCTTGCGCTTTATATATGATTGAAGGGTATGTTTGGGTACTTTTCTAAAGCAGAGCAGTGGTAAGGTCTCCTCCACAAAATTTGCCTTTCCATTCTAAATCCTGCAGAGGAAAGTTGTTTTACCCCTGTACATCGAGCTTGGCGACTGGATCTGAAATTCCTTTCTTCTGCACAGACATAAGAAAAAAACAAACTGAAAAATAAAAGGAGGGGCAACGTGTTTGGCAGCAGTTCATACATCCAGTTCATAATAGCTGCTTAGAATGTGGATTTTTTTAATGCCTAATACTTTAACTTAAAAATCGACCTAGAATAAAATTCAGAGATATTACGGCCTCTAAGGTAATGTTCTTTATGAAGTAGGATGAAATGGGTTTTGTTTGAAGAATATTAAGGGAATAAAGATCAACTAAGTTAAAGTTTGACAGCTTAAATTTCATTTCTGAATTCTTGATTTTTTCATGTGGGCTTTAGCCTCTTACATTATTCAGGATCTGTCTGAAAGATATTAGTTTAGAACAATGCAACTTCAAAAGATTGTCGTGGAAAGTCAGTAATTCAGGAGGATGATTTTGTTTGTTTCAAAAAACTCTGAAGGATAACAGCAATTACATCTCAAAATGTACAGATGCTGTCATGTCCTTCGGAAGGCAAATTAAATGAAAGTGACTTGCTTAGGTGTACCTGGGTGAGGTATTTTTGCTAGCTGATCAGAAATTCATAATAGTAGGGCAGTGTACGCCAGCTAAAATTTTCAGAACGCTTCTTCTGTAATACTCTGCTCTAATTTTATCACTATTCTTTACTCAGTTCAGTGGGCTGGATTGTAGTTACAAAACTGTTGGTTTTAGGAAATCTTGTAATGATTGTGTAGAAAGATGAAAAAACCTCACTTTAGGTTTGAGAGCCTGGATTCTGAGCTGACATTAGTGATGGACGCTCCGGATTTACACTGGTAAAAGCAAAACACTGCAGAACCAGGGTCATTACTGATTTGCAAAAGACAACAAACCAGAGGAGAATTTTCCAAAGCAGAGCTGTATTTCAGGAGGTGGTGGGTCAGGTGGATGATGGAGGATTTTCATCCCTTCATTTTTAAATGGTGAAATTCCTCATACAGATAATCGTAGTCTGATTTTTACTTTCATTGTGTCAGTTGATTGAGACAAAGGAACCTGGAACTGCAGGACAATCTAGCTCATGTTGTAAATGGGGGGCTTCAAATCCTTTATTTCTGGGAAAATACACTTCTCCAAATATGCTTCTTCTGTGAATGTTTAAAGTCATTACTTGTCAAACTATCCTGGTTCTTGAATGGTCAGCATGTTGCAACTTCAAAGCATAGTTAGCACCTCTTACAGAGGTTTCCATTCAATTAATTTTCTGAAGCCATAAGATCTTGATTATATGCTGTATAAAATTAGATGAGCCAAGTACTAAGTAGCCAATTATTCTGCTTGACTACCAGAATAAGGCACTTTGTATCAGCAGCATATATTTAACTGGCTCCAAATTGGGGTTAGCTTCTGGTGCTGACATTCTCTGTATGTTTTAGCAGTATGGATAAGAGGAACGTACCCACAGCCAGATCTACAAAGGGAGAGCTGCACCATAGGAATAGAAGAATTCCCAATGACTTCTACTGCTCTGTTCATGTGTGAATAGGAAGAGACAAACAGGAAATCCCCCAGGGACTGCCCCACTGTAAAATTATTCTGACTGTTTTCAGAACTCTTTCCTAAAGCACCTTTTTGTCATAGAAGCCTACCTACAATAACTGGAGCTGATGGAAGATGATGAGTGAGAAAAAAAATAATAATAAAAGGAAGGAAGAAGGGAAGTGAGGAGATGACAACAGCAGAAAAATCTTCCAAGTAATAGCAAACTCTAGGATAGCAAAACCAGAACCTCCTTCAGATTAAATTTTCATACTAATCTTAAATAATGTATTTCGAACCTCAACACTTTTATAACAAAGGAGAAAAGAAAAGCAGAAAGGCTGAAACACTCAGCTGTAAATGAGGGAGAATGTGTACACAGATGCCTGAGGCTCCAAGAGTCACAAAAACCAAACCATCCCTTCCCCCCAGCCTCATTCACTGGTGAGCTGCTCATTAAGGAAAAATCTACTTTAAAGAAATCTCCGTGTTTATTGATGCTTTGATAAATTTACATTTATTTGAAATATGAAGAAACAACCAAGTCTCTGTTGGTTGGAGAAAGGCAGCTGGGATGTTTGCAAGGACTAGTCGTAGGCTGTCTGTATGTCTGTGTTCACATCCAAGACATGCTATATTTTTCTCAGGTTTATTGAATCCTTGATCAAGAAAACTTGGTCGAGATTATGATACCAGTAATCCCACTAAGGGTTTGGTTTTCTTTTGTTTTGCTAAAATTATCTAGCCTTCTTCCTGCATATAATACAGTGCAATGTATAGCTGTCTCAATCTGTTCCCAAGTTACTTGGTAATCAGTTTGGCAAATGTTGTATAAATGGTGAGCAAATGCAGTGCTTTGAATCCATTTTTCAAAATTTCTTAATTTTTAATATCAACAGGGAGTGAGATATTGCACATCACAAGGCAATGGGTGATACAAACACCTACAGGAGACGTTTATTCAGGAAAGTTCATGCCCATCACCTGCTTAGAGTGAGCCTGTTGAAGTGCTGATCTTAGGTGGATTTCCAGGAGGTCTGGCAAGACCGAGGTCTCAGCTCTGAACTAACAGCATGGAAACTTCCATGCAATCAGCTAAACTGAGTTGAGCTTGGTGAAGTGTTGAGAATGTTTAGCGTGATTCATCCCTTGCTCATTTCAGGCAGGTCCTGAAAGATGTAACCATCTTGTTCTACTGGTAGTTTTGGATTTCTGGATATTCTTACAGTATTTTAATGATTTTTGTGAGTTGATAGAGGTGATTTCATGAGTGGAAGAGGCAAGTACTTGTGTCAAAATTTCCACTAGATAGGAAGTCATGGTCATACTGATGTAACACTCACACATACTTATTACAGCAAATGCTGTTGTGATTCAGGTGTCGTCCTTTAGTTTTTATGCTCTTTCTTTTGCTACTGCAGTAATTCTGTGAACCACACAGACGTTACTGTTCACAAACTTGAAGCTTGCTTGAGAAATTGTTAGCGTCAAGGTTCAGTGCATCCAGGGACTCCTTTCTTCTTCTCCTCTCACCTCTTCTGGGCACTTCCATGATCACAGAATCAGAGAATGACATCGGATTAGAAGGGACTTCTGGAGATCATCTAGTCCAACCCCCCTGTCAAAGCAGGGTCACCCAGAGCAGGTTGCACAAGAACGTGTCCAGGCGGGTCTGGAATGTCTCCAGAGAAGGAGACTGATCCCAGCAGACCTAACCCAACCCGAGCGGGACGCGGAGCTAACACC
>JAOXNG010000012.1:52604389-52614488 GCA_028566535.1 Scolopax minor
CTATTACATAAACTAAGAAGAAGGGAGGGGAGGGTCAAAAATTTAAAAAAAAGATCTCTTGCTGATATCTAAAACATACAGGGTTCCCAAAATGTTTGGTCATAATATTTTTTTGGATAAAATTAACTTCTTTTGTTTTATGTTGCCTATGTATTCTCTCTTAGCTTTCTTGGTATGTGCATGTTCACCGTTTTTTTGAAAATTTTACTTATTTTTGCTTAAGACCCTAAAAATAAATTGAACCAGCAGAGCTCAGGCACCCATAGTTGAAAAATTTGGCTGCAAAATTCTATATAAATGCTAAGTGGTCTTCTTATTGTTGATTATTGCAAACATTTGTTTGGCACTCCTTGTTGTGGTATCTGAGTGCCTTTCCAGGATTATGTTGAAGCAGTCTGTCCGGTGTCTTTTAAAAAATTCCTTCAGGGATTTTGAGATTTAGCGTAGGTCCAGGGAGCTGTCAACTGGTACAAGGTACATATGCATATTGAAGAAAATTAGGAATATCAGCATTAATACTATGTAAAAAAAATTGCCAGAAGAGCTCCTAGGGACTTCCAGGGTTCCTGTACTTCTGCATCAATCGTTTCGTGTTTAGAAATGAAGGTTAGAATGCTCTGTTTCTATGTCCTCAAGTTAATGAAGACACTTTCACATTGTTGTTGTTGGATATAGTCTATGGTTCCTGGAACAGGATGGTGTGTGGGTTAGCTTTGGCTAATAGCCAAACGCCCACCCAACTGCTCACTGCCTCAGTGGGATGGGGGAGAAAATAGGATGGGAAAGCTCACGGATCGAGATAGAGAGACTGTTTACCAACCACTGTCATGGGCAAAAGAAACTCAACTCGGGGATCATTAATCTATTGCCAATTAAAATAGATTCAGGCAATGAGAAATAAAAAGACAAACATTAAGACAACATTTTTCCTCCCCGTTACCTCAGACTGTACTTCACACCTTCACTCCCAACTCCTCTACCCACCCCAAGTGGTGAAGGGACTCTGGAGGGTCAGTCCAGAACAGTTCCTCTCTGCTGCTCCTTCCTCTTCACTCTTTTCCCCTGCTCCTGTGTGGGCTCTCCATAGGTCTCAATTCTCATCAGTTTTTTTCCCTTAAGTCCAAATGACTACTACCTAGAATCTGTCTCACAAGCCAATGTAAAAAAAGGGGAACAAAACCCACTAGATTTTGATGTGAAATTCTCTTGTAATATCAATACAGATAAAATGCACATAGATTGTCAGTTAAAAATTCCTACAAAGCAAACACCATGATGATAAAAATCTAATTTCTATGTTCATTTTTCACATAATCTGGATAGAAAAGAAAAAAGTTGTGTGTCTCTGATTGAGAGACATTGAGTTCTTCTCAACTTTTAGAGTTCTTTAAATCAAAGGATTTTTCTGTTTTCCCTGGAAAAACAGTGGTTTAGGCAAACACTGTCAGTAGCTAATCAGTAGCTGATCTAGTAGTGTGATGTTCCTTACAGAAAAGATTGTCTGGGAACATAAGAGACTGAGGATCTGTTGGTCCCTAATCAAATATACTGCTTTTCTACACTAATTTAATCTCTAGGAGATATCCAGAAATCTGATTTTTTAAACAGCCTTCCTGAAAAACACTGATACTTTTTTTTGTAAAATGAGGTTATGTCTGCTCTTACTCCACCATACATCCCTCCATTCTCCTCTTTTGCATTCCGACAGCGTATCTTCACTCTGGGCCTCTCCCACAAGTCCTTTGGAAAGGATCACAGATCTAACTTTATTCTTAATACCAGCACTACATAGAGTGACCTTCCTTTCAGGTTAATACCCATTTTTTCATGCGGTGCTCTGGCATCCTGGAATGTCTTGCCTTTTCATTTCATCAGTCAAATTGTTTGGATTTTTCTTTATATGAGTGATATTGTAATGAGTAAAACTGGCTCTTTGATTTCCAGACTAGGGGAGTGAAAGTTCAGTAGGATACACCCTTTACACAGAGTAGTAAATTTGCTGTGTAGGCTGTCAAATCCGATCTTGTATTCAACGATACACAAACGCCTGATCAGTTTCTCACAGTAAGTTCAAGAGATACTAAGTTAGTTTTGGAAGAGAGAGAGGAAGAGGTTATTCTTCCAGAAGAAAAAAAGCATTTGTGGCTCTCAAGGAAGCTGTTTGCAGCATCGACTCTACCACACTTCCTGAAATTGTGCTTTTTGAAGGCTGTTTCTTAAGCCTAGAAACTCTCACTTCACATGTCACAGTTTTAGGATCTTGAAAGTAGTGGCTCTTTCATCCCCCGTCATATTACAGATTAGTTTTATTTGTGTGAGTTCTGTTTGCTGCAGTGGAATGGCTCCTGCTTGACACTGAGTTAGAGCAGAACAACTTTCATACCCTTTTCCTTTAAAAGTTCCACTTTGGGAAGTCAGAAAAAGGTGCTCAAGCTACTCGGTTATTACAAGATTCTTCCACATTAAGATGGCTTCTCCAAATAATCGTGTCATTAGCAGAAGTGTCCTTGCAATGTCTGGCCTGTCACTTTAAACTGAGATAGCTGGTACCTGCTGTTATGGCTGGTGTTTGGAGGGGGAGCAGAAATTCAGGCACTGGAATTGACAGCTCCAAAGGCCTCAGCCTTCCAAGTTAAATCATTATTTAAATACAGAAACAAAATGGGAAGAGCCCTTTGTGGGATCTCTTACAGTATATTTCTAATACTTCCAATAAATGTTCTCAGGGATCCAGCCTGAACTGAGAAATGGCATAAACCTCTCAAGTCAGAGATTATATTTTAAAAATAAAAGTAAGATATGTCAGAAGTTACCTTGGTGTCCAAATATAATAACGAGGTGTATTTCTCCTTTCCCAATTTGCACGTGATATAAAAGGGGTCGATTTAACAGAATGTAACTTGGAGTCAACAGTTTCCTAAAGCACTCAAAGAAAAATGAGTCTTCTCTTCTTTAATCAGACTTATGACTAGATAGGGATGGTTTTATATGCACTTGGAAGTCTCTTCCCCTGTGAGCTGGCCCATTCAGGTGATTTTTCCTGGAACATGCCACTACCCAGGGTACCTGCACGTATCGTAGCTTCTGCCATCTTTTTTAATAAGTAGCTTATCTCTGTGATGCAACTAAAAGCAATCCTGAGTGTCTGCAGGGTTTGTTGTAATTAAATTTTATTGTTGTATTTGAAAATATGCGGGTTTTGAAACCGGGATCAAGAAAAATGGAAAGGAGATTCTAGGAGATGATAGGCTGATTTTTAGAAGATTTTAACCCTTTGCAGTTTCCAGATGCACAAGCTAACTTTTGCTCCCTGAATAACTGTTCCTATACATAACTGAAGCCATAAACTATATCAGTTTATTAGCTGATGACAGGTAACATGCAAAGATGATCATTTATCCCCACAGTCAGATGCTGTAGGACCGCAGGTGCAGTAATTTGTCGGCGCCTACTAAGACAATAGAAGGCCTTTTCTGAAAGCCTTACACCCTTGCTGCTGCCCCTTCCTTCTCCAAGTATTTACAGCTCCAAGGGGGATTACTCCAAGTCCCGGGGCTGCCCGTGAAGCGCGGTGAGGAAAGGCAGGTTTTACCACCTTCTGATGTGGACAATAAAGAAAAGTCACTGGTTTGAGCAGAAAACCGACGAGTTTATCTAGAGCGTTCTCTGGCATCACGCTGCTGTGCTCAGGCAAATACATTTGGGCTCCCTCCTCACGCAGTCAGTGGAATTGCTTGCTCTCCCCATCCAGGGGCCCAGCTTCTCCTTGCTCATGGTGCTTTCCCCCCTTTGTGTTTTATTCCTGCTTGATTTTCTTGCCGTGGGGTGCCGCAGACTGATTTTGGAGATTCGTATAACAATTTTTTCCAAATCAAAATATTTCCTCCAACGATGTCATCTTTTCTGTCCAGCATTGCTACTAATCTTTATTTAGTTATTTACTTTAGCATTTCTAGAGGGATTGGATGTGCCCAAGGCGCCCCTTTAGGCAACACTTTATATCAAGGTACCATTTATAAATACTTCATGAAGGGCTAATGAATGATTAATAGATGTTTTAATGTATGACCAATCAATTGTTGTAGATTTTGCAACATCCAAGAGACAAGTAGGTTTCTTATAAGCATAGATTATAACCATATCTGACATCTTCTACTGATGGGCTTCTAAACATCTATAACATACACACTACTCATATCTGTAACATGCTTAAAACATCTACTAATCACTGATTAATTTTTTATAACCTATTTTGAAGCAGAGCCTGTCTGTGGAGTACATCCTTTACTGGTGTCTGTGACTCTCCATTTCTATAGGATTGATAATTTACTCGTCATTGAAGGACCTAAAACTCCTACTAATTTCAGCTCAAACATTAAGGCTTTTCTGAGTTAGCTTCAGCCTTTCACTTCACCTAAGAAAATATATCATTGCTGTCCCCAGACTTTTTTCTCCCTCAAACTTCTGGCTACTTTGCCCTGCTAATGTCCATGTTGCAAGCTCTGCAAACCCACTCTAAAATACATTTTCAGCCTGTTGAGCTGTTTGTTTGATTGTTCTCAGGACAGCTGTACCAGTGATAATGGTTCACAGCATTTTTTATTATTTTAATATTTTTTTTACTATCACCCCTGTGTCCTTGGTTCAGAGTTTGTTCCATTCTCAGGAAAGGATGAGAAAATATAAACTTCCCAATAATCCAGTGAAGAAGCCATCTCCCAGAGGACATTTGATTCTGACAGAGGAGCACACATTTGCTGTGTTTGATAAGCCCAGGCGTTGATAGGAGTGTTCCTCTGTGGGATTCCCACAGTCTCCCAAGGTGAAAGCCGTGCCTGTGCTCTATGCTTTATATGGATCACTCAGGTAGAACCAATGAAGTGGGCAGTACAACTCCCTTCCTGAAAATTTATGAGTCCTTCAATTAATCACTTGCAGTTGAGAAGTGGTAAGTTGCTCCACTATCATATTTTGCAAATTAATTTTGAAGTTTTAGTCGATTTCTACTGAACTTAATCACAGGGTTGAGTCCTCTGCTGTGATTTATCTAGGTGGTGAGAGCAATTCTTTAATGATATAAATGCAAAGGATCTGCAGGTTTTTCTCATTTCTGGGTTCATTAGTAAAACAGTCTCTGTTCTGAATATCCCCAAGTAAATATCCCAATATCCCACTCCCATTCAAATCAGGTGCTAATCTTTCACTTATTGCTAGAATTAGCTGCTACACCTGCAGCATTAGGATGTTGAACCTAAAGAAACACATCAGGCATAACCCAAAAAAAAGAGGAACAATAAAGGATAAAAAAGAGAGTTTTAGTCTTCGATATTAACATGGAATTTCCTCTGCATGTTTTAAAACCATTCATTGTCAAAGACACGGATGGCTCAGAAATGAGAACATCTCAAAACTACTCAAGCTCTTGGAGCAGACAGTTTTTTTTACCCCCATGAGCAGAATCGTTTTTATGTTACCCAGTTCTCACTCTGTGTTTCTGTGTTTGTTGGGGGTTTTACCGTGGTCTTTTCTTTCTCTTTTCAGCTGGTTAATAATCCGCTAGCAAGTCAAGCAGCAGCAGCTGCAGCAGCAGCAGCCATGGGCTCAATAGCAAGCTCCCAGGCCTTTGGCAATGCCCTCTCCAGTCTTCAGGGGGTCACAGGGCAACTCGTCACTAATGCACAAGGACAGGTGAGTAGAAGATGGAGCAAACAGTGAATTCTGATGGCAGGCTGATCTTGGGACAAAAATGAGTTCCGCTTGTATGACAGCAATTTAAAAGTGCACATATTGAAGATAAATAAATATTGATTTGCCAGACAAGGTAAGAAATGGAAAGTCTGAGAACTGGGAGGAAGTTAGGAGCTGTTAGAAACTGTTTCCAAGCCAGAAAGGGCTCAGGGTTTGTTTTATTTTCATTCAGCCCTTTGAAAAGATTGCAATAGTGCAATAATGTGGTATTTTAAAAGTCAAGCAACCCTGTGATTCTTAACAAACATGCCAGCTGTCTTCTTCCACTTACATATGCCTTATAGCAGACAGCTATATTAAAGTGCTGCTGCATTATCAAGACTACACTTTTTTGCAAATTGAAGTATTTCTGTATTGCTTCATTTCTAAAGAGGTATTAAATGTTTTAAGTAAAAGAGCACAAGTTAAGTTATAATGAATGAAGTATCTGGCATGGATTTGACTGGAAGGCTTAGTCATTTGATGATTACTGAGTTAGGCAATTTGCAATGAATCTACCAGTCTTTCATGCAAATTTGGGAGAAACTTTTCCTTTAAAGAAAATTTTTCCAAACAGAAACTTGAACAATGTTTATGGTGTGTCTCAAAGAGGGATTGTGTGTTATCTCCATTTGGGAGCTGTTTATTTGTTGCAGCCAATTTCAGTTTCAGTCTTAATATGATGGGGAAAAATATTCATCTGAATCCATAAACGTATAAATAATTCCACTGACTCAGCGTGCTTAAGTAGCTTTCAGACTGTGGCCACTGTCATTCTTTATTGTATTTAGTGGGACTAAAATTAACACAACTACTTGTTTCGTGGAAAGTCACTGCCACAAATGTGTCAATGTAACTTATGACCGGACCCAGTAGCTGAGTAATTTCAATGTCATTATTCTAAATCCTACATCGTTGGGCGCACGGTGATCTCCACAATGCTCGTGTGGGTGTTAGGCCCTGGTAAACATTTATTGAAATAATGCAGCGTGGATGATACGTTAATCTAAAGTTTAGTTTCTGCTTTTATAGTTTACTATGGGGGGGGAAAAAAAAAAAAACATGAAGAGCAGTTTTTTTTCCTTGTAGTTTTCTATCACCATGTTATTTAATTGGAACAGGGGCAACATTTTTTATTTTGGCCCATTACAAAAATAAAAGACAAGACTTCATAGTAGCCCCCCCCCTTTTTTTTTTAACATAACACATAAACAAAGATGCATCCTGAGCTTCACTATTGCCATCCAAGGCCCAGAAAAAAAAATGCTGACCTTGTTATATTTACTGGGTGGGTGCAGAATTGTTCCATCACTACCCCGAGGGTTGAACGATGGAGCTTGTCAAAGTGAGGCCTTATCTAATGAATCATCTTATCGCAGGTGCACACCACACATATTAAAGGAGGATTGTATGAACAATGTGCCCTCTACAATAACCTTTCAATGTCTACTTTAACCCTTGTTTCAATCCCTTTTCATCAAAGGATCATTTTATGCAGCCAGCTTTAAATGGAGGCTCTCAAAAGCCTATTAAGATTTCTGGAGGGATGGAGTATTGGTTTGGAAGAAAAGTTGGTTATAATACCTATAACTCATAGTCAGATCAGCTCCAACCTAGAAGCCTGCTTGCTTCTATCTGTACTCCAGAAATGGTTCCCCATTGCCACTGACAAGGCACCTGGCACCAAAGATGTTCCTTGTAAGACCTGAAGATATAAACCCAGACTAGGTTTTTCAATAGTTTTCCCTTCACGTGTTTCTCCACAGAAAACATAAACAAAGTGTGGCCATTCACTGTATGTTTTAAAAAAATACTGCTGTGAAGATATCACTGAATGAAACTATAGATTCCCTCAGGCTGAGCCTTGTTTATTCCACACATAATGTAAAGTCCAATAATTCCACAGGTTGCAAAGAAAGAGAAGAGAAAGGAAGAATCTTTCCTATTGTTGGATAAAATTGCAGAATCTATCTGTTTGTCTTCCTCTTTTAAATAGGGGCTGTCTTTTTATTATTGTTTTTACAAATGTTCCTTGTTTTATAATCAGTACCACAGACCTCGCCACAATATAGATGAATATTGATAAGGGTGTAATGCAACACCTACTTTTATAATATTCAGCATAAAACATATTGCCTAGAGCACACTTCTGAAGCTATCTGTCTGCAAAAGAGGACTATTCAGTGTAATTAAAATACATTCTAGATATTAAATTATATTCCCTGCAAATTAATAAAATTATAGCAGCTAAACAAGAACTGAAAGGTATGTTTCTTCAAAACTGGGAGGATAAGTGAACGGTAGTTTGGGATAGTCAGTTTCTGAATGATGTGCTTGGACTCGTAGGAATAAAATTTCCATCATATGTTAAGAATCTGCCCTTTGAAAATTGCCCCTTTCAAAGAATCACAAGTGTGACACCCAAAATTCACTCCTGCAAATATAAGGCTGGATGACTTACCAGGCTGTTTGTATGTGCAATCTTTGTAATTATATGCTGCTTCTGTTATAGAAATCCAGGGCTTATAAATGTCCATCTGTCTAGCTAAATATATGGTGATCAGTAATCCCTGGAGACATTAAGCTATAGGTCAAATCCAAGATCTTATGGCAAATTTAGGGAAATGATCTTTTAAATGATATCTGGCATTGCCTTAATTCCCAGTGCTCTGTGAGTTCTTACAATCACAGTAACAAAATTATATATAATATTAACAATAATTTATATAATATTAATAATAATTTATATAATATATTTATTATTCATTTAAATATTGAATTCAAATTTGTATGGTTGGTTTTTTTGGATTTTGGGGTTTTTTTGCTTTGGATGGCAATATGAACTGTAATACCAGAGCTCCCCAAGAGCACTGGGAGCAAAGAGTTCCAATCCATTGGAATAAGACGATTAGAATATGATTAGATCACCTGATTAATTTGTAATACTACAGGTAGAGGACTCTAAATCAAATTTTCACTTTCAGAGGCATGTTCTGAAGAGCTGTTGGCCCATGTGACACCGTTTACATTCTGTTTGTCCCCGGCACTTTTCCATTTACAGCATTGGGCTTTCACGTCTTCAACGTAAAGGCTAAGGTAGCAGAGCTGCTAGATTCCACCCTCTCAGTAGATACACTGATTTCAAAGAGAAGCTGTCCACCCACTTGGCTTCAGACTGCCCTTACGGTAGGATTCTAGTACTGCTGCTGCATTGGAATTCTCTAGAAATTTAACAGCCACGTATTTATCTTCTTTTTGCCTGGTGTTGCAAATGAAAGAAAATGCCAGAAGTTTTGAGTGGGTTTTACTATGTCTATTAATTACATGAAATGTGTATTTTGGCTGCTTTCTTAATCTTTGTGAAGACATGAACCAGAGAAATATGGAAGCAAGGTTGATGCCTCTGGTTTCCATAAGTGCTACCTCCAGGCCAGCTTTCTACTTGCCTAAAACACAGTGCTTAGTTGTCATTGGTTGCATTTGTATAAGTTCCTTGACTTCAACAGCATTAAATACATTTTAAGTACAGGTGCTGAGTACAGTTCTACTCAGATACTAAAGTATCTTTTTATGAAAAGATGAGGGTTGTCTAATAGGAGAAAAATACACCCTAATTCAGCAATTCCAAAATAACATTTTACCATAAAACATTAAAAAAAAAAAAGCAGCATGGTAAGGGTTGGCATTATAAACTGTCTTGTGCTTAAAGAGGGCAATACATTCTATTTCCTGTTAGGTTAATAGGAAAATGTAAGTAAGTGTCAGGTAATTGTACAATACATACTTTAATTGAACAGTGAATTTAATTGGGGTGGTATCAGTATAATCTAAGAATGCCCTTGGAGGAACTAGGGATTCATTGTGCCCATGCCTTGCTCTTTAGAGGTGAAAACCTTCCGTATATGAAAAACCTTGAGCGCAGCTCCGCCCTGGCAATTAACAAAAAATAACTAATTTTTGAGAGTTGTAGTCCACAAGTAGCTCAGGAAACTCGAGAGAGAGAGGCATTGTTGATCCAATTAGATAATAGGAGTACTTTGGTTCTCATTATTCTGATGAGAGGGTACACGTTTGCTCTTTGAGCTTCTTGATGGTAAATGGTGCTAATGAGGCCTGATGGATTCCCTGCTCCTAACAAGCCTCTCAGCGGCGCGAGTGATTACAATGGAGATAGATTTGATGGGATGCGCTCCCTTTTGTAGTGTCTCAGCTGCTGACACTCTGCGACATAATCAGGTCACGGAGCCGGTCACAGCCATCAGCAAAAGCCAGAGCTCTATCCCTCATTATTAAAGTGCATTATTCAGTTCCAGGCCTTCACAATACTGCCAAGGGCCTTTTTTTTTTTTTTTTTTTTTTTTTTGGTTTTGTT
>JAOXNG010000012.1:52623428-52638456 GCA_028566535.1 Scolopax minor
CATGTTATGAACGAATGAGCATGCCTAGAGATGCTTTAAATCCCTAATTCTAAAACAGCTTTTAGACCAATAGCTGAAATGGGAATAGTCTGTAATGAAATGAGTCAGCCACTCCACTTCCCACAAGTTCC
The DNA here is from genome assembly GCA_028566535.1 of Scolopax minor. Classification (NCBI taxonomy): domain Eukaryota; kingdom Metazoa; phylum Chordata; class Aves; order Charadriiformes; family Scolopacidae; genus Scolopax; species Scolopax minor. The sequence continues at coordinate 52,623,560 of JAOXNG010000012.1, forward strand.
TGTATTTATTATCTTCTAAACTACTGAGTAAATTTAGCATACACAGACAGTTTGCATCACAGAATTTACATGGTGTACTGCAGCACGACCCCTTCCTTTTCTGGGATTATTGAAGTTTCATTTCTTACAGGTACGAGTGGCTTTACTCAGTTCTAGGGCTGTTTTTCACAGGGATAAATTCATATATATGTGCATACATAGGAATGGGGCCCTAACAAAGCTGTCTTCTGCTTGAGATACTCATTTAATTTGACTTTCCTTCCTTCTAGTTATCAGTACTGGAGAAATTCATATATATATATATTTTAAAAGCAGATTAATTCTAGCCTCTAGTAGCACAAAAAGATCTCAGTTTTGTAGACTCCCGTAGGAAGGTGTCTGGTCATCCTCCTGCTCAAGCGAACGAAACCATCACATACCTGCCTGGGCATAAAAGCACGCTTAGAAATGCCCCTGAAGGCAGCTGGATTTCAAGGTGACTATCGGAAAAGGCACCTTCACCAAAAAAGAAGGGGGGACACAACCCACGCCGAGCAGAAGGGAAAGCAGCAGCTGGCCGAGAGAGCCTTGCGGCCACCGGGGACAGCGTTTACCGACGCCAGCCCCCAACACCGAGTCGTCCCCTCGCCGGGGGACCCCCACCCGCACCCCCGGGGCTCAAGGGGAGGCCTGCGGGGCAGCCATGTTACGCGGTGCCCGCAACCCCCGCCCAGGGCGGCGCGGTGCCTCCCGCAGGTGCGCGGAGGCGCCCGGGAACATCGCCGCCAGGGGACAGCGCCCTCAGCGACTCCGGGAAACCGGCTCTGCGCCATCCTCCCCCGCCATCCCCCTCCCTCACCGCCGCCGGACGCTGACAGGGCGAGACCCGCCGGGCAGGTCACTGTCCCCAGCCCACCTCCACCGAGAGGTACGGCACCGGCCCGGCCCCGCCGCCCGTCGGGGTGGCGGAAGATGCCCTGCCCTGTGATGTGATGTGATGCCATGCCATGCCATGCTCGTGTTATGCTACCCCAGCTTTTTTTGGGACATCCTTGGGTCTTGGGGCTGGGGAATGTCCGGGGGTTTTTTTTTGCTAAGGTTGGGTTGCGATGATGCGACGCTGGTTGGTTTGGAATTGTTGGTCGTTGTGTGGGGTTGGAGTTGAGTTGGGGCTTGGGGGAATGGGTGGCCGGACTGATGGATGTATTGCGAGAGAGAGAGAGAGAGGCGGGGGGAAAGTCAAGTAGAATGCCTATTTAGGTACTACTAGTACTGATCATTTACATCTAGTAGTTAGCTAGGTGGTTGTTAATTGCTGGGCTGGTAGAGTAAGATGTACCGCGGTATAATTTGGGTCCTTGGCTCCTTCTTGCCTTTTATTTCTCCTTAAAATCATATGCAGTGAAAAGAGGGAACAAACATGAATGATGCATGCTCGATTCACTAAATCACTACGGTCTCTGGCAACAGGACAAATGTAGAAATGTTTAAATCGGGCTCATACTACCCAGCAAATGATGCAAAAGGAGCCCTGAAAGAACACAGGGTGAGAGGAGATAAATGAGCATCATGTCAAGAAGGCAATTTCTCACTGAGTTTACAGAGAACATGGAAATTTGACTTCCAAGAGATGGTTAGGGAATCTTTCTAATAAATCTTCAGTCCACAGTCATTGCTGTGTCCTTTTTTAAACTTACTTTTTAAGAGCTGTGTAAGTTATACCCTCCCCAGCGAAATGTGTCAAGATATTACCAGTCAAGTTGAAGTCATTTAAGTGAATCATCTCTGTCGCCGTGTTTATGTTTGTGATAGACAGAGATGGTCAAACAGGTTTCGTTTTGTGCATGTGTTGAACGGCCTTTCAATCAGTGAGGTCTTCTCAAAGCCTTCTTATTTTAATAGGAACTCACAAGGGAAAAATAAAAAAAAAAAAAAAAAGGTTGAGCCTCTTCCCTGGAAAAAGCCTCTGTGATTTTCTTTTTTTTTTAGGCTTGAAAATGATTTTATCCTCCTTTTTTTAACAGCTGAGATATTCAAATGGTGAATAAAAAGGCAATGGTTTTTCAAATGACTTAGAGGCTATAAGTCAATATTAGAATTGACTGGTGCTCAGCAGAGTCCTGCATCTCTTTTGACTCCTGATTTTGAATTTGTTTTCCTTGATTTTGACCACATTGAAGTTAGCTTGGGCTGCATCAAATCTAAGCTGGTCGCTTAGTGCTCTCTGTCATCACTAAAGAAATAGGCACTCTTGAGGAATAAAACATCTCGCTGATCTCAGATATACATTTTAGGCTGAGATGAAACCCCTTGCAGAGATTCCCCACTCCCTCCGTTGACTAGAGAGAGCTTGAGTGGCAGTTTATAACTGGGTTTATAATGTTAGGTGGCTAACTTTATATGACATAAATTCCATCCTTAGAATACCACACAGCAGTTATTTTTAATGGGGCTTGAGTCCTTTTGATAATGTTATCCTGAAGAGCTCCCCATGGCAGTCACAGAAGTCCTGGTAGCAGCCAGTGGCGGCCACACAGAACTGTGCACTGGCTGAGTTGCCTTATTTTGGAGATTAATCTAGAGATGCTCTTCAATTTTTGTGAGAATTGTGCTCCTGTTTTGTTAGCTTGCTTCTTGGCATTTCCTGAATAAATAGGGAAGTAGCATCCCAGAGACGGAGGTAATGGTATCTGTTTGAATTATTTAAAATGTACTTAACTTTACTGATACTTTAACTAAATGATGGATAGCAATGTGAAGAGAGGGTCTTTCTGTTGAGTGTCTCTACTTTCAAGTAAGATTAAGTATTCCATCTGTAGGATGTTGTTATTTAAAAATCAGTTGTGCATAAATGAAGACTTTGCATCTTTGAGGTTCTTCTGGTTTAAAAAAAAAACAGCCTTTAAGCCTGTAGTAATGAGGAAGAAATCTCTTCCTTTGACAGATTACTTTTTACATTTCTCTGGGCATTTACCCTGCTGTTTTGGTTAGGACAGAAATGGAATGCACTAAATCCTCAGACCACAGGCCAGCTTAAAAGAATTTCCAGCACAGCTCCAACCAGCAGGTACCACAAATGTCATGACAGAATCTTATCACATAAGAATTTTGGTCCTAACAAATAGGCTAAGTTGCTGGTGTTCAAATAATTTCAGGTACAGATCTAAGCCAAACTGATCAACAGCCTTTTAAAGCTGGGCCATCATAAATATTGACAGCTTTACCAAAAAAAATTTAAATTTTATTCTTTATTTAAATTTAATTTTAGTCCCAAATATCAGGTATGTTTGGAAGGGGAGGCATATCTTCTAATTGATTTCAGATATTCTGCTTTTGTTCACAAATGAAACTTGAATGTTACTCACAGAATTCTACTCATGTTTTACCAACAAAGAGTGTATTTTATTTGATATTGGGGATGGGGTCATTAGTAGCCTATCAAAAAAAATCCCTCTAAGAATCAAACAGCCTTTGTAGCCAGGGCTTGACCCGCTGCACTTCAGCATCCTTCTCAGGACTAGCACTGAGTGTAAGGGACACAAGATAAGGTTTTTATTGCAGTGTCACTTTAATAGCAGCTCAAAGACGTTGGCATCTCCACTTTGCACCTCTCCAGCCAGTCTTCTGCATGGGCACTGTAGCCTCTTGTCAATTAACTCACTTTAATTGGTTTCTGTTTCTTCTCTAACTGTGACCTTTTGGCTGTACCCTGCCGCGCAGCACTGTTTATTCTTAAGCACTGGGTTTATATAAACTTTCTATCAAAAGTGTCCCTTTTGGAAGGGGAGATACGTGATAAGGAGTTTCAATACTTGTGCTATCTCTGTTATCTCTTGTGGCTCACAATAGACCCTGAATCATCATAAAATTCCACCCTAAGTTTGTGTTTTATATGATGAACACCTGTTTAAGAAGGGAAAAAAGGAGCTGGCAATTCTCCACCTGATTCTATATCTTTAAAAAAAAAAAAAGATAAAGAAAAAAAAAAAGGGGAAAAAACCATGATTGCCATGGATAAGAGTGCAAATTGTGCAAAAATAAAGTGATGCAACTTTTTTAGGTATAAACTCATCAACATAATTCTAATGAGTTATGGTCTTTGTTGTGAGAAATGAGAAATCCTGTGGTCTCACCCTAAAGAACATTAAAAAAACATTACTGACAGGAAATTGAAAAAGTAATATATGTCTGAATGAATATGACAACTTTTTTCTGATAGAGCAGATAGATAAATGTCACATACAAGTTTCAAAATACATTTAATTTTGCCACCACAATGGATATTCTCTTCATAAAATATATATGAATCAGCTTTGAATCATAAAACTTGACTGTGATAAACAAATGCATATTTGATAACTTTCTTCTTTTTTTTTTTTTCGAGATGCTCATTTCTTTTTTGAGGTTATTTGTTGTTTACACATCTTTTAGTTTTCATTTCTGAGCGAGGCAGCCTGGGTGTCAAATCTTATGCACGTTGAGCTTGGATGAACTTTCTTTTTAATCTGAGGAATGGGTTCCTTTTCTTGTGGGGGAAGGTGAGAAAAGGGAGGAGAGGCTGGTAGATGCACAGACTCTCTTAACCATCCTGTTAGACATCACTGAGTTTTCTGAGCTCGCTCAGGATGGGGCGATGGATGAGAATGGACTTTCAGAGCTTAGGGGGAAAGAGGTAAAGAAGGGAGTGTCCTCTTCTTTTGCATTTTTCGGCACAGATTCTCTGGGGAAGCAGAAGGACTTTATTCCGTGCCATTGGAGCATGCCAGCGTACTACCCATCCCACCTGCACGAGGGCTTCTCTTACTTTTCCAAACAAGGACTACCTCAACCCTTTCTTTCTCCAGTACCCAGCACATCAGGCTTCTCCAACTGCAAGTGCTCTTGGAGACCTTATCAGCAGTGAATGGAGTAGGCTCTAGAGAAGGAAATCTATTATGTATCTGGAAGCATCCCTCAGGATTCCGGTGTTGCATTTGAGTCTATGTTAAAGAGTGAGCTATAATTACATTTTACTACCTCATTTATCCATCTTTTAGTATAAATTCCTGCAGCATTGTGAGCAGAACTGAATGACATTTTTTTCATCGCTGACTTCTGATGGAAAAATGGCATTTAATCTAAATATAAAATGTGTCATTTTGACAAATTTTGTTCAGTAAAAAATTTAAAGTACAGTGTCTGGATAAGATTTAAGTGTCTCATTTTTACATGTTCTGTTTGAAAATTTAGTGAGTTTTTTTTTCAAGTTTAGAAAGGTTAAAAGAAATACGAAATATTTCAGTTCTGATCAGAATGGCTCAATCTACCCCAAGCAGGTTTTCTTTCAGATTTATATTTACTTTTAAATTTGGCTTAAGTTCTATTTTGAAGTGAAAACAAAAAATGAAATAACATAATTTCCCACTTTCTTTCCAGAACTACTCATGAGTCATTACCTCTGTTGGGCAGAATGGGTTCTGTATGAACAGAGAAAAAGAAAGAGAGTATTTTCTTAGCTTCAGCTGAAACCATGGCCTGAGATAACCAGTCAAAACCAGACCTAGGCTGTGCAGGGTACACTTTAGCCTGAGACCATTCATAATTTAAAAAGAACTACGGGCTGCAGCTAGACCCAAAGATCAGCCTGTGCCACGTTCAAGTCCCAGGGGCCATTGCATTCAGGTCAGTAGATTTACTTCTGATTTTTATTAGTAGAAGTCAAGTCAGAGAGAAGCCTGATAATATTATGCAAGCATAGCTCTAAACTGAAATGGAGCCCAGAGATAATTGGCGTTATTATCAATGAATGAGAAGCCAAGAGATTAAATCTTCCTAGAAAATATTAACTGGCAATTGGCAGCAGAACCACAGCAGACCATTGAGTGCAGCAGAACCAATGGACCATTGAGTGAAGTTCAATGGCTCTTGTAAATGACTTCTGGGATTCCAGTTATTCAGTCTGCTCCCGACTCGTAAGATCTACACCGTGATATAAACCCAGACAGTTTTCTTTCCCTAATATTGGGGGCTAAAAAGATAGAGCTATTGTGTATGTCAATATCAAATGTGTTTGCATGCTAATGATTTCACCTGAATGAAGAGGGGGAAATAAGGAACCCATTGTGGCCTGAGAGACTCAGTGGGGTAGAACTATGAACAATAAATATTTTAATGGTCCTTAGTACACTCAGTGTCACTGTTTGGGGATATTGTGCTATCTTGGCAATTAATAATATTTCTTTTCTGTCTAGGCTCTTCCTCAAAACTTATTGGCACTGTTCTGGTAATTTTAAGCATTCAAAGGGATCAAAGAGCTTTCATCTTTTAATGCATTTTACTGTGCTGCGCTCTGCACAGGAAGAAATATTGATACTGTTTCAAGGGCAGTTAATATATTCAGTTTTGTCTCAGAAATGAGCACAATTCCTTGACTTATAAAATTGAAAATCTGCCATTACCCACAATTAAAATGTTCCATGTAGGAATTATACGGTGGCATTTGCACTTCACTCATCCTCTTCTGCTGTAATTCACATACACCAGGGAATCTTCTCCACTCTTGCTCTAAGATTTAATAAGAAGTGCTTTACAGAGGGTTCATATTATTGAGACTTCGTTGTTTTTAAAAGAAAATGTATTTCAAAGACATTTGTAAGTACAATATGCATTTTGACAATACTTGAAACTAAATTTCCTTTTGCAGTTTCTATTTCTCCCTTTCATATCAGCTGTGTTCTCCTCGTAGAAGATTCTACCTTTTTTTGTGTTATAAACTGATATCTTACTTTAGGGGTTGGTATGAGGGAGACTACTCAAAGCAAGGCAATGCCTGGATGAATGAAGCAACATCTGACAGTCCTTACTAATACTTTTAAATTTTCACATACTAAAGATGTCTGTGGTTAGGTTCTCTGGTTCTTTCAGGCAGTGAGTGTAATCCGTATAGGAGCATCAATCCATAGAGAGCCTTCTTCCTTCACGTGGATCTTTTCCACATTAAATCATTACATTCTAGGAGAGAGGCTGAACCTGGTGGTCTTAGCAGTGTTAGGTTCACAGTTGGACTCAATGATCTTTAAGTCTTTTTCCAGCCTAAATGGTTCTATGATTCTAAGTTTGGACTGGCAAAGATGAGCTGTGGAAGTGTTCTGGATGTTCCTGGGGAGGAACATCTGGAGTAACAAGAGAAGAGAAAGACTGAAGCTGTAACTGTGAATGGTGTCCTCCAAACTTGGGATGGATCTGTTTATTCAGTGCAATTCTTGAGGCCCACTGACACCCCAGCTCTTGCCGCTGAAGAGTAAGTTGTGCAAAACAATAGCTCAAGGGAAATAGTTAAAATAAATCGTAAGCACAAATTGTAATGCTCTTCTAGCATTATCGTTTCTTTTTTTTTGCCTCAGCTTGTAGTCATGTTCTTAAACATTCTCCACATTGTGTAAAAATGACCTTATTGTATTTTTCTTTTCTATTGGGAGTGTTTCAGTAATGAAGGTGAAGTAGCACCCCCTTAGTTCTTCCCTTGGGAAGAATTTACCTGTAATCCCAGTAATTTTTTCCAAGAAGTTCTAACAGAGAAGAAACCAGATGGCCTACCCCAAATATCTTAAAATGTAAGTGTGAGGCAAGCAATAAATTCACAGATGGAGACAGGGTCCTGGGAACAGCTGATCTCTGCCCCTGTCCTCCCACTCCTCTAGTGTCAAGAAGGTAAAGGAGCCCCTCACCTTTGCTGCTCTGCAGACCACAGTTGAAAAGAAAAGGAGATCTTTTTAGGACAACATGCAAGGATGGAAAATGTACAAAGCGTCTGTGATCCTCCACCTTCCACAGAACTGTCCTCAAGGATACACGCTCTGCTGCCAGCAGAAGAGAAGGATGAAGTAGTTTGAATTCATATCCGAATACATAAAGAGCAATTTCAGTACGTCTGTCTGTAACGGAGCGTGTTGCTTCAGTACAGAAGCAATGTGGATGCTGGAGGTGGGCTTACCTTGGGTCCATTGTTGCTTTTAATAAGAAAACTGTAGTTATTTAACTCTTTCTTAAGCAAACTTATGGACCAGCCCTAAATGTAACTGGTAATTAAGTTGCATGTTCTCCTCACACTTTCATAAAATGCAGTCCCTTGCTATGTCTTCCCCAAATTTGGGAATAATTTAGTTAGATTTATCTGTCTTTGTTGGAGTATTTTTTCATTTAGGAACATCTTGGATATACAAAAAAAAAATTGATAACCCTGAGAGGGACTCAAACCTTTATATAAAACTACTGCAAACATTTTGGCCAATGGAAATGGAGCAGTAAGTGAATGCTGGATATTCATCTCCAAATCCACAGTCAGCTTCCCCCTGAGCTAAGTGCCATGCATCAGGAGAATGTTTTGTCCTGAGAGAGATGTTAGGACCAGTCATTTGTGGTAGATACCATCACGTATACGAAGTATCTGTATTACAGAACTTATTATTATAACTGTGATTTGTATCAGGTGGTGGCTAGAGTGGAAATTTAAGTCAAGCTGTTAAGATGTGAACAGAACACCTTTCTTTCCCTTCTATCTGTCAGCTCAGGTGAAATGGATTAACGATGCATTTGATAATAGGAGATACTTTAGCCATTGCGCTTTCAAGCAGTGAAGCATACGCTCCCACTACTAGCATTCAATAAAAAGAACCAGCTGAGGGTATTTTCAGTGAGATAGCCACCTTTGACATTAAAAAAAAACCCACAACCTACCTTTTATATGATATCTTTTCTTGATAACTCTAAGTTAGCCTTACAAAAATTACCTAAGGCTCGTAGGAGTACTGGCAGGGAGATAAATAGTATTTATGCGAACATAGTACAGATGATGGAATGAAGGACTGGAATTTTAGTGATTTTTCCAGAAGTGAACTGATTGGCAGAGCAGCACACTGAACCAGCAGCCAAATTTCACAAGGTAAGAAGGACTAAGTCTAACTTATATTTGGTTGGCAAATTGTCAAGGAGGCATTGGTACTGAAATGAACAGTCGACACTCTTTCTGATGGTTGTATAACAAAGGGAGGTTATATCTGATCTCAGGTAGGACTTTTTTCATAGAGATTCAGAGCTAGAAACTTGAAGTCACGACTACTTTCTGTCCAAGAACTTGCATACGACCCATATAAATTTTCCCACCTCCTTTCAGTGAAATGAATTTTTCCTTCCTGTCCTGAACTTCCTTAATTCTGCTGCGTCACGATGAAATTCCACCTTATAGCCTGGAATACTGGTTTCCATAGTGCTGATCCGTGAAAGGGAGGTAATCCAGAATGTTTGTCCCACCATGGTCATGCTGGTGATTAGTGTTGTGGGTCATTCTCAGAAGTCTGACAATCACGTGCTGAAGCAATGTGTGCACTGTAAAATTTAAAAGCCTTTGAGTAGTGTGTTTGTCTGGCCAGGTACAGAGGTTTGCAGCTACTCACCTTGAGCTTTTGTAGGCTGTCACCTTAAACCTTACAGCCCTTACTTCATTAGACCAACAGTACTATCTTTTATTTAACTAAAGTCCAGATCATCTAAATTTGTAGGAATGTCAGCTGAAATAGAGCATGGCTTTGTATTTAAAAAATGTCTGGTTGTGCAGGTGTAATGTTGAAGCCATGGGTTGACAGACAACTACTGTGTCATCCGTGGTCTTTGCATCTGGGCAGCGAGCTCAGGACTGATAACAGGCTTTGGAGAAATGTGATCATCTCACAACAATGTGATATCTGTTAGCCTCCTTGTAGTGAATTTTGGCTAAATCTGCACTGATTGAATGAATCAGCATGCCTAACTAATTTCACCTCTAAGAGTTACAGACTGAGAAATCTGGTGATCTCTGATAAATAATTGATATGGTGTATGTAATTTGATAGTGAGAAGATGAGAGTAGATAATTCAAGAATATATCGATGGGCTAGAAATTCTTTGACCTGTAATCTAATTAAAGAGCTGAGGTCCTAAAGATTGCATCTGAAGATTATTTGATGGTTAATGGTTTCAGTCCAGTTTATCATGGAGCAGTGTTCAAGAAAACATACGTTGGTCCTCTAAGCAGACAAGTCAAGGCTAAAATAAAACATCGTTAAGGCTTCAAAGTCATTTGTCCAGAATATGATTTTGTTTCTTTGGGCAGTTTCATCAAAGAAAATTAAAAAGAAAAATAACTCTCTGAGGATTCTAAATTTAATATGTTTTTGCAAGACCTTAATACTTCTGGTGGAATAACTTTCTCAGGAATGGCATTGCAAGATAAGGCAGTGACTGCCTACTGAAGGCAGCTAAGAGCATGCCATCTCCCTAATCAAGCTTCTTGTCTATGCAAAGCAATTGAAAGGAGTAACCAAGAGAAAGAAATAAAAATGGAGCACGAAAACTTCTCCTGCTCACCCAGACACAGACATTAACAGTAGTGTACAACATCCCTTTTTTAGAAGAGTAATGTTACAGCAGAGAACGTTTTCTTGTTCATATCTACGTAAGATTATGTCTCAATAGCAGCTCTTATTTAAAACCCCCAGGATCAAAGAGCAGTTACCAAACCCTGCCTCACTGTGTGGGCCAGTGCACGGCCAGACACCACCAAGCAGCAAAGCAAGTTCCAAACGAGCCGATAACGTGGCCGTAGCGCGGAAGCATCCTAATCACGTTGGCACACGTTGTGCTGGGCCTAATTAGGCTTGCTGAGAAAGGGCAATTTGTTCCCCGAGCCAGCCTCGAATGGCTCAGCGTGGCATGTATTGCAAAGTCCAGGGATGCCTTACGTTTTCTTCTGCTTTATGTCTAGCACATTAGATTCTGATGTGGCCGAGAGCGAGTCAACTCTTTATGCTCTAAGGGAGCAGTAGGTATTTACATTAAGCTCATGCTCAAAAGAGACACCCCTTGTTCTAAACGGTTTGTAATCTAAAGACACAAAGTAATGGTAGGGATTATAGATGCAGCTCGTACACAAAGCTTTCAAAGGCTGACAAATATTATTTCAGACCAGGGATTTCTTGACTCTGAGATGCTTGATACTTAGTTGAGATTGAAATCTTCAGAGAAGCCAAAGTAGCAATGATACTTCTGTAGGCAACTACGAAAAACTCAGACTGCATAAAGAAAAAGTAGGGGTGAATGAATATTTACCAAAATATTTTCATTGTAATCAAATCTAGAAATTCATGCTGGTGACTCAGTCGCTTTGTATTTACTTCCTGAGAAGTTACTTTTCATCGTTCACTTTTTTTTACCATTACTTTTTTTTTCAAGAGTACATACGGGGCAGGAGTTGGGGGGGGAAGATACCAAAACCATCCATATAAAAGTGTATTTGCTTGTGTCTGCGGAGCTACCAGGAAAGCTGTGGTTTGAGAGAGAAGCAGTCAAATACTAAAAGCAGTAAGTTTTGACTTCTTTTTGTGATCATCAAACGTAATTAGAAATTACAGCCTTTTGTCATAACAATTCTGTTATGACAGCATTGGCTGTTTTGTCATGATATCATGGATCTTTTGTCATAACAAGCAAAATTAATGCTAGAAGAACTTTATCCACCAAATAATTTTAAATAATGAACACTTTTATAAGAATCTAGCTATCTGATTCTCAGAAATGCTCAGGAGCTGTAAATCTAATTAAAATCTACAGGTGCTTTGCTTAACTCAGAGAACTGTGGCCTCTAAGGATCCTTATACCTGACTTAGTTCTTGATTTTAAAAGGAAGCTAAACCTAATAAGTAGAGTGCCGCTGAATCTAGATTCAGCAGACACTCAGCAAAATTTTTAATCTTTAATTTGGTAATTATAAATCTTTAGATTTTTGTAATGAGAAGATGTTACGTTGTGTTATTTAGGATGTTTCAGACTGGTGCCTGCTAAGGGAACATAATAGTATTTGCTTGAGAAAAATTCTACCGCATAATTCCTACAGTGATGACAAATGAAGTCCTGTATAGTTTGATGTTAGTATACAAACATTATTTTCTAAAAAATAAAGCACTGAGAAAGTCAGGCAGAATGTCAGACTCAATGTTCCATTATGATGCTTACAAACAATATACCATCCAATAGATTGTATGATCTATGAACAATGCTTAACCTTGAAAATTATAATTCCTTACATGAAATGGTGACACAGAAGAGCAGTTTCACAGGTGCCTGGTTCCAGTATCACTATGTGACACCTGCTTCTTGAAAAAGCATTTCGTTGTGCCAATTTTTTGACTTCTCATTGGGAATATAATGCAGCAAAGGAAATTTACAAGCTTTGCATAAATTAATACTGCTTTTACTTCGAGAGACAAGGCAGCCTTAGCCTCATCCTGTCTTGAGGTTCAAGGATCATATTGTTGTTACTCCACAGAATGAGATGGAGGAGCATTTCTTTGAGAAGCAGCCTGCAAATGGAGCTTGTATTCATGATTCCTGTTTTTCATGTGTAGATGGGTAGTATATGTAGTATAGTGTTTATAAATAGCTGGATTTATTTGGTTTGGTAGATAATAAATCATATATATGCAGACATATATATATAAAAATCAAAATAAGTGTCTATGTGTTTATAATATATATAGGTAGTACATATATGTGTGTAATTAAGAAATGGGCTGCAGCAGAGAGGCCAAAGAATCCTGTGCAGATTCTCATTATTCTGCCTTTTCCTCAGTCATTTTCTCCACAGATTATCTCCTTAAAGTAACTCACGCTGATAGAGTGACCACGCAAGAAGGAACATATCTGTGACCAGAAGCAGCTTCTGCAGGAAGCTTGCAGAACTGTAAAAAATGAGCCAAACCACAACCACTATCCTATGTACTGTAGGTGGTAGGACTGGCTGAGGTTAAAATAGCTTTTGGCCCTGTAAAATTTTTAAAAAATTGTTTAAAGATACCAGCATCATACAACAGAAGCCAAAGTGAGCTTTTATTTCAGATTCTATTCTGAACATTAGAAAATGAAGGTAAGTGAAGTGTATTTATATCAGCAGACATTCACTCAAATAGTGAATTTTTGGCTCACTACGTAAAAGACTTTCACGCATTCTGTTCAGAGTTTGAGAAGTTAAATTGGCTTATGTGTATGTGTTTGTTTGCCTCATTTTACTGAATGATTTTTCTGTTGCTCCTTTTACTTTTTCCTTGTTTTTCTGTTTTCTTTTTATGTTGTTCTTTTGTTGTTCAAAACTGAATAATTAACCTTTAGCATTTAAAGGGCTGTAACATAGATAAAATCAGAGATGTTCATTTTCATGATACCACTGAAAAAGCTTAACATTTCCTTTTTATAGTTAAAGAAGTTTTTCAGATGAAATGGCACTATTTGCTTCACTATTTGCATTTTGCTCCCTGTTCCTGATGAGGTGAGAGGAGGAAGAACTTAATAAAAAACAGTTGTATGCCTCATTTTAGAGTATCACAGTAACATCACCTAATGTCAAAACACAACTGGTTTATTAGAAGCCACAGGAAAAGACTCACTGCTGGGAAAATCAGCAATTAGTCCTTCATACAGTCGTGCAAAATCTAGTTTTGTGCTTATTCTTTCACTGCAGATGAATTTAGAGTTTGCAAGACTATGTAGGCGAACACTACCGATCCCATAGAGGGTATGTGGGAGCAGATCAACAAGTTAACTTCATGTGCAAGCCAAATCTTACACTTTATTTCATATAAATAACACTTAATTGTGGCAGTTGCCTTGGCAATGGCCTATTCAAGTTGTAAGATTTGAGACGCCTAATCTCAGATACCTTGACATCCTAGGATGCTAAAATGATACTAACAGATTAATCAATGGAAAATATTCAGATGCTCTTAAAAAATCACCCTGAATTTACTTTAAAGTTAGAAACAAATAATTGATTTTTACAATTTAGTTAACATTGGGAAGCATAAAAAACTAAATTAACATCTGTACAAACTGTTCTCTAAGCACCTCAAAATGCAATTGATGTATCTATTAATCCATAAACAAAAATGAAAGAATCTCACTGAATACTTGAGCTGAAAATCTGAGTCCACCAAGGCTTTTGGCAGCACTCTGTCACTTGAACAGGGCCAGATTTATGGCCCTGGTGTTGTAATTAGAGGTGGACCAAAGCCCTGTCTCTGTAAAATAGCCAAGGTCTGAATTTACATTAAATATCTCAGTATAATTTCCAGTGTCACATCAGCACTGCATTTTGTGCCTGTATCTGGAACCTCTACTTCAGAGAGGTACAACAAGGAACACCTCAAAACTTTTTACATTTGCTATGATTTTGTAGCATGAAAACTTTTAAGGATGTGTGTGTTTGTTCTTTCAAGAATGTTTGTTCTTTCAAGAATGTGTTTATGGATTTGAGTCCAAACATTAACAAAGTAAGAAGATTCTTCTTCTATGTCTCAGAGAAGTTGTGGCTGCTCCATCCCTGGAGGTGTTCAAGGTCAGGTTGGATGGGGCTTCAAGCAACCTGGTCTGGTGAAAGATGTCACTGCTCATGGCAGGGGGGCTGGAATTAGATGATTTTTTTAAAGGTTCCTTCCAGCCTAAGCCATTCTGTGATTGTGTGATTCTCTAAGTATCTTCTGGGATAAATTCCTGATTTTCTTGAACTGTCCTTGAACATAACCTGAAATATCAGGAGTTGCTAGAAAGGACTCATGGCTCCCCATTAGGGAAATCACTGGCATTTAAATAGTCTGTACTGTGGCACACCAGTGTCTCAAGCCCATGGTACGGTCTTGTTTTATTTCTTCATTCTTATTTACTTCTTCATATTATTTAATTACAAGTATGAAAATCATAATTGTCTTCAAGAAAAGTGTTAGATTTTATGATACTTTAGCAGGACAGGTTAGCAAGGCCCAGGATGAAATTTTGTACCAAAGTTGGAGGAAGAGGGACCTGTCCCAGCATCAGGACAGTCAAGGTTGAGGAGGGGATCCAGTTTCAGTGCTTCCCCC
>JAOXNG010000012.1:52677886-52688343 GCA_028566535.1 Scolopax minor
CTTGCAAAAAGAACATATTTGCGATGTTCTTGCGAAATTATAAACTCTGCGCCCTGCCCTTCCCTTAAGTCGGGTGCGAGGGAAGGAAAGGAGGCTCCAAGATCAGAGAGCCACAGGGAAAACGTGGTTTTATGTGGCCCGTTCCCCTGAGGAGCTGCTTCACAACTGGTCACGTCTCTATCCAGGAGAAAAACTCCGTCTGAGTAGGGCTTTGGTAAGCAAAGATTCTCTTCTGCCGAGTTAAACTTCAATTAAACAGGCACTCAGGAAGCAAAAACACACTTATCATGTAGGAAGGCTCTCCTGGGGTTTGTTTTTTAATCTGAGAATTCAGATTTAATATGAATCACTCTCATATGAGATCGTGATGTTCTTGAAAATAAATGAGAATTAAAGAGTTGGAAAGGTTTTTTTCTTTCTCCCTCCCCCTGCTCTACAGACCTGGAGGTTTGGGTTTTTCCTCATTTTACCGTTGCGTTTTGCCACACTGTGGACAACAACAAAGCGGTCAGGACTGAGCAGAGAGTCACCAGCAGTGACCATGTTTTTTAATCCAGACCCCAATTGCCCTGGTTTCTTCTGGAATGCCAGGAGCAGCCTTTTCTAATCCACCAAAGCAGCTGCAGGGAGGGCACGTTGGCTCATGCAGGAATGATTCTTTCGTTTCATTGTGTTCAGAAGTTCGCTGAACTTCTTGCATCATCGCCTCATCACTGGCCTCATGTCAAAAAACCAGTTTTGGACTTGGGTCTTCTCAGCCCAGGAGCTGTAGGTGTGATCAGACACACACCCAGTGTGGGTAGATCTTTGTTCAGGCCACACAGACACACGGAGTCTTTGGCAGCTTTAAATTTGTGGCGTGGCCTCCACCAGCACAACATCAAACAAGCTTGTCAGGTCTGGACTTGCTTCCTTCTTTTTGGACACCACATACTGTTGATGATCAGCAAGTGAGCTCCTGGCTTTCAGTTTACAAAAAAAAAATCCATGCCCCATCCAGTCAATCCATCAATACCTACAGGAAGATCTCTCACCTTGTATGTTGTCTCTCAGCGATGGTCCCAGCAGAGTCCTGCAAATGGTTCCATGATGCTGAAGGTCTTAGAGGACAGCGAGCAAGCTGGGGACAGTGCACACATCTGAACTGTGTGGCAATTTGCAGTTGATCCCAGGGGAGCCAGAATTGCCCCAGCTGCTGGGGGCTCCCTGGCTGCAGTCTGTGACCTCTGCACGCCCACCCCTTCCTTTAAATTCATTGAAGAACGTCTGCTGACATTCAGCCTTTCCTGATAGTTTTTAATGTTCTTAATTTTAAACATTTCACTTTCTCATGAACTGCTGATACCTTTTCTAAAACATATAAACTTACCTTTTAAACATCAACTGAAATGACAAAGAGACAAAGCTATGAAGATCCCTTAACTCTTTTTGCAAAGGCAGCGCTCTGGTGGTTTTTAGTGTCTCTTCTTTTGACATTTGAAGTTCAATTATGTATTCTTAAACAGGGGAGCATGAAACTATCCCCCAAATTACCCCTCAATTCATCCAGGTTAGGTTCTCTGAAGACAGGCAGTTATGAATAGCAACATTTTCATTTTCTAGTTTCATTTACTAGTTGTGGAAACCAAAGGGACTGATCTTGCAAGTGCATGAAGTGGGTAACTTTATTTGCCCAACCACTGTTATTGATGTTTTGATGCTACCTTCACAGATACACGTGTCACTAGATGTAAGGATTGGACCTACCCCAGGCATTTGTGAATCGATACTCACATTTATCACTTTTTCTAACTCATCCATCAGTAAATCTTGATACGTCCTTTATTATTTTTGAAACACAAACAACTCAGAGGGGACTGTATCTCAACAAAAGGTGTGTGCATATTCCTTCTAAAGTCAATACAGCTATTGTTTCTGGCTCGGCAGACGGCTGCCAGAAACACTTGCTGCTGAAGATAGTCTGGGTGGGGGAAACAGGATAAATGTAAGAGAATGAGCCATTAAATATTTTAAAAATACTTTCTATTCTTCCACTGCATTTAAGATCTGAAGGTGCCCTAGCAAATTCTCATACTGCCCACTATACAGAGACCTTAAAGCAGCACCATTTTGTGCCTGTGGTAGACCCAGTCCCAAGCATGTCCATCAGCAACCTCTCTCTGATTTATCAGCTCATCTGGGGATCAAAACTCACCAGGTGGTCTGTGCCTCCAGAGTTAAGAACACAAAGAGCAGGGATCAAAAATCCACATTGGTATACGAATTTCACAGTTCTTCAAAGAAATTACTCAACAGGTAGTAAAGTAATAAAGACCACTTCAAGGCAAGAAAAAGACAAAACTTGTAGTCCCTTGTTTAAAAAAAAGAAAGAAAAAGGCACAACTGACAGAATATGTCTTTTCCTAAGATGTGTTAGAACAGCTGTACACAGCAATAAAGCCTATCAATCGCCCTGTATCAGCTGAGCATACACTCACTGTACATCAAGCTTGTGAGGAGTCTGTATTATTTATAACATTCTTCTGCTGTGGTTAAAGGTGTGATATCAAAAGCAGGTCCTGTGGCCCCAGACATCAACTGAAGATGAGAATATGACAGGTTACATTTATGTCTGGAAATGGCTTGGTTTTCACACTGAAACCTGACCATTCTAAACAAGTTAACATTTTTTAAAAGATAAATGTTGAGCCTAAGACTGTTTTACTGGAGTAATAGAAATAATTTTCCTAAAGCTAATTTAAATCCTTTTTGACATGTAATCATTTATGGTTGTTGGAGGGCAGGAGGGTAATGTCTGTTTTCAAGGAATCACATGGCAGTTAGTTATTTTTTTGATTGTGCACAGATTATTTCTATTTTAATTTTATCAGCATACTGTAATTCTGTAATATTTAAAAGTGAATGTGCCCATATACAAAACCAGCATCTCCAGCCTAGTCCAATCACATCTCAGGTAAGCAGTCAGTTCTGGGAGTAATTCAATGTTTGCACAGCCATGTCAGCTTGGCATCATAAAGAAGCAACCCAGTGCATGTTTGCTTTCTTTATCTATTGAGAATTCATACAATTTTAACCTCAATGCTTTAAAACATTGGCCACTTTCAAATTCACCTGACAGAAGGGAAGAAGCCTTACAGATAATTGTCTACAGGTTTAATGAAAAGAGCCTAGAGAAGAGAGAGGCAGATTAGAGTCCCAGGTGAGAAAAAGGTTGCAGTAAGCTCAACCCTTACTCAACACCAGAGAATCAACATGGGACAAGGAGAAAGAAAATCCTTCTAAACTCTCCAGACGTAGGAAAAAAATATCACAGTGAGATCACAAGCCATCAGGAGATGAGCATCCTAGGAAACTACATTTCATTAGTCCTGGTACTCACAGTTCTTCATATTTTTCATGTGATTTACAAGCCCAGCTGCTGATGCCTCAGGACGGGCCTACCAGCAAGGACCAGTGGGCTGTCTGGTCTCCCAGAGCCCACTGCCAACTTCTTCACAGAAGTAAATCATGCCAGGGTGCATTTAAATTACAATAAATGGACACAACTCTTTTCCCAGCACAACAGGTACTGCCTTGGCATCCTTTAAAGCTGTTCCTTACTGTGGGGAGGTACTATCTTTAAATTAAAGTAGTCTGTCACTTCCATTTTCAATGCAGCAGTTATATTGTAATTTAGGATGAAAAAAATCTCTAGCTGAAAAAAGCATTCCATTCCTATTGCACTGGGAAGGTGATTAAAAGGAAGGGGGAGAGGAAAATAGCCTCCCAGTAGAAAATGTTTATGAGGTATTGTATTAGAAAGTGTATTTTTCTGGCTCAGGGTTTAAATCAGAAAAATAGGTTACCTGTGAACACAGCAGAGAAGTAAACACAACTTTTCATTCATGAACTTAACAAAATCTGCACTGTTTTGAGACTGGTTTTGTTCGCTATTGACAGCAAGATTTTGCACACTGGAAGCAGCCTATGTAAACAGGGGGTAGATGTCCAAGTGCAGGAGATTACAGGTTTACCTTAAGAAGCTTTGTTGCTTGAGTGTTGGTTCTGGAACTGGACAGGATTTGGACATTCCTTTTCAATGCTTCCCTCTTCTTAATGCTCATCTGCTTTCAAAGAAGCTCTGGAACTCACTGCCTTCACAGCACCTGTGCAATAAAATGGGTTAGAGGAAGGCAGCAAAGTCTAAATCCAGTTCAATTTATCAGAATAAAGGTTGATCGTGCTTGGCAGAGAGGCTTATTGCTCTCTCCTGAACCCACACATCCAGGGAGGAAAACATGTGTCCTACCACAGAGTAGTGTGGCAAGACAAAGGTATTGCAAGGCTAAAGGAAGCCCACACCAGCCTTACAGGCTCTCTGTGTCTTCATAAGCTGGTAATAAACCCAGTGGCTGGACCAGGAACCCCTGCAAGGCAGGACCCACCACCACAAGGGGCCTGGCTCCAAAGCATAAGGACACCTCAGTATGCAAGAATGGGAGACAGGAATAAGGAATCAAACTCTTTGTGCAACCACAGGCACTGAGGAGCTGACCTTCCAGTCTCCAAAATGGAAAATCTGATGAAATAACCAGTTTAGCTAAGGAATACAGCTAACTGGGTTAAAATACAGTCCCGGAGACCTGTTCTTTCATGAGCTGGTAAGATAATTTTTAAGTATATTCCAGCATGCATTTTTTTCTCCCCTTTGTTTGGTCAGTCCTAGTGATTTTCCTTCAGGCTTTTGCCTTTGACTTTTACAGCACAACCTCAACGGAGTCACAGTCTATGAATATGGCTGGCAGATGCCACTTCCCCAGCACCCTGGTATCCAGACCCACTAGGCAGTAAGTTTCCAGAAGATGACAATCTGTAATTTTCCATTGGCAAAGGCAGATGTGCTCCGCAAATTTCTGCAACAGTAGAAGTGGCTGCTGTGCCCCTTTCCAACCCCTATCCCCAGCTGCCAAAGCACCTGACTCTTCAGATCTTCCAGCAGACACTCTCCTCTCCTCATTCCCTACCTCATTTCAGTTGGGACAACCTCAACAAACACACAGTATTCCAATTTTTTAAGCTAACCCATTTCCGTATTACAGAAGCAGATTGAGGAGCCATCACACAAACTGCTCCAACAGCAAAGGTGCAAAAAGAAAGGAATGAGGAAAAGGCTGAGCACAGAAATGTCATCCCTAAGCACAGCTGGATCCAAAACCTCACCCCATCCAACCCTCCCAAAAAGCAGCTAACTATTCACTGCCTCAGAGTTTCAACATATCCCTCAGGGAGATTCAACTGATGATCGTGCTTTGAATTTTCTGCTTTGTCACATCCTCTCAGTAATATTTAATCTTTTTTGTTTTCCTTTGGCAATGTGAAGTCTATGCCATATCTGTTTTGAAAAAGGAGAATTATTTGTTTAGGACTGACTTGCCAGAAATAACTGTGTTTTTGTTAATGAACCTCAGAGACTGCTTCCTCTAAACAAGGAATTCCATGAGGGGAAAAAAATAACCGAAATATGCTCTTGTTTTGCATATCAATATTGAAGCAGTTTGCCTTTTTTCTTTATTAATCTTTTACCATTATGACATGACCAAATCCCTTCTTTTCCTCTCAATCGCGTAAATTCTAATTTAAGCTGCCATTCTGGTGAAGAAGAAAAATTAAAATTCATTATTTTTATTTCATCAGGTGAGGTGACCCTAGACATGAGCGTGTCCGAGTAGAAAGCCAGTTGTTGACCACCCTGCAGTCCCTGCTGGAAGTTTATTACATACATTTCTGGTAGAAAAATGGAGACTTATCTTTCTCATTGACGCAGTATAGCACGTACAGCAGGAGAGGGAAAAAAAAAAAATAATCAAGCTGTATACACCTACAGAGACCTTTTCCTTCCACTTGAGACTCCTGACAGAGTGCAAGCTCCTACCAGGGTAACAACAGGTTTGCTGTTAGAGACACTGCTCTGCTTTGAGCCTGGTTTGTCATCAACAATTCACCTCACATAGGACACCAAATGGTGTCCCTCATGTGAAAACAACTTGTAAACTAATAAATAAGAGGAAGAGATATTTAATAATTGATAATGAAATGGAGTAAAACCAGTGACCTTGGCAGAAAACATTCTGCGTCTTATTAGCAATTGCCAGAGCCAGTCATCCATCCTCCTTAAATCCATTTCCTGAATGCGTTGCATCTCCTGAATTTATACTGCTCTGGCATCAAACCACGAACATCACGGTTCTGACGTTCACCGCCCTGCAGCCTAAATCCAGCAGATTTCTCTCCTCCTACCAGCAACAGCCTCTTTGTCTCTTTTTCCTACATACAGATATATATGCTTCTCTAAATTTTCCACAAAAGTCTAGCTGTAGAAAAATTTGTGGGTTTGATAATTTTATTGATTTTGGTAGCCTCAGGTTGCATAGTGCCTGAGCACAACTGGAGTTTATGGACTACTGGCATGAGGTATATATTTCAGAATTCTCCTTAGAAGCTAGAGGAAAAATGAGGGCCGTATTATTCCTTCTACAGGTTTTATGGTGGAAAAGAGTGCATTGTAGACAATGATTACTCGGTACGTTGTGCAAAAATCATTGCCAGGGACCAAAAAATCACCTCCTATACAGTGTTCTTGGCAGTACAACAAACGTTCTACACCAGGATTTTTATAAGTAATATTAATCTTTCCAGCTGGAGTTGGCTACTGTTAACGCACTGTCATGGTAAGGCTCTATGTTTAAGCCACTCAGAAGTCCTCCCATTTTAAATAAACTATTTTTCAAGTATCTTTCAACTGTACCAATTGCATCTACATTTCTTTTCTTCATCTTCTAGAGATAGATAATTTGTCTTTCCAAGTATTACTCATTAAAATATGATCAGTTCTGAATTTGTTTAAACATCAGTCCTGGCCCTGGAGAAGAGCATTAACAATCTTAAGTTTTCAGATGACCTTCTCCCTTTCTTAATAACTGAGAAATTTCCAGGTTGGTAATTTATTTTACCCAAGTCACTTTTTTTTACTAAATTACACAATTTTGTGGCTAAGATGTGAAGGAACCAGATTCAGTAACATCAGAGGTTCCTCCCAAACTTAAATTCCCATGAGAATAGGTAAGAGGAAAAATATGGAAAAGGGTTATTTAAGGCCTGATTAATTTTGGACTATGTCTCTATTCGTTTATTAAAATTGTTGAGAAAAAAATCCATTAAAAAAAAAGATTTATTGCAATACTATGCTTTACAGAATTATGTTGATATTGTTTCTCCTTTTTATTTGTTACACAAAAATTGGAGTGTCTGGCAGTGTTAATATTTCAACATGAAATACGCATATTTGATTTTTTCTTCCATTTAATTCTCTAAAGTAATTTTTCATTTGAAAAAAAATAATCAATCTTTTCAAGGCATATCAACTTAATTCCTTTAAACAGACATTTTCCCTGGAGTTTTGTTCCATCAGTGATTTTTAAACTTTATTCCCTAACATAAGAATTTTGAAACTTCAGAATTCTCCTCAAAATGGAATTTCTATTCTCTTTTAAGCATGGACAATTGCTCATGTAACATGTTAACGAGGTCAGTAATTGATATTTTTTCCATATCATAGGCAGGCTATTGGCACGCAAAGAAGGTGTCAATGCAGACAGGTGAGTACTTATGAAGGATACAGCTGGAGTTCTTGGGAATAGAAATTTGGAGACTGGCAAGTAGGTCATTTAGCATACATTTACAAAAATAATTCTAAGTAGATGTGTAATTCTCAGATTATGTTCCAGCTCTTCTACACACACATAATCCAGTCCAAATAACTGTACAGGTGTAATGATATAGAAATGTGAACAAAGACAAAGAAGGCTACATATTAGCTGAGCAGTAACACCGACACAGACCTGCCCCAGAGACGGGGTGGGGAGATAACATGTACCTGACCTATTTCTATTGGCATATTTAATTGATCAACCTCCAGGTCTTCCAGGAAAGAAATCTGACCATGGCATTATTTAGAATACACTGATATTATATATGGCATTTAGAGGGCATTCATTTTGCCATTTGTACATGCAGGGATACCTTAGGATTCTGTATTTTCCAATTAAGCAGACAGCAACAAAAAAACAAATAGAACTGTTAAGAGTTAAAAAAAAAAATTTAAAATTTCTCATTTTAGAGTAAAACCAAAAGCATTTGCAAAACAAGAACCTCTCTTGTAAGCAATTGGTTGGCTGTCTGAACACGGTGTGCTGAGACCTCACAGGTAACAGCAGAGCTGCTCCAGGCCTCTTGCAAACAGATCTACCATTCTTTCATGTTACTTTTCTTCCTCTTCATCTTCTCTCGTGTGTGCACGTGATGACTGACTCCCAGTTCAACCTACAGCTCTGCTGCTGCTTGAGAGACACAAATATAAGCATCATGAATACAATGACCCAGCGTGCAGCAGCCGTTCTCAGCAGAGAAAAATCCCTTCAATAATTAATGAGACAAAAGGACATGGAACCACTAAATCCAGCCTGAAGATGATTACAGAGCTGTCAGTCATTTGCAGGGCAATGTAATGAAACAGAGCAACTCAGCAGCCGGGGTATGTATGAAAGTCATTTCCTATCACTTCTGCACATTTTCTTATGGGCTATAAAACTGACAATTGGATTATTGAAAGGAAAAAATGATGAAATATGTCTGTTTTGAATGGGAATGTATCTCACTAATATAGCTCACACACACTCTGTCCTATTTTTATCCAGACTTCAGGAAATAAGTTATTCAAATGTATTTAAATTAGACTTCTACCCCACCAATAAAGTTTTATACTGCCTCATCTGTTGTTTCATGGACATAAACCAACATAGATTAAATTTGTATTTATTTTTTTGTTACTCATATATCCTTCTATCCAAGATATGCCCTTAAAGTGGCTATCTTGCGATTCTAAAACTTATACTGTTTTTCATCTGAAGCAGAATTCAAATGTGTTTCTCAAGGCCATAATTAATAAACAGGTAAAAGTA
The DNA here is from genome assembly GCA_028566535.1 of Scolopax minor. Classification (NCBI taxonomy): domain Eukaryota; kingdom Metazoa; phylum Chordata; class Aves; order Charadriiformes; family Scolopacidae; genus Scolopax; species Scolopax minor. The sequence goes on from JAOXNG010000012.1 coordinate 52,686,883, forward strand.
GTACCAGGCAAATTTTTGGTTTAGAAAAATAAAAAATAACCAGACCTAACTTTTTTGTGACATTTTTTTTGTCTAGATGATCTGATAGAAGCTTCATATTTCTTATGCATTCTCATTTAATTGATCAAATATCATGTGGTTTGCAAGTGGACAAGTCTAGAAGTGTAAGGTTACATGGCTCTTCTGTCTTCTCACAGAAAGTCTCTGATGTCCATATCCTACTAACATGCCAGATCTGGTCTGTTTTGATTTGTCACCTGTCACAAACTCTTGAAAGTTTTTCTTAGGATTTTTGTGTGGTTCTGCTGCTCCTTTCTTTTCTTTTTTTAAGAAAGGAAAATTTAGTCAGGCTCAGTCTTACTGTCTTCAAACACAATGGGCAAAATTCTGATTCAGGTTAAGGCTGTATTAATTTTATCACTTATTTAACAGATTTCAAGATTAGCCAGAGCAAAGATTAACTAGTGATTAACTAGATTAACTAGCAAAGATTAACTAGTCTACAGACTCAGAATGACACCTATGTATGGGGTTCTTGAACTCTGTGGAAGTGCAGCTTGCCTTACTTTGAAGCCCTCCTATGCTATAAGACTGCTGCAATGACCAAAGAGTCAGTAGGCTGCAAAGGAGTCTTATAACCAATCTCCTTTGAGTCACTGTATGAATTCTTCCCAGACTTACAGATTCAGCAAATAAGATCTTTTTTGTTTAGCAGCTATGGTTAACATATAAGAGAACACACTGGGTAAGTAGTTCAAGTTATGTTTTTAATGTGCCTTTGTTTCCATTGGTGTAGAAGGCATACAGCAGTATCTCACTGAATGAAACCAGTCACCACAAGTAAGCACACTTCCAGTTACTTTAATGGCTTGCATTTGCTTATGCTGGCAGTAAATTTAGCCCTACATTTCAGTTATGCACAAGGATAAATGTCTCTGGGTGCAAAACAAAACTGTGCATACAAATGGCAAAGCGCTCTGAAAGAAATATGAATATTGATAACTGAAATGCTTTAAATCTAGTACTTTTAGTAACATTTTGAATATTACTACATTGCTTAAGATTTGCCCTCTTATTTTCCCCAAAAAGCTCATTCTTTAATTTTTTGCATGGTACTTTGGAAAGCATTTGTTATTGACAGTGGAAGTAGAGAAACATGTAAAACAACAACAATTTGGGCTTATACTAAATGTAGAATCAGAAACTTACACAGCTGAAAATGTGAGCTGCAAGAGCTTGAGCTAAAGACACAAAATTATGTATCCAGGAGTTGTACAAATCGTATTGCCTGTGATCAACATTCCAGGAGTCTGTAAAACATGCCCACTAGTGGATTTCAACAGGCTTAGGCAGAGGATAAGATATAATACAGTTGTTGAGATCAAGGTAGAATGAAGACTGATTGGGTGTGAAGTTCCACACAAGATTGAATTTTGGTTGACTTTTTTGGTATTCTTTTTT
>JAOXNG010000012.1:52697228-52719951 GCA_028566535.1 Scolopax minor
GAAAGAAAAGACACTAAAAGTTCCTTCTGTGAGTTGCCAAGGTGCTCCCAGCCCATTGTGCAGAATCATTGTCAGGTTAAATTAGGGAGTACAGACTCCATGAGTGTAAAAAAATCAATACTTGATGGAAGATTGCTCCCCGGAAAATCTGTTTTGATTCCAGGATTAATTCGCGACCAAAGGCTTCTGCAAAATGACATGCCATTAGTCAGAAAATGAACACATTCTACCCTTGAAATTGGATGGAAATATGTCAGGTGATTGACCTATTCATTCTCTTCGCTCTCTGGGCAGAGAGAGTAGGTGTGGTAGCTGTGAATTAGGCCCACGAACCAGGTCCATTTTCCAAGCAGGAGGAAAAAAAAAAAAAAGAGGGGGGAAAAAAAAAAGTCCGATGTGAATTGCAAGTATTCTCTAGGCCATTGTTGTAAAGCTATTGCAAATGCATTCCGTCAAGGTAAATGCATTTGTCTGGAAGGCCTGACTCTCTTGTGTTTTCTAAATCTCAGAATAAACCATACTAAAAATCTTAAAATAAAGCAGGGATTTTTTTTTTCCCTCTGCAAAAAAGGTTTGCAATATTAATGACAATGTAATTTGTTTGCTGTATATAAAGTAACATTCCCCACTTCTCACACACACCCCCCTCTTTTCCCACCAGTTTCTTCCACAAAAACTTTCAGTAGATGAACCCAAGGCTGGAGCTGCGCTGGCTGGGCTGCCTTCAGGACTCTCTGAAGAGTCCCTGTGGCAATCACCATGGCCAGGCACAAGCTGGACAAGTGGCCTCTGGGCTGGCTTCCTGGCTCTGTGCTTCCTTGCCTTGCAAGGTGCCAAACTCTAGGATGAAAGGGCATTTTAATCTCTGTGTTTATATATTCTGAGCCTGACCTATGTCTGCTTATAGTGTTGAAACATGCTGAATATGTGGAACAGAAAGGTCACGGCACGAGATATCTGTATTTATTTATCTGGTGTGGGATTGCCAAGGTGAATCTAACCTCATGGTAGATAGACTTTTCCAGTAAGGAGAGAAGTTACGGGTGGCAGTGTCAGACCTTCTCTCTGGAGAGCGGGGAGGCTGTGTGGCACTCACTGACCTGACTGGAGGGCACCGAGATGAGAGAGGTTGCTCCCAAATATGTTAAAGAATGCAAAATTGCTGTGGAGACTTAGCTCTTTCAGAAAGAAGTCACACTCAGTTTTCTTTTTGTAACCTCGCTGAAGAACGCTGCCAGCGGGTACATCATACTAGGACTCAAATGATCTGAAGAGATCTTGAGAGAAAAATGTGCACAGGTAGAAGGAAAGCAACAAACGACACCACCAAAAGGTGTGTTGGCTCTGACTGAATATTCAATAGCAGCCTAATCCATCAAACTACTAAGCACAGGCATATCAGGAGACTGATTCGCTAAAAATTGGACCCTCCTCCAAAACCAGCTCTATCTTAACTTCGGAAAATTTTGGACTTGAAATTCTGCAGTTATTATCTTCCATTCTAATTGTGATACTGTATGCGTTGGCTTTCTCAATACAATAAAGGCTGAACTTACAAAATGTTCTCATTTTTAACATCCAATTCTGGTGATTCTTTCAAATTTTAAAAGTAACATATTGTGTAAAAGAGTAAGTCGTTGAAAGTGGTGATCCATGCATGATTCCCCAGGTTGGAGTGTTAGCATGTTGGTGGATTAATTCTTCTACATGAGGTCGAGTTGAGCTTTCCAATGTGGAATCAATATCTATGGGGAAGACAAAGCTGTTTCCTAGCAGTACCCCAGGAGTGGCTTGTGATGGTGATACAGGAGTGCTTAACTAATCTTTGTTTCTTTGATGATTTTACAGACTAAGTGTCTTCCAAGAAACTCATTTAAAATTATAACACCGAGCTTAAAATCAGCAGGAGACATTCCTGTCCCCCGATTACGGGGATCCTCACTGACAACCCACTGCAGCAGTTCTATTATAAATGTGCACCAGAATAATATTTGTAAGATGCACCAGGCATCTTACAAAGAATTAATATTTATTTCTACTTGGTGGGAACCCTGGAAATGTAAAACCATCAAAACAGCAGAAGAGAGTAATATCCTATGTTAATATTATGGAGCAGCACCAACTGTTCCCCTCAGAGTCCACATCCCAACCACACCAGCAGAGCCTTATCTTTAATCCAAAGGTCAGTGCAGTCACTGCTTCATTTGAAGAAATAATCACTGTGAACAGTATTTGTTTCTTCTGCCCTTTCTTCATCTAAAAGCAGGGTGTCAAGTTTTCTTGTCTTGGAAAGATAGAAACCTCAGAGAGAGGGAGTCATCCCGTGCCAAGATGGGAAGGGTGAACTGCCCTCCAAAGTTCCCTTCCTCTACCTATTAACTTCAAGAGGGATCTTACAAGATTAACTTGGACTGGATGCCAAAGTGCTAACCTCAGATAAAATTAATCCCATTCTTCATGCCCACATCCACACACCTGAAGAAGAAATATAAAAATGAACATCTCTCAGAAGCACCGAAAGGGTTCCCTAATTAAAGCCAGTGTGCTGTTCTCAGTGGCAAAACTCTCACTGATTTCAGTAGAAACAGGAGCAATCCATGAAGATTTTGAGCTCAGCAGATGCTAAATGTGATGCAGGTTAAAAATCCCTTGGAGGCAATTTGATTTTGATAGAAAGAGAAGCAACAGGCTTAACCAACAGGAAAACAGGTTAGATTAGGTGTTAAGGAAAAAAAAGACCTCCTCAGCACAAGGCAGGTGGACACCTGTGCTTAGGAGCCTACCTAAGCAATCAGGAATTATTTAAAAGGATATGACTGTTTTGAAACAGGAACTTAATTTTTATTATTCTGTAGCAGTTTTAATATTCTCTCCTTCATTTTTGGGGGGATTAATCTAGAAATTTATCATGGTAGAAAATGTGTGAGAAGTTTCCAAGTTTCCAAGTGTGAGAGGTTTCTTTCTGGCATAGAAAGTGTGTGAGAGGTTTCCAAGTTTCAGTAGCCCAAGCTCTCAGAAATTATGAAGGTATAAAAACTTTTGGGCTGCAACTACATTGCGGGTGCACATTTCCAGACATCTGCTTATCATGGAATTCATACTCCAGGCTCTTAATTACTCTGCTTTCCTTTACTGTAAAGTCATTTCTTCTTTCTCACTCTTTTCCATCTCTTAGTTCTCTCATCTATATTGCCTGAGCTTCTCTCCCATTTTATATTTTGGACTGTTTGGGGATCTAGTCTCAACTCTAAGGACTGCTGCTACAGGCTGATAACCAACGAGTCTTTACGAGCTGTCATGAGAACAAAAGGTTGCAGGAATGAAGGGCTTTGCCTAAAAATTTTCAAGTTCTGTTGAACTATTTCCCAGTGGAAAAAAAAAATAATTCGAAACTAATGACCTAAGATTTTTTTTTTTTTTTAATGAGGGCCACCATGACTAGGTTGTATAGCTATGGAAGTAGAAACAAGACTGGCATAGGTAGCTCTGTGTGTGCATCTCATGTGGTGATTTGTCAGTAGAGCAGCTCCTCCTATTTTCAATTAGCCAAGCTTCACTCTTAATGGATCTAGAACTTAAGATAAATTAGCAAGTTATTCTAAGAATGTTGGTAAGCTTGCCCTTCAAAGAAAAAAAAATTGCATCCAAGAGCATGGAAAAATATGTTCAAATGATGAGTCTAAAATGGCCTTGATTAATTACTTAATTAATATAGCAAATTCTTTAAATAAAATTCTGTCTCCTAGACCTTCACCATTGAAGTTACTCTGAAGGACTCTGCACTACCTCATTTTCCTGTACACCCTAAATATTGGTAATTGTTTCTGGCCCATCATTCTATCTACAGCTATGCACTTGTAAGTGTGGTCAGCAACCCAAATTTTGTGACATACAAATTCAAAGAAACTCCAATGCTTCCAATGGGAACACCTTTTCTTTCTGTTGTTGTCTTGTTCTCTCATCTCTTCCATAACAGAGGATTAACTGTCCCCTAGGATAATTCCTGTCCATCTCATGTATTCAGTGACTACTTACATTCAGTCCAAAATCCAAATTCATCTCCACCAGGCACTATGAGCAGCCCTTCCTTCTTCCTCCACCCATAATCTCAGTTTATGTATCTGACTTATGCCTGATTATGAACTCTTGAGCTCTACGGACATCTGTGTCTGAATATGTGACATTTACAATGATCTGATAGACATTTGAAATTTAGGAAAAAAAATAATTAAACTTTCCCGATTAATATGCCTAAACAGAGGAGATAAAGTTGGAGTGAGCCTGAAATCTAGGTATCATTTTATTAAAATGCTATCAAAAATGCAGATGTTTCTTTCAAAAGACTGAAAATAGACCTTGAAGCCAATGATTAGCAGAAGAGCAAAAATCCTGTAAAGCCAGAAAATTGACCATCCGGTACAATCAAGTATCTTTGTGAAGTTATAAACGCTTTCTTAGAAAAATCCCTATAAATTAGTGACTCTACAAGAAAATCTAAAGGAAGGTGAACTCTTGGCATGGCTTCCAATCACAGTTTGCACATATAGTTCATAACAGTTAATGACATTTTTCTTCTCTTCAATTTCACATAAAAAGATAAAAAGGAAAACTGTGAGAATTTGTCTATAGCATGATGACTGTGGTCAATATCTTGCTATTTGCTCTGTCGATGCCATCAAAATATTGTTTAATAATTTAGAAGCAACCATGTAATTTTCTTCCCCAGTAGTAGCAAATTAGGCACTTACTAAATAATTGACAAAAATACTTAATTCTAGGGATGTCTTGCGGAACATACCATTAGCTGACAGTTTTTAAAACTTTTCCTTGCATTAGTGATTATATTTTAAAATTATTTTTGTGCCAGTTCTTACCAGTATAGGAAACTGCACAGCTTGTTACTTCAACCTTCTAATTTCAGATAACTAACCATCTTCTCTCACAAAAACAGAGGTGGAATCATGTAGAGGATTCATGAAAGATTATATATATGAGGAGAAGAGTTCACGTAGGCAGGGGTATACAATTTCAGGCTCCATATCATAATGTGTTGTGTTTGCATGTCTATTTCTATGAAGACGTTGCAAAAGTTAGAAGTTCAAAGAGAAATGTCAACAACTTAAGAGAAATATAAATAGTTTTACAAGCAGCTTTAAAAAGACAATTTTAAATCATGCAGCAAACCATACCTTTAAAAAACCTTTGTAAGAAAAGCATGCCCATAGTTCATGCAGTCACCTTCTTGAGACAAAGAAGCTGAAATGCTGATATCAGACTGCATTAAAAACACCTGGAACCTGGAAATGTAAGTTCCACATTCTCCCAAAACCAAAGGAGGAATTCCATTGAGAAGCGATTCTGATGGTGAAGTGACAGTTGTATAAATGGGATTCTTCTTTCAGGAAGGAAAAAAGATAACATTTAGCTGAATTCAGTCCCACCAATGCTTCTGAGGGATAACCACCTTCTTTGTTTGAGGATTATTTTGGGTGACTGTGCATTCTGAGCAAACAGAGCCAGGAGAATTGTATGCCATTGTCCACTTGCACAAAAGGTGTTTCTAGGCATCTCAGTGAAAATACTTGTGTAGATGTTGCTCATCAGTAGAAGACTCAGTAGTTATGTTGGAAGAATGTTTGATATTTTGCCCTCACTTATTTTTGTAAAAAAACACCTAGGAACAGAACTGGAGTAGATTCTAGGAGCACTTTAACCAAGATGTCTTCAACTTAATTTATGATGTCCACTAAGTCACTTTTTTTTTTCCTCCAGGGTAACAGAGGTTGGTGCAGTATTTATTATATGGGATCCTAGAACAAATAATTATGAACTATAACCGAACTATTCACTTGCAGATTATTCATTTTCATTCTCATAATTTCATATCTCCTATCACTTTGTTTTGCACATGCAGAATCATTGTTTTTCCTGGACACAAAATCTGTTTTACTAGTATCTGGTCGATAGATGACAGGTTAATGACATCTTGAAGTCTTTAGCTTTAGCAAGATTCTTTAGGCAACTTGCTCCCTAAAATTTGGCACCCAAGTGCCGTTGAGGATCTTGATTGTGTACACTATTTGTCTAGTGATTATTTCTAAGAAAACAGCTGAAAACGGCTGGTTTACTCTGCAGAGACACTGATAGGGAATTCAGAGAATTGCTCAGGGGTAGGAGACAAAGGAATAGAGCAATATCCCAGATCCTTCCTGCTCACCTTTTTTTCACCAGATCATTTTTTTCCATGCAGTTGTTTTTAATTCCACAGTAATTAAATTATCTTTCTCCCCGTGCCACAGAGCTCAGAGTCCTGCCCTAATACTGTATGAAACCCATGTAATCTGCAAGGCTCTGTTGTTGAAAGCTCAGATATTTCTATTTCTTCTGTTCCTGGCTTTAGCTGCTCTGACCAACTGCCACAAAATGAAGGTGTCTGTTAGCTGTTACTTTGTTTTTTAAAAAGAAAGAAATTCCCTATGCTAAAAAACCCTTAGTATCTAAGTGGTACAAATTACAAGCCTTGCCATTCACACCTTACTGAGGTAATGAAGTGGAACAGGGGTAAGTTGCCATCTGCTGCTGTTTGGCTGTAGACAGTTTTCTGCAAGACTAAGTTAACTGGTCAGCAGCACATCTGTTTTTCCTGTGATCCGTGATGCCTGTAATTGCCCACTGCAAAAATATAGAAGCATTATTTTAAGATGAAAATTGAGAATTTGCAGCAGATTGTTGGAGGCAGTGAAAGCCGGCAGGGCGTCTCTGAGATGGCAATTTCCAGAGCTTTCTTACGTTCCACCTCTGGCTGGTATCTTGGAGGAACTGAGTGTCTGTGCTTCAATAAGACATTGCAGTCTCTACAGGCTGGAGAAAGAACATTTGTAGTGATTCTACAGGTTCACAGGGATAGAACAGAGACAATATTTCTTTGTTTGAGTTTTTCAAATGGGCTAATAAAAGTGCTAACATTTGTCACAGCAGAGTTCAGCTTTAGTAGATGGCTAATAGCAACTCATTATCATAAAACACTTTCAGAAAATAGAAGTATTACTGAGATTTAGAAGAATCAGAAGTAATTTTTGATCTGCTTTTAATGCCTTTCTTAAAAAAATAAAGGTGCTACCTTCTTAATAAGGCATGTTTTGATGTAATGGTTCAAGCGCCACCCTTGCTGTAGATCTGTGAAAAATCCTGTGGTTATAATAGGGAATCCAGTTTGATTTGAGATTGGGTTTGGGGGAGGGAGTGTTTTCTTTTTTTTGGTTTGTTTTGCAAATATGGGTTCTGGGAAGGAAAAAAGAAAAAAAATAAATGAAAATGAGAATTTTGAAGTAGTGAATTTGCAGGGTTTTATGAGATCCTCATGGAGGGCGGAGGTGTTACCTTTCATATTTACAGAGATCTTTGTACCACAGACAAGAAATGAGCTTTTTTTTTTAAAGACAAAATACACTTGTAATAATCTCAGGCAATGGCCTGATTTAAGCAGCTAGTGCTGACTCCATGAGCAAGTTAATCCATATTAACAACAGAACTCTGCCCTTGTCACCTACATACGTTATGCATCCACCTTTAGCAACAAAAAAGCTGGACAAAAGCTGAGAATGAATGATTCCAATATGACTGTGTCCTTAAAGAAAACCTCATATGATAAATAAAATATTTGGTCTTAGTCACTGCAAAAAGTATCTGCTATATTATACAGCTGTCGGTGACTAAACTATCTATTTCAGACAAAGATATGGGCAATATTTGTCTTATTCACTGCAACAACTGAGAACCAAGTAAGTTTAAAAACAGAAATAACTATAACTATTCCCATAAATGTGTTTCTTGTAGGAAAGAAACATGAATAACATATAGATCTGACTTTTATGTATATGCATGAAACTTGCTAAAGGAAGTTAAACTGAAGATATTGAACCATAGCCATTTTTATATCTGCTTTAGAGAGGTTTTCACAGGATAGATCCAGCTGAGGTGTAAATTTCATCTCTTATAACTGGTGGAAATCACAAGTGACAGGTCATTGTCAGTCTGAGAAGCAGTGGATCTGCAAGGAGGCCTGGCTCGGGACACCGGGCTGTATGAGGAAAGAAAGCAGGTGCTAAACAACAATTGTGTGAGTGAAATAAATCATTTAAGAGGCTAAAAAAACCCTATAAAGGGTTTTAAATGAAAATGCCAGTGAAAAGACAATTTTATAAAATTGATTTCTTTTGGCTTTCTAGAATAATAGCATAACTTTGGAAGGAGGTCATCTGGTTCAGCTACCCTGCGCACCCTCGAAGCAGGGAGAGCTTGAAACTGTGAGAAGGAAAGTATCCGGCTGGTTGGTGAAATTTTTGAAACCACACACATTTGGGGGAATCTTGTCTGTAACTTCTTAGTACCGTCTTGTACTCTTTTGTCTCAATCCTCTTGTCTTCAGTAGTAAAAAAGAAAGAATAAAGTGAAAAAGGAAAATCTATGGCTGTTCTCATTGCGGTAACTTTGAAATGACACTTTTATGATTCTAGCACATACTTTTAATATCATAACCATGTCTAGTTTTGTTTGGTTTTCTCTGACTTTCTCTATCCCAAAGTTTCCTGGATAACTGAACTAGTGGTGGTCTCAGCTGTTACAGTGCATGGGTTGTGGGTCCAATTATATTGCCTATATTGTCACTCCTTGTTTTCCTCACCACATTCATACTCTGATCAAAAAAATAAAATTAAAATAAACAAGTTAGGACAATTAAGTCTCAAACTTTTTGGGAATATAATCATGCAGTTAATTGCAATGAAGTTATTTCAGACCAGAAGGCTGGAAGATCTCAGAAGTTCTTCTTGCAAATAGATCCAGGGAGAGGTGAGGCAAGTTGCAAAGGCTTCAGGGACACTTGTGACCAGTAAGAGAAGGATGTAGAGATAGTGAGGGAGGCCTTACAAACATGGAAGAAACAGCTAGAGGAAGATCAAGAGAGGCCAGAAAGGAAACAGATTAGTGGCAGGGAGTGCCAAAAGCAGTCAGAAGATTAAAGAAGAAAAGGTAGACCAGAAGTTCTGGAATTTGCCCACTCCTTGCTAAAGGGCGGCCTTTAGCAAAAGTAAACCCTTACAGGGTGCTGGGTTCCCAACTAAAAAGACAGAGATCAGATAGAAAGCAGGGTAAGTATCAAGGAGTTGAGTGAGTGGCTAAAGAGGAAGGGTTGTCTAACAAGGCTCACAAAAGCATTGTATATACATAGGAAGGTAAAAGCATACATTTGTGAGCTAGTCACTAGCTGTTTATTTTCCAGCTCTAGCTTCTATGGCTCAGTGGAAGTACTGCTAGCGGGGCAGGAATTGAATAGGAACTGCTAGTTAAGGCAGATGCTAAATGACAAGGGAACCAAAAAACTTCTGAGGATGATGTAAAACACCTACATAGAACATACACTGTATGATATATTTTGCAAATAAGCTGGCATGAACACCACAGCTGAATTTATGTTTGGCCATGAAAAGGAGAAGTAACACACCTAATTTTCAATCAGACACTAGAAGTTTTAGAAGCCATACAGAGTACATCCTCCTGTCACAATATAAATCTTTGCCCCCCACCCACCAAAGCTTCTTGTTCCAGTAACCATTTATAATCAAATTCCAGGGACAACGACTAATAGAGTCACAGCAGTACACCTGCATTATAACAGGAGGGGACTGTGATTACCAGACAAAAATTTAAACAACTCAGGATTAAGTCATGTCCCAGCTGTTCTAGTCCACACAAAGACCTCAATGGATTCGGGCAACTCTGGCAATGGATTCTGGCAACTCCACCTACTGCCCATGGAAATTTTGCAGTTCTCTGTGTTTCCATCTCTTCTCATGAAGGTAAACACAGGCTATCTCAGTAGGCTACAACTAAAAATTTCCCTTTTCACCTCTCACATAAAAAAACCTCATTGGAATAGAAGGTGAATAGACTAATGTACCTGACATGAACCTAGATATTAATAAGGAACGTTCTCTGTTCTCTTCCCACAAGATGTGGTGAAATTTTTGTGAAAAAGAGGAAAATAAAACTGTGTTGCAGATATCCTTCTGAACTAAAACACTATGACTGCTAATGTGAGGTAAAATTGGCGTATTTATACTCTTGGCTGATTCTATACTTCAGCTTTATCCCTGAGTTCCTGAGTGTATATTCATGGAAAGATCATGACCTAATGCTGATCAATACATATAAAAATTGATTCATGTCTAATGTAACTCTAGTGCAGTTGATGGGTAAGGTCCATTTGTGGTGTAACTACCATGACATCAGTACAGGTATTTCCAGGATAAGTCTCACCTTGTTTTAGTACAAAGTCTAAGAATATGTAGAAAAGTGTTATTAGAAGAATTCATCGCTTATCAGTGTTTCCTGGCCAAACTTAGCACTTTTACTTTTTAATTTCTGTTGACAAACAGCAAGTTCACCTACCATGTAAATGTTTTAAAACACAAAGCTGGAGGGAAAAGAGGGAGGTTCTGGGCGCTGCATGAAGTCTAAATTTGTCATAGAAAGAGCAGGGTTGTTTGAAAATGCATGAATAAAGCAATGTGGGCAGAAAATGGCAATCAGGTAGAATTCAGAACAGTAAGACAATACAAGCATACCTTTATTTTCCTTTTAAGTTTGATACTGAAATGAACGTACAGCATAATATGTAAATTCTCATCATGTCTAACAAGACACACAGCTGTGTCATGCAGATATTTATCATCAGTAAGGCAGAGCTGGATTTCTGATTGCTCACTTGGTAGCCATGAAAGGCCTTGGCAGTTTTCAGGTCCTTCTGACACAGAGTTCTTTCAGTACCAAGAAAATAAAAGCCATCTCATCCTTGGCCATGCCTGATAGTTTCTCCATACATGTAAGTCTTTCCAACTCAATGGCTGTACAGTTTCTACTATGGCAAGAGAGAAGACATATATCAGAACACTGTCTATACCCTGGCAATTTCTCCCTCCTGAGTAGCCCAGCAAGAGCTACTGTAAGATCATGAAGAATTTCTGTACTGAGCTAGGAACAAAACATATATATAGAGGTGCCATGGCTTTCCAGATTCTCCAGTCTTTCTGTCAGGCTGCCAGATGAAAGGGGATTTGAAAGCATGCCTATTTAAACCCTTTTCAAAAAAATATTTGCTATTATTACTGAAGTCTTGGAGATTTCCCACCATTCCCACAATTGAACACTGCAGTACCTTAAGCAATACTGACTGTCTTCAGCAGAGATTTAGACCCAAAGACAATCAGAAACTAAAATAATGCCAATGGTTTTTCCACATCAGTCTCCTCCCAGCTGATCAAAGGAAATTATTATGTGGTAAATGGAGCATGCAAAGCCACCATGCAAGCAGAGACTATTTGGCAGCTCAGGACTGAACTCTATGTTTATGGTTTAAAATGGAGGTTGACAAAAAACCATCCTGGAACTGGCCCCGAGCCATTTTTCTACCCTTTCTCCTCTACTGTTTCTGTTTATAAAGTTAAATGATAGCAACACACACCCCAAACGTGCTTTAGTCTGCCTCCAACATGATGACAACTGTCAAAAAGGCGTCAGAGCTGTATTAGCCTAGATGTCGACTGCAGATGTTCACAGAAGGAGACTGAGAGCTCTTCTCTGATTAGCAAACTGGGTTGGGAGTACACTCACATGGCTGCTCTGAAAGTCATAATCTCATCTTGCAGGATCTATTTCTGAGCTGCTGCTGACTTTGTTTTTCTAACCCCTTATTAGTGCTCTACGAGCATCTTGCAAATTAGAGGCAATTCTCCCTCCATAATTCAGCATTTCAAGGAATCTTTGTACCTTTATCTGTCCGAGCTATGTTAGTGATATCTTCAGCTTTATTGTGATCTGCATGTATATATCTTCCAGGTATGTTACTTCCATCATACAGGATTTAAGTTTTCTTTAGTTTAGCTCTGGTTGTCTCCATGGTTGCTCTGTGCCTCCAGCCATGCTCAGCTAGTGTTTTTTCCCAGATCAAAACGTCGTTCCATTAAACCTTCATGCCTTCCATCCCATCAAAATATTGATGAATTTCCCCATAAAACACCCTGGGAGCAGAATACATGCCAGTTCCACTAGCTGTTTTCGCCGGACTGAAACTTTGAGCTCTGCATGACTTTCTGCCTCAGGTGGCTCATAGTGGTTTGGATTTTCTGATGTCTTCAAGTTCAGAGCACTGACCATCCTCCATAGTATTTCTGTGGACTGGTTGATTTTCTTTGCCTGGTGAACTCAAAATGTTTCATGAGGGGTTAATTCTGATTTTTTTCTGTAGTAGCCCCCAGAATTTTTTGATTCTGCTTACAAACTCATCTCATACTGGGAATATACCTAGCCCTTAAAAATTGCTCTTCAGCCTCAGCTCTGTCACAGACTGCTCTCTGATTTCACCTTCAGTTGGTTTTATTTTTTACTGTTTGTAGTTGTGCGGTGCCATACTCTTCACATTTCTTTATAACAGTTGCAGCATTACTTTCCATTTGTCTGAGTTACATGGAAATTATTAGGCACATAAAGCTCTTTAAAGACACCTACTATAGAAATAGGGCAGCCATCTAAATTATTTCCTCTGTTGCTGGCAGCCTAATACAGATGCTTGTAAACACAGCGTGACGTGCTACTTAAAACTTCCTGTGAGTTTTCCAAATCACCAGAGAGTTTTGGCTTTTAGTTGCTCCATTCTTTCACTCCAGCTCTTTCCTTGTTCCATTTTACAAAGACCAGGAGGTGATCAGCAATCACTCAGAGCTTGCCATTCCCACTGGAGTTCTGCTTTATTTGATTGGTTTTGCCAGTTGCTTTGTGTGTGGTCAGAAGAAGCAAAGCAGCGAGGACTCTTGCCATATGCCAGAAAGGAACATGCAACTGCTGGCATGAAGGAAGAGGTGACAAAAGTCACTGGGAGCTCAGCAAAGAAGCAAGTAGGGAATGGCAGCTCCCAGCGGGCGATGGAGGGTGTAGGTGGTCAGCCCCTTGTTCTGACACATGGTCTCAAATCAATAAAGCATACGGCCCTTGGCACCTACTGTTTCATTTCCATCAGCTCCTTTCTTAGCTGAAGGACATGTGCTTTGCAGCTCATGCTCTTCTCAATCACAAAAGAACAAGGAATCCAGCTGCTACTGTCAGGGCCCTGTGGGCTCTAATGGACCTGATCAGCCTCACCTGGAGCTTCCCATACACCCCCCAGCCCATTGGCTCAGGAGCCCCATATCAGCTCAGCCCAGCACACCCTCCTCTTCTTTATGTTGAGTCACAGGAGTCTCTTTCTTTAAGACTTAACATGTTTCTAGGTGGAGCTGGGATGTGTGTTGTAGGTAGCTGGTTTTCAGCCCTGCCTCCCAGATGGACCTTGGACCAACAGTGCAGTCTTGTTTCCAGCCCTGTCTATGGCCAGACACTGGACGTGGCTTATGGCATGTCCTCCTCATCATGTCAGAGGCTGTTGATGGACCCTGTTTCAAACTTGAAGCTCTGCTCACCTAGCTTGGGCCCCGTTGGGATGATGCCCAAGGCCGGGGGCTGGCCTGCTTTGGAGTCACCTGTGGCTTCTGGCTTAGTCCCTGTCATGGTGTAGCCCTGCTCGTGCTGATCCCTGATGGCTATAACCTCCTCTTTCCCTGCAGAGAAGAGCAACCTTATATCATGGCGGCTCCTGATAAAAGACAGGCATAAGTTGTACAGGTAAGTTTGATCTCCTGTTATGTCACCCTTACTTAACCTGGCTCTATGTAGGGGCCATAAAATACTAATTTTCATCTGTGCTTTTTTAACAATCAGATTAATACTTGCTGTATTAGATGATCCAGAGTCAGATCTGTACTTTCCTGCCCACCTATCGGAGGGGAATGTGGCCTAAACATGCTCAGCTCAAGCACTTCCCAGCTGACATGCATTGAGCTGAGATACAAGATTAAAACTAGCAGAGGGCATAGCTGAGGGAATCAGGAAGACAGGAGAAGTTCTGTGACAACTTCTTCAAATGCAAAACTTTAGTCTGGGGTCCCTGGGGAAGACTGTCAAAGCTCGTACCACAAGCGCAGAAAGGAAGCAAGCAAGCCACTGTCCTTAATGTAAGAACATCTGGAGAAGTCATTGCTAACAACTGAGACTACTTGAGAGGGAAGCCACGTAGAATGCAACAGGTTTCTCTAAATGTAGTTGGGAATGATGTTGCAGTGCACAGGCTTCACATATAACAGAGTCCTAAATGAGCATCCTGCTGGGATGGGTGTTTGCCCAGCAGGGAGAAGTCACAAGCAGTTAAACAGCCATCTGAGACAGGAAGAAAATCATGCTTCTCATTTCAGTTATTACATCTGAACATTCAAGCTACAGAGCTGCCAGAAATTGCAGCACACATAGTAGCAGTGGAATCCTGTATTTAAACACCTAATTTTCTGCTAATAGGGGTCGACAAGTAAGTTTCCTCTGACATGTAATTAAAGGCAGTCAGCCAGACTGTTATTCCAGTTAAAGAATTTTTACATGAGGTTTACTCTGAAGCCATGTGAAACCAAAGGAATTCATGAAGATTTTTCAGTTTGTTTCTAACGTAGGAATCCATTCCCTCTAATATTGTTGTATCAAAGTAGGACACAGGAATTTCCATCTGATGATAAAACCTGTTAGTATTTCTCTAAAGCATTTGTTGATTTAGCTTTCATTATAAGTGATAAAACTTGTGATGAAAGAGTGATATTGGTAGTTTTTATTTGTGGGATTTCCCTGTGTATCTGTTCTTAGATTGAAAAGTATATGAAATTCAAACTTTTCTGTTTCCTTTCTAAATTAATTCTCATGTGGAAGAAAATTTTAATTCAGAGTTTCTAAAATAAACATTTAAACAAAATCCCTCAAGAAATTTAAGAATAGAATTCTAAACAGTTCTGTTCTTGAGCAAAAACTGTCAAAAAAAGTCACTGTACTTCTATGTCAAAAAAGCCTAACAAAACAAATAATAATAATAATAAAAAAAATCCTGTGAATTACTTTTCCTGAAGTCCACAGATATTAAACTAAACTGTGATCTATTAAGATTGGCTCTCTGTGTTATAGTTCTGCCCCTATAGGAAAATAAATGGAAGGTAAAGCAGTGTAACTGTTGAACTAAGGGAATGCAGGAATGTTTGAGCTATTAAAGTTAAACCCAGGTTTTCATGCCTTTCCTTGTCTCTCCTTATGTTGAGTTTGCTGTAGAAACCATTGGGTACTAACAACCCAAAATAGGAAAACTAAATTGACTTTAATTTATTATCTTACTATGAAATGGCATTAGCAGATTGGGGGTGTTCCCCCCTCACACCTTGGTCTCAGTAAAGACTCTCAACCTACTATTTTGAATGTAGATAGAACAATTTTGGTATATAAAGACTTTTCTATGCATGTCTACATAGCATTAGGTCTTTGATAGCAGTTACTGAAATCCACACTTCTTACTGAGGTTTTTCTACACTGTAGTCCACACACACAATCCGTGCAAAAGGCACAAGCTCCTTAACATGTAGCACAGCTTTATTCCAACCCCTCTAAAGGTTGAGAGTCTTGGTGAGGAGCTTGACACAGGCTCCTCTGAGGAGCTGGTTAAAACTTGATTATTTTTTTTTTTAATGTGGTAGCACATTAAATTAAAAATCAAAGTTTTTCATTGTTTTGTGAAACTGAGTGAAGTGTAAACCTGCTTTTTGTATTACACTGGGGATCAGGTGTCTGGAGACACAGCAAATAAGCACTGTGCTAATAGTGATGGAACGGAAATTTTTTTGTTGATGGTTTTGTTATTCTCCTGCCTACCATAGGTAAAAATAGAAAGAGAATGTAAGACTTAAAGCAAGGGATGTGGAAATGAAAATTCCTTTTTATTTTCCACTGGGACTAAAGGCAAGGATCCTCTAAATTTTTTTTGTCCACATCTTTATATTTGCATTTCCCAAATAGAGTTCAGTGATTTTTCAAGTTGGCAAAAATTCATCCTGAAACTGTGGTTCCTACCAGCCCTAGAATAGCTCCCAGATGAAATTTGAACAGAAGCCCAAAAGCAGGGGAAAAAAAGGGGCTGTCTCTCAATCGGGCTGACCCTGTAACCATCCGTTTTCAGGATATTAAGTAGCTCCATAAATTACTGCTATAAAAGGGCTTATAATTTCTTGTTTCTGAGTGCAATTGTCTTAGTCATTGCATCTGCATAATTTCTAGTTCTAGATCTCTCTTACACAGATAAGAGGAAAAACTGAGCATGTTTTCTTCACTCTTCAGTGGTGCCCATATTAAACTGGAGTCGGAAAAGTGCTTAATCCCAAGTCTTGCAGCACCACCTGCTGTTCACTGCTGTGATTTTTTGTTCGTTTATAAATCTGTACAGAAACTAGATTAAAAAAAAAATGTGGATCGGAAAAATAAATTCTGTTTAGGTAGGGGGGGAAATAGGTCTGTATCCAAGACCTGTATGAACAGGGGCCTGAATTACTGGGTGGCTGAAATATCACACTTGTGATAACCCAGGTGTTTGTTCCACAGGTCAGGCTTCCAGCCATGGCTTTGGGAAGGATAAAGCACTGTGTAGACAGAAATTCTTCTCTGAGCTCAAGGAACCATACCACCTGCTCGGCTCTCTGCATCCTCCATCATGCTGTTGTGAGGTAAGTTCAGTCTGGGATCTTTCTGTCCAGAAAGGAGAAGTTTTCAGTGGCACAGGTACTAGCCAAAATAAAAGTCTTGAGGTGGGTTCTGCTTGCTGTGGCATACATTGGAACTGTCATTACTGACATTTTAAGCTGTGAATGATAACCTGTGGTCTATAACCATAGGAGGTCAAGCCCTGAAGCTGCATATCTAAGAGCTAAACATAAGTGAGAGGAGAAAGCAGAACCACTAACTACTGGAACTAGGAAGAAATTATAGTCAAGGTGTGCTGCACCTATGACTAAGCTGTGAGGCTCAGGCAGCCGGTGGAGGCACCATTTGCCAGCAGCCTGGAAAACACTGTTCTAGTATTCCACCTACATTGATGGTGACACTTCAAGGCTGATGTCCAATACCTTCTGTGGCACCAGTCCAGATTACTGGTATATCCCCTCTACTAGTGGGCTACAACTCCCAACTGCTTCAGCAAACCTATTCCACAACCTAAAGAGAACTTTTGATGAGAAGAAGCAGCTTACTGACTACCAGCTATGACTCCTGAACATGCCTGTGAGCCCGCCCTTGCAAACCTTGTTTGGGATGGATTTTCTGTGTTTTCAAGCAGCTTTGCAGAAATAAATGTGGTCAAAATAACAAGAGACTAAAAATATGGTTTTAGGGGTCTAGCATGTGGTTTGCAAGACTCCAGAAAAAACAGACTTAACCATACTCTAAAGTGACAAGCTAGCCTCTGCAAGTATTCTGATTGCCTTCTAGCAATTGCCAACATCTGGTTTATTCAGATTTTATTTCAGCTCTCATCCAAGCAAAATTTTGGCCAGTAGAAAAAAAATCAAGCAACCACGCGGAGTCTGATGGGGCGGGATGCTCTAATATCAGCTTACCAACGACGCTTCACGCTGCAACCTCGCTGGTACTGCTGACTCAGGAGAAAACAAGAACTGCTGCAAACCCTGTGCTACAGATCACCACCAAGCTACTGGGAAGGCTTCTCCTATCCTATCATGTAGCTTGAGTTCAGGGTTCAACCCTGTCTTAGATGATCCATTCTTTGAGCAGACTAGACGTCCTGCACCAAGATTCAGACCCTTATTTCCCAACTTGCTTCATTCCTTGCTTTTTCAGTTCTGTGGTATTTGAAACCCCTGTCTCCAAGGCAGAACAAGGTTGTTCCTCATCTCTGTGGCCTGCATTGAAGTTTGGAGATTCAAGTTTCACCAGACACTCATTGATGAGACTACTGCATTTCCCCATGGCCCACACCAGAACTTGTGCTTTTCCACCCTTACTTGCAACCTTGTGCCTTGAAAAGAAGCTCCAAAAAGGACATGTGAATTTAATGATACTGTTTGGTACCACTGACTCATCTTCAGACTATAGCAAGACTGAGGGAAGGGAACCCCCAGAAACACCAGACCCCTCTCCTTCAGCTATACCTCATGTCCACAGCTGAATGAGGAAGGTCCCCCCCTCTTTTTTCTTCAGGGGCAAGGGGTATATTGGGTGCACGTAGCAAGGTCTTGGTAGCAGGGGGGAATGATGCAGCTGTGTCCTCTGAGAATAGCCTGCAGAGATCTGCTCCAGCATCATGGAGTACCCTCCTGCTGCACCTTGATGTTCACTCTACCATTTCTCACTTTTTCCCCTCCTCCTCCTCTGTCTGTCCAGTGTTCTCTGGCCTTTCTTAAGCACTTTCTCTTAGAGGTGCTCAGCTGTATCCTGTGGTGGGTCCATTGTGGAGCTAGCTGCATCTTGCACAGAGTATGCCCTGGTCTCTTCTCACAGAGGCCACCTCTGCAGCCAATACTTCACCGTGGACATCCAGTACCAGAAGGAAGGTAAGTACGATGGGAAGAGCAAAACAGTCTCAAGTATCTCAACTGCAGGCAGAAAAATACTAGAGTTTTTGAGTTTCTTCAGAAGCGGGGACTAAAAGGGCAGGAAATTCTCCTCTTTGGCTACCAATTACTCCATCCAGCAAGAAGCAGGGAAGACAAATCGCATCCAAAATGCTCTATGCCTTGCAGAGTTGTCCTGACTGTCATCTACTTCTAAGCACTTCCAATAGTCCTTTATGGGCCAGAGACACACAAGCATCAACTGACCACACCAAAAGAACACTTTTCTGTAAACTTCAAAGAATTCCTCACTAGTGGCACAGGCCCGGGTGAGACGCACACACAGAAGATGGAGGATTTAAGAGCCAGGATGGGAAATCAGAAGGAGACAGATCAAATCAAACCACAGGAAATCAAGCTGCAGACTTTTTTTCCTTGTTTAAAAGATGTTCAATTGCTGCCAGCCAGGATCTTAAAGGAATAACACTGAGGCTGCTATGAAACATTCAGCTACTAAATGGAAGTGATTAAAACTATGGACCGGTCTTTGTCGTACTGAGCATGTAATGATCAAGGAGCCTCAAAGACAGACATGGGAACTCCATTATCAAGGTCTACTAATGGGAGCCAGTACAGCAGAAAGACCTAACTTGTCCTTGAATTTGTCATTTATGACCTTGACAGAGCATGTTTAACAGAAGGATCTTGATGACTATTGAAAATAGATGAAGAATACATGCCTCTAGGTGGGGAAAAGCCAAGGGGAGGGAGGACAGAACTAGTCAATCTTGCTTTATCAAGTTACACTGTTTGGATGAAAGAAAGTTTAATATTACACTCTCTACCCTCTCTTCTGTTTCCTCATCCTCCTCTTCCTTTGCCATTGTACCATAAGAAGACCATAAGTTCAGCTGCAGAAGATCAAGTGATGCTGCCCATGTTTCAACATTTGTATCTTAACATGAGTTTGAACTCCTACCCAGCTTCAAACACATTGAGAAATAGTTAGTTAGCTAAGTCTTAGCTTAATTAAAAGGGCAGCCTTCTCCTGGTACTGCATGTCTTAAAAACAGTATGGGGTGGGGGGAAGAATTTAAAGTTAATGCCATTGAAATACTCAAGACCAATTAAGCAAAAACCCCTTCTTATTAGCACTCCTTACCCATGACAGACATTTCTGCTTCTATCTAGAGATCCACACACCTCCAAATGAAGTCAGTCCTGTTTTGGGAAAGGACTTGGGAGAAGCCCAGGGAAACAGAAGGGTATTCAACACAGACTGATGACACATCCTTACACGCAGACACACAAAATAAATGTATTAACACAACAAATTAAAGAAAATAATTGCTTGCTTGGATTTTTTTTCTTTTCAGGTGTGAAAGATTCAGCAGGGCGACATGGAAGAGTTTGCAATTTAAAATATACCCACTGTGACAGGAAAAACCGAGATGCTGTACCACAGCTGATCTTCAATGCTAACTTTTAAACAGTCAGCTCTCTTGTACGTGAAAATGGTGACAAATTACCACAATACAAGATATGCCGAGATGTACAAACGTAGTTCCTTTAGTAAAGTGTGAAGGATTAAGCCCAATTTCTACAGGGATTCCGTTCTTGGCAATTTTCTTGAAGGTACTTCCACCACCATAAAGACAAATCGTCACCTGGACTGCAGGGCAATGCAGTACTTGGACATCTGCACTACTCCTGCTGGGAAAGGGCCCCAAGTGCCAACAGACTTGGAACACTCCCTAAACCACTTCAACAGCAAACAACTTCCAAAATATGTATCCCAGATAACAGTCACATAAGCTCCAGGTCAGCTCCACTGACCCCCACCTCTCCCAAAAACCAGAGACAGGCACATTGCTCGGGACCTAGCAACTTTATCTTTATTGAGCCCAGGCAAAACGCTTAACCCATTGCTTTTGGTCAACAGCCACTTCTGTTTCAACACCAGAGACCACAGTGATTCGGACTTGTTAGGTCAGCCCCCCAGTTTGCAGGAGAAAGCCAAAACACTGCAGGAACAGTCGTGTCTGTAACGCAGACAACAGCCCAGCAGTTCAGCTTCCAGCAAGAATTAAAGTATAAATTTCCTCTTAGAGCTCTTCTTTGTCAAACACATATAAATAGGCAAAATTAGACTTGGGATGTAAAGATGGTACTACAGAGACACAGGTCATCTCCACAGCCACAGAAAATGGAATCCTGATCTTCATCTGCTTTGTTTCTAGATTTTATTAATATCCCCCAGATCTTGATCAGATGTCTGGAAGGGCCTTCTACTTTATGAGATTGATTTTGAAGAAGTAAGAAGGCACCATGTGATCTTTCAGAATATACACTCCACAACTTCTTCCTACCACAAAGCAATTCACTCAACAAAATAAATCAAGGAAACTCCCAGACATTTTGATCATTTTCAGAAACAGGAACTGGTTACAACCAAGTGCAGATGCAACAACCTCACTGGTTTCCAATTCACTTCCCTAAATGAAAACTTGATGGTCTGTTTCTGAGTGAGATCTCCTGTAAAAAGAGCTGAATTCAGATCTATCTGTATTTCCCTCATCTATCCTGTGTTTTAACATTTGAAAGTCATTTCCCATTCCTGAAAGCTTCTCCCTGTTGATACCAGCAGACTCAACCCCATCTGAGGCTGGAAGCTGCCTTTTACTTGCCCCACACAATTACACCCTCAGTGAAACCTTAACCCATCTTGCAGACCAATTCTGAGAATGAGACTTCTATGCTGTGCACTAGGATTGCCCTCCCAGTTTAATTACCGAGGCTCATATATCTTAGCATATAGTCCCTATGTGTCATTCATCCACTCTGCAATGGTCCTCCTCTAATCCCCACTTCTCCATGGAGAGACTTTCCTCATTTACTGTATCTAACTGTAATTTATCTAACACAACGCAGTTAGCTGAGGGACATAAAGCCACCACAGGGATATGGCTTCAAGAGGACAAGTTTGGTAAGTCCAAAAGAGTCAGAGCTCTTAACATGCCAACAGCAATGGCTTGTCCCAAATCACCACAGGGTGTCGGGCATGGGGCCAGTCTTTTTTCAGTGGTGCCCAGGGACAGGACAAGAGGGAATGGGCACAAACTTGAACATAAGAAGTTCCACCTAAACATGAGGAGGAACTTCTTCACTTGGAGGGTGGCAGAGCCCTGGCAGAGGCTGCCCAGGGAGGTGGTAGAATCTTCTTCTCTGGAGACATCCAAACCCCACCTGGACAAGTTCCTGTGGGACCTGCTCTGGCAGGGTGTTGGAGTAGATGATCTCCAGAGGTCCCTTCCAACCCCATGTATTTCTGTATTAACAAAACCTGGTGCAGGATCATCCACCACTTGAGATTGTCCGTCTAAATGAAAAGAAGCTCGGAAAATCACATTCCTGAGATCATTTGCACTGCTGAATAGCAAAGAACAACAGAAAAAGCTCAGGAAGGGACATTCAGTGACAGGGTCTTTGGACCAGGCCCCCCAGTGAATAATCCCAGTGTGTTTTAGCTGCACAGGCTGAAATGCTGCTGCCTTGTCCCTTCTCCTGACAGAGCTTCATGCTAAAACAACAGCTGGATGGGCCACGGTTCTAGTGCATGGCCCTCTGTTTCAACACAGACCAAAAGGAGCCTGCAGAAGCTGCAGGGATCTAAAGGTACCTGTGGGAGCTGTGGCAGCCCAGGGACGTGTGTTGGTCCCTCTCAGCCATCTCTGCCAGCAGTGAAGCCTCAGAGAGAGCAAAAAGAGCTGAAATTAGAAACCACATTAGCCAAAAGGCAACTCTGCCTTTGGCCACAAATGCTGTGAAATGGAAATGTCCCTTTTGTTAATTCCTCGTTCAGGCTGCTTCTCCGGGCTGTTCGCTGGGGGTCAGGTCCCTCAGAGAGGGACTGCTGTGCACGGCGCTTTAGTACAGCACAGCCCTGGTCTCCAAAAGGGCCCTTCTGCACAACTGCTGAGCCAGCTCTCCTGGCTCTTGGGTGAAAAAAATAGCATTTCTGTACTTTGATGTAAAGTGACTGTTTCCAGGGAGTGTGCTGATTGGAATTCCAGGGAGTGTGTGGGGAGGGCACAGAAGGGGAGAAGCACAGGGAGACTGGAGGGGTTACATGGACCCAAGGGCAGAGTGGAGCCAAAGGGAGGAGTTGAAATGTCTCCACAGCTCTCCTACTTGATCCAAGCCCTGCCAGGTCT
>JAOXNG010000012.1:52930375-52942437 GCA_028566535.1 Scolopax minor
GGTGCTTGGCAATATGGTTTAGTGTTGGTGTGGGGTTTTTTGGTTTTTTTGTTTGGTTTTTTTTTGTTTTTTGTTGTGTTTTGTTTTTGTTTCTTTAAGAAAGCATCAGTACAATACATGTTTTTAAGAAGTAATTTGAAGGAAATCATTGGTCCTTCAGAAATCTGTGGGAAGTATGAGTGGCACTGTGGGGCTGGGCTGGGACTTGGCCCTGTGGGTGGTGGAGGCAGGACCTCTTCACGGCTGCGGTGTTTTGGTGGGAGTGAAGAAGATGGCCCTGTGAGATGTATTGGACGACCCCCACCTTAGGGGAGAACACCTACTTAGGGAAATGATTTCTGCCATGGTGTTCTGAATTGATGTGTGGGACAGTGTTGCTTTTTGCAAGGCCAAAGTGGAGCCTGTTGCAGCAGTGGTCGGTCATTGGGTGCATCCATGCATTACTGTGAGAGCAGTAAAAGAAGCACAGCTCATTGATCCTGTGCAGAAAGGTCTGATAAATTCACCTCCAGCCCAGATGCCACCTACAGCCAGACCCAGAATGATGAGTGATGCCCAGAATAGTCCAAGTCAATGCTAACCAAGATCCATCTCCACATCTGCAGAAGCTGTGAGGAGCAGGAGTAAGATGGGCTATATCTAGACCAAACGGTGTACAAAGAGAGAGTTGTTACCGTAAGAATATATAGCAAGGAATATTTGTATAAACCCAATACAATGGTGGAGAATTGGGTTGTCTCTCAGTCTCCGTACAATGCAGAGAAAAAAAACTTTGAGTACTTAATCTGAATGTCATTGAAAAGCTTAAGCTTTTAATTGAAATTCTGTTTTCGGAAAATGGTCACCATGTTGCATTTGATTTCTGAGATCACGTAGAAGAGTGCCTCTGGGTTGGGAGGCCACTCTTGGTTGGGAAACCGCTTCTGCCTTGAAATTCAGCATTTAACTCTGTTCAAACTTTAAGTTTAAACAAGTTAAACCTCAGCTGCCCTGGCAAAAGAGAGTGATAGTAGCATCTCTTAGGTAATTACAGTTTAGGTTATGGAGGGAAGATCTACTTTTTTGTAACTTATATTTGGCATATTGAAAAGCTAGAAAATACAACCCAGAAGTTTGCAGGCCTGATTAAAAGCCTGTTGAAAACCAGACTTGAGTTGTTTGAAATGGTGTGTGGCTGCATCCCAGAATGTGGTTGATGTTTTCAGTGGGACCATGTGAGGCTGGGTACCCAGATCGCATGAAAATTGAATGAAGCTGGACAACTGGCAGAGGCTGCTGTTTGTCCCCTTCCAGTTTTACAGTAGCTAAATCCTAGCTGCAAGTTTTTTTTGTTAGATATAATAATTTTATTTTGTATTTGCCTTCCAATTTATAACACCTGATTTTGTTTAAAATACAAGGTTAGAATGTCTAAATCAGCCTGTGTAAAAGCAATAAATTGATATACTGTACAGGTTGACAATCATCAATTGGGAAATGAAATGCATTCATCAGATTGTTGGTCAGATTTTATTCCTGCTGACTTAAGGTTGTTTTTTTTTTTTTTCTAAAACTCCTTTCATCTCTTTTGACAGTTTGCTCTGACTTCACCTTTTCCGTATCGGTTCTGATCTCCTGTAAACTTGCCTACCCAGGAAGTTGTACTTCCTTTCCTTCTGACCAACACATGGCAAGCATTTTCCAAAAGTCGTTGCTCGTTTTGCTAACATATTTGGCAGCTCTGACATTGCAAAGTTTCATATAGTGTGTCTGTTAGATTTTTTTGGCTTTTCTCATCACAGAGAATTGCTTGTGTTCTTCTGCTTGTTTCATTAATCTTTATTAAGTAAAGATGTAAGCTGTCTTTAATTGAATGTTTTCTTTTGGCAATAGAACAAGTCAAAAGGTGTTTCTCATTAATTTGTTATTCAGCAGGGATAGCCATCTATCTGGATTGAATTTGTGACAATGTTTAGTCCCTATTTGTAGAAATGCCTATGTCGAACATATTTTTCTATGTTTTGCTCAGAATATCCTATACAGGCGGACTTTATAATGTCATTTGTCATGTGGGAATTGAGCTACAGGGAGTTGGTTTGTGTTGACAGCATGTCTCCGTGTTGGTTTTTCCTCTCCTTTTAGTACAATGTGTTTTATATTTGGTCTTATAAAGTTTTATCATGCTATCAAATCATGGTGAAGTGCAGAAATGATGGCTTTTGGTTTTCTCTAGCATGTGATACAAATATTTTGGATAAAGGTCATAACAAGAAATGCTGACCTTTCTTTTTGTGATACAGAAAATCATCTTTAGACTTCCCAGTGCCAGTTAATTATAGGGCCATCATTAGCTCGAAAGTAACTTGTATTGAAGAAATGACAGTAGTAATTTCAGGTGTTGCACGAGTCTCCCAGTTCCTGTGGTTTCAGTAATTTTTTTAAATATTTACTACTTTCCCTGTTGTTTTGTGGAAGGTGCAAACTGTCCCGGGGAAAGGTAAATTTCATCAAATACAAATCAAATACACAACCACCTGAGAAATGAAGAATCATTTTTGTTAGCCTTTGTGAAGATCCCAAACTACTCCAAGGTGACCTAAATAAAAATGTTGGTTTTAGGGTGATGGTCCTTTAAGTGATGATACTGCAACACGTTGGTGTCTGTTGATCACAGATGCTTTCAGGCAGCTCCTAGTGGAAATGGGTTGTTTTTGTACACGTGTTAGGAATCCTGTCACCATATCATCAGGATCTCCTAAGCAAGCAAACGGGGTGTCCAAATGTGTGTTCAGTACACGTCTTGGAATAGCATGGGATCTACAGACACATGGAACTTTGTCTGGGACAAAGTTGTTTATTTGGTTTGCCTGCTTTCATAAAATTTATGAAGAATGCCTGCCATAAGTGTAGCTTAAAATCCCACTGTCATCTGGCAAAAATGAAATAAAGCTATGTTGTAGCTGACATAGTATTATAAAGCTGGAAAGACACATTAGTCTGTTTTTCTTACAGACTTCTCTTTGGAAACAGTTTTTGCTAGGGTTTTTAAATTTAGTGTGACATTTTTGAGCATCTCACATCTGGCAGCTTTACTAATAACACTTTAGTGCAGTCTAACAGCTTTTACTGTTATTACATTTTTCCTAATCTTTAGCCTGACCTTTCTCACTTCATAATATTTATTTCTGTCTCTCAGAACAGAATCATTTAGGGTGGATTCCAAAGCTAAGTATGTCTCTCTTATGTGATAAATATATTGACCATTTTAAAGTGGATAAACTAGTGATAGTTTGTTATGACATGTTATTTTTTTCCCCAAAGCTTTGTCCCATATGATGCCTGCAAATATTATCATTTTTCCTGTGGTGTGTTCCAAAGCTTGAGTGCCATCACATGGCACTTGCACACTAAGTACAGAAATGATTAGCTGCATTCTGTCTGAGATGACTTCTGTGTTTCAGAAGGCCCCCCTTTCATCAGAGCACAAATGTCACACCAGCCCTAGAGAAGTAGCTAAGATTTATTTTCCTATTGAAGAACATCTTTATTTTACTGGATCTCTCTGGTCCAACTAGAAATATCTGGGGGAAAGAAATATTTTTAGTTCTTCCTCTTTGTCAGGAATTGTGGCGCATTAATACAACGGTGTAATTTATTTGGATAATAGCAGCAGGCTCAGTTTTAATTGGAATGGCTATATATTGGCAAGATTTATGGGAAATGTATTTGTCTCAATTCATTTTACCAAATGAATCTTCCACCAGTTGCAATTAGTGTCCTACACAGAGTTACTTCAGTAATGCCCCCACCTGGTGTTAAGGATCTCGGTGCTGTTATAACTTACCATTTTTCTTGACATGATTATCTTTCAGTTTTGCTAGATAAATACTATTTTAGCCATCTTGAGTCTCCTGTTGTTGCTCTGTATCCAAGCTTTGGCTTGGTACCTTTTGTTTTTGTTCTTTCCAGATTCCATTTTACATGAATCTAGATTTTACATGAGCTATGTGGCTCCCTCTCTAACTGAAATGATTTAGAAAACTCTGTATTATTAAATTAAGTTTGAGATTATTTTCTTTCATCTGAAACTTATTTCCCCAAATAAAAGTATATTCACTGGATTAAAGGGACTAAAATTCTGTACTAGTAGAAAGACTATTCAAACACTGACTGTAGCCTAAGGAGGTAAATTCCACTAGAGGGCAGTTCTGAGCAAGAGTGAAATCAGTTGCCAACCATGGCTGTAAAGTCTATTCTTTCTGTTTTCAAGAGGGATTAGCTTATTAACATAAAGTATTTTCCATTGTATCTAAACTACATAAGCCAGTATGTTATATTAAACAGGAACCTCTATTTAGGGTTAAGAATATGTGAATGCAAATCTAGAGTTTTGCATCTGAATTCAAGTGGGAGAGAATGCAGGGTATTTGGGGAAAATATAAACTTTAGGTGGCATTTTTAGATATTTTAAGAAGTTGTTTTATTTTATATATACACACACATAATTATGTATTACAGTTATAGTGAGATCTGTCTACCAAGCTGAGTGTAATTTTGTGTTCTCTTCCAAACTTTTTGTATCTGTGTTTATAGTTATTTTTAAAAACTTCTGCACTGGGTTGCTCCACTCACCTGTCTAGTTTACTAGAATAGTGATGTTCAGACTTTGACTTTTATCTGGATAATGTGATCTTTCACTTTTAGAAGAAGGTACTTCTCCCTTAATTCTTACAGATAGATGACTACCTCTTCTTCCAAGCATTTTTTATGTCCCCAGTTCCTGGTGCAAACCATTGCCAATGACAACAGGTTTTGTTGCTATGCTAGAATTGTCAATTCAGATCAAAAGCAGAATTATATATGTATTCTTAATCTGTTGTGAGCTGTAAAAACAAACACTCCTAAGAATCTCTAATTTTAACCAGAAAGTCATTAGATAATTTTTATTTTGAAGCCAGGCTGTTATAAAGTGAGAAAAGGATGGACTTTAAAATTTGTGTTTCTAAAATACCACTAGAAAAATGCATGACTTGTTGCATGTCACCTTTCCTGATTATAGCATTTGAGGGATGGGTGTTTGTACTTACAAGAAGAGCATTACCAAGCGTTTTATAGTTGTTCTGCCTACATACTTAATACTTAAATTTCAGATGTTTTCTATTTATAAAAGCATTTGGGTGAGCAGATGTGTTGAGATGTCTTTTCTTTGTTAATAATTGAGGCCAGTACATAATTTCTCACTTAATTCAATATGCTTTTCACTATTCCATTAAACTTGTTTTGAGTATTTTATTTTTTATTGAGCAAAATTTTGTTTTTGAGGTGGCCCCACACATTTAAAAGGTTTTAATGCTACAGCTCATTCCAGTGAGCTAATGGTATATGCATAGTTAGTCCTTCAGAGCATTTTTAGGTGCATCCAAATATTTTACTTGCTAATCCTGTTACGTTTGATAATGAAAATGCCATTATTTTCTCTAAGTGTGTATGTATGAAAGGAAATGTCACCAGTTGCTCTTTAGGGTCTCAGAGTCAGCAGTTGTCAAAGACATGATTTCAATTACAAGTGGGTAAACAAGTAGGGTTGGTTTTTTTTTTAATTACTCTCCTGTCAATAATATACAAATTTGATGATAAGTAAAGTGGTAAATCCTTTCTTCTGAAATACTTGTTTTGAGGCTACATTGATAGCGTCAATGTGCTGGATGAAGTAACACTGAGCGTAGAAGTTGAATTCCTCCTCACCTTTGCACAATGATCAGCTGTCTCCAGAAAGTTATCAGAGAATAAAGATAACTTGTGAAATAATGGGGAAATCAGTGTGGGTAGTGGATATTGTTTTGCTTGGTATGATTTACTAAATATTAATTGGAGTAGCTAAGTCTTTTAATTCCAGTTTGAATTGATTGTTATTCTGTTGCACTGTATATTTGAAGATGTTTATGAAATTTGTACACAATAACATTGGTCCAAGTGGAGGAACAGAGGAAGGTTATCCCAATGAATAATGGGTTTTAATTGTGTGCTGTAATCAATAAAGCCAATGTCGCTGTCTGGGCTACCAAACAGACTGGGCACAGAAAAGGTTATTTCAGGAGAATCATTAAAAGGAATTTAGGAAAATCAGGAGGTTTTATATTGCAGAATATGTTGATACATTTTTATTTTAATACTGTCCTTGCGATATAGAAACATTGCCTTAAAATTGCCAACCAAATTAGGAATCTTTTGTGTGACAAAGATATCCCGTGTTTGCTCCTGTAATTAGGGGATTTCTCCTAGAGATGCCTGAAAAAGAAAGCATGAGAATAACTTTTGAATTACACTACATATTTGAGGAGGAGATACTCTTAAATCAATTTCTTAAGGACTCTGATGGGTTCTGTTCTTTCTAATAATAGCAATCAAATATGTTGCTGCTCTGTTGACTTCTCCCCTCTGTGTTAGTGGTTACTGGCTCCATAAAAGAAAACCAGACCTGGCTCTTGGACCACTTAAGGTCATTATATTGTACAGGCCCAATGGATTAACTGCCTCCAATTTCACCCCTAAATTATCAGATTATACTGTGATTGACAGGCAGTAATCCATGGCAGGGAAGTAGGATTGGTGCCTGGATTTGTTAGTTCTTCAGTTGATCCTGCAAGATCTTCTCAACTGGAAGATTTTGTGGTGGTTGTTGGAAGAATATGATGAGTTAAAGCAGAGAAAAGCAAGAGAGCATCCTTCTGGCTACAGCTGTTAATGGTATACTCTGTTGATGTAGTTCCATATAAGTTTTTTATTTATTTTGTGTTTCTTTGTTACTAACTCATGGTAAATGGATTGTGTGTACTTGTCTTCTGTTGTAAACAGTGTTTGATTTTTGAAGGTAGATCTGTTAAGATGTGGAATAAAGAGAAATAAGGGGGGAACAATTCATGTGTCTAAACTGTAGTGTCATGATTTTAGGTTTTTTTGTTGTATTAGAAATATTTCTATGGCAGAGTGGAGGTATAACATGGGCCCTGTTGGACAGAAGTTGGAGGCCTGTAGAGATACCATAGAATGCCTCTGAAATGACATCTGAATCCTCAGCTGACCCAGCAAATTCAAGAAGGAATTCTGTCTAGTGAATGAAACACAGCAGGGCCAGGAACCTGTCTAAAATTAAGATCAAACACATCATCAACCCGCACAGGATAAATACAGCAGTTGACTTTTAAAAATGTGCAGGAATAAATAGAATACAATAGCATTCATTGGCTGTACAATCTGGACAACTTGTGACCAAAAGCTGTTGAGAAATACTAGTTGATTTATTTCTGTACTAAAATAATGTGTTTATGTTGTCCTTGATTGAGTTACTTATTGTTCTCATTCTGTTTCAGGCTATGGTCAGACTGGTCCAATGGTTCAGAGAGGTGGATATGACTCCATTGCAGCTGCTGTTTCTGGCCTTATGCATATCACAGGGCATGAGGTATGGTGCTCAACTTCTACATTTAATAGAATCTGGTGCTGAATACTAAAATTTGATGCCACACGGAGCAAGTTAGCCTGTGCTAACACCTCTGTTATGCATGCCCCTCCCTCTGTAAATCAAAGAAAATGATAGTGCTTTTGTACTTTGGGTATCTCACTCCTGACTTGCAAAGCCAAGTGCAGGGAAAATGGTATCCTAAATCTCCAGCGAATAAACCGACCATTTACGGTAACTTGTTAATGGCCACATGTAGTCACTTCAAGAGCTGTCATAGACAGATTGTTCACACCAGGATGAGGGAACTGTACATATGTGTAGGAAGGCTCACCCATGCTTGGATGTTGATAGTCCCTCTTAAAGAAGTTGTGAAGCCATACAGATAATTCTGACAAACTCTTCTTTCAGTCATCCTGCCTGATGAGCAGAGAGATGGCATTTGTGGCTCTAGAGAACCTTTATGTACTGCTATTCCCACTGATATTCAAGGTCTTTGGTAGCTGCAGTGGTGCAGGAAGCATTACAGAAGTAGTTTAGTATCTGGATTCTGGAGAATACTTAAAATGTCTTTACCTCAGAAAAATGCTAGTCAAATTTTTTTTTTTTACTAGCTGTCAAATTTTAACTGTCTTGAATCAACTACAGATGCAGGGAGTGTGGTGTCCAAATGTCCCTTCCCAAGTGAGGTGGTGTTACAAGCCTGTTGTGTGCATCATAAACACTAGATAGTCTTCTGTGGTGGTGCTCCTGGTACTGTAGAAGCAGTAGTGCAGATTGTTAGAGTAATAAACCTGCATGCCCTGGATAAACAAGGAGTTCATCAAGTTTATCTTTTGTTATGTTCATGCTTGATAGGTAGTTGAGTGCTAACCAGGCATGATCTGGACATTACCGTAGGATTGGTATTCTGCCAACAGACTTTCTGAAAAAAAAAAAAAAGCAAGCATCAGAACTCTGCGCTTGTGGCAATTATTGTAACCCAGAGTGCTCCTTTCTGTATTGAAAAAAAGAAAAAAAGTCAAGCATTGTTTGACTGAGGATGCTGAAACATCTTGTGCCTAGTGTCCTAAGACAGTCTGCCCGTTGCTGTTATGTTAATGATGCATACTCATAGGATGTCCCATCTTGGAACATGAGAAGACATGGAGTTGAGTGTAGGCCTTAAAGGTACTTCTCTTCAAATGTATAACACACAGATACAGTAAGCAATGACCGTTTGCAGTAACTGAAAATGCAGAAATTACTTGCGCTAGACCCTGGTGGCTACAGAGGGAGGGTTAGTACTTCCAGTACAATGCCAGGAACATCATGCACATCTCAAAATATACCAAACAAAATTAAATGGGAGTAAATACAGGGACAAATGTTGTTAGTATCACATGAATAAATGAAAATATGTTGAAAAATTGCAAAAACGGGACTCTTGTAGAGCTTTTCAGCAATACGTGGATGACAGAAAATACAAATGTTATACTGAATAATTGCACGTAAATTGGATTATGAGAGTAATATTCCTTAGTGACCATTATGAAGATGGATTTTATTAAAAGATTGTGTTAAGATCTATCCTGGAAATCCAGATGTTTGCATCACCTCACCAGGACTTGAGGCAATGTAATCAAAGGAATCATTTAATCATTGTTAGTAACCCTTCTATCTACTCACTGGGGGCTTTTAAAAATTCATTCAAACTTAGTCATTCTCTTGCATGATTAAAATAAACACGCTAAAACTCTCTTCTTATTTTTCTTTATTTGAAGTTGGTCATATATTATTTCATCAATTTCTCAAAACCATTTTCTGAAGTATAGAGGGACAGTTTTGTTTCAAATATTTAAGTGGTTGATGGCTCCAAAGGAGCAAATGTGCTTTCTGCTGTTTTACTGAAAATTAACTCAAGTGGCTTTAAAATCATATTGTTTGTTTGAAAGTTCCTTTAAAATAACAACGTATGAATAGTAAAATCTTCCATGTTCTGCACTTATGCTCGTGTGACTTGGTTGTGTTTAAAATTACACAAGACTAGTAGAAAACCTTGTTTCAGTGTGTAGAAAAGTGGCCAAAGTAAAAAAGATAAAATCTTGTTCACTTTTTCATGCTGTTTTCCTTTATTAAACCTTGAGTTATTTGTTGACTAGGCAACAAGTTCATATATGAAAAGTAATGTGGTCTTTTGAAGCATACGCTTACAGAATAAGGTATGGGGTTTTTTTCTTAAATAAGATTGAAAATTCTGGTCTTATGAACTGGAAAAAAAATTATTAAAGATAATATTGGTTTTGTATTGCAATGTGGTAGCTATAGCTAATCAGCATAGTATCATCAGTATAACAATGCTCAGTGGAAACTTCCCTTCAGTAAACAAGCCATTGGATGTGCTTGCAGGATGGTCTTAAAAGTTGTCAGCTGATGCAGTAGATGAAATGTAATGGATTTGAGCAGCAGCAATAAAACATCTATGTACAGCACTGAGGTGCTTAATTAGAGGTATGTTAATAGATACTTATGGCTCCTCAAAAAACATTTCAATAATAGGATTCTAAAATTGCCATGTATCTGAAATTTTTTAAACGGAACTAATAGCAATATATATTCCATTTTAGCTTAAAGAAATTTCAAATTGTGAATTTTAGTTTGTTACAGACATCCGATTCAGTATGTCAGAAAGCAGCTTATTGTTGCAGATTGCATAACTTGATTGGCTCTGAGGCCATGTCTCCAGTCACGAGTGTCTTTATACTAAAACTAAAGCCTTCATTAAGTTTGTTGCGTATGTAACATTCATTTTCTTCAGTAATTTGTTTTTTGTCTAACACTATGATTTTTGAGGCAGTAAAGAGATCACAGTGGAAGAGATGAAGGTTTCTGACTACAACATGTGCATTTTATCCAAGTTATCTTTTTATTAAAGAGACAAAGATAGTAAAACTGTGGAATACAGGAAAGGGATACAATAATATCACATTTTATATGGTGGAAAAAAGGCACCCTTTAAAGGGAGACAAGTTCCTAGGCTTTATAAACCTGATTTTTACGATCTGAGAGAAGATTGCTGCATAAAGAAATTCTGAATGCCTTCTTTTTTTGCTAGGAAATAGTTATTGAGATGACTTAATGCTGATTACTTTGAAATGAACCTGAAATCAAACTATAACTTCAAAGTTGGGCACAAACAACTGCATTTGTGCTAGTGTTGTTTTTGTTGAATCTACAAAACCGACCACATTCAGTGTAGAGTAGAATGCTTTCTCTAAACCATGTTTTCATCTGCATGGAAACCTGCATGGAATTCAAGCTCTTACACATGTACCTGATTGCCTCTGTATTAGAAATGTATGACACCCGTGGAATTTGAAATTCCAGTGTGTTTATGAAAATTTTACAAGCAATAGAGGGGAATCTGCTTTGTGTAAATCTGTACCACAAATACACTTTGAATGAGAGTAGGTGCTTCAGGCCACATTGAATTATTCTTTACATAAATTGAAATATGCTCAAAGGAAAATTTACACTGATGACACTTATTTTCCTGGATGACATAATTTAGAGGTATTTCCTGGTTAAACAACACATTCAAGTTTCATATTTGATGAACAGAAGGCTGTTACTTAGTGTATTCTGGTACATCGGTGCCAGATCAATAGCCCTTTGATGAAATGACTCATTAAGGCAATAACTTATAAATTAATTAAATAAAACCCGCTTTGGATACAAATCCACTTCCATCTCCAAGTGGATTATTACGTTTGGAATATTCAGGGTATCTTTATGGTGGTGCATTCTTTCTTACTGAAGAAATGTTGTTGTTTTACTGACCATGAGACAGCAAGACACAATTGGGATCTACAGTACCAGAGGGGCATTCTTCAGCCTAAAACCAAACAAACTGCAACAAAAGAGTACACATGGTGTATAGCTTAAAGCTGTTGAAAAATATAGCCATTGCTGGTTCATATTAGCTTCAGCAGCTCTTTCCCATCTATGAAGACTACTAGACTTAGACTCCTTTTATTAAGCGTGTCATTTCAGAACAATTTTCATTTTTAATGGATCATTTTTTTCTTACTGATGTAAATGTGGGAAGTTATGTCAAAGGGGCAAAAAAACAAACCTCAGAAAGGGAAGCTTCCAAAATATGTTGTGGCTATCTCTGGGCTAGAATGTGTTGACATATTGTAAGGAATTTAGCAAACATTGGGAGTAGAAGTGTAAACTGGTGGTGAGACTGAACAATAGCAAAGTGCAGCAATGGAAGAAAAGTTCTGGTCTGCTGGAGTGAATCCTCATTTTTGCAAATGAGTAAAGGGCACATCCTGGTTAG
Source organism: Scolopax minor (assembly GCA_028566535.1). Taxonomy (NCBI): domain Eukaryota; kingdom Metazoa; phylum Chordata; class Aves; order Charadriiformes; family Scolopacidae; genus Scolopax; species Scolopax minor. Next base: position 52,942,138 of record JAOXNG010000012.1, read on the forward strand.
ATTTAATTAGGTTTCAACCCAACCCTGGAGCCCAGATGGAAGTTGGTGTGTGTGTGTTTTTTTTTTTTTTTCTTAAAGCATTTTCTCCCTGACTAGGGCTACGTTTTGTCCTTCTACCAGAAGAATCATGTCACTTTTGACTGGTAGGGGTGGTGTCTGTGGTGTTTTTTTACTTTTAAAATAATTTGCTTGAATAAAGCATACTGTATACATTCTTTGCTCAGGGAACTAGTATAACATTAGCTACACAAAAATACCGCTGCACTGTTGGAAGCTCAGGCTAAAGGAAGGTATTTCATA
>JAOXNG010000012.1:52958075-52973352 GCA_028566535.1 Scolopax minor
AAGCCATGAGCACCAAGTTTCTCCAGAAGAATCCTGTGGGACACTGTATCAAAGGCCTTGCTAAAGTCCAGGTAAATCATCTAGTCCGGATACCCTGCTGAAGCAGGATTTCCTAGAGCATGTTAGAGCATGTTACGCAGGACTGCATCCAGGTGGGTCTTGAAAATCTCCAAAGAAGGGGACTCCACAACCTCCCTGGGAAGCCTGTTCCAGGGCTCCGTCGCCCTTACTGTGAAGAAGTTTTTTCTCATATTTGAGTGGAACCTCCTATGTTCTAACTTCTGCCCGTTGTCCCTCATCCTCTCGCTGGCAACCACTGAAAAGAGCCTAGCTCCGTCCTCCTTCAACTTTAGATACTTTAAGTATTGATAAGGTCTCCCTTTAGCTGCTTCAGTCCCTCATAAAGAACCCCTCCGCATCTCTTCTGTAGGTCCCCTTTAGGGGGCTATAGAATTGCTCTAGCCAAGTAGAGACAAGTCTAGCCAAATTTTTATTTTTTCCCTCCTTGTATAATATGTGTTTTCCATTCAATCTCCCCCACCATTGCCTGTAAATGAGCAAATGCCTGTAGTTATTTATTATAAGAATAATGACAACAGTAACATTAATGAAAGCAACAGGTTTTGACAGGCAACAGGTAAAAGGAACAATAATTTCTGTGACAAAGGGCTTTGCAGTTTTAGAATCCTGGTAAGAGAGTTTGGTGGAAATAACTACTGTCTTCTTCAACACTGTATTTAGTTTATTTTCCCCTCAAGACAAAATCCAATTAAGAATCCAATTTGTGTTCTCGACAGTTGTCAGTCAAACTCTTTTGTACTTTTGCTTTTCACTTTTCAGGTAAAAAGAGCTCTTGAGACCAACTTATTTCAAAGTCCTATAGCATCAGAAATGTAGTTTGATTCTGGACACTTTAAGGCATGAGGTTTGGCATTCCTCAGGCATTGAGAAAGCTGTAAAATAGTGTTTATTGCTGTCAGTAAAACTGACTGATGACTTTTGAATGCCAAGACCATGGCACAAATCCTGACTATTATCAAAAGAACTTTGAACTACTAACTGCAACTTTGTGAAAACAATTTTTACTAAGTGTAATTAAAAAAAAAACTAAACAAATAAAAACTATACTTTCATACTTTTATTTCTTTTATTTATTAGAATAAGATATTTTATATTTGTACACACTTTCTACTTATTCTTTTAACAAATTTTAAGTTTGATGGGGAAATTTGTCTGGCACTACTTCCAAAGAGTAAACCATCAAGCAGCTATTATCAAGGTACAAGAGTGCTTGATAACACAATCAAGAATCTCCATAATTCATGCTTCTCTCTTTATCAATGAAGATATAATGATAATATGCAGTAGGTAGGTAAATTAAAGAAAATTGTCTCTTTAAATCTTCATACATATTTAAAAGATACAAATTATTTTGCTGATAAACCAAGCTCTGCATTACTAGGTCTTTTTTGCCTGCCATTATTATGATCCTGTTGTTTCTGGTCATGTTGTTAACCTTGTTATACCCAATTCCCCTAGTAACAAACAAGGCTATGAGTAGTCTTATTTCTTCTGCAGTTCCTACCCATATACAAAAGGGCATGTGTAATTACCCTGAGAAGATCAGATTATAAACGACTTGACTTTGGTATAGAGACTTCATACCACTTTGTAGCTGAAGCTCATAATCTTGCAGTATGTGGTTTAAAAGCACCTCATTACCAGCGGTATTGATGTAACAAAAGTCCTTCTCTGACACTTTTCATGTCAATATAAATAGCATCAAGAGTAAGTTTCGTTACAGCAATTTCCAAGGAAAATAATTTTCCTTGGTTGTGTGGTTACCCCCCCTGATTCTTTCTATTTATTCTAAAATAAACTGTTGTTATTAACAATTCAGTATATTTGTCTTTTTGAGTGTGTAAAAACATATTAAAAAATTATACCCCTTCTACTACATAAAGATAACACGGTATTATCCCTTTTCTTCTCTGAGGTATTCCAGACTGCTTTCATGGGCAGCAGCTGACCGTTGTTTTTAAAATGCCTAAATTCTAGTATAGCTCAAAAAATTATGACCTCACTTTAAAAATACTAAATGTCAGCTGTTTTTAGTCTTATCCATGTGAGCTGTTTTCCCACACCATTTTCCCAGAGACTACTTTTGTCATGTATAAATAGTGAAGTACCAGATACAAATATCTTCCTCAAGATCTTCCAAAGAAGAAGCAGTATTTTGTTTTTACTGGAAGTGGTAGACATAGACTAAACAATACTTGTTTACATGATCTTATCTGGGGAATATTTTATCAGCATGTGTAATATCTCTGTATGTTGCATATAAAACAACAAAAATCTGAGCAAAGAAAACAACCCAACAACAGCTAATAAAAAACCCTAAAGCAAATAAAATAAACAGGTCACAGAAGTGAAACTTTTGTATAGCAAAAGAACTGAATTCTCAGTAGTTGGCACTATATAGCTTTTCCAAAATGTCTAAGGGGCAGTTTTGTACAGTTGTAATATTCTTAACATTAATTATCTAAGTACCTAAGTGGCTAGAATTTGGTTCTTAAATGTCTTTGTTTCATTAACTATTATTAGGTTCATAGCATTGTTGAGCTTAGAGAGGTGACACAACACATGCAGTGGGGCGTTACACACTAGATCATGCAAAATTAATATATTTTCTGAATGATCACAGAAAATAAGGTATGCTTTATGTAAGAGACCTCCTGGAAGCCTTATGGGGTGGGGGGGAAAATAACATGGGAAATGTATTTTTTTTTCCCCCCAGCAAACACATTCATTCCTGCATTGATGCTACAAGAAATTTTCACTAAAAAAATGAAACTAGGATAAAAAAAAAACGTTCATATTTTCAAGAAAGTGATTAATAGATTTAGGAGAAACTAAACAATGCTTTCACTCTTTATAAAGTTACATAATTAGTTTGTCACTGAATCACTGCAATTATTAAAGCTCTATTAGAATATGTATGCTTTCTAACAGCTTTGTCAGACTGTTTTTTACGTGTAAATTCTTTTAATGCATGAAAATAATTAAAGTATCTGAATCACCAATCAAGGACCTAATTAGCATTCTAATCAACAGTCAAGTATCTGACATGACAAATTGGGTTAATTGTCAGCTGCACATCAGTAAGATTAAATGATTAATGAAAAAAAATATAATAAAGCCCTTGACAGTAGTATTGTTAAAGAAGAACCACAGTGACAGAGTGGAACTTTGAAAATATGTGAAAAAGAACATCTGTTGCTTGCGATTATTGCACAGAACTATCTGACAACATAATGTTATGAAATTGTAGAAATGTCTCAAGAAAATGTCTCATATAATGAAAAAATTTACTTGTTATCAAATTTCAATAGCAGAATATATATTACTCTGATAAATATTATTACTATCTAAATTATTATTAATTCTTCCTAATAATTTAGCCTTCAGATGACAGGTATTAAATTTTATTCCTAAATTTCATTCAGTCAATAAATACTGATGTTGTTGTTGAATTCAGTAAAAGAAAGTGCTGCTATAAACACATTTTTTATGGTTACACCATTAACATACATTTATTTAATCAAAATAATAATTACCTATCTTAAATATGAAAATATGGTACTTAAGCTCTGCCAATCATTTCTAGTGATAACTGTTAGGAAGAACTTGATTTCTTAATATATGTTTACTGAATTACTGGTATTTTTAGTTAAAAGTTACAAGATCAATTGTTCATCTTCCACAGCTTTGCAATTTGTATGCTTTTATAATTCAGAAAACTGAGTGTTATGCTATCAAGAAAGGTGAATATCTAAACCCCAAACTGACATTGTAGACATACAGTGCACTGTATACATACAGGCCCTTCCTTGGCTCTGCATTTCTGCACCACATCTGCTCAAAGATTCCTTTGGTCTGGTCTGAAATAGTAATGCAATCTTCACACTGATGAGTATTTGGCACACAGATTTCATCAAGATTTACAGATTTATTTCTCTCATTATATCAATAGCAGAACTTGACCTAACCAGCTAGGAATGCCTAACAGTTCACACTTTGCTATTAGAAGTGGACTACTTTTGTAGTTATTTTTTTACATATTTTAATGCTTTTAAGGCATTTCACTCAAATAATCTCTCTTAAAAGTAAACTTAGCCTTAATTATCAACATGCAAATTAATATGGGAAGTATTTATTTTCTTTTCTTGGGAAGAGGGATTTTATATAGCTCCTGTTATGATCATAGAGATAAGGCTGAAATGCCCATTATGTATATTTATCATCCTGATAAATATAGAAGTAACTGGAAAGTAAGTTGTGTAAGGTGCATCTGAACCCTAAAAACAAAATTTGTCAGTCAGAAGGAGCTTTGTCAGTGTTCATCTGAAGGACATAGCCCTGTTGACTCTCTCCTGACCTCTGGACCTGAATTTATACAGTCAGAGTTTAAAAAGATCCACAATCAGCCAAGATAACCCTTGACAAGCCTTCAGGCATGAATTGCTAAGATATTCAAAAGGCAGTGGTCTCTTGTAATCAGTAGAAATATAATGTTTTCTTGTCTGTACTTTCTGGTGCTTATTTACCTGTTCTGACAGTTGAGCATGTTGTCCATGGTTTAAAGGATTTCAGTTGACCTGTAGGCAACATTCCATGACCTGTTTAAAATATGCTGTGTGTAACAGAGACAAAGAGCAGTCCACCTTTCCCCAGTACTGTAGTGAAGCTATTAGCAAAGAAAACTAGGGGGTATTCTTTTCTTTCTGTGTCATGCAGCCACACCATGTCTATAATACTGCATGTGCTAAAGAGAGAACCTTTGAGACAGAAATCTCTAACCAACCAATACATGGAACTTCCATCCTTCCTAGGAATTGTTCAGGGAGTTCAGGGAGTGTGGAATCTGGGGTGTTTAATGATTGCCTGTTATGGCAACCAGAAGGGGTGGGGAGAAGAATTAAAAAATGAATGGGAAAGGAAGGAAAAAACCCTTGTGCACTGAGATAAAGACAGTTGATTAGAAACAATAACAGAAAAGGAAAAATAACAATAATAATGACATGCCCCAAACAGTGATCACAGATTCTTGTCCCCTCACTAATTCTCATTTATACATTAAACATGATGTCTATGGTACTGCATATTTCATTAGCCATTCCATTGTTCTGTCTATACTTCTATGGGAAACTAAAAAATGTCCTTGAATAATGTAAACATCACTTAGCAACAACTAAAGACAATAGGTCTTTAGTTAAAATCCCTTTCACAGCGATCACTAGAAAGATAAATTGACTTTCCCAGCTGAAACCAGGACAGAAAGTCATAGCTTTATTTCAACAGCATAGATTATAAACAAAGAAATGGAATGAAATCTCGGCTCCGTTGTATTCAATATCAATATTTTAGGATTTCTGTTTCAGTAGGTTTTAATTCACCGTGTCCTTCCCGGAGTTAACTTTGGCTTAGTGTTTCCTTCCAGAAGTGTGGGAAGTTAAATGCAGGTATCACAGAGGGCATCCTTATGTCTTTAAAAGCCCATTGTAATGGATGCATCTTACTGGCCAGTGGAATTGATGTAGAATACAGCAGCTGTGTCATGTTTGTTACACACCAACTGTGCAGAAGAATATCTAACGATTAATATTTCATCAACATCACATAGCCATTTGTTGTTTGTTCAGCCCAGCCTAAACCAAAAATGTAAAATAACTGAAAAGAAAATTGGTTTTGTTCCACCTCAAACCAGGACATAATTTGCTGTGGTAGAAAAAACATGACTATGGAGTGTGATCCCTATGTGAAAAATGACAGGAATGATGAGTCTAAGGGTATCTGTTATTAATAAATAACACACTTCTGTGACTCATTAAACTCTCTCTGTGTTGTTTCTGTGTGTTTCATTCTGTGTTGCTGAGGAAAGTTGCAGTCCATAAGAAAAAGTCCTTTCAACGTCCATCCCAGATCCAGTTCCTTAATTGCAGAGATTTTCCTGGGGCCTGAAGGACAGACTAGACATTGTTCAACATTTTAGCTGAATGAAGTGACACTGCGATATAATAAGCTGCTGCTGAAATCCAACTACAAAGAGTTTTCCAATATTACTCAGGAATAAGGCATTGTATGTGTAGAGAATGTCCATGGACATAGTTTTTGGTAGCAGTTAAATTCTTATTTGCTGTATATTTTCCTAGGTTTTCTGCTGGCCTAAATCACTGTATCTATAATTTGCAGTTAAATATTTGCGTTGCTTTAAATGTGAGAGTGACACATTCCCATTGCCTTTTCAACATATATGGAGAAAGGAAAAGAAAAAGAAATGACAATCTTTTTCTAGAAATTCTGATTAAATTAATGTATTGGAATTAATTATTGCATGTTTTGATATAGATTAGACAGATTACTAGGTTTGGAATAGCGTAAACAGTTAGATCGTCATAGTAAATTTCTTCTATCTAGGGGAGAAATATGAAGAAAATAATATTTTTGGAAAAAAATAGTCTCGTGACCTATTGTTTAGGCCAGCAGTTGCACTTACTGGCACAACAGTTAACAGCATAAAACAAATACATTGTGTCTGGTGAATTTGTGATCACCTTGTGTGTTAAATGTCATGCCTTATTGTGTTACTTGACTTTATGTATATAGTTGCACGCTGTAATCTCTCGAAGAAATTAGAATAAAGTATCTGCCATTGATTCTAACAGAACCACTGATCTTCATGCATTACTGCATCATAAATGTTCATTTCTTTTTCCTTAGATATATTTGTGCTTACAAAATATATGTTTGTCCCCTCAAAATTTGGTTTCTAAATTAGCATGCCATGTTCCCCACAAAATTAATCTTTTTCCAGTTTTGTCTGCCTGACTAATAACTTGATAAATCTCTCCTTATCTTCTAATGGCAGATGATTTATCAAAGCCTACCACTTAATTAATATTACAGAGCATGTGGGGAGCTGAAGAATTCAGAAGTATTTTCCATAGCTTAGGCATGTAAAATGAGAAGCATAGGAGAAAACAGAAAGATAATCTTCTAACTGAGAAAAAGCCTTTGTGATTTAAGCATGGGATTGAGGTTCAGGAAATGGTGAGGTCTATCCCACAAATCCATCATGCTTCCCACCAGACTTTGGACAAGACACTGGTGTTTTGGTTGTTTTTTTTTTTTTTCTTTGCTGCAGTTGACCATTCTGTAAAATAGAGTAACACTGTCTTATCTCTTAGGGTAGTTTAATGCTACATTTGTCTAGTATTACTAGTGTTATATGACGTATTAGTTTTTGAGTTTGAGTTGTAATCGTACAAATACATCCATCATATAGATATCATCTGTTTTTTTTTTTTTTATTAAAAAGTGTATTATACTTAATATGTAGAAGCTACTTTTGTGATGTAAATATTTTAACTTGCATATCTGAAGCACGTAGAAACATACAGAAATCTCAGAGAAGTTGTCAATGAAGTTTCAGCTTTCCTGAATACTTTACCTTTTCTCCATTTCCAGGTTGCGTGTCTCACTCACGTAGCAGCTAATTACCTGAATTTCAAAATTGAAGCAAAGCGCTGGGGTACTGCTCATGGGAGTATTGTTCCGTATCAGGTAAGCAGAAAACACTAGGTTGTTTTGCTCTTGGAATTTGTGATTTTGTGTATTAGGAGATCAAGAACTGACTGACTTTTCCCATGACCTGCTGCAGTCTGTAATGCGTCTGTGTCTGGGCAGGACAAGGTTCTGTTGTTCATTGTCATTTCTGCGTTTTGCATATTTCTTCATCAGCAGTTGATTGGTAACAGGACACTGAAATAGATCAAAGGTGTTTGCTGAAATTGGATGACTTTAAAGCTAGCGTGATGACTTGATTGGTTTTCACCTGACAAGAGAAATCTTTTTTTTTTCTTTTTTTTTTTTTTTAAGGGTTGACTGACTTCCATACCAGTTTTAAACTGAAATCTTTTGCCTCTGAATTTTGATATTTTTATCTTGTGAGTCTATAAGAACAATCTAAATGATCGTGAAGATCTGGGAGTTCTAAATATTTGTCATTTTACATTGATTTTGCTAGAAAGCACTGTTGCTCAGTAAGACAACAGGTTGGCAAAAGGAATTAACCGAATCTCACATCTGCCCAGTGGAACTCATAGGCTGCTGCATCTAATGAGGGGTTGAAATACCTTAAAATAACATGAACTTCTTCATATAAACTTCATGCAAGTTCTATCTTCTGGCTAGTATGGGAAACTCTTCCAGTAAACAAAGAAAATTGTGTTCTTTCCTAGCTGATAATTTTGTTTTCTTAAGGGACGCCATACTAATTTATGGAGACTTGGGCATATATTTAATTGTAAAGAAGTCTATTATTTGTTTCATAATTTTGGCACTTCTCATCAAGTAGTCATGCTTGCAACTAGCTAGCCAGAGCCTGGATTTCTTCATTTCTGACCAGAGTCCTTTAAATCCTGAGAGAAACAGTTCCCAGCATCTGCTCTGGGAGAGCTGCACCTAAATGTCACTCGGTTTCTTTAGCATCTCATTTTTTTAGAGAAAGTGAGGGGAAACTTGATGTAACCATCTCTGCGTTACCCGACGTAACCAGGCACCCACTCCATAAGCAGTAACATTTTGTTGTGGGTCTGTGATGTGACCTTTTGGTGCAGCCCTTTTTGAACTTTGGTATGTTGAAAATACAGAACAGATCTGAAGTGTCTGAAGTTTGTATAAGCAAACCCAAAAAAACCTGACTAAACAAAACATTTTATCTTCACCGTACTGCATTTGGCTGAGTAAATGAAACTTGCATTCTTTTATCTCCTTTCTGCCTTTGTTTTTCCACAGTCAAAATGAAAAGAAAGGCATACATGGAATATCCTTTGTTTCTTTTTTTATAGACAGCTCTTTAGATATACAAAATTTGAGGAGAGAGATTGTTTTATCTCTCTTCTGGTTTAATCTAGATTAGTCAATTTGTAAATAACTATTTTTTAAAAATTCTTATGTAAACTATGGTTCCTCTGTTTCTGTAGCAGATATTAGAAATACTACCTCAGTATTGCAAACAATTTTAATCTGAATTTTCTTGTTCATAAACCAGTGATTAGGGTGGAGTTGTGTGTGTGTTTATGGCTCATCTGTTAACATTCTATCAGCTAGCATGGTTATAATTCTGATTGTAACCATAAGTATATTATGCTTTCTAGAGTTTATTTTTTGCTTTACTAACATAAGCTATACTTAGGCTGCAAAGCTCTTCAGAAACTTGAATTAACCCTCACGTTGCCATTGTGCTGCTTCTATAGTTGCTTCCACAGCTCATTTGTAATATAGTTTGGAAGAGAACTCTGAAACTTGACTTTTGCTTCTTATCCTAGTTACTGATACATTGCTTGTCTTTTACTTACTAAACTTACCACTATGTGAGTATCACAGTGATAGTTTTTAGAAATACATATTTTTTCAAGATAGTTAGTGCAAGTGAACAATAATTTTTTCAAATAATAAGAATCACGTTTCAGAAAATAGAAATTCTATTTATTTCAGAACAAGTATGTGGTAGCAACCTTTTTTTTTTCTTATGTCTTCAACTTTATTTTGTTTCCATTTGCTGTATTTTGAGTTTTCACACAGGTAGTAAATTATAACTTTGAGGTGATACACAACCTGCAGTCCTGCTCAAAAGTGTCAGACTGTGGTAAAACATGGAAGATTGGTTGATCATGAGAGATCCTTTTATAGATGTTTTAAAGGCAAAACCCAAACAATTTAATTCATATTTTGTGTGACAGGTTCTGTTCAGAGTTGTGACAGAGTACTGAACAAAATTTAATGAAAAATGTATGTCAAAAGCATCTTAAATTTGTACATAAATGGTATTTTGCTTACAATTGTTACAGCAAGGGTTGTGTTGCTGTGTTTAACACACTCTGTAGTCTATGCTGAATGGCATTGTAGCTTTTATTTCTTTGAGCTTATATTGACTAATGTTGTTCAGAATATCTTTGCAAATGGCTCTATTTTTTTTTTCCTGTTTACAAGGCCAAATTTAGCTTTAAGTATATAATTTCACTGAATTCCCTGTTGCTTCTTGACTGAAAAACTGCAGCATAATTTATCCCTGAATGTGTTCTCTAGATTGACCTTTCTTTCTTTTCCTTGTATTTACAAACCTCAAAATTGAGCATTAGTGGGCAGCTGGGTTTTCTCTTTCCTGAAATGACCAAGATTTTGTAGCTCCTTTGAAAATCTATTTCTGGCCTGAGCAACAAGCTCTTGGTAAAAAAGATATAAAGTTTGGCATATGGGGATTTTTGTACTCTTTTAAGGTTTTTCTTGTTTACTTATTACGTGGCTCACTTTGTGATGTGATGAAATATCTGAGTTTTCAGCTCTGTGTGCTCATCACCAAAGGAAAGGATCTGAACTTCTTTTGAGTGCAGAATGTCTTTCAGGGTTCCTGTAGAGCTGTCTCTAAAGGTTTGCCATGGGTTTTTAGTGGAGCCGGGCTTTGCAGTCTGCCACAAAGATGAAGAGCTCTAGATTCTAATCAACCAAAATCAGAAAGAGATTTTTTTGAGTGCTGAACCCTTCATGGAAAATTCTCTACTTGGAGCACATCTGCTTTTCAATCAGAGTGAGGTAGTTTGAGTAGGTCAGTCGTGTGATACAGTGTATGTAATCAGATCCCAATTTGCTTGCTTTCAAGTGTTAAAACACAAACCTTGAGTTCTGGGCTGCATCTTAAACATAATTAGTGCAATTTCTTAAAACAAGTTTCTATAATGAGACACCTTGTTTAGCTACAGCTGCTCCATGATTATCCAGAGGAAATCAGGGGTTTAAAAGCATCCGGTTTACATAACTGTGCTGAAAAGTAAAGTTGTATTACTGTCTTTCATCGGGGGCGATAAGGTCTTCCCTCATTTCTTGTGGTTTCAGCAGTGTAGCAGTGTTGCCTGTACCATGCGTGAGATCTAGACATTCACTTCATCTTCCAGTTGGCCCACTGGGAAGGGATATTTGTTCTCCTGAGAGAGTCTACCGTAACCTGCGTGTTTTACAGGACTTTTCCTGTGGCAGCTTAGGGAAGGTACTCGGACAACTGGGCAGAACTTTCAGAGGCAGACTTTTAACAAAAGATGTAGGGCTGTTTTCTCTTGGGCCATAGTCATGAAAGTCTCTTTAAAAGCTGAGAAACCCAGCTCTTATAGATATCTCCTCCCCTCCTCTCCCCTCCCAGTAAATATGATATTATTTCCGTTGCAGATTTGTCCTAAGACTCACAAGGTCTTCTCGAGTATACTTCAGTATGTCTTCAGAATATGCAAAGGGCACAACTTTACACATAGAAATTGAAACCACAGCAGGAAAGAAATTATTTTAACCAATTGTCTTTTCTGTTGACTGACCCGTGCGTTTTCCTAACTCATCAGACCCAACATTAACGTTCTTTATATTAAAGCATCACTTAGGTTCTCTAAGCATCAACTTCTTGTTGTGCTTGGCATGAAGTTCCCTTCATAGGAGGAAGCTGTCAAAGGCCTTGCAGTTGAAACATGATAGAAAAAACAAGGTGTAAGCTCACAAGGAATTGGAAGGTATGGGTTAGTAGGAAAATGCATATAGTCATAGATATAAATATCTCTGCATTATTTTTAGTTCCTGCAGTTTTTGCTTGTGGAATTTTGTCCTGCCCATGAGTCTTACAAAGAGAATCCCACTCATGACTCGTGCCTCATCACAGGAATGGAGAAATGTGATAAGTTGTACCTGCCTGATTCATCCAGCAGAGATGCACCTCATACAAAGGCACAGCATGCATCAACTTTCCTAACTCACCTCTGGAGAATCTCAGAACTTATCATGACTTCTTTTTTTGTTTTTTTTTAATTTCTAGTGGACAGGGCAACAGAATAATGTCAATTGTTCAGAAATTTCCAATAGCCTATTCCACACAAGAATGATGATGTGTAGTCATTTTCTTTTCTGTCTTTGTGTTTTTAATGGGGTGCTTCTATGGTTGATGTGTCTTGGAATCAAAATCAACAAAAACTGCAACTTGGATTGTTTGCAGTGTTTCATTTTATGCATGAAACTCTTCTCCTTAAATAAGTCCATAATGGATATTATGGAAGAACATCTTTCTGCTCTCTCTAATGGCTCAGTCTAAGAGAAGATGGTACTTTTATGCACAAGAAAGAAATAAAATACAAACTTTTTTTGGGGGGGGTTTCTAGATTCAGAAAATGCAAAACGACCCTTCCTATTCTGTGAACCTTATCTACATAATACTCACTGGAATTATTTAGACTGCCATGGAGCTCTGTTGTCCTATATTGTTGTTCTGAAATATCACTGCTGAAAGCATTGATGTGAAAATTTCGTTTGACATGACGTGAAAATGAAATGTATCCACAGATCAACTGAATAGAAACTTTGTGCTCTCAAGCAGCAGAGTCTGCTCTCTCACGCTGTATAGTTCCAGTTTCCAAAGAACGGTTTGGCCATCCTCAAAACACATATCTTGACTCATATGATGAATACCCAAAATCCCAGATAGTTCAGTGACCTAGTGGATCTCCTTGAACTACTTACCTACAGGTCTGAGTTTTCAACAAGCTGCTTCCTTTCTATCTTTATCTTGCAAAGCACAAGAAAGAGAGAAACCTGAAAGGCCTGTCATCCTGTAGAACAAGGGAACAAAGATATCCTTTACAGGACTTTATTTTCTTCCTTTCTGTTTGTACAAGTTTTTATTTGTAGATTTGCTTACTAGATTCTTCAGAAGCAACTTACTGTCCTATGAGGGGATGAACTGATGACTGCATGAACACTTTGGTGTTATTGTGATTGTAAGGGACCACGGTTGGTGCTCTGCTTGGTTAGAAGTGCTGGAGTAGGGAAGGATTTTGTTTCCTTGCCATTTTAGTCCATGAAGAGGTATAGTAATCGTCTGTGGGAACTTGTGTGGAAAGCTGCTCATTTATGAGGAATGAATTCTAGTTGTTCAAACCTGACACCTTTATATCAATACCTTTCTGTTGATTGTCCTTCAGTGAGTTGTCAAGCTTTTCTCCTCAGCAGAGCAGCTGTCTGGAAACCAAATCAGTAGGTTTGCCTCAGGCGGTTTTAGATACGTGCTCAAGTGTATGATGTGAGATGTGGTTACAACTTCATTCGTATATATTCTATCCCACCACAGAGACAGCACTTTAGAGAAGCTCACCTTGTATTCACATAGAATAGACAGCTTCTTACCTGTACACAGGGATTTTTCAGATGAAAATGAAGTTAATTTCTAATTTAAAACCTGATACTTTTTTGTTTTCCTGAAGGAAAACCTCCTTTCTGCTTTAAGCAATGCCTGCAAGATATTATTTTGAGTCTAACGCTTTGAATTTGCAAAATAGATATGTATAATCACATTTACTGTTACAGAATGATAGCTGATAATTGAGACCATCTCATTTTTGATCTCCTAGAAAAAGTCACAGACTATTTTGTATCCATTGTAAAAGATTCTTATGTGTGTACTTATGTATATATTTAAATTTATACATGTATTTGTGCTCATTTAAACTGGGTGTATATTAAGATAATTAGTCTGGCACTTGTCCGTGGTCACATGGGAGGAATTCTAACAAAAGTAGGATCAAATCACAGGTGTACTGATGTTTAATGTCACTTAGTGGGCATATTTGTCTTTTGGGTATGCTGTTCATTGTTTCTTCCATGTTCATCCATCGCTGGGGTGAGGGATTTAGTTTGTATTATTCACTGCAGCATGGTCATCCTACATCCATGTCAGATTTTAATTCTTAGGAAGGACAGTGTAACAGAGCCTTGATCAGTAGATTGCTTTTCAAATTGTAGCTGGTTGGAAAAGGTAGGCTCTGTGGGCTTGTAGAGGCAATTCTGACGGCAGCTGGATCACTGTTTTCCTCCAATCTACTTATTGGATCCAGGGCAGAAAAAGGAACTTATATTTTCAGAAGAGCAAAAGCAGTTTCATAGCCATTGTATATTCAGTTGTGTATACAGTGCAGCCACTCAAAAGCTGAAATATGTTTAAGCAGTCTGAAAAAAGAACTCAAAAGCCTGTGTGCAGCACTATCACCCAATGATTCCTGACGTATCATCCTGCATGTATAAATAGCTCTTTGTATTGCCATTGTAGCTAGAAAACCCCAATAAATCAACATGTTCCCTTGTGCAAGGCATTGTACAAGCAGGACAAGTCAGCTCTTTCTGGTCAGTAATGTTTTTTTTTGGAATAGTCAAAATGAGTAAGGATTTTGGCAGTGTTCACAACCTTTTAAAGCTATATCTTCTTAAGAATTTGAAGATCTGGTGATTTATTGTGAAGAATATTAACTCTTGGGGCACAGAAAAGATTAAGGCATGACCCCATGATGATACTATGATATTTTGTCTGTATGAAGACAAAATAAATGAAAAAAACCCACCCCAAACCAGGAAAAGTCTTACTGTTGTTTGATTGATGTTCAGGTGCTTGCTTTTACTATGTGAAGCTTGTGAGACTTTTAGATGGAAAATGCTGATTGTTATGGAAGGGTATGTCCACTAGATGTCATTCGCGTAATCTAGATTTTGTTGCAGCATTTATTTCCAAGGAAGGTAGGATGCTAGGTACAAATTATCTGCATTATTAGCTGCTTTTCTATATGCAGGGCTTTTGACTTTTATGTATTTGTGGCATATTACAAAAGAGTACTCCGATTGTCTCTGGGATGGATTTAACATGCCATTTGGTCTAGAACATCTGTCTTTACATGTTTTTGCAGACAATTACATTATTGCATGAGTAGATCTGTCATAGAAGAGCACCCAGGTGAGCAGTATGGACTCTGTTCTGCAAGGAGAGACATCAGTGGAGAGGCAAAAATGTTACACCTCAAAGGAAAGCAAAAGTATCCTGGAACTAATATAATTCCACTTAAAATAGGTTCTTTTGTAAGCTTGTTACACCTCAAGGGACAGTTCTTTAGAAAAGTGTATATCTAATTAGGAAAGGTGGCTCAAATTTCTTAAACTTACACAAGCAGTTTTACGTACTCGCAGATCTTAGCTGTAGAACTGTGGTTACAGTGCTTGATTTGTGGCACTTTATTGATACCCGTGGCATTTAAAATAGAATCACTTTAATCAAATGGAATACTCTGTGTGGGGAAAACTCAAAGGTGCATCTGGCCACTGAGTCTGGCAGGTTGGTAGGATCTGCACAGTTATGTGTACTCTCACC
>JAOXNG010000012.1:53159157-53175019 GCA_028566535.1 Scolopax minor
AGTTGGCTAGAATCAATGTATTTAGGGTGGGTTTCCTTTCCGAGGATAAACATGTATCTCCAGGAATAGGAATTTGGCATCTTCTGCCAGCACTCAATGCACTTATGGCCATCAAAACTGGTTCTTTTTATTGGAGAGGTTCAATACTCCACAGAAGCAATCTCTGTGTATTTTCCAGCCCATCAGTGGCTAACGTACATTTTGAGATGGTGGTGTTTCAGCTGACTTATCTAGTTGTTTGCTTATATGAGTTCGTCCTGTTAATTTTCCTATCAAGAAGCATGGGTTAAAGAATTAAAAAGCCTATTCCTGCAGTCTGCTTTGGTCCTGGGATAGCTATGTATGGTGAACTGAAGTTCCTGAATGATGGTCCTTCTACTGCAGTCGTATCTCTTTCAGCGACAGTGAAATCTTTTTTGTCTTCACGGATTCTCTTCTTATGGCAGAATCTGTAGTTTTGTTTAATAAGTACATCGGATAATATTTGCAGTTGGAGTGTGGGTTCTAATTGGTTGGGTTTTTTTCAACTGTTAGGGGTGAGAATGCCTAATCCTCTGCTTCAAACTCTATTCCTGATAACAGGAATACTTGCAAATTTGCTTTACATTTAGGATGTAATTTAGGATGCTGTTTAGTTTAGTTTTGTGCTTTTGGGTAGTATCTTTCCCTGATCAGTGGAACAGTTGACCACTGGGATTTTCATTGTAGTCATGGAAAGCTGTCCTGAAGGGACCAGTATTGTACTGGTATTGTAATCTTGTTCTCAAGTCTTGCACGTGTCAAAGCAAATTGAGCTGATAGAAGCGGGTTTATTATAGCATCTTATACTAGTGGTGCTTTACATCTGGGAGCCCCCATCCTGGCAGCTGATGATTATCTGGGACAACATTAACACTTCCCTACTGCTACTGTGCAATACCAACCCCGTGTGCAAGGACTTGGCAACTGACAAGAGCTGACAACTCAAGGCGAGGGAATTTGTGTCTATTGTTATCTGTATTTTATGACCACAGATGTTTTTAATTGATAACACCATTATTCATGATGACAAAATTGTGATATTATTGTGCTACTATTAAATAACCCAGTTAAGGACAAAAATAAAAGCTGTATTAATTTTTTCCCAGCATTAAAAAATATTACTGTGTCACAGTATGAAAAAGGCTCATCGCAGATTAAAATTGTACTTCACGTGCTGTCATCATAGTTGAAATCTGAAAGGACCAAGAATAAAATTTGGATCCCTTTCAAGTAATGTTTTGTCATTACACTGAGTCAGGGACCCTGAATCATTTTTCCAAAAGGTTAGGTCTGAGGTCAGTACCTGAGTTATTTTCTCACATGTTCTTTATAGTCGCCTTCAGTGGAAGTTTGCTGGAATAAGAAGTAAAAGCTGGGAACAGAGCTCAGTAAACATTGTCCACCTCAACACAATAGCAAATTTCTTACTGCTTTGTGAGGAAATGAGTTTGAATCTTCCAAAGGGCTTGTTCTAGCATGTGCTGGTAGAACACTCTCTGTTCTGCTTTCTTGTGTACATGTTTCAAGGAATGGATTTCTGAAATTTGGATTTACTGAAAATGGGATTTACTGGAAAAGGGATTTACTGAAATACCACTTCACATGATCCCCATCCTTCAAAAAGGATCACAGTTTTGAAGAGTTCCATTTTTACTGGCTTCAGCTCTAGTGTTCATTATTGTAGCAGTCCCTGTTTGACATATACTTCACATGATTTTAATCTTCACAGTTGCGGGAGTTCCATTGTAAAAAAAGATGCTATTAATGTCCTCCAACCATTGTTCAAACATTACCACCTTAATAAAAAACAAAACAAACCAACTTTTAAATGTTCTCTTGGTACAGGCAAAAGCCGCTCTGCTTTTTGCTTTCATTTCAGCCTGTAGGCAAACATTGGGTTTAAAATCTGTCACACAGTCTGATTGATCACTTTCCAGGAAAACAGGATTCAAGTCATTTTTAAAATAGATTCATAATGGATTAAACAGAGTTGCCACACGAAGAAGAAACATTTTATTCCTTTCTAATGTCAGAGGAGCTGATACGCTCTGTTTAGCAGTAAAACCTTCTAAATGGCTCAAGCATTCACTAACTACACAAGCACAAAAACTAGTCATAAAGTCGGAAGAATTTCAGTCCAAGATGTGCTGATCTTATGTTCTTCAAATTGCTGCATGAATAAGTGAAGTATGTTTAAAAAGCAGGTCTCAGTAGATACACCAGAAATACAACCCTCTAGAAATGCAGCGTATGATGATATTAAGTAAACACGAAGGTGAAAACCTGACTTCATTGCAGGTGACTTCTAGGATCCAGAATTTGAGAGAGTTTTAAAAGTGTAACTTCATGAAGTTCCAGTTTTAAATTCAAGCAGGATTGATTCAGTGGTTGGTAGGAAGTTAAGCTGAGTTCCTGTTGAGGAGTTTTGGTTAATATCTAGAAGAGAAGTCTCATCTGTTTTGAGAATAGTGTTAAAGATTGTCATTTTACATGATCTTGGTAAACTGGGAGAGTTTTCCCCATCTACAGTGGCTGAACTTGGTTACTTCAGAACCGTATGCTGTGTGTAGTATATATGTATAATTTCTCAATAAACTAAAAAATGCTTTAAGAAAAAGAAAGAGATGGCAGTACGATAAAGATTCTCAATGTCTCATTTGTAGGCTAATCTAGTTAAAAAGACTAACAAAATTCAGAGGAACTGTTTTTTGAAATTAGACCCCTTTATGGCACCCCATTTTGGATATCTCAACTCTCTAAATCAGGTTTGAATATGTAAGCTGTATAAACAGTCTCCAATTACTTTTACTAAAACACTGAGCTAAGTCAGTTTGCAAAGAATCACTCAAACATTGCAATTAACATACGGAAAATAATATTTTCTGGTAAAGTTCAGCAGTTTGATCAGTTTTTTAATTTAATTATGCCATGGAGTTGTACATTAAGGGGTGCAAGAAAATGGGACAGTTAATATTTTCCTGTAACCCACATGTAATTAGCCATTCTTCAAAGTAAGTAATTTAGAGTCTTAAGGTATAGTGCTTGAAAAAAAGAGCCCTGTTTACATAAAACACAACTTAGCAGCCAAATAAATGAGAGAAACGTTTTCCAAGGGACTTGCATCCAAGTGGGAATGAAGCCCATCTAAAAGACATTATACTTACCCAGGAACCTAGCACCTCTGCTGTGGTAGCTTACTCCACTGTTTTCTTTGTATGGCCTGTTTTCCTGACGTTCATTGATGCCCATTGGTAATTAATCGGAGAGCGTTGCTTTTACCAGATATTGGGTAGACACTTTGTGCCCATTCACCTCAGCCACATTTTAGCTTAATCTTAGGAACTCCTGATTGCTGTTCAGTTAAGTGGGAGAACTTCTTTGTTTATTTTGTGTACGTTGATGACGTAAGAGTTAATTACTCTGCAAGTAACTTACTGAGTAGGATGTGTGAAGATACCTGCTCCCATCAGCCTAGGGAGGAGTGATTCTGTCACTATCCCAGTACTAACCTAATGTCAGTCAGCTGTGCTAGGGGTTTGCTTCCAGAAAAAAGCAAACATTGCTCTAGACTGACTCTGAAGGTATTATGATGTTATTTTGTCTGGTTGCTGTGGTCTGCAACATAGGTGTTGCATTCAGCCTATTAAGAAAATACTGTATAAATAAATGGTGTACAATAAGGCACGACAACAGTTAATTTGAAGCCATAAATGTTTTTGCAGTAAGGTTCATATTTTGCAGTGCTGGATTGCCCGTTACGTATCCCTTACACTAATTTAAGCTGTTGTAATTCCTGATTTTTTTAGAACAGGATATGAAAACAGGGCAGGTGAATGACACCATATTTGTTCTAACCAATCTTGGGTAGCCAGCATTATAACGCTTGACGTCTTGACGTGGTTCAGGAGGTCAACTGAAAAAGAAGGAGTTATGACAATAGTTATAGCTGATAGTTTGAACACTCCTATGCCTGGCACGAGTTTGGATTCCTGTGCCTTCTCCTCCTGTTCAACTTCACTTTCTTCTTCATGAGGGAAATTATTTCAGTTGTGGATTTTCTCTTTCAAGTTTTTGTTGAGGGAGTTCACAACGTACAAGGTAATTATTCTGTATGTTTGCAGTTTGCTGTAGGAATGAAAACATTGTGGTATTCTGGAGATTTGCAGCGTGCACAAATAAAAAACATTCCTCAACTTTTTCTTCTGCTAAATGAGACCTTAATTTTTTTACATGCTTTAAAAGTTGTTTCTGAAAACCTATTTTACAAGGACGCATGGTATCATGTCCCATGTTCAAAAGGTAAAATCAAGAGCTTATTCACAGTGTTTTCCATGATCTGTTTCCCAGGCTCAGTTTTTCAAATATAGTTTCCTTTAAAAAAAAAAATGCTTTTCTGCCTTGCAGTTCAATTTCCTGTAGTACTGGTTACGTTGAGAATCACAAGCAAAGTATTCTCTGAGAGTTTGCGGGTCGTGATGTGCAACCTAAGCTGGGAGGGGTAGAGGAAAAGGAGGGAGGGCGAAGGTTCCTTCCGTTCTTAAAAGTAATTGTCCCGACGTGATGGGAATTGCAGTCACCTGCTTTAGCAGTGGAAAAACCTTTAGCTCTAAGGAAATCTGCAGCATCATCACTTCATTACAGTCGCTATTGACCTCGTGCTGGACAGCAGCTTTGATAAGACTGATAAAGAAAAATTATTGAAACAACAGCAGCTTTTGGGGGACCCTGGTTACAAGCTAGACAGATCCTCTTGGTGAAGCTGCTGCCTAAAATCTTTATGCACTTGGAGCTGATTTGGGACTTGGGAATGGGGAGTTGCAGGTTTTTTTGCTAGTGGTGGGGTAAGTTCAGAGATAACAGGTGGGTTATTCTGGTGCTGTGAGAGTATGAGTTAGCTCAGATTTTAACCCCGGGTTTTACTAAACTTTATTCCTGATTTACCAAGAAAGCTGAAATAATCACTACTGATCTTGTGGTTACCATGGGTAAATAGCTAAACCAAGTGAAGTCTTCATTACTTGGCACATTTCATACTGAACTGTTAACTTCCTTCCCCCATCTCAATTGCCCATCTTTAAAATTAAGTTGCCTGAAGTGAACTGCCTGCAGTTCTGCAGTTTTTGTATGTTTTATAAGGGTCTCCTGTGTTCTTTTCCCCAAAATCGTATACAATATGCTGCAAATACAGTGTCTTGTTTTTATCAGGTAAAAAATAATTCTTCTTGCCGCGTAAACTTTCAAAATATCAGGCAAGCAAAGATGATAGGTGTTTCTTCTTACCTGTATCAGTGCACCTTTCTCCTTTCTTCTCCCAATTATTGCTTGGAAACATCTGGTAACTCTCTAACCAACCGTCAAATTTCTATTTCTGTTTTATTACCCGAACACCTGCATGCCAGCTGAGTATGTACAGACATTCCTCTATACCAGGAGTGTTATTGCCAGCCTGACTTGTAACAAACTTGCAGTGTGACAGCGCAATAAGATTCTACATGCTCCCATGTTATTAATTTAGAGATTAAAAAAGGTCATAAATCCTAGTACTTAAGGTACTAGCTTAATAAAGTACTAGCTAATTAAATCCCTGGTACTTAAGTGCACTACAAGTAAAATACAGTATGAAATCCACTGATAAATATCTGGTGTTCCTCCTTATCTTCTTTATTCTCTTGATTTCACTTTGTGAAAAGCTCTTCTGGATGATTAGCCCAGGATAAATTTATCTCAAAGGATGTTTTTTGAAGATCTCCAAGTGAGCTGAAAAATCCATATAGAATTAGAAAACTTAGTTTAAAAATATATCAGGCCCTGTGGGTTAAGTTTTAACCCCATTGAAATCTGTGTCAAACAACACTTTCTTCAAGGTAGGAGCCTTCTTTTGAATAATAGATGTAATACTGGAAAGAACATTGTTCTAGAATATTCATAAACCAATTAAAAAATCTAATAATTAAAAAATAGGCCTTGTGTGCTTGCAATCTCATCTCCTTTTTTCCTAGCTAGATCAGTTGAGCTAATAAAAGATATTGCCTCTCTTTCCAAATCCTGCAGCATGTAATAATTACCGTTCCATGTTCTTGTTATTCTAAGAGCATGTTATAACCTGAGGGAATGTTTCTGCCTTTGAATCTCACTTGGATAATAGAAACCTCTTTTGCTCCAGTCCCCTAGTTTGTCAAATGGGGTCGATAGCGTTTCCAACTGAGTTTTACCTGGCTCACTCTGCCACCTGTGTGCTCAGTGGAGATTTTTTTTTAATTACGTCACTGTCCTGTTATTTGACAAGAATCATCCAACCTACCTCCTCTTCACTGCTCTCTGCTAGCTCTACCTTACGTATCCTCCCTTTTTCTGCAGTTCTCAGCTCCAGCTGCCTCACTTCAAGACTCACAGCCCATTCCCACAGTTCTCTGACTGTTTTCCTTTCTAATCACCTGTGCATTTCACAGCTGGGCCATTTACATGAGTTCTGGCAGTCCCCTCTTGGCTGTATTTGCTGATTCTGGTCTAAATTCTGGTTGGGGGTTTTTTTTCCCCCCTCCCTTGTTATCATCTGAAGTCACCCAGCTAGAGGCTCTCTGGTGCCTTATTTGTCTTTTAGGTTTTTCCACACCCCCCCTTAATTGTCTTCTCTTTGTCTTACTTTCTCAAGCATTATGTGTCATTTTGGGTTGTATAACTAGAAACACTACGCAGGAGAAGCAAATCTCATTGGGCAGAAGTAGCATGAGGTGGGAGGTGGTCAAATCATGGTACGTGACAGTAGGTTTTGAAAGGGAAAATGTAGATTGACTACCAAGAAAAGAGCTGGTGAATATCACCCATTACCCAGCGAACGAAGCTGTAGGAGACTGAAACTGGGAACATCTCAATATGAACAGCCCTGTAAGAAACAGATGGGCCGAAGTAAGCCAATGGCCTCGATGGCTGAGCAGGTTTCTAACGCTTCTCATTCTTGTGATTCCAGGAGAGAGTGATGAAGGGGAAGGTGATAAGCCAGAAAGGCTGTTTTGCGCAGGGAATGAATGAATTCCAAGCTCAGCTGCTTGGAATAACCAGAAACTCATATTGGAAAAATCAGAAACAGCAGAGGGTTAAATTTGAGCCTGTAATTCTTCGAAAACATGTTAGAATTCATATGAAAAAGCTTTAAGGACTTCATTTTAATTGACCTTGGATACGCAGCAGGTCATGGCCTTATGGCAATTAGAACCAGAGTGTTCATCGGGGAACAATACAGGTTTAGAAGGTCAAGAGCTGATTCCTAATCACAAGTGCAAATGTTCTCATGTGTGTTTAATATGAACTGGGAAATGCTTTCCAACATGTTGGTCTGGAAGAATTTGGGGAGGATGCCTTGATATATAATTTTAAGATTAAATATGATATGTTGAATACGTTGTTTGGGGCATTTTAAAATAATAAGAAAAAGTATGATAAAAGGCCAGACATAGCCATAACTGCATACTTTTTGTAATAATGAGATCAATAAACAGCTGAGCCAATGACCTTCCCGACGTGTTGTTGAAAATTTAATTGTGAAGACATGGGTTCTAACTAACTTGTTTTACCAAAACAGGAAGGAGGGGTGGGTGCAAAGAGTTTCCCATGTTAAATTTAGGAACAGTCAAAATAAAACAAACACTAAAATTATCCAATTTACTCCGGGCTTTGTGAGGAAGAATGGGCAAGTAATTGTCAATTATGGAGTGGGACTGGAATGCAGGTTGTAGAGGGATAATTAATTGAGAGATATTTAATTTTGATTAGCGTGGCTTGAAAAAGTGCCATCTGAAGTGGTTTTTTAGGGCTGCGAGGCGGTCTGCTGCAGATGGGCAAGGGACTGGCATGCAGCGCTAATGGGGCTAGGAAATAGATTAGAATCTGTTACTGTAGATGAAATAAAGGATTAAGGGGGAAGAAAGGATAGCATTACGATCGAGTGATAGGTCCCTGTACCAGGGAACCTGGGGTCATCCCCATCTTGTGCCCTGCAGTTCGTGCATGGATTCTGGGGTGGAGCTGAGGGCTGGATTGCAGGGCATAAAGCAGGATGACTACATCAGCGTTGCCTTCATCGCTGTTCTAGGTTGGGCATCAGAGGGAAGGGGGATGGGGAATAGAAGAGGATTAGTGGGTTTGTGACTGGTCCTTCACTCCTTTCAAGTTCAGTAGGTAGCGTTGAGCCAGGAGGAGGTCGGTCGGGCTCATCTTTTTGCTGGTTTTCCACCCCACGTGCTGACCCACCACCTCTGGTTGAGGGCTGTTGGGAGGCAACTGGGATTCAGCGAGTGCCGGAGCTCTTCCCAAGGGTTTCCATAAAGCAGCCCACGTGGTGGCCTGTTCTCTTTCATATCCCTTCATTTCACCGCCTTCCTCATAACCCAACAGAAACATTTGGAAAAGGTAGTACTTACATTATCTGAGGCTTGTATTTATGTAATGCAAAGAGTATTGATATCTTTAGGCAAGAAAGACAAAGTATGGTTATTAGTTTGTTTAAAATAACCACATGCTGACTTAGTTGAGAGACTGATCTTCCGTCTTGTTCTCATTTCGGTTCATTTGTGAATTTGGGAAGGGAGGCTTTGAGGAGGGGTTATACCCTCTTCCCTCAGCCTAGATTTTAGGCCTTCTTAGAGCCAGGCTCCAAAATGGAAAATGCGGTTGCTGTGAAGGGGCCTCGTTGGCGCGGTCGGTGGAAGGAAGGTTGGTACCTTCCTGCACGAACCGCTCCACCGCAAACAGATTCCTGCTCCGACACACGGCTTCCAGCAAAACCAGCCAACAACTGTTAGCCAGACGCCAGCATCTTTGGCATTCGACAAATTACTTGTGCATCAGACAGTGCTGATTACTACCGGAAGACAGTATAAATATCACATTTTATATTACACTTGTAAAATTGATTCTTTCCCCCTTGGCTGGGTTAGTATGCCAGAAGCTTTGTTAATTGTGGGATGGGGAGTTCAAGGAAGTCATTCCGGCTGCAAAATTACAAACAAACAGAGGAAGAATACGTGTGTCATTATAATGTTCTTTGGCTGATTCCGTCTTCACTGTCACCTCTTTGCACTGTTGCAACCCCTTTGTCCAAGTAGAGTTTTAATTTCCTTTGCTTTCTGACTTCTGTATTGATTAAATATGCATCAAATTTAGCATTACATGTTTTTCCTTATTCTATCTTACAACCTTTCCTTACTTTTGCAAAGACATTCATACAGCTGTTAATCAGATGACATTAAGTATCTAATCTTTATGAAGTATTTCAGTGTTTTCATTTGCGTAGTATTTCCAAGGAGAGTTTTAGTAAAAGTTCAATTGCATAGCTGTTTGGTCAGATTATGGTATTTTTCAACCTAAGCTGTGTGGTAAACCTTAAAAAAGATTCATCTGAAAAAGAAAAATTAAGCACAGTATTTCTTTGCAGTGATTTAGAATGGGATAGTTTAGAACTTTTTTTATCTTTCATCTCAAAGTAACATTTTGAGACCCAGGTAATCTAAATTATCAGAGCATGACTATATCTATACTCGGTCTTCAATTGAAGCAAATGCTTCGCTTGATCCCAGAATTTATTCCATTTGTGCTTTTGGCTTGAACTCTGATTTGAAAGAGGAACTATTTGCAGAAGAATAACGTTGTTAAAAACACTCCTTTACTTCTAGAAGACTCCAAAATCTCCACAATTCCTGGTTAAAAAAAATAGAATTTAACTCTATTGATCTTAAAATTTGTGTTCTAAAAAGACAAGCTAAGTTCCAGTTGTACCTGTGCATAGCATAACTACTATGTGTTCTCAGGAACATTGTGCACTGATAAAGCTACTTACATTCTTGGAAGTGTTAGAACAATTAAGGCTTTTGTGTCTACTTAGAATGGTAAAAGTTTTGTAACTGTGCCTGAAACAGCATATTCCAGTAGTTCTCTATATCCTTAATCGTTGTTGTTTATAATAATTAGGAGCTGAATTTAGCTCACAACAATGACCAAAAAAAAGGTTGATGATTACGACACTAGAAATCTTGATGCCGGATGTTCTCGTGTTCCTTTCCTCATAACATCCAGTGGTACATACTCAAGATTGAGCCTGCTGGAAATTGTTGAAGGTTGAAAAAGAGGAAAGAAAAGGAGAGGCAGCCACCTTGATGAGTCAAGTAGATTTCAGAGAGGACCATTATAGATAAAATTGTTCTGAGCCCAGAACAGAAATAAAGCTAGCAATGTGCCCTTGTAGCCAAGAAGGCCAATGGCATTCTGGGGTGCATCAGGAAGATCATGGCCAACAGGTCGAGGGAGGTCATCCTCCCCCTCTGCTCTGCCCTGATGAGGCCCCATCTGGAGCACTGGGTCCAGTTCTGGGCTCCACAGTTCAAAAAGGACAGGGAACTGCTGGAGATGGTAGAGCAGAGGGCTACAAAGATGATGAGGGGCCTGGAGCATCTCTCTTAGGAGGAAAGGCTGAGGGACTTGGGTCTTTTTTAGTCTGGAGAAGACTGAAGGAGAATCTGACAACGCCTATAAATAATTAAGGGATGGGTGTCAAGAGGATGGGGCCAGTCTTTTTTCAGTGGTGCCCAGGGACAGGACAAGAGGTAATGGGCACAAACTTGAACATGAGAAGTCCCATCTAAACATGAGGAAGAACTTCTTTACTTTGAGGTTAATAGGGCACTGGAAGAGGCTGCCCAGAGAGGAGGTGGAGTTTCTGGAGACATTCCAAACCCGCCTGGACATGTTCCTCTGCAACCTGCTGTGGGTGGACCTGCTTTGGTCGGGGGTTGGACTAGGTTTTCTCCAGAGGTCCCTTCCAAGGCCATTTCATTCTGTGATTCTGTGAAAGTGAAAATTAACAAAATGAAATACAAATAACATCAGGTTATATTTTTTTCCTTCCCGCTTTTCTTACCAGTTATAGAACTACTGGGAAAATTCCCACTTTTTGAAGAGACTGAGGAGTATGTATGATAGCATATGAATAGTCAGTTAAAAGATCATTGTAGCTGACAAGATCAACGTTGTGCCACAGATTTATTCCAGTCTGTACTTGAAAGCATGAGACACA
Source organism: Scolopax minor (assembly GCA_028566535.1). Classification (NCBI taxonomy): domain Eukaryota; kingdom Metazoa; phylum Chordata; class Aves; order Charadriiformes; family Scolopacidae; genus Scolopax; species Scolopax minor. The sequence continues at coordinate 53,170,244 of JAOXNG010000012.1, forward strand.
GGAATGGTCCAACTTCTTCCACCGCTTCAAGACTCGGGCCCTCCTTTAAAGCTGCTTCTCTGCCTTTGAAAGGAAAAGCTTCTGAATTCCCGAAGTAAGACACATCTTAAACCATATGAGCCACTTTCCGTGCTGACAGAATTTAGTTAAAGCTCATTATGTAAAAAGGTGCTATAAGGAAACTTTATAGAGTGAATGCTCTTTATAAACTCCAAGCTAAGGTTCAGCCAGTTTCCATGTAATCCTCCAATATTGCCTGCAGCACTCAAGTAAATTTCATAACAGACTCCCTCCCCCCCAAATGAAAACCATGTGCCTGCTTCATTTTTCACTCCTTTCCGAGTCCCCCCCTTCAAACCTCTCCTCCGTGCTTTAAAGAACCTTGCAAGAATTCTTAGAATTGAAAGAGCAGCGGTAACTGTTATTAATTAGGCCTCATTAGCGCAAGTGCTGTCCTTCCTAAACAAGCAAATTGACATGGGTGTATGGCAGTGGAAAGTGTTAAAAAGCGTGTGTGCACATTCTCTATTCATGCAGCTTCAAAAATCGCATTAGGATTTTCTTTCTCCGTAGCGAAATTAGCTAGAGAAGCAAATAGGCAAAGCAGTGTGATTTAATAAGTACTCATTTTAGTGTAATTGATTTAGGGCAAGAAGAGAAGTCTTGGTTTGGGGCTTTTTCTTATAGAATACTTGAATGCCACCGTATTTAGGAATATTTTATTCATTGCATATTGTCCAAGTAAGTTTGGATTTATGGTTTTTGTCCTGATTTGTGTCATTGAAGACTTCTTCTCGAAGAAGAAAACATTCCTGGAACAACTGTAGACTTTCTTCATGACCTTAGCATGCTAAACATTTCTAGCTAGACATGCTTTCATTTCTTCATGATCTAGCATTCCAGAAACAATGTTATGTCTGCTAGGACCCATGAATCAACAGGTATTCTTGTTAGGAGGAAGATTCTTCCATCATCATCAAAATGAAAAAGAATTCTTACTCTCAGATGTCAGTGTAACGAAGCACAGATAGGTTTGGGAAGCATTTGGGGTTTCTCTAGTGATATTCAAAGATTAAGACAAATGTCAAAAGGAGAAGATCAAATTCTGAAATTTCCATTCAATGTCACAGAAATGGAAGCTAAAGCTAATAAGGATAGAGAATTTGGTTTAAAATTTTGATTGGAACTCATTTTTTTAATTAGTAAATGTGAGTTATGCTGTTGAATTTTTGAGATGCAGCTTGTCCTTTATTTGTATTCTTTCTCTTTCTTGATATAACACTATTAATAGTGATTTTAATTTCTGTATTCTAGACTTCTGTCTTTGCATGTGTTAGAGTGTTTTGATAATCCTTGTGATAATTTTGGGAAGCGTTTTAAACACATATTTACAAAGTTAAAGGGAGAACTAACAGATCTCTATTGTCATTTGATCACAACTGTCAAATTCAAACATATGGTTTTCATGTTGTTCTCAAGTTCATTTAAAAATCTTGGCATTAATTAGCAAAAGAAGAAAAACACACTTCTAAAGTCATCTGAGTACTGCACAGTAATACGAGGATAATGAACTATTGTGTGTTGTGTGTTTTACTGTATAAACATCTAATTTCCAAACATAGCAGTAACATTTATCTGGATCATAATCCATCAAAAGCAATACTGTTTTGTATATCTGAAAAATAAAATGGTACCATTTCTGCTGCTATGAAAAGAAGAAAGAGCCTTTTTTGCCTTTAAATATGTTCCTCTTAGAAATTTGCTGAGAACAAGAACTGGACTAGATGAGGTTCTTTGGGGTTTCTGTGTTGTATTTGCAGTCTGAAATGATTCTGTGATTACACGTATTTTCTAAGATGAAATAGCTGTGTTTTAAAGCAGTACGATGTTGTCAGGCATCGTTATTTTAATTGGAATGTGAAAGATCAATTGTTTCTGAACTTGATACCTGTTTTGAACTCTGATAGCTTTTGCAAACAGAAAAGTATGAGTACTTCAGGGGAAAGCTGCAGGCAGCCAGCTTCAATGGCAGAAGCACATTAGCCTAACATCACTAGGCTAGCAGGAGAAAGAACAACATCCCGCACGCCTGATGGATGCCTTTTGCTTGTCACTCAGGACTTATACCTAAATAGGTAAATGGTAATGAAAAAAATGTATTTACTACTCCTGTTTTCCAGGAGACAACCACGAATGCCCATCTGGGATTCATCATTAACAGGCTGAAACTCAAAAGCTGACTGAACAGCAGTAGCCCAGCACGTTTTGGGTGTTGCTCTGACTCCCATTTGCGTCAGTGGGAGCAGGATCTGTTGTCTTGCCAGCTCATCAACGTACGACCCCAGGTTACATTACACAGCACCTGGGCCAGGTCCCCAGTTACATGCTTTTCTTGGTAAAATCATTCGTGCTTAATTACAGCAAACCTTTAAGCCAACCGTGGGTGCATTTACTTTAGTGTTTTGGAGCTTGTGAAGCAACTCTCTGTTTACCGTGCTTTGGTTCACGTTGTGGAGCTATCTCAGAGAGAGATTGGATTCCTACCTCATTTGCTTTTCTCCCACAATAAACTGCAATCCAAATTAGGCACCTACAATTTAGTAATCCAACTTAAGGTAAATATAAGCTAAATATTTCGTAGCTATATTTGGGTATCAGTTGCATATGTGGAACTTTTAACATTTTTTTGGGAGGGTTACCATGTTCCTTAAATCTGAAAATTGTCCCAGCTTAGTGTGGTTTACCTTCATGAAATTCAGCAAAGACTTGATTGCCTTGAATGGCTGAGCAGTAATAATAATAACAAAAAAAAAAAGCAAGCATCAGACTTATAACAGCTCTGCTGTCTTTGATGTTGTCTTCATGAGCGATGTGTTTATGCAAGACGTAAGTAAGCTATCTCCGTGAGCCCTACTTGAAAAAAACTCCAGGTTTGTTCTGGAGATGGAGTATCTCTTCTCCCTTCAAGTATATGTTGATGGATTAAGGGAGAATGCAGGCGGGCCCTGCCTGTCAACTGCCTGTAAGCAAAGAGGCTTGACTCAAGATGGAGCATTTGTCAGTGCTGGAAGGAAAAACTGGCTTATACACGTATCTGATCTGTCCTTTCATACCTTACGCACTTACCACTTATTCAGGTCACAGTTTCTGAATGCATTACTGCTTTTTTGTTCCTTCAACCCACGGAGTATTGACTCTAAGCCCTTGACTGTGTTGTTATGTGTAAAAAGGAAAGAACTGATAAGGAACATCTGTGCCAATGAATATATGGAAGCAGTGACAGTGAATTTTAGCAATACTGAGGGATTTTATTGTACAGTGCAAATTCGTTTTGGCAGCCCGTCTCAGCTCTGCTGCTGTAAATCAGGAGGCAGTTGACTTATGTCCTCTGATCTGAAGTTAGCCCAATACCACATCCCTTCCGTACCTTTCGGTGTCCCATGTGCCTTTTCTTCTGAAAAACCCTGGAAATGTTATTTCTCACGTTTTACAGATGAAGAACTGGTGTGCACAGTCCTGAATACATCTCAGTTAAAACTGAGCATGTAAGTGAGATTTTTGAGGTGGCTACATTCTTATTCGAAGATTACTTCATGGTTAGTGGAGTAATGTGATAATCATAGTAATAACGATCATAGTCAAGTATCAGAACCATAATCATCCTCTGGAAGTGTCTTCTCTCCGTTGCTTATAATGAGGCAGTTTGATTACAATCCTGTGAGCCTCAGTCAAGTGCCTAATGGGAGTTGAGGTGATTGAGGGTCATAAGGTTAATCTCCAAAATTATCCCACGCATGCATGGCAGAGCAAGCCATCCCACAATGTGAGCTCAGTTTTCAGTGAGAAATCCTTTCTTTGACTGTCTTTGCTAACACACCAGGTCACGTATTCCGTTGCAGTCCCTGTCGGTAGTAACTGTAAATTAATTTTTTGTGGCAACCGTGTTTTGATCATTTCTGGTTTCCTGTAATTGGAGGGTGGGCTGAGTGCAGTGAAGAGAAGTCAAGTTTCAAAAAGCAGCTTTCAGACAAATACCAGCAGCTGTAGTATCTTCAGGAGAATAAGGAATGTATGGAAATAAAGGCAGAGCTTCTTAGCTCTTCCAAAAGAGTATTTCTTCAGATATAAGATTGCTGTAAAGGGTGGGAAAAACTTTTTTTTCCCTATTTATCTTATCTAAACATTGTTGTATGAGTGAGAAAACACTTATAGGTACACAAATTCGATTCTAAAGAAATAGGAAAAGATGTTGAACTGAAGACAATTTGTGTCAGTTTATGTGGAAATTAAGCTAGAAGTTTTATGAGAATGGATTTCCAGTAGGTCTCTGACATGATGTGATCCTCACGGGAAATACTAAGATATTGGGCTTCTACATAATCACAGAACCTAGATACCAGAGTTGGATCACATCACTGAAAAATCCTTCTGTCTTCTGAAAAACTATTGTTCTATACAGAGCATTTTCTAATGTTTTTACTTAATTTAGTTTTAAAACTTCTGTCCATCTAAAAGTATGTCTGAGCAGCAGGAAATCAAAATGTTGCTTAGTTTATGCTTTCCCTGTTTAATTTTCATGTTTTTAGATACCTGTAAATCACCCTAAACTTGTTGGTCTTCATCTCCAGTTGCTGGTGCTACTGCTTAAGTATTTTCGTGGAATCATGGAATTGTCAGAATTGGAAGGCATCTCTAGAGATCATCTAGTCCAACTCCCCTCCCAAAGCAGGGTTGCCTAGAACATGTTGCCAAGGACTGCATCTGGGTAGATCTTGA
>JAOXNG010000012.1:53181507-53209776 GCA_028566535.1 Scolopax minor
GGCTGAACACCCCCAGCTCCCTCAGCCTCTCCTCATGAGACTTGTTCTCCAGACCCCTCCCCAGCTCTGTTGCCCCATTTAAATGCTGAATATAGTAGCTTTAATAATCTAAAGAAGGAAAAAATATTATTGAAAATCAGTGTTTTGTAACACCGTTGCTAGCAGTGAATCACTGGCAATTCTGACCGAAAGAAGCAAATCCAGTCAGTGTTTCAGCCTGTGGCAGATCGATAAAATCGATCTGTTTCTGTAGCACCTTCCAGGTGATGGGTGTGGAGATATTGGTGTTCCACAGGAAAGAAAGGTGCGCCGCAGCTGGAGATGGAGGGGCTCTTTGATCCCAGAGCCAGAGCTTTGAATGCATCCACACCCCGTCTTGCTGACGGGATAAGCCAGGTCTCATCTCCAAATAGCTGTAGAGCTAACCATCTCTGCTGACTTATTTCTGTGAATTGAGGATTGACACATTCGAACCCACCAAAAATGTGGTTTTACAATCCCCTTTTCCCTTCTCGGGGGGAAAAAAAGCCACACATGAAAAGTATATGTGTTTTTTAACAAATAAAGATAGATTCTCTCCTCTGCTACTTTTCCAGACGGATGGTGCAAGAGGTTTTCAGGGCACCTGAGAGAAGAGGCCTGATTTTTAAGCTCCCAGGAAGACCCCTTAAATCAGGGGCAGGTCTTCAACCTTGGAAATTAGAGAATTTATGTAAATAATGACAGAATTGTGTCTTTATGTTTTTGTATATTTTAACCTGTGTTATAAATCTTTATTCTCTTAATCTCCCTGCTATTCATTATAAATACTAATTATACCGTGTCCTAAAAAACCCCTCTGAAATGCTTCTCCACAAAAGTTAAAAAACTGATTCTTTATGGGAATACAGTCTGTTATTAGAATGAAAATACCTTATTTTACTCTCATTATTTTCCAATACATCTGATGCAAACATTTGAGATTTATATAGACGTATTTAGCAGGTGTCTCATATTTACTTAGACTGTGAGGTATAAATTGAATTTAGTACTTTTTCTCAAGATTAAGTATGTGTTTGACGATTAGACAATAGCAAAGGTGTTTCTACTCTGTCACAAATGGTTTTCATTGTTTAATATTTTTTTATTATTTAATTTGTCTTTCTTTTGTGCATTATACTGTGGCTGATTTAGCAGTAAGGAGTTTTTATTTTGTAGCAGTGGGTGCTAAGGGAAGCAAAACAATAATATGAGAACTGCTGCTAACTATCAGGGTCATATCTTCCTTCAGTTATGGAATTTGAAAGATGTTTTAGGAAATTGAATTACTGAAAGCATTAATTTCCTGGTTCATCATGGCCATAAAAAACAATTTGTCGAGTAGATTCTCAGGAAGGAAGAGGGTGAGACCAGAACTTGCAGAACAGACTTTCATAGGCTGCCTGAGAGGAGTTCACTGGGGTGGCTATATTCTGTCCCATTATTATGAACTACTAAAAGAATCCTAGAAACTTACCCAGGAAACCTGGTAAAGTCATGCTATCTTTATGCTCACCTCTGAACTGCATTTGGTCTCATGTGGAGGTTTCATAATTTAATATTGTCAGTATTTCAGTCAATGGATGACAAGAAGTAATATTTCTATTGGGATGCTTACACAGAGCTTTGGAGGAGGAAGAACCTCTGTGGAAGGGGTTGTCTAGAACCGTAGTAAAAATAGTTTGCTGGTCTAGGAAATTAATGAGTGTGGTTACTCATACAGGAGTTGAGGAAAAGCTGACAAATGAGGGGTCTCACCGTTTAAAGACATCTGCTAATGATGTCAGTCATACAAAAGGTGTAAGGGACAAGAATGAAATGTGCAGCAAAAGTGAAGGAGGGACAACTGAGAAATTCTAGAAAGCTAATACAGTGCCAAACTAAAGACTTAAATGAAAAATGATGTAGCCAACTCCCTGCTTCCCCAAATGCATACAAACCCTATACATATCTGTATACCAACATGAGATGTGTAAGAAAAAAATAGGTGACTTGAAATTCTTGGCAAAGAACAAGGATCTTGACATAGTAGCCATTACAGAAGAACGTTGGAATGACAAAAATCGATAGGAGAGTGTAATGCCGGGCTATAAACTGAACAGGAAGGACAGATTAGGTCATAGAGCTGGGGGAGCAGTATTAGGGCTGAACTGTTGAGCCTTCTGATCAGGAAACGGATATTGAGTCCAAAACATTGAAGGAGATCAAAGAAACAACTAAGCCTAATGAGGTAGTAATAATGGGTGACTTCAACTGCCTTCAGCTGGTCCAATGTCACAGCGGCATAGAGTGCAAGAGAAGCAATTTCCCTTCACTCTGAGCGATTGTCTTTTTGGAACATTTAGTTCTAGAGCGTGCAAACGGAATGGCAATTCTTGTCTTCAAGCAGGTAAGAATCTCTGAAGTCATGTATCAGAGTGGGCCTTTTTGGGATAGTCGTAGCCACTGTCTAACTTAAATTCAGTATTGAAGAGCTAAAAGCTAGTTTACAGAACCGCTACTAGACTGGAGATGGGAAACCCTCTATAGGCAAAGGATACTAAGTAAAAGTAAGGAAATGAAATCCTAAGAATCAACATGGAATCCAGTTGAAGTGTTTTGTAGTAGAACAAGAGACACAGGAGCCAAGTAGAAAAGCAAGTATTTGAATATGGTTACTAGGATCGGAAATTTTTTGAACCAAAGATATACGCTTCAGGCATTAAAAACCCATCCCCAGGGATGTCAATAAAAGCTATTTTTGTCTACAGCATGTGTGTAAAGAGCTGTGAAGCTGTGGCATAAGAAGGACTTTGTCAAAGCCATCACCTCACACTCACAAAGAGAAGACAAAGTTTACCAGAGCAAACAATCTGTAAGACACGGGCTAGCAGAAAGCAGAAGTGGAGAATAAGGACAGTCCAGTGAACTGTGGTTTTCTTCTGTTGCATTCATTTAGTGTCACAGATGTGGCTCTAGGGACAGAAGGGACCCTGGTTTACTCACAGCAGAGGGTGTCAGGGTAAGGGACCGAGAGTCGAGAGGTAAATTAACAGGCAACCAGAAAGAAAAAAAAAAAAAACAAAACAAACCAAACACCAGATTTCACTCATTCAAAAATTTGTAAAAACATTACTTTTGTTTAAATTAAGTCTTGTTCAAGAATGAAGTAGGGAGATACTTCAAATATGAGAGGTAGATGCAGATAAAGTGGAGGTAGATATGATTCACTAATACAATGCTTACATGCCTGATACAGTGGAAAGATGGTATTACCTTCTCCAGGTGAGCCCTCTATGTTAGAAGCTGTGTTTGGAAAGAAGAATAATAAATTTATTAGGGATAAAAGACAACTTCTTTTGGCAACAGGACTTTAAAATACTGAGATTATTGCATTAAAAAAAAAAAGGAGGAGAGAGGGAACGTGCTGATAAGCAAAAGCATTCTGCTGGGTAACATCGCTCTAGAACACAAGACCAAGCAGAACGGCATCAGATAGGGATACGTTTAACATCTTTTTTAAATTTCAAATGAGTTAACATCTTTTTATTTGGAAAGAGGTGATTTGAGGATGTGGGATGCGATTCCAATACGGCATTGTGTTCACAACATGCTCTATTAGTTCTTCAGGGGGGTGATTATGGCCACAGCTCTGTGTTCAGCATGTACAGGAAAAACAGTATTATTATTTTCTTGTGGTTTGGAGGCACGAGTAGTAATTACGTTTACCAACAGCCGGCTATCTTGTGGCTACAAAAATATGGAGAAAATGGTTACATCATTTCCTTTGTGGCTCTGAAAATCTTTTTCACTAAACTCTAGAAACTGTGAGAAAGTGTATCTGTACAAATGCACGTTTCAAATGCATGGTTATCCATTAAGCAGAACTTTTTAAACTCAGCAGAGTGGGAGAAGTGGACAACAGGCTTGGCATGTTTAGGATTCCAGCATCTCCTTCCATTGGGATTTGGAAGCTGATTGTATCTTAGGTGGTACCTAGACTGCGATTGAAACCTTGCTGGCAGTTCAAAGAGAAGCAGCGTTGTCTTGGGTGATGGGTTACGTGCATAGTCACTTACATTACAGCTGAAATGAACTAACATGGCATGAAACGACCATGATGATGATCACAAAATTTGCCAGATGTTTTGTAGGTGGCCAAACACCCCATTATCCGTATGAAAAAAAAAAAAGGCAGAATATTTCTGGTTCTCCCATCTGCCTGGTTCTCCCACCTGCCAGTTGTGCTGCTGCATCAAGATGCAATAAAGTATTTTACTTTCTTAGCATGTGAGCCATTGATTTTTGAGGGATGCAGGGAAGATTAATGCTTGTTAACAATAATATTCACAATTCATTTCTGTTTCACAACTTCTGTTCCTTTGCTATATAATCTTTTTATCAGAAGAACCCTTCTGTGTATGTGGTCTTTCTGTATTTAATGAACTAAAGGACCCATCGTCAAGCATCAGATAATCTTACTGGTTGTGGAGGGTCCATGAAAAACCAGATTTCTTTAAATCATCCTGAATGGTGATAGTTTTTCTAGCTTTTTTTTAGATAGATAAACAGGTACTCACATATAAGCCCCTAAAAAAGCCACCATATGCCTTAATAGTCTGTACATCTTACTACCTTAAGGAACAGTGCAGTCATATAAAAATACGTTTCACTTTTTTCCTTGAAGGATCTGTGAAAGTTGAAAAGGGGTCTTGTACCACTATATGTGCCATGTGATCTTGTAAAGAAAGAATCTTAAGTCCCATATGGACACAAATAAAGCCCCTGTTAGAATCTAGATTGTCTGTCTTGCAAGTCTTTTACATGAAGATGAAATTCAAAATTGTTTCTGCTGACATATTGTAATTTTATATCATGACTCTATTTCTTTTGAAGTTCATTTTTTTCCCTCATTTTCTTCCTCATATGTCCTTAGTTTTTAAGTGAGACTCAAAAGAGACTCAAATACTGAAAGAATAATGACAGTATTGAACTGAACATGCCCACTGGTGACATTAACACAGAAAAACCATGTCAGTTGAATAATTGTTTTGAACAAGGTGAGAATGCAAGAAATAAGTAGAGTTAATATTTGATCCTCCTTGTGAAAGCAGATGGCTGAGGGATTTTAACTCTGCCTGTTACAAAACTTCTAACCACTTTTTGACTTGCAGTTATTAGCCACGTTAGGGAAAAGAGCAAAATTAATCATTCAAGTTATTATATCTGGATTACTGTGAGCTTCATAGCAACTGATGTAAGTATCCTCCATAGTTTTTCTCATGACAGGCTAAGAGGAAATGATGAAACAACTGAGAATATAGATGATGAAATATATTAAATTACCCTTGAATTGCATTACACAAGTAAAATGTTAAGATCTTTGCTTAAAAGATTCTATGTGGACTTTCTTGTATATAGTATTGGGAAAATAATATTGAAGTATTTTTTTAATTAAATTCTTTTATTCTCTGAAGACATAATCATATGAATCGTTCTATTTGCTGTCGTTTCAATAAAGTCATGTAATAACCTATGCTGGCTAAATAAATTTTAAACATAGTGAGTTCTGTTGCTTTTATCCATCACCAAACAGTATTTTCTTTTTGTAATGTGGGCAAATCTGATGTTGTCTGCATATACAATAAATAATGCTAAAGCAGAATTATAGCAACTAACGATAGATAATTATGTATATTATGCACTGTATATATAATATCTATATAATTTTTCAAATTCAAACTGCAAAAAACCCACATATTAAAAAAAAGATGATGTAGCAAAAGCTGAATCATTATAACAGATGGCACAAATCAGAGCAAGCCTATCTTCTATTGACTTCAGTAAAATGCAGAGTTTTTTTGCTATTTCATGTTATGCATTTTTTTCTTTCTTGCAAATAGGAGAGTTTTTTTCCTTTGCAGTTCTAAGTGTCAGTGTTTGTACGTAAAAATGTATGAACAGAAAAAAAAATTTCTACGTGAACACATCATAAGAGCAGGATGCTGCTAGTACTAATGGTTGAGATAAGATTACAAAATGGTGACATAAGGATTTCTTTTCATTAACTGGTAAACAGACAAGGGGGGGTCCTTCTTCCATCTAGAAGATGACTGTATTTGGAATAAAATGTAATGGCACAAAAAGGTTGCGACCAAAAGACAGAAGACTTATGGTTCCCTTACAATGAACTCCTTATAGTCAATATAAAATGCCACCCAAACGTGAATCTGATTACACACAACTTCAAATGGTAGCAGATAATTTAGTCCTAGAGGATTCCTAACCTAGAAACTAAGCCATGTGGGAAAAAAAATAAAAAATAATTGATCTACTGCTGGACATCATCTTTTACTTCATCCTCTTCATTCTTCAGTTCCTTATGCTGAGCTAAGGTGAATACAGAGGTGATAGAGGACTCTGCCAGAAGGATGATGACCATTTGAGTATCCTTCAAGTTCTGTCTCTTACTTTCTTCTCAGACTTCCCTTGTCTTTCATCATGATGAACGTAACCATTGCATTCTCCCAAAGGCTAGGATGTAGTAATCTTATATGTTTCCTTCATAGTTTCTAGAATGCAGATGAGGAGGAATCAGCGAAGTTGTTTTTTTTCCATTTCTTTTCAGGAATCCTAATAGTGGAACACATGAAACAGGGAATTACACAGTTCTTTCAAACCGGGTTACTGATGTGGGAAAAAAAACACGGTCTTTGAGCAGATTCATTGCTTGAGGGTTCTTTAAAAGAAAAGATGGAACTGAGTATACCAGTACAGGCTTAATAACTGTGGAAAATAAGAGTAATAAGATTAATAACAACTGCTGTTTTTTCAAGAAAATCATGTACCTGAGAGGCAAAATGAAAATGGAAAGGAAGCGTGACTATCTTAAGCAATTCTTTTAAAAGGGAATAGCAGTTGGACTGGTGATCCTGATTATTCTGTAAAGTAAAGGGAAATGGAATTTGAGCCTAACAAAAGGAAATCTTTTAAAAGTAATATGTCTGCCATACCAGAATAAGTATTTAGAGACAAAGAACACAGGAAGGCATGAATTTTGCGGACCCCTGACTAACTGTATGTTTTTCTTTAACCAAATGGTGCCATTTCAATCTACAGCCTTTAATTTGCCCTCTAAAGAAGTGTTTATACACCTGAATGTACTGTTGATTTCGAGTTCAAACAAGTATGTTTTCTTGCCTTTAGGTCACAAATAATCAATTAAATGCATAAAGCAAGCCAAGTGTAAGTAACTTATGAAGAAAGGAAGCCCAGCTTTCAGTGCTGTTTGATTAAGGGCATAACTGGAAAGATTCTAAATTAAAACAAGCAATTATATTTTCCAATTCTGTCATTTGGAAAAAAAAAATACCTGATTGCTTTCCTTGAATGTCTACCAAAATTGACCTTAGCCTTCCGAAAGAGAAATAGAACTAATGATTTGGTACAGCGCCAAAAAATTAGAACAGTGAATAGACATTATTCCACCAGCAACTATTATCGGAAATATCTGGATTTCTAAATGTCAGCTAAAAAGGCTCACCCCACAAGCTAAGAGAAAGCTGACCTGACCTTTTGACACCACCTGTTCAGGAACGAGAATTTTTAAAGCCTGCTATTCTACACAGATAAAGGGTTCACAAAATTTGACCTGGAAAGAATGGCTAAAGGCATTAGTTTTGTTTAGTCTAGAAAAGAGCAAACCGAGGGAGGATGTGATTACCATCTTCCAGTGTGTAAAAGAATGTTATAAAGATGATAGTGATTGGTTTTCTGTGTCCAGGTGGGGAAAAGACAAGAATAAAGATGTTTAATACAAAGCAAAGATATTTAGATTATGTATTAGGAGAAAAATTTCTAACAATAAAAATAGAGAATATGGTGTAGCCTGTATAAGAAAATTGTTATCTTGTTTAACTGGAAATTTTCAATAATAATTAGGCAAACACTTGTCGTTAATTGTCAAGGTTGCTGGTGATGTTCGTAGTGCAAGGTCAATATTTATTGCAGTTTTGTCACTATGTAGGATATGAAAATATTGGATATTATGTTGTTTTGTTAAACTGGCTGTGAAAGACAGTGTTAATGGGAGGGGTTTTATTTGTATAAAAAAAATTAGTAAATCTGTATATACAAATAATTTGGCATATAAAATTTTATATTTTTTAAGAATTCTGATTATGTGATTAGGATAACAGTCTTAGAAGTTAGCAGAATAATAGGTAAGGATGTGATAAAGATTGATATTGGCTTTGGAAGCAGAATTTTATTAACAATAGTCATGAGTTTGCTGTATGAATTTCTTTTTCCCTGTTACTTGAGAATTTTGGTATTATACATTGTTTTCTGGTTGAGGCCAATAAGAAGGAACTGGAAATTGTGAGGAATAATCATCAGTCATCCTATACCGATATCCACGGAGCTGAAGCATGGTCTATCCACTCGAAAGAACAGAAATAACATCAAAATTATGGCACATTTCCCAAATGTTTGCGAGAACTACTAAGCCAGTGTTTCATAGTGTGATCAGTCACGAGCTCAAATGCAAATGAGTAACAGTGAAAGAAAACCACTAGAGCATAAGTTGTGTGCAGGCCTTCAATACATATTGCAGATTAAAAGTGAAAGTGGGTGAAGGTTTTAATTCTCGTTTCATGTTGGTACTGGTTGCATGTTTGTAGTTGAAAGCGTGACATGCTTGCAGCTCGATTTCTTATGTTTGATGTTGGATATAAGAGCTTAAAGTTATGTTAGACTTGTAAAGTGAGTCTTACTGAAGCATTTATCTAGAGGCATAAAGTAGAGAGTAGTGTCAAACATCAGGGATTTAATTTTACAAATTAAACAAATTACTTGAATTGCAGCTCCCTGTATTTTCCAGATTTTTTGTGAAAGAACATTATAATAATTATCTCTCTTTTCCTTTTCAGTTTAGGAACTGATTATATTTTTTGATAACATACATGGGTTTTTTTCCTTGTTTTTTTTTTTTCTAGGTGCTCCACAATGGGCTTGTGATGGAAATGAATCATCCAACAGCTGGGAGGATAGCTGTTCCAGGTTAGATGTTTAATTCTTTTTTCTAAATGGAGCTTGAAATTAAATGCTACATGACATCCTGAGCAGTTCTGGAACTCAGCTGAGGACATGACACATCTTCACATTTCTCTCAGATGAACAAAAGCTTAACCAGGAAGACATTTGTGCTCATATTCATTCTGGTAGCAGAAAAATGGGTTAAAATGTGTGTCAGAATAGCTTCTGGTTTTCATCGGTCAGTTGTCATAAAGCATGAACATGGATTTGATAATATTTGCAAACTCCCACTGCTAGAAATATTACTGTTAAATCATCTACATGAATATGTGAATCTGGTTTTGATTTAGGCCTATTTTGCAAGTTACACAGGCTTCTATTAGGGACATTTCTGTTGTTAAAAAAAAAAAAAAAGAAAAAAATAAGAGGAGGGAAGTTCGTACTGAAGGTTTCATCACACTATTTTGTTTAATAAGGTTAGACATGAGGCTCTGCAATGATGAAGTCTTAAATAGCTATTTTGGATTCACAAACAATACAGAAGTAATAAACTAGTCTTTCCTCTTTTAAGCTCTAAGTGGGTCTGGAATTGGAACTCGTGTAGCTTTGCTTCCATTATAGTTCTGGAATGGGGTTAGGTCCATCTAGAGCCATTATGAAAACTCTCATTCAGATCCTTGCAGTTGGCTCTGTTTTGACAACTGAGCCTTATCTGATAATCTGCTAGCTATTGGGTCAACTTTTTCTGCTTCTCTATGCTATTCCCTCTCCCAAGCCACATGGAGAATTGTTTCCTCCCTCATTCAAAGCACCATGTCATTTTTATTATTATAGCATCTTCTCTTTACATTGTGATTTTTCTGTGCCAAATTCCACCCTCTGACACAGCATCCAGTTGTCATCAATTTCAGTTGACTTGAGCACATGTAGTGGTAAGAAGAATTTGACCCATAAAATTTATCTTAATTTGCACATCCTGGAATCACACTGGGATGCAGAAAGAATTATTTGAAAGAAATCAATCCCATATTAGATCATGTTTTCTGCATGAATAGAGGGGGTGTTTTGTGTATGTGTATGCTTCATATTTGCTCTTTATCACAGTTTGCATTCCACATTTGGTCCCACTAGGCTTGGATGTTTGGTTGATTGTATTCAAAAATGCTTCTCTAATTTAGATGCACATATCTTGAAATAATAATCCTTTTGTTTTAGATTCTAGCAGAAAAGTAATCCTGGTTTATTTATCCAAAATGAAAAGACTAATATAAGGGCTTTGATTTAATTCTTTTTAAAGAAGTGGGCAGAAAAGCCTTGCAGATGGTAGAGAAAGTGCTTAAGGTTTTCATGTTGCATACAATGTATAATCTATCTTAGAGAAAGAAAATACTCCTTAAGGGGATAGGTTAAACTGCAAGAAGAGGAAGGAGATGAAAGGAATGTTCTAATGTCTGTCAGCAGCGATAGAATGTATTGGCAAGAGAGTGAGTTTTTACATAGGTAAGCCATAGTACTTCCCAAATCCTTAGTTATTTTTTATTTTATTAAACCAGTGACACTGCACTAAACTAAAATAAATCATCTTAATCTCTAATGGTTTGCCATTTAGAAGGGCTTCTATGAAGAGTTTCTTGTATTGAAGCAGATGGCTGAAATGATTATTGGATATTTGAGCAGGAAAAGGAGAATTCCTTCCTTTCCTGGTATGGAGGATGAGGAAGGGAGAAACAAGGGAGGGAAGGGTGAAGGACGCTCTTTCAGCGTGAGCAGAATGGACCTATAGATATCACTGAAAGAAAGTGCATTACTCTGTCCCAAAATTAAAACGCTCAAGTGAGTCTGGCCACCGTTGATGGTAGGTAATGGAAGTACCCTGAATTGTCCTGCTCAATGCTATATCTGAAGAGTGTGCAGAGATGACCTCTGATAGATAAACTGTTTCTCAATACTATTTAAAACAGTAACACTGTTTTTTTTCAGTATTATTATATTTGGATATATTATATTTGTTTCTGGTTCAAGGTTGCTTAAGATATTAGTGTGAATGTTGAAACAGAATAGACTAAAAATGTCTCTTCTTAAAGAGCCTATGGAGACTCTGATCCCAAAATAAAATTGAGTGACTGTTACCTCTTAAGTGTATAAGCCAGATTTTAATGTGTCTTTTAGTAATTGAATTGGACATTGCACTTGAGGCTCTTGACAGAGGTCAGACGTGGGCTGCCAAGTAAAGTTGTGAGTCTAGTAACATAGACTTACTGAATGAGAACATGCTGGCAGATTTCAGCTCTGAATATCATGGTTGGCCTCCGTCTCTAGCATATTGTTTTGGAGTAGCCCTTCTCCAGGCACGACACCACTTTGAGAGTGGGTACGGATCTGTACGTGAATCCACACTGGTAGATCTTGGATCTTGAAATTCTGAGGGATCTTGCCATTGACTTTAACATTATGCTGAGTTTTTAACATTGGACTTGGGATTCATAACCCTCCTTTGCTTAAATATCTTTTGATATGTTTATTGAATTCAATTCTTTCCACACCTAGTCAATGCTTTCCCCCTTGCCTTTTTTTATAATCCCCAGCCTGAGATATAATATGCATACATTGTAAGGCACTGGTGGAACTGGAGTGTAAGAAGTCACATTATAAAAACCTGTTCATTTTTCTTTTCAAAATGTGTACTGATGGTAGGAAAGATGATACAAACCTTGTATTTTGATATCTCTTGCTTGAATAATTCATTGAAAAATGTCTTTGCATATATACACTGCTGTTTCTGTTAGCAAGTTATCTTAGATTCAAGAATGAATGTGAAAAAGGGAGTTCGTCATGTCTCACTAAGAGCAACTGTATAAAAGATTGTAAGACCGTTCTAAAGAAAAATGTGAAGATGAATGCTTAAAAGAAAATATTTAAGAAAACATTTAAAAATGTTTAAGGAAAATTCTGTAGTAGTTGAGTGATTTCATTGGGATGATATTTCACATATACCGTTCAGTATATTCATGTTGTGAAGCTATGCTAGAGCTGGAGAGGCTGAGGAACGGGGGCTGGTTCAGCCTGAGGAAAAGGCAGCCTCAAGGGGGACTAGCAGCAACCTTCTAGCACCTACAGGGAGGTTATCAACATTAAGGGCCAGGCTCTTCACAGCAGTGTGTGGTGGGAGGATGAGACAAGAGACATTCAAACCTGATATTGGGGAAGTATTTTTCATCATGACAACAGGCAAGCAGTGGAGCAGGTTGTCCAGAGAGGTTGTGAAGGCCTTGTTCTTGATGTTTTCCAGAAACAACTGAAGCTGTGAGTAACCTGGTCTGACCTCAGACCTGACCCTGGTTTGAGCAAAAACTTGGACTGGAGACCTCCTGAGGTCCTTCCCAACTTGGATTATGTTCTTCTTCTGTGATTAACCTCAGTATCTTCTCATTCTCCTCTGTTGTGTCCCCTTTCCATAGAGATCTGGAGGAGAATTGACATAGTTTAAGAAAATGGGAAATGTAGAACAGGGAAAGTACTTTTGAGGGCAAAAAATGATAGGGGAGAGATGTTGTATAGAGTGCCAGATTGTGGGTGGTGCTGGATGGCACAGAGACAATACAGTTAAGTGAAGGGACAAAATTTCAAGCAGCTTTAGCCTCTGGGTTAGTCTTGGACTGCTTTGCCAAAGAGTAATGGACTTTTCTGAAGGGTGGTAACGTGGGTTGCTGGGACCTACGGAGTAATTTATTCTGAGTTGCAATATGGAGCGTAATGGATACCAACCTATACTGAGTTTTGAGGAAAAAAGTTAATAGGTGCAATGCAATCTTACCAAAACCTTTTCCATTTTCATCTATTTTATATGATTTAGGAAACTCAAATAATAATATTCCCAACTTCTGCATTATCTAGTTACTAATGTTGACTTTCAAAAGGTGCTGGTTGTTTTTTGTAGTCAAAAGAGTGTTTGTAATATAATTTTTTTTTTAAAGGAAAAAACACAATGCATTCAGCTGTCCCTAAGACACTAACTGTTATAGAATTTATTAACTAGAAGGAACCTCTGTGTAATAAACCTCATTTCTGACCCCTTCTAAGCCTTAGCGAATTGGGAATTTGGATAGAAGCCTACACTTTGGAATCATCTCTCATCAAACAGGAAACAATATAACTGTAGAAATAGCCTAAAACACCTCTTCCAGACAAAACAACTATTCTTAGTTTTGATAATGTTTATATTGTGTGTCCTCCTCATCCCCGTTTCCTGAGTTGATAAACACTATTTCAGTCCTTTGGCCCATGATCTGCATCAAGGATGTCTTTATTGCTCAGAAAGGCCAATTTCATACCTGGCTTTGTGATTTCCTTCTGTCCTCTTGAGATAGTGTGTTCAGGGGGCTGCTCCAAGCTCAGTTAGGAAAGGCAGTACAGGATTCCTCCTTGGCATAGATTTCTTGGACGGAGTTCAGGCAATCTATGTTAATTAATCAACCCACTCGGGAGAAATGTCCCTTTTTCCGGTCTTCTCCTGTCACTGAGCATTACAAATATACTACTGAAACAGGAAAGGCATTTTTTTTCAGAGATAGGCTTTTCCTGTTCTATGATTCATTAAATGGTGTTGGGGTTCCACGGAGACTAATTGCGATCAATCTCTTAGAAGAATGATTTTAAGGAACAAGACAAAGAGGCAAGAAATCTAATAGGAGTTCCTTACCGTGCTGCAGATTTCTTTCATAACCTCTCTGTGTCTCACCTTACTGATGGTTTGCAGTTTTTCAGATTCTAGTTAATTGAAAAATGTTTGATTTCCAAAGGAAAAAAGTTCTTTGGAAAACTCTATGTATATAATCTTAAAGGTCCCTTCCAACCCTGACATTTCTGTGATTCCTATTTATTATGTATGCATGTGTTCATATTTATTCCCTGCACCTATGAGGAAGAGCAGTTATAGTTGTGGAAATAACAGTGGCATGACTGCATGTGTTTGATCAGGATATTTCAATTCGGCTGCTAGTGATACTCACTATCTTTTTTTGATCATTACATGTAAGAGAGAAAAGTGACTTCTGCACAGAGGAAGTTTGCAGGAAATTAAGGAAGTCTGTACTCCGATCCATCGCTTCCTGCAGCGAGGAGATCCCACAATATAGGAACAATAACAACAACATAAAAAATCCCAACAATTTGGTTTTTTTGTTTTTTTTTTTTTTTTTTCCTGTTTTGTAAAAACCTCTGCATGAACTTCTGAGCCTGTCTGCTTCTCATCAGGCAGGTCTTTTCATATGCGCGCGTGTGTGCATGCGTGCATGTGCATGACTGATGTTGATTGAAAAATTTTAATTTCACTTCCCTATTTATGGTACATTGGAGACAAACGGCTTCACCGGCGTTACTGTTACCTCATTCGCCTTTTTTAGTCATCAGGGCCGACTGTTTATGTCTTTTACATTCGCAGAGCTGATTTCAATTTTGAGGAATTCAAGACCATTATAAGAACTCAGCAGAAATGATGTACGACAGCTCACTTAGCTATCTTCAAAATACTTTAAAAAATTTTAATAAATATATAAACAGTATATTCTTGCTGATTGCAAAAGCAGAAAAGCGATGGTGGGAATGGCAAGGAACTTGTTACAAGCTCCAGGATTATGTAGAAAAGGCTAGTCTACTTTTTAAATGAATGATACTTTAATTTGGAATCGTCTAAGGTTCCTTCTGAAGTAAAACATTAAACAACAAACCTTTTCATACTTTTGTCATATGTTCCTGGAATATTTCCTCACTGTGTATTTGAAAATTTTCTATACCTTCTGGAATGGTCTTCAAGCTGCAGTTGATACTTCTAAAATTAATGTTTTAAGGAAGAAAAGCCTCTTAAGGAAGACGCTCTTTAAGGAAGAAAAGTCTCTTACCTAGTTCTGGGAATTCAGTTTTGGGGGAAAATTAAAAAATAGTGGAAGTCTTTTCCATCAGTACCTGAGTAACAGTACCAACTGGGACCAACAGCTCTCTGGGGCTGTTGCTCTGGGTGTCTAAAATGGATTATCCTCCCAGAATACCCTAGATTTTATTTTTCTGTCTGTCTTTGGAAGAATACACTAGATTTTATTTATCTGTGGCAATCAGAGATATTGTTTCTTGCCTCACGTGTTTCTTTTGAGGACCTGAAAGTGCTGTATTGAGAGGGGAAATAATCTTTCAATGGGTGAGTGGGGAAAATATCTTTCAGTGGATGAGTGGGGACATTTTCCTACTCTGTGCATAATAAATGAAGTAAAACGCTGATTGAAGTTTTGCTGAGTGTTGGTCAGTAATTATGCCTCTACTTAGTGGAGAATGTTTTCTTTATATTTTCCTCTATGTGTCCTAAGATGTCCTTTAAATTAGACATGATAGTTTCTTAGGGAGAGTAAACTGAACAGTATCACCTTTCTGATACATTGGGTTGGGGGGGAAAAGCTGAAGTATTAACTGAATAGCCAAATAAACTCATTAATTTCCCACCAATGGTGACAGTCCTATAATTCAGCTTTGTTTAAAACTATTATTAGTTGTTGTTGTTCTCTTTAAATGTGTTTCCCACTTCTTTCTGTGTATGTGACAGTGACTTAGAAAGTACTTTTTTTACCCTCACTCTGTAGCCAGCCCAGCCAGGTGCTCGCACACGGCTCGGGGTGTGTGATTGCACAGATCTCTCTGCGTGCCTCGGGTGCGTTGTAAAACAGCCAAATTACGGCAACGCCCATAAATTGTGAGTATATATCTTTATGATCTTTAATAATTATCGGATAAGAAAAGGAATCTACTGTCAGCTGAAAAAGTTTGGTTTCATTAAATGTAAAAACATGTTTTAAACATTTAGGCAATTTTACTTAATCCCTAGGATACTGAGCATCCTAATCCTCATTTGTGTTTCCGCCGTGTCGTCTTAACCCAAGCCCTGCCTTCCTGTGAATGGAAAGAATGATCGGATTTAAACTATTTTCTGTGAAACTAAACTGAACAATTTTATGCTCAGCAGTGGCCATTCTTATGGCACTGGCCATGGAATTTCATTGATTTACTCCTCTACAGTTTGCCTTATTTAGAAGTCTTTAAGAGATGAAAAATTCATCAAATATCTGCCTCTTTTTTTAAATGCCCATTCAGGTTGACTGTTAAAAAGCCCATGCAGTGATTATAATACAATATTAGCTAGTTTTATAGAGTAACAATATTTTTTTCGTGTCTTTCATGAGCTTTAACTACTTCTGCTTTCTCCCCATGAAAGTACTTACATGACAGAAGTCACATCTAGATGACTTTTCAACAAACTATGCTAATGTGTCCAGGTCTTGTCGGGTCCATTGTGTAAGCAAAGTGCAGCAGCTTTGTAACTCTCTTTTTTTTTTATTGCAGTCTGTGTACTGCATATTTACAGGAAAAAATTGCAGTTGAATAGAGAGGGTCATAAACCTCCTGCCTGACTCTGAGCAAGTCCCATAGCCCAGGAAATCACATTTCTCACTTCATCAAAAAAATTGAGATAAGAGAATTCACAAGCAACTACAGAGCATAAATAAGATAATTTTCCCCCAAATTATAATAATAGCGAGATGTGAAATTTGATGCTATGAAATTGGGTAGGAATGAGGGGCAAAATAGGACTTCTACATTTAGCTTTACTGTTCAGTTGATTAAGAGCCTGCTACCAGTATATAACATGTACCTGTTCTAGGTTAGTAAATGTACATCTATTTAACTTTTTTATCTGTAACTCCTGAAGTAGGGCATAGTTAAGTTCTCTTAGTCATTGTGAACTTGCAATTATTTTTATTCCTTGTACTTCCCACAGCTCTTTCTGGTAACATTCTGCCCAGAAATTAATCCCGTGTTGCATCAAAATCTCTTTTAAAAAGACCAGTATTGCTTAATTTATAGATATGAGGTGTCTGCCCATGCAGTAAAAATTACATCGATCTATTTAGCTGTCATGCTGCATTTCAAGCTCACGTCTAATTTGCTTGCCAATTTATTCCTGAAGACTCTGTCAGCATGACTATTTCCAGATATATACTTACATTTAAGTGCCTGCATTTCAGGTTATTTTTCTTCAGATATGGTTTTTTTTTTTCCTAATATGAATAGAAAAGAGAGCAATGTTTTTGATGCTTCTTATCTCTCTAACTCCATTTAAGTGATTAATGAAGACACAATTTGATTGGGTAAATTTGAATCCAACAACCTCTTCACCTATTCAGAAAGTTGTGCCTGCTATTAGTGTTAATATATTCTCTGGCAGATCTTCTTTGCAAAGAAGCCCTGCTTCAAAACAAGCACTGTGATTTTGTTCTAAGTCCTGGGTATTCTGAATGTTGCCTTAATAATTTGGCAATCAAAACTAAATCATTGCTGCCACCTCTTTTGCCGCCTGCCATTTTGCTAACTATTCTGGAGCTCTTGTGGATTCTGGGAGGGTGGGAAACTCCCAGGAGTTTTTCCAAATGCTTTATGATGTGAGTTTTGTTTATCTGATTTTTATTCCCAGATTTTTTTTTGGTTGATATTATTCACCAAACTTGATTCAAACTTGCAAATATTGTTTTGCTAAATGTAAAGCTTCTTGGGTTTGGTTTGGTTTTTTTTTTTTTTCCCAAATAAAACTAGCTGGTCTATCCTGTCACTGTGTGCAAAAAGGCTTAAACCAAGACAGAACAGATGTGAACTAGCTTAATCCTAGGTCTATTGAAAACATTAGGCCTTGGGTTGAGACCTGATTAGAAAAATCTTCCTGACACAGAATCTGTTAAGGTATGGAACAGTCCCCTAAGAAAACATAGAATCCCTGTTTCTTTGGCTATCTGAAACTAGACTGATCACAGCAATAAAAACAGTTTACCCATATAAAAAGCAGATAATTGTTCTACTAAAAGGGATTGATAACTTAATGAATATTAAAATTTGGTGTCGGTTCATTGCTTTAAATTAAAGTTGTTTAGAGATTGCGCCTGTGGCAGGCCAATAAAAATTTTATATTGATTCGTGTGTAAGCAGAGTGTTCCTCACGGGTTTTGAACTGGATGCAGAGACGAAATGAGGCAGAGTCTGGCAGATTAGAACAAGCTTTTTAATAATATTTGCAAGCTGTTTTTAGAAACATCACGAGGAACATAAAATTAAGCACATTTGTGACGAGAGGGGGTACGATTTACAAACATGTGGGGCAAACAAGATTTCAAAGCTGATCGTGCACAAATACCCCATTCCAGTTGTCCAACTGGCACACACTGAAAGCACAACTGCCTGCACACGTCTGCTGTTCCCAGCACACGAACACACACATACTTCTCCAAACTTCTATAAAGTCATAGCAACTTGATAGTATTCTAAAGAAATTAGAAGATCGGTGCTAAAAAATCAGGCTGCGTTGTTTTGACTGTGAAATTTAGATTCCTGTATGAGTGCATCTGTGATGAAAACTGTCCTGTAATTTGCTGGGTTACATTTGGGATTTGTTTTCTCTTTCTTGGTGAACGGGGTAGCACAATTTCCTGATGGAGCTGAGCTAGTGATTTTTCTTTCGAGCCAGGTTAATTTCTGGTGATGCCATGCAGCCGTTTCTTCCCTACCTTTACTGTCCATGCATTTTTTCAGTGTCACCTGGTTTGAACCATTTTGTTTTACTGAAATGAACTTGTCTCTCTGGAAAACACACCCTTGAAAAATGGAAAATTAATTTACATGATGGGGGCGCACCTCAAATACAGGTTTCATAAAAGGAGCATTGGGAGCTTTAAGGTTTCATTCCCCAGCCAGAAGCTAAACATCTGCTGGGCTCCCAGCACAATCTTATGCCTTCTTCTAAGCCACCTGAACCTTAAGAGGTTGAGAAACTAAAGTGAAACAGCTGGGTGGTACTGCCCTGGAAACATCAGTGGTATCTGTGCTGTGCCAGGGATCAGAAGGAGTTGTGCTGGTGGTAGAGAATTTAGCAGGACTGCTCTGATGGAGAACAGTGGTCATTGCTTGGGCTCAAAGCTCACCATAGACAGGTGCAAAATCTAACAGCTTTGACCAAGAAAATGTTATTTTAAACAGCAAACTGCACAGTGTCAGGGTGGAGAAGAAGAGGCTTGCACTGAAGGACCATGCTGATGAGATGACATGGAGAATGAGTTGAGGAAGGAAGTGGTAGGAAAAGACTACAATGAACTGTGGACTTGCAAGCACCAGGTGGTGCAGACAGTTCCTCTCCTTAAAGTGATCCTTGCTAGTTGGTACCAATGGGTAGTCAAACCAGTATTTTGAATTTCAGAGTATTTTTGAACTCTGTAGTACTTGTTATGTTTCAATTCTGATTAAGGTTCGGTGAAAGTAATAGGTCAAGTCAAATCTCTGTCTGAGACAAAGTAATGATTAGAAACTGTATTTTCATGTGTGGTTTGTCTCTTGGGATATAAGTTTTTGTGGAAGTGCTTATCTTAATTTTGAAAAACAAAAGCTTTTCAAACGTGACCATTTTCTATACAGTTCTACCAGATATTTCCTTAATGTTATAGTGAGTTATATACTTGATCAGGTAAATGTATCACTTACTATTTATGTATGTGCAATGTATGTGCAAAACAGGTATTCAGATAAATAATGAAGAGCGTACAGTTCAGTTGTTTCTTTTGAATACACCTGTGTTTTGAAATCTGGTCTTTACCACCTTCACCTTTGGGATCAATAAATTTGGTAAAGGAGGCTGGTTTGGCAAACAGTCTAATTTTTACATTTATTCATACTTAGGGGAATAGAGCAGATAAAGACAGGGCATAGATTTTTTGTGTTGATAGTGTTTACCTTCGCTACCTTCCTGCATGTCTAGAATAAGGAGTAGTGTTGTAATTCCTGAAAGGGGATTTTTACTTCCTGACTTCTTAACTACTCACAAATCAATATCCCCATCCCTAATGTATGATTTAACAGTTGTTTTATCTCAAAACGGAAAGCATGGTTTAATAGCCTGCCCTTTTACTCCTTGTTTTTGCTTGTATTTCCTGGGAAAAATACCATCAGAAAATGTTGATGCGTCCTTTTGCTCCTCATAGGTTCAGGTACCATGCTCTAGCTTTCACCAATTTAAAACGAGCTTTGTGAGAATACAGGAGTAAAGAGTGATTTTGGCATGGCTGCATGGCAATGTTAGATTGAAAGATGTTTTTTTAACCCATCCTTCATGTACTTCTGACACTGATGTGGGGGAAAGACAGGAGAAATTGAAGGAGTAGCTGACAATTTATTAGAAAATCTTTGGTGTCTTGCTATGAAGCCATTCACCTTCTAAGAGTCATCTCTTTTTTAAATAAAATTGAATCATCTCAATTTTAAATATTTCAAGATGTTGGCTAGTGTGGTGATACCTTGGAACCTTCCTTCTGGTTGATTTTAAGAAAGCAAACATTACCACATTTACTACTTTAATAAGACTTTTTGATTCTCAGTGCTGAGCGGTTCATAACTCAGAGCAGCATCACCCACCACCAACCTCCACATGGCATTCTGTTACCATTTCTAGGAATTTGCATTTACTTTCCCTGGCTGCCCAGGGAGGGTGTGGAGTCCCCTTCTCTGGAGATCTTCAAGCCCCACCTGGATGCCATCCTGAGTGCTGTGCTCTGGGCAGCCCTGCTTTGGCAGGGGAGTTGGACTAGATGATCTTTAGTGGTCCCTTCCAACTCTGACAATAACATGATTCCATGAAACCAATATTGTACTGGGCACCAGCTCAAATGAAACATAATACATTACACTTCTAGAACATAAACATAGATTACACCTGCATAACACATATGAATGCATACTATGTACTGTTATAGAACATAACAGTCTTGAAAGCTATGGAAGTTATTTGGTCTTAAAGAAGAATTATTTTATTTCAGTGCATTAATTTATTAGCAAAGGTGATTCAGAAAATTCAAAACTCTGAATATTTTGTGTTTAAAATATTAACTTTTTTTAATGTTTAATTGTTTTATAAAGGAAATTATTCTAAGTGAAAGGAAAGCTAAGCCGTGGTGTGGTGTTGCCTTTCTATCTGCTGATCTTTGAGTGGTATTTATTCATAATTATAATTATCTGTGATGTCAAAGACAGGAAAAAAATAATTATTTCTTTATAAGTAAGATTTCAAATATTGGTACATTCAGGGAATTTACATGATCTGATGATTCAGGGCGATTACATTGTTGAAGATAAATGCCCTAGAAAGCTGTGGATAATTTTTAAACTCAAGATGAATGAATTAAATGAATGTTGTCTTATTTACAGTAAAGCACGTCCTCAGTAAAAGTGCTCTGCTCTTTTTTGAAGACTTGAGTTCTATTTTCAGGAGCTTTGTCCTATAATTTTTCTAAATTTACTGTAATTAATGAGAAGTAATGATCAGTAATCAACTTAAATGTGCTGTAAAATATGGAACTTAATATATGCAAGACAAAATTTAAGCATTCCAATGGAAGGTACACTTTGTAGTATATCGACTGATAATTACACAGAGATATTAAGAGGATCCATTTGTAGAGACACTTTAAAAAGTCAAGAGGTAAGACTGAAAACTCAATCATCATTTAGGAAACTTCTGTCTTCTAGTGCTTAATGTCTCTGACTGAGGAGTATTTAGTAGTTTTTAAAATTTACTTTTATATCTTAGTAGTGTACCCATTACCACCTCCTATTTTGTAGAAAGAAATAAATCCTGCTCCCAGTTACCAGGACATTTGAACCACCACTTTAGGGAGGAAGGACTGCGTGTTGCTTTGCTCATCATACTGGGATAATCGCTGATTTCCACTTCATTGCTGCTTTTAGCTACTTAACTAGAAATACCCGTGAGCCAAAGACACCAGTCCAGGCAGGAATGTGATTATACTTAATTCAGGAGTTTTTTTCTGGGTGCAGATGTAAATGGTGTACAACTCGCACAGCCTTTGAAAGACTTAGGGCTTTTGATTATAAGATGGCTTCTTCTGCCGGCCTCATATTTCCAGCCTTGCCTAAATGCTGCAACTGTGAATCGTAATGACTGAGGCATGCTGGCAGAGAAAGCAATTTTGTCCTGAACTTCAAGATATAATGGATATAAAGTTCAATTATCAGTGGTGTGCTCCCCCTGGTAACATTCAGGCTATAATAAAAATCAAGGTGATTGAATGGATTCACATCCATGTAGCCGTCAGAGAGCTGTGCAATAGGAAAAAAGGCAAATTATGAAGACAATGTTCATTCACCAGAGTACTTAATGCTCTTATGTGCCCACTCACCATACAGGATATGACATAGATTGTATTTTCTAATGCTATTGCACCTATTTGACAAAGATGAGAAAATATATCCAACTGCTTTTTTCCTCTGTGCTCCTACTTCATAGGCCTAAAAGATGGATTTAAGCCATATATGTTGTGTATTGTGGTTATGTTATCTATATGATGCTGAAATTTATTTTATCTGAGTAAACAAGCAGGTAAGTTTAAAGTTATGCTTTTTTTTCCATATTTTATTTTCTAATCTTGTGTACTAGAGCTTATTGCCCCTACCTCCATCCAAGTTTTCTTTGGCATATTTTCCTTCTGTAACTTTGATTTGTCCCAGACATCTGTAATGTGGGCACATGCCCTCCATCTATTGTATACTAAAGGACATCTTGTGCAGCAGGACATGCTCAGAGTGCCACATACACTGTCATTTTGGATTAGAAGGTTCATAGTCATTCTGTGATCTCCTCATGCCTCCAGGAACATTTGCGTGCTCCAGTGTTTCCAAACTGGAGCAGAAACTTATGGTGCTCCACCTGATGTTGTGTTACCAGTTTCTACCCTGCAGTTCTTCATGCAGGGTTTATTGATGTAATTTCTCCTGGCAGAGCTCCAGCTGGCAGGGAGTATAGGGACTATACCATGAGATAGAGCTTTTTCTGCCTCATGGATGCCATGAAATTCAGAATATGATGTGGACAAGGAAACCTACATTGTTTGAACAATGCTTTTCTGCAATCTAAATTCCAAAGACCTGACTATGAACTTCACTCTATCTTACATTTGATGGCAGCAAAGCATGAGGGGTGGGGCCTGAGAGATGTGTTAATGAGGCTTTTGCCCATCAGTAGCCTGCTGGAGTCCAGCTCCCTGCAGTCACAACCAGCACATCCAGTCCTCCACCAGCCAGACGAAGTGGTCAGGCAGTTGGACTAGATGATTATTGTAGATCCCTTTCAACTCAACTATTCTGTTCTATTCTATTCTATTCTAATTTTAAAACATCTTCATTTACATCTTCCTTATATCTTCTGTCTTCCTGTGAGTCCACCCAGCTCCCTCCAGACTTATTTAGTACTAAGAAAGACCTTTTCTTTCATCAATTTAATTCCATCCTTCCATTCTAGCATTAGTATGATGGATACATTCCATGGGGTATGTAAGATGGACACCTGACAACAAGACAGCCTTTGTGAAATCTCTCTTGTTGATTGGTTCTCTGATGTGCACTGAAAGTGGCTCCCTGAACTATGAAAGCATCTGGTCCGGGCTGGTTCATAAAGACAAAATGCATTATTCTTTCCCCTACAGTCATAATATGTCCAAGACCAGCAGAGGTTAAGAAACTGGGTTTATTTGGCAGATGTTTCTTGTTATTCTGCCAATTAAGTCAACAATAGGTATTCATAATCCTAGGGAGGCTTGGAGGTCATAGAAATTACAGGGCAGGCAGAACAGCTGAAGAAGAGATTTCTCCCCCTTCCCCCTTTTATTGTGCTTGTCCTAAAGGCTGTCTCCAATCAGTGACATTGTGTATTGCCTTCACCCCTTGGTTCTGGCTGCAGCTTTCAAGGTCCTGAATGGCACAAACTCTGTCTTACTGTTGCAGGGGAGATGTCCTTCTGCAGTTGGTCTTAGGCTCAGCTTTCAGGTCTTTGCTATTTGCATTCTTAAGAGAGAAGGGAGGGCAGCCTCCGTGGGATAGAGATAGCAGTTGTTGTGAAGTGGCACTCCGTGTAATGCAGTCTTTTGTTACCTTCCCAGTATGGAGAAATTAATTATATTCTTACTTCCTGGCCTTCTCAAGTATATCCTTGCTCAGCAAGACATGGAGCTGGCATGGAGAAGCACTAATCTTCAAAGGAAGAAGATGTGGAGAAATCATTGAAGAGCTAGTTTGTGTGCTTGTGGCTGGGATGTTAATGGCAATGGAAGGATCTCTCCAGGTAATTCTCTCAGCAGACTTCATAATGTGGGGCACTGTCATTTTGTTACCCCTTAAGCAGAAAAGAACAGTGTGATACAACAGTCAGATGAGACTGACTGCGAGAATAAAACATTATTGAAAGACAAATAAAGCAAAATCTTTAAAAGGAGAAAGCAAATAGTCATAAGGCAATGAACAGCCATGAGGCAGTAACTTCACTGAGAAAGGTGAATTTCCATACAAAAAATTCTTACTCAAGCATAACAGTGGCTCATCTATACTGAATAAAGCCTGGATTGGTAAGAGTAAAGATAAGAAAAGCATGATAAAACATTTCTTCTATTATTTCTGGTGAAAAAGAGAAATGAATAAGACATTGTTGGTGCTAATTATACCTAAAACACTGTAGCAGCTGATAAAAGTATTTGATATACTGTGACCCTAGAGGAATGTGACTGTGTTTTTATCTGAACCCAAGAAACAGAAGGGTGAATAGATGCCTGCCTTACAGTCTCATACTCTGGCATCCACATGTACTTTGGGAGATATAAAAGATTGCTTAATGAGAGACAGAAACATATATGGGACAAATGATTCCAGCACACAGGAGAAACTGTTGAAAGCAACAGAGACATTTCTTCAAATGGCAAGGGCAGCTGAACTGTCGAGGAAAAGGATCAAAACAGTGTTATTAGTGCAGAATTAGTTCATAGGGTCAAAGTAAAGGAAATTGGGAAGCAGGACAGAGACAGACTGACCAGGAATGCAGGCGCCATGATGCAGGGTATGTACTGAGAGAAACAATTCAGAAGAAAGAAAGAAAACTCTTTGACTCCTGGAGAAACATGTAAAAAGCAGAGAGCATAGGAAGACTTTGTTGCAGCTCAGGAAATATGAAAAGTGGTAATAGAGATGGAGAACATAGAGATTACAGCTAAAAGAGAGATCTCTTCTGGCTGCCTTGCATAGGCCCAGAGAAATTAATTGCACAGAAGGATGCAGAAGAAGGATGCCAGCTATTCTGTTCATTTTTGGAGCTGTTCTATCAGTTCGTAATCAGTTGACTCCAGTTGGATGGTGATGCCATCAGCAGCCTAATCGCACCAAGATGGTTAGTGGCAACTTCAATCTGAAGGACTACAATCAGGTATTAATGATGCAGGTATTTGAAGTTAAAGGGCAAATGCAGCCTGTAGAGAAGGATCTGAAAATCAAGAGTTTGATTGTGCAAGATGGTAATTTCCTGAGTATGACAGGAGAGAGAGTGGTCACTGTGTGCTTTCTCAGAAAAGGTAAGATGATATTTCAAGGAACCAGACACACAGAAATCAAGTGGAAGTCAGAAATAAGCCTCCATGTAGTGAGATGACAAGAACTCAGTTTTGCTTGTAATGGCAGAGTAATGACAAAAAGTTGATAACTCTGCTAAGAAATGATATCATCATAACCATTGAAGCTTTCAGAGAATGACTCAGATGCCTAATTAATGCTGAGGAAAATTTGGAGTAAACTGAAGGTCTTCATTTAGCCAAACCACTAAATATGTCATTGTAAAGAAGTTGCTGCTTATCACCACTAAGACAATAGGCTGTATAATCTATCATGTGTTTAATATCACTGATTGTGAGGCCAAGACTGAGTTTTACCATGTTGTGGTGAGTCCTTGAGCCATGTGACAACAACACTGAATACACCTTTTGGATGAAAATTGCCTGGTGTAAATGCTTTTAACCTGGGCCCAACATCTAAGGTGTTCAGATGTAAATTGAAGCTGGGAAGGATTCCCAGACATGTGGCTTGAAGCTGGTGACAGAGCTATTAAAAATTAATAATCTGACAAAAGAGACAGCCAGTATCACTATGTAATAAGCAAAATATGAGACTGAATGTCGACATGCAGAAACTTGAGGAAAAAACTGTGGTGTTTTCTGTCAGTTGACATCTAGGGAGATGTCCTGGAAAAGTCAGCACAATTAGGAAAGCACTCAAGATGCAAGGAGTCCATTTTTAGTGATAGCGATCTTTTTTGTAGAGTTATCAGGGGTCTTTAAAACAGTGAGGAAAAACAGAAGGCAGGGACTACTCCTAAGACTCCGTAAGGTAGCTAAAGCAGCGTTATTTTGTCCTGAAGGAGGTTAGGAGCAGTGCTGATGTGAGCCAAGCAGCGCAGAACATTACTTAAAGACAGGAAATAAAAAGGAGATGCAGAGCCATGCTTTCTGAAATGCAGTTCCCTCAGTTGACCTTCCAGCCCTAGCTAGCACTGCCTTCAACTGTCCTTTTTTTGTCCCAAAGTCTTCTAGGAGGAACCTGGACAAAACTGTGGGTTTGTACTCAGGTTTTTATTGTTTGTTTTATTTTTCTTCTTAAAACTTTACCAGTATGATATGAAAATAAGGTACTTCCCAAGAAATGTTCTAATGGTCTGACAAGCTCACTGCTGCAGCTGCTGTAAGGCTTGCTGGAGGACATACGAGCAAAGCCTGTGTCAGGAGTTAAGGCTTATCTAAAAAGCATATTTTTCAAGGTCTAGAGTGCTAGATGTTGAGTGAAAACTAAAACATGCCTGGTGGTAGATTTCAAAGAGTTTAGCACCGGGTAGGTCACATTGGCCTGGGTGCTCAAAGAGCAACAGGAGAGTCAAGTTGGCAGTGAAGAACTTGTTAACAAGAAGAGTACGGGTGAGTAGTCCTCACTTCCAGTTGTTCAACTAACACATCCCAGCATCTGTCTATCTTCTTCCTCTCTACTTTTTACCTTGACACAGCTAAACCAAGTCTGCGGTGCGAAAGGGAAACAACAGACAGTGCAATGGGTTAGTAGATACCATTGTGTAAGCGAACAGGTCTGGCCCAAAAATCCACTTGCAGCAATAGCGAAAGACTCAGGTTACTGGCAGAGGAAAATCTGAAGATAGTACCCCCACAAAATCAAAATCAAAGTGAATGAGCCATACCGAGGGAAGCGAAATAAAGAAGTTAGCATGGTCTTGATTCTAACAGAATCTCATTTCTTTCTAGAGTTGTCTTAGTTTGCTTGAAGGAAAAGTAAAATGGAAATGCATATGGCCATGGCAAAGGCAACGTTAACTTACAGTCTTGGTTCATTGTGTTTCAGCAGAACTGTTCTGTAGGCTGTTCTGAAGGTGTTTTGTGGTCATAACTGGTGACTGTACAGCTGTAGCTGCAGGAGAACTCAGTGCTGGTGTGGAGTAGTCATTGCCCCTGTTCCTGTACTGTGTATCCATAAACTATTTAAAGAAGTCTGATATAAAAATAGAGAAAATAAAAGCACTTCAAATTTGTTTCTGCTTTCAACCTGTACTGTTTGCAACATCAGAATAAATCTCCAAAAGCAAAAAACATTTCTCCCTTATGATGCCAACCCCTGGGCCCAAGAGATGAGGTGCAGCTTTCTTCCAGGAAGGTGTCTGACCTGGCAGCATGCAGGTTAAGTATCGTGTCACAGTCAGAACCCCATTCAGGAGAAACAAGCATTTCATTAGGCAGCTGTCTGGAATCAACTTAATGTGGAAAAGCAAGAAAGCTTGAGAGATTTTAGGGTCTTTGAATACGGCTTTCCTTTTTGTTTCACTAAGTTGAGATCAGCTTTTCTGAAATGCCAGTCTACCTTCTAACTCACATAGGTTTCTTGGGCTGAACAGTTTACCATGGCTAAAATCCCTCTACCAGAAAAGGGAAACCGTCCTGGCAGAAAAGGACCTGTGGGTGTTGGTCACCTGTTGGTGCCCAGGTGGCCAAGGTGGCCAACAGCATCCTGGTCTGTATCAGGAACAACATGGTGAGTAGGACTCAGGAGGGGATTGTCCCCCTTGTACTGGGCACTGGTGAGGCCCCACCTCAAGTGCCATGTTCAGTTTTGGGCCCCTTCCCACAAAAAAGACATTGAGGGGCTCAAGTGGGTCCAGAGAAGGGCAACAAAGCTGTTGCCTGGAGAATAAGTCTCATGAGGGGAGGCTGAGGGAGCTGGGGGTGTTCAGCCTGGAGAAAAGGAGGCTGAGGGGAGACCTTCTGGCTCTCTCCAACTCCC
>JAOXNG010000012.1:53222610-53234995 GCA_028566535.1 Scolopax minor
GGTCAGGCTTTTGTTGGAAGGAAGCAACCCCAAACCATGTGCCTGCTTTTGTTCGTTATATCATCCATGTGGACATTAAGCATCTGAAAAACCTCACAGCCTTATTAATGGAAGTGCCTGTGTGTGTGTACTATGTAAGTATATAAATCTTGTTAACATCTCATTGAATGAAGGCAAGTACACATGTATCTATATAAGTATAGCTGTATGTATAAATAGGATGCTTATCCACATGTGAGTGGTTGAAACAGAAATCTAGATGTTCTGGTATGGAATTTATTTCTGCTTGAAGTTTATACTGCTAATGGATGCAAAATGCTCACAGTTAAACTGGAAGTGCAAGACTAGGAACTGATAGTGAATTCATCACATCAGAAACACTGTTTTACACAAGTACTCATTCTTATGCAACAGTGTGTTACAATTCTGTAGAGTTTTTCTTCCCTTTTTTCCCTCTTCTTTAACAATTGTTAAACCATGTTATTATATCACAGACAGTTGATTAGCACTTAAGGGAATTATCACCCCTTGCAGCTCAGTCTTCTAATAAACCTCAGAACTCCTCTGTTTCTATCACTTAATTTAAAACTTCCAAATCTTGAAAAAAGGCTGATTTCAATGTATTCCCATTCTTATGCTGCATTGCTATAGTGCAGTCAAAGAACTTTTCCATACAAGCGCAGTGCTGTTATTAGTCTTGATTTTGACATATCTGGATCAATATTCACATGCGTATGAACATAAGCAGTTTTTCTAAAAGCTTAGTAGCATTTTCTTCCTTTACTTTTCTCACATTCACAGTTGCCCTCTCCTTTCTCCCTTCTTTTTCCTTCCTTTCTTAAGAGCTTTCCTGTAACTGTAGTTTCTCCCTGAAAAGATATTGTTAACTTGGTGGTGGCTTGTAATGAAGATAGCATATAATTTGTGTATCTTCATTGTGATTTTTATCCAGAAATAGAAAAGAAAGAATTTTAAGTGATCAGTGGCTTACCTTCCCTGGGTTGTCAGTTTGTGGCCTCTCAGAATGGGGCCTTATTTTTAAAAGTCTTAGAAGATCTTAAAGATAGTCCAGATTGACCAAAATACGTTGGTTCCAAAACAGTTTTTGCAATCCTTTACATTGATTTTACACTGTGCTTAAAAGATTAGATATTTGTTGAGTCTGGTTCTAAATCTTCTATTTGAAAGTAGTACTATTTATGGTCTTTTAATTCAATGTGTTGGATAGCAAGAGTCAAAGTTTGATTGAAACACTGGGATCTGAATCCTGTTATAAACTTTTCAAGTTGTGAAATATACCTTAGTCTGAATGGGAATAAGAAAATCATCCACGGCTTTAATTATAACTAATAAGAAATAACGTGATTTTCCTTTCTGTCTTTCTCCCTCCCTCGAAAAACATCCAATGTGAGCAGCTCCTGTGAAACTTGTGGGTTTGCTTGTACACAGATGTAAGGATTATTTGCGTGCTGTCAGTTGCCATTGATTTCAACAGCAGTTTCCACATGTCACGGAAAGCACACCATATAAAGCAGACGTGTGTTCTCCATGGATGCTATGTTAATAAGCCAAGGAGGACATAATTATTTTAATAGAATTCGGACCGACATTTTGTAATGTTTTCAAAAGGATTCAGAAGGCTTTACAAAAGAAGACAGCTACAGCACAAAAATACTAATTAAGATGAAATTTTCAAAGCTGATCAGTGATTTGGGTTTTGGTTTTGGTTACCCAGCTGAAGATGCATTAAAGGCTGAACTTCAGAGAGTGCATGTTCTTTAAATTAGGGCTACCACAAGCAGCTCAGGTCCAAAAGTAAAAGCATCTGACTTCCTGCTCAGTCATTTGTGAAAACCGTGGCTTTTTTTTTTTCTCCAGTCACATTATCACTCAAAGCTGGTTGGGAACAGAGGTGCAGGTGCATATGCTCACCTGCCATAGTGCCCTACTTAAGATGCTGAGTATCTAGGCTTTTAACAAGAGAGTCTGCTCCTGATGGTTGACCTAGGAGTATGAATAAAGTTGCCATCGTCATGCATTTCCTCCCCAGACCTCATAATTTGAATTTCTTTGATGAGAAAGGCTGTTTCTTATATCCAGTACAGAAGCCTGCAGTACCCTAAGATTGCTATTGCATCTACATAAATGGCGTAGCTCCACTGAAAGTTATAAATAAGGTAAAATTAAATAAGTCCACCCTCTTTGATTTCTTTATATGAATCTGGTGTTAGTTTTGTTTGTGGTTGGCCTCTAAGAAGACTGGATAACCCAGACACAGAAATTACAAAAATTTGCTCTATGTATTAAATTGGCATTACATCTTTCAGCATGAATTCAGCTTCTGCTGGCAATTTTAGGAGTCATTAGTGCTTTGCTGAATTTTCTCACACCTGCTTAAAATATGGAGGTTTGCAGTGCATGCTGCAAAGTGGGGTTACTTGGCTTATCGTTAAGGATAAATCCCAGCTGCAGAGATCTAACAAATCCAGAGGAAGAATTCAGCAAATATATTCTGTTTAGACAGAAGCCCTTGCTCATCTTTCTCTCCACCTGGAGCATTGCTCTCCCTGTACGATGTGGAACTGGTCAGCTTTTGTGAGAAATAGATGAGGGAGTACGCTGATTAATGAAGGAACCGGAAAAACATGAATAGAGAAGAATATCAAGCATTCAGACTATTCAATATTTAAGGTCAGTACAAGGTTTTGGAGAAAGACTGAGGGAGAGCAGGGCTTAGGGTTCAATAGAAAATGCCGTGGGGAGTTGTGGGCTTTGGGAACAAGAAAGAGCATTGGAAATTGATGAGTAATTGAGCTACATGGGATCTATTATCTCATGGTGTATTAAGTTCCTTGTGTGATTATCCTCAGGATGTTAGAGTAGGCGGTGGTTAATGGGAGACTAGGGAGAGGGATCCAGCAAGAACAGGGGAGTATGCGTAAGAGGAGGGTGGGATATTGGAGCTAGATGGTGAATTGTTAGGGTTTGGGAAAGTATTGTGGGGAAATACTGAATTTTCTTGTCCTATTCTCATCTACTTGTTGCGTTCCAATCTACTTTTGACCGTTGTCAAAGAGCACTCTAGTGTACTGAGCCTCTATGGGTGTTTTTTCTGCTTTTATGTTAGTTTTTATAGTCTCTTTGAAAGGGTGATGATTTGGCCAAGGTGTGGTTAGTTGGCAGAGGAGAACAAAGAGTAGTGCCAAGTAAAGAAATATGGAAATAGCTTGGTTGAAGAGGCAGACCTTGCTGTGATAACAGGAGTTTGGTCAGGCTACCTTGGGAGCTGAGAGGAGTTAGAAGGTCGTGGGAGCAGAAGGTAGTGCTGTGGAATCCTTAGCTTCTGCTCTAGGATCCCTAATCTCATGCTCTAGAAGAATTATGTCTTCCCAAATGAAAATCTGTTTTTCTGAACACCTTAGCATAAAAAGTGTCTATTGTCCCAACCCACTGCATATATCGCCCTGTTCCGTAAGCCCCCTTCACCCAGCTAACTTTGCTCTTAGCTCTACTAATGCTTTCCAGCACAGGGATTTGTTTCAAATATTGCAAATGTAGTGGAGAACTCTTGATTGGGTGGTACTGCCTGTGACGTCTCGTGATTGCTCTGCGCCCACAACCATAAAAAATAGATTAAAGAAAGCAACTTGGTCTAACAATCTAGCTTTTCTTGAAAACTGTGGTTGTCCCCAGCATTTTCAGTACATTTTAACCATCTGGGAAATTTAGTATTTCATTAGCAAGATGGCTTTTGACTGGAGAACCCTAAGAAGATGAAATGTAAGCAGAATCATTTCTGAAAGATTTCCTCTGCATTTGTGTCTGGCAGTCTGGTGTCTGCCCCCTCGATGTACCCATGGGAAGAAGGGATGTTGGGGGCCAGCTGTTTTCTTGCAGCTTGCCAATGGGCTCATCAGTGATGTCAGTCATTTACCTCAGTGAATAATAAATAGCGTGCACATCCACAGAAATCAGTGAGATTGTAGCAAAATGTTACATCTAAAGGTGTACTTTTGATTTTTAAGTTTTCAAACCTGTGTTTGTAAAATTAAAATTCAAACAATCCTAAGACACCTAACCCAAACCATGGTTCATTTTTTCAGCCCTAAGTTTGTGGGCTACTTATTTGGAGAAGGTGCAGAATTTGTTACATTCAGCACAGTTGTCTCTGCCTTCAAAGAGCAACTAAACCAGGCTAAGCAGTACTGGAGCCACTAAAATCTCAATAATACTTTTTGATAGCTAGTTATTATTTAATTTTAATTGAATTATATTGCACAGACATACTTCAATAGAGAACCTAAATATCCCGGTCAAGATCAGGGCTGTGATGTTCAAGGATCTGCAGACAGAAACCAACATGTGTTTTCTACCACATTATGGGAAACAGTTTCCACCCAAGAGTTAGCTAAGAGTTTAATCCTGCAATTAGTATGCTCTCTGCCCAGAAACTATCACTTGCAGCACAGCAAGACAGATGGATTTCGGATTAGAAAGAAAACTCTCCCACAACAGAGAAATGCACAATTCATCAGATATAACTTGGGACAGTGGTTCATACTCCTCTGAAGCAGCTCTGGGAGACAGGATATCAGAAAATTATTATTTGTATTTCATTCCAATACAAAGTGGGGCCCATTGTGTCAGACGCTGTATAAACAAATAGTAAGAGACGACTCCAGTCCCTAACATTTTGTAATCTAAATAGGCAAGGCTAACAAAACTCTACAGGAAATATAAGGATATGGCAAGGGAACGTGATTTCCCTGTGATCACAGAGTTGATTGGTGATAGAGCAAGGAGCCAAATCCAACTGTTTGGATTCCCAGCTCTGCAGTCTGTACTGTGGTTGACCTTACTATTAAATGATTATTGCTTTCTCCTGAAGAATTTCTTATATTTTACTGGTTTTCTTTTGTATTTGGTGTTACTTGTGTGTCAAAATGGCTGTACAGAATAAGCCCCAGGAGGAGCAATAAGCTAGTTACCCTACTTACATGAGAAAGAATAAAGCAATAGTAGATCCATAATCAAGGTGGATCTTATTTTGTATGTTTGTATGGCATAGCAAGCAGATCTTTTTTTAATATACATAAATATTTTAAAAGTGTACCATCAAGGATTACTTTAAGAGAAAATAGCAGCTGGCTTTGAAATTAATGAATATAATCTGTAACAGGTACATATATAAAGCATGAAGTAATTCCTGGCATTCTTCAGCTGATACAGTATCTGAAAGTCGGGGAGAAAACATTAGAATCCAGGAAAGCTACACAAAGTATTTTATTTTATGATTTTTTTTCCTGCAAGGGGATGAACAAGCATTACAAACATGCCCTACACCTGTAAGATCTAGTTATATGGCAGGTAACCAGGGAATATTCTGTGTTTTAAAATGAAATCTGCACATTGAATCAGGCAGAGAACAGCTGGCTTAGAAATCAGCCTGAGAATCAGAATAATCTACGAAAGGTATTTGTGTTAGCATTAACCATTTTTGCATGCTGTCAGTGCAGAAGATACCCTCTGAGCCTTGTGGATTAAAGAAGTGGCTATGACTTTCTGGATTTGGGTTGCCTTGTTAAGAATGGAAAACTCAATTTAAATTTAGTTACGAGAAAGCGATGTGAGCCCTTGTGCTTTGCTGCCACGCAGGGCGGGTTCGTGTTTTAAAAGGCAGAGTTTTCAGTCAAATCAGTGTCAAGTTATTAGAGAATAAGGTTATGGGCATTTGTGCAGACTTTGCTTTTTGGGCAAGAGGTATAGACCAATATGCACGTGTATCTGATACGCAACAGAAAAGCAAATGAAGGTAAAAAGAACCTGTTCTATAATAGCCAAAGAAGACTAATTAAAGCACAAAGCAGGGAGATGCAGTCTTGGGCACAAGAAATGACTTAATTAAATTATACTGTGTTCAGGAGCAATCTACCAGCACTGAGGAAGAGCAGGTATTCACTCGCTACAGCACCTCGAGTTAGAATGTTAGGATGTGAATCCTGTTTTTTTTTTCTACAACCTGGAGTTGCCACAGCTACTTTGAATCTAGGCTTTTAGATATGTCACTGCAGACTGAGCATGGATGCTTTTCCCTTGGATTTTTCTTGAGATTACGCCTGTACAAAATTATTTACATTAACTCAAAATAGGAAACTATAAGAGAAAATCAACTAAAATCAGATTAACCAAAAAGCTAAATTTAAATGGAAACAAAAACTGTTAGTATGGAACAAAAGTGCCCACACACAGACTTGCTCCAAAATAACTAATTGTATGAAGTAAAACCAACTGTTATTTTGGTTCCAGTTTTTTGGGTTTTTTTGTTTGTTTGTTTGTTTTGGTTTTTTTTGAAGCCTTAGGACCTCTGGCAATTAAAATATAATTGTTCTTGTGATGCAAATACTTAAAACCATTCTAAGGCCCTTTTAAATTGCCAGCACAGCGCAAAGTAGACAGAGTGCTGCTGAGAACGGGGCCATCATATTTTATAAGGGTTTTTAGGAGACAACCCTTGCCAATCGCATGAGGTAAAAGAAAGGAGAGGGGAGTCAGAGGATTTGCAGTGAAAAAGCAGATTGCGGGAAGCAGGAGAAACACAGTAAATGAAAAGCCACAAGGACAAATGGCAAAGGATCAAAGGTGAGGGGCTGTGTAGGAGGGAGGTGCTACTGATGCTCCCAGACATTCAGGGATGGAAAAAATTCCCTTAAAACTAAGCACCTGCTGCTGGAGATTAGGGCTTCAAAATTGCAAACCGTGTCAGTAAAAGCATTTTGCTTTGCCGTCTGAAGGGGAGCTAAAGGAAACAGCCAAAGTATTAGGAGGTGGAAAAAGAGAGAATGGGGAAATATTTTAACAAAACTGAGCGGTGTACATTTAAGATGGGATATTGCTCAGGCATGGCTGGTTTCAATCCGATTTTAATTTTTGTTCCCCAGCTTTTCAGCTGTCTTCTTGAGCAAAAAAAAAAAAAAAGAAAAGAGAGAGACTTTTAAGTTTAGTTGAGACTTTTAAGTTTAGTTTAGTTTAGAAAGGGAATAGGCAACCGAGCTTTGGATGGCTTCCTAACCTTGTGCCTCAATCCTCTTCATGAGTGTGTCTGACTCTAGAATTTCTTAATCCTGCTCTTTTGCGGGTGAGGAGGGATGATTTCTGACTCTCTCTCTCCCCCCCCATTGTAGGGTAGAACGCAAGGGCTGAAATCCCTTCCGAGGGAGAAAAGGCTAGCAAGGGTTAGAAACCACGAGAGCTTAGATACAGAACCAGCCTAAACCGAGCTGACACGGACACGTTCCTGTCTCTTTGTGTGTCCCCGGCGTGGCCCAGAGGTTTGGAGGTTTGGTGCAGGCTGTTCCTCCTGTCCCTACACTGCTCGGATGCTCACGAGCCAGGATGGTGTGTCAGGCATTGGCAGCAGGCAGTGGAGAGCCAAAAAGCTGTCTCCTGGCCCTTCATGCTGAGATGGAGTTGATCAGGTTGTCACTTGTAAATCAGTGGGGAAAAGAAGAAAAAAAAAAAAACAAACACAAACAAACGAACAAACAAAACCCAAACCAAACAAAAAAACCAACCAACCAAAAACAAACAAACAAACAAGGCCAAAAGCAGTCTAATTGGTGCTGTGCCCTCTCTTTTATCCCACTCCCCAACTCCAATTTAAGCGCTCTGTTTCCCTTTGAAGAATTTAAGATGAACCTGATGATGGCTTTCAAATAGGAAAACGAGGTTGCTAAAAGGACCTATACGTCTAGAGCCTTAGTTTCCCCTGCTTAATGAAGGGATATTTGCTCTTCTTCTCTGCTTTGAATACCAGATGTCTCTGCACAGTCAAATTGAGGCATCCTGAAAAAGAAAGGTTTTCAGATGTCCTTGGCTTATTTCTGGAAACTGGGCCCCCTTAAAGATGTCTCAAGTATGACACTCAAAAACAGAGCCGTCCCAGATTGCACAGTGCTTTTCAAATCTCCGCCAGCATTTTTAGTAGCCTCTGCCTCAAGGAGTCTGGGCACCTTACCCAAAAAGAGCTAAAAATGTAATTTGCAGTTCTTCAAGTAATCCAAAACAAAGTATCAAATCCCTTCCCATCTTCCTTTGCCAGGGAAAGTCCCCGCGCGCTGGAACTGGCCTCATTCTGCTGCACAAGGGACAGGAGGAGTAAATGGAGGGTGGAGTGGGAGAGCTTGTGGAAGAGCGATCAGGCTGTGCATAGCCCTCAGCCCTACTTAATCACGGGTGCCTTGCTTGAGAATCGAGTTCCAAATATTTCCATGGTGCTCCAACATAGAGTTACCTGGCCGTCGTCTGTGCTGAAGAATTTCAACCACCAGAGTTTCCTTGGCTGGGCTGCAGCTGATGGCTTTTTCCATTATTTTAGTACTCACTCAGCAGATACTTACTTGGTGTGGGTCACTAACCAGGCAAGAAAGTATCGACCGCCTGTTGAATTTTCCAAATGTGAAGGTTTTTGTGGCCACAGAGGAACAGTCTAAAGATGTGTAGAATAAATGTGCGCGGCGATACGCGTATACACATGACAGACACAGGGCTTGACATCTATCTAAACGTCTGATCTTTGCCTTTTGATAATACTGCACCCCTTCTGAGACTTCATCCTTTGGAAAAAACGAGGGATTTTGAGGAAAAATTAGTCGCATGTAGAAGTCTTAAGAAGTGATTGAAGATAGCTCTGCTACAGGTGGGCTGAGAAAGGCTTTCATTTCTCAGTTTCTCTTTCTTAACAGGCTCCCATGGATGTCATGAGACATTAATCATCCTAAACAAATGAATAAATCATCTGTACTAATATACAGATGGGTTGTGGGGAGGTTAGGGAACTAAAGCAAAGCGATGTGATAGGCTGCTGCTGTCTTGGACCATTTGCCATCCAGCTCGCTTTCTGATCTGGCTACCAACTATTCCTGCCAAAGGAGCTGCCACAGCAAGTTTGAGCATCATCAGAGGGGAATGCCAGGTGGACCTGTGGGACAGACACCTCTGGCTTTGAAAAGAGACTTAGAGAAGCAACAAATAATCATCTTAACATAAATTCCCATTGCAAGGTGTAATGAAAAGAGCTGGTCTGCTCTTTAGGGGTATAAAAAAGGGACGTAGGAAAAATGCATTTTCTTCTCTGCAATAATCTGTGCCCGGTTCTGATGTCCACAGAAGGGTACAGAAATAACTGGACAAAGACTTCGAGGACAGGCTGCAGAAAAATGTTCCTTAGGAGCTAGAAGATCAGACTTGTGAACCTTTTCAGTGCATTTGGGAGCAACAAACGCATTTTCAAAAGTTGCTCAGGAGAACATTTTGAATATTTCTTCAAATTTGTGTTAAAAGAAGGCCCAAAGTGTTTTGTTTTTTTTTTTTTTTTAATTTTTAGTTATTTTTGCCAGGTATTTAGAAAAAGCTTTAAGCTTCCTACCCTGAAAAAGAAAAGTGCCTCTTTAGCGAGTAAGAAATTAGAGAGAAAATTGTAGGCAGCCTTAGGATCAGGCTGTGTGCATTCTTCAGTCTGCATTGTCTTGCATCCCAGAATTAAGAGACTAGAATCAACTTCAGGCATCCAGGCTTCAGCTGGTTGCCTAAAGAGTGAGGAAGAGCTCATCTGTTCCCACTCTGATGATGCACAGCTGGCCAAGAGGATTGCTTGTGGGGTCTCTGAAGAGCCAAAGTATCTATTCTATAGTTGGAGACAGGACACGGGAAAGGACAAATTGGTGTACTGAGGAGATGCAGACACTTTCTGGGTTGGCCGGCGTGGCTTATTCCAACGTGCAGGGTCACATTAACCACAAGGCATGGGACTTGGAAATAGTTTTCACCAGGCTCAGTAGGAGAACCCCGAGGAGCTTCTTGCCTTCCTGCACAGCTGGGGGCATGATTCAGCTTCCAGGACCATGTGAGTGTGTGTTGCAACCAGGCGATTCTCTCTCCTTGCAAGAGGCTCGTTCCAGGTAGCATTAGGACTTTTCTTCTTCCATACTAGGACTGCACTTCTCACTAATTACTCTCCTTAAGATACAGTAATTAAGACCTTTGTGTTTACAGTATAGACGTCTACCTGAAATGATACGCAGCTTTAACTCCTAAATATCAGAGGAGGTTCAGGTAGGTCGTTTTAACTCCAGCCCTGTTGTGTGGAAACATTTTTGCTGTTTTGCAGAAATTCATGTGTTTTATGCCCAGAAATAACCATTACGGTCATATGGTCTGACCTCCTGCATAGCACAAGCCTTTCAGCCCATAATTTCTGCATTAGGTACACATCCTGTGGTTAACCCGCATCCTGTGGTTGGGATTATATATCGAGTTTTGTATTGATTAGATTATGATTTGGTACGAATTACATTTTTAGCTTGGATTTTTAGCAGTGTAGGGTTTGTAGTAGTGTAGCCTCTGTAGGGTTTTTCCTTCTGGAGTTTTGTTGAGCTTGTCCCAGTTACTCTTCTTTGCCATCTTGTTCCTCAGCTCCTTCCTGCAACAGCAATTGATGTTAAACTAGAACTTTCTAACTTCCTTGCCTTGGGCTTGCACAGACTGCACACACCTTCCACAGTACTGTAGAGATGGAAGAAGTTGTTCCATGAAGGCTGGAACTAAGTATCGTTTTTTCCTAAAAAACTAAATATCGTTTTACATCCTTTATAAAAACCCTACGTGTAGTCCTTATGATCACCTCAACTTTCCTCGTGTCTTTCTTTTATGCCTTGTCTTCCCAGTGCAGGACAGCATGTCCTAGGTGACTCTTACATTGCTGTGCCTGAACTTACTGGTGACCCATTTGCAGCCAAACAGAATATGAAACAGCTGAGTTCTTTGCTTTTTTTTTTTTGTGTTTGTTTTGTTTTGTT
The DNA here is from genome assembly GCA_028566535.1 of Scolopax minor. Lineage (NCBI taxonomy): Eukaryota > Metazoa > Chordata > Aves > Charadriiformes > Scolopacidae > Scolopax > Scolopax minor. Next base: position 53,233,464 of record JAOXNG010000012.1, read on the forward strand.
TTGTTTTTTTGTAACGTCATCAGGACAGTAATTTGGGTGTCTGTCCTTCAGCAGTTGCCAATATTTGCAACACTGGTAAGAACTTAATTTTCCTTGGGATTTCTAAACTTTTGTTGAGATTGACAGGTTCAGAAGTTACTGTGTGTGGCGGGAACAAGGCAGACAAACAGATGATTAGAAAGACAGCACAGACACGTAAATTTGTTTCCTTAGGAAATGGAGCTAGAGATTATTACCTGGGGAATTTACGGATCTTTAAAATTGCTACCTCTGGGTATTCTTACTAGTCATCTTCCTTCCTGTCTTTCTTTGAATCTTCTCTCAAGGTCTCTGGAGGTTTTGGGAAGGAGAGGGACCATGTGAGTCTGTGCAAAATATTAGGCCCCATTTTCAGCATTGTGGGGCGATACACGTGGGAAGCAGGAGACACCACCTCACTGTGACTTTCTTAAAGCTTTTAGGTGCCAAGAGTCCTCTCGCAAATTTGCGTTGTTCGAATGGTGTAATTACGTGGGATTACTCTCAAATATGCAACCAGAGTGACTGATAAATGATTTCCTTTACTCCAGCAGTCAAGCAAGATTAATTAGGTACAGTTAGTATGGTGACACTTTGAAAATGCAAAGCGTTATATAAATGTTGAGTGGTATTTATACTGATTATATACAGGATGTTGGTTGATAGGAAAGACATAAAATGTTTTTTAATGCATTTCTATATATGCAGCTTCAGGTAAGAAACTACTTTTATAAATGTACTTGGCAAAGGGTTTTAGGAATTATGTAATGGGTGCTTTGAATGCCTAAGTGTGGGTTTAAAAGTGGCCTGATTTTTAGACACCCATCTATGGCTCTCACATGTAAACTGTGTTTATGCTCTGCCTGTCAACTCGTGCTCCTCACAATGCTGAGCTTTTGCATTCTTGAGCCTTGTGACGTTGTTCAGTCCTCATCACTCTCCCATGGCAGTCAGCATTGGCCAAATGAGAAAAGGTGGACAGATGGCTTGTAGGTATTTCTAGTGCTGCTACTATTTACTGCCCTACCGATTTTACTATTTACTACTAATATTTACTGATTTATTTATATTTGCATTTGTATGGCACCTAGAAGAGGTTTACTTTTTTTTTTTTATTATTACCATTTGAAAAGGTTTGTCCATCCTCCACACTCTCAGTTACTCATTCGTACTCATCCTGCCAAAGTTTTCCACCCTCTCAGCTGTGCTGGATGCCAAGTGAACACTTTGTGTGGCTGTGCTCTAAGTGGGGGAGGAAGTGGAAGCTGCAACGAGGGAAGAAGGAGCAAGTCGTTGAATATTATCTCCTTAATTGCTTTTTTTTTTTTAAATCTATTACAAGTTGTTCTTAAGAAGGTAATTCAGCAGCACTAATGTAATGCAAAAGGAAAGGATTTTTTTACAGTGATTACATAGATTCCTGAAAAGTCCTCCAAGCTCCCAAACTTTCAGATCTGTGGTAAGAAATAGAAAAATGTGGTAGTTCCCCAGATAAGATGGAATGGATCCTTCAT
>JAOXNG010000012.1:53281037-53291525 GCA_028566535.1 Scolopax minor
CTGCCCAGGGCAGGGGTTGAGGCCCCATCCCTGGAGGGATTTCAAAGCCGGGTTGCCCTAGTGCTTAGGGACAGGGGTTAGTGATTTTTTTATTTTTTATTTTTTTTAATCACAGTTAGGTTGATGGTTGGACTAGACGATCATAAAGGTCCCTTGCAACCTAGACTATTCTGTGATTCTATGCTTATTGACCACTTAAACCACTTTGTCAGTGGAACAGCCCCTCCCAATATGTCAGACCAGTGTGACTAGAAAAATTTAAGGGCTTAGAGCCACAACAATGGCACTTGAAAATCAGCATTGATTTTTCTTGAATCTTTAGCTTTGCCAGCTTCACAGTATCGTTGCTCACGTTGTTTTGGAAAGAAGCAAGGCTTATAAAAACTACTATCTGCTTTGATTTCATCACCTTTTTCAAAAGAGGGTTCCATGCTTCAGGAGAGTCGGGTACTCAGTTACCATTTCAATGGGATTCAAGCATAATATCCTGTCAAAATCCCAGCGTGGAGCTTTAAGTGAGGTCTTCTAAGCCTTGAGATATGTGTCTATCTGTGGCTTTTTAGCTTTTTGGCCATTGGGAAAACAATACTGGGTCTGTGTATTCTGTGCAGTTTATAGAAGGGTCTGGAGTTCTCTATGTAGTTTATAGTGTCACTTAATGGAAGAAGGGAGAGAGGTGCTTTGCTGCTAGTACTAATGTAGAGGCTGTCGGGCACAAGATGTTGCCATCTGAACTCCTCCTTTCTTAGAATCCAATGTCAGCCCCATGTGAGCCTCCAGTCCATCAGAGATGAGAATTCATTATTTCAGCTGCCCATCAGACTAATGTTTCCTTTCCTCAAAGCTGAGGTGGCTGGGCTATGTATGAAGAGGACTTGGGTCTGGTTTTTTGAGTTTTGGGCACTAGTTTTATGGTTTCTTCACCTGGAGCGTGGTTTCTAAGAGCACTGGAACCACAAAGCTCCAACTGCTGGCACCAGGAACTTCAGGTGTTTTTAGAAACCAGTTTCCATTAACAACCCACATTGATAGGACAATACCCAAAGTTAAGAAGCAGCAGAAAACCTCTGATGCCTCTCTTCGTTACCAGTAAGATCCTCATTGAAATTATGCAAGGTGAAATACAGGGGCTGAAGTGCTTGAAAAGTAATCTGAGTGCAGGAAAGCAGCTGAATGTATTTAGAGCTTATAAAAAAAACAATGGGGAGTGGGATGGTCTGCAGAGGAGGGTCAGCGAAGCCAGACAGAGTGAGAACTGCCAGGAATGTGCCGGGGGGGATAATCCAGCAAAGACAGCTGAGCAGAGGTGTTAGTCCTGCAGAAAAAGTAGCTACGAGGGGAGAGTAAGATGAAGCAGGGTGCTGCTTTAGTGTACCCCTGCACCCTGGTGGACGTACCTACCACTCCCAAAAGCACGCTCCAATTTCATGCAGGACTGCAGCATGGTAGGAAAACTTAATATTAAACTAGACATACTGAAAGCATTCTTTTAGCCCATCTCTTTCTGTCCTGTGAATCTTTGGGCTCCTCCAGGCTGCTAGCTAACCTGAAACAAGAGTGCTGAGGAGGCATCAGTCTTTCTCCATGTTGGACAGGTGTTGGGGTAGGCTTATTGAGCTTGTGCAGGCCAGCATGCTCTTCCTTGCAATGCACCAGGCAGCCACAGAGGCAATGAGGGCTTCCTCAGAGAGCTGACGTGAAGACAGAGCTTAGTAAAAGTAACCTGTTGGTGAGTCTAGTGTACTCATTTCAAGAGAGGAGATCTCTTTGAACATTCTGAATATCTTAGAAGAGCATAATACTATATTACATGATCACTTTATTTTTAATTAGTGATAGCAACTTCTTAGAGGGTAGAAAACAAAATTTCAGAGCTACTGACTTTATTGCTGTCTATTCAGGTAAGTTTCATGCTGTCCTTTCCAACACCAGTAGTGCCAAAGAGGGAGATTGTGCATTTCTTCAGGATACACGATGTGCAAGTACTTATAAAGCTAACAGTTACACTTACCTGCATAACCACAATGCACCTTGGGATTAGCCTAGAGAGACACACATTTAAAGTGTCTCTGATTCATCTGCCAAGTATAGTGGGCAAAACCATCCATTTGTTGTGAAACTGTTGATTGCGTGGTTCAGCTTGCACATGCGATTTCTTCATCTGTCCACACACTTATCAGATTTGCGTGGCCAAAACAGAAGCTTGCACAGTATTTATGGAAAGTTCATCTGTATGTTTTCTCTTTCGCTATGATAAAAATGTCAAGATTGTCAGTCAACTCTTCACGTGTACACACTGTTCTAGGGTTTGAAAATATAATCTGTGGGGGCATGTGGTCACCAGCTCCATCAGGTTTTTTTGTTTTCTGTAGGCTTTTTGTAGCGTAGACCTTAGGTAAGCCTCCTTCAGTGCTTCTGTTAAACATGTAAAAGTCAAATATGTGGCTATGTTTTCGACATTAATTCATCGTCCCAGACTAAAGGTGTAACGACAAGCTATATGTTGTTTCTTGCTGGGAGGTAAAATATTATTGGCCACAAATACCCTTGGTTTGTCTTTATTGGAGGTGCTTACGGCTGAGAAAAAATTATCCCACTGTTGAAAGAACTCTGCAATATCAAAACTCTCTAGATCTGGACACAAGGATAAATGCATTGCACCTGCAGTGACAGTGGGGAAAAATTGCAATGAACTTAAGCACTAGGTAGGCCTTCATATGATGCTTGCTTTTTCCTTTTTTTTTTTTTTAAATAGTATGAAAGTACAGTTGTGTCCTAAAACTATTAACATTGGTTCCAGTATTTGAGTATCAAATCCCCTAAACTGTCAGCTTTGACCTGAAGTTTGAAGGAAGTTTTCAGAACTCCTTACAGTATGTATTTATGTTATTACCATTTGTACCTCCAGGTCTGGAGGCTTCCATCCCAGAGTTGTTGTTCTTCATTAATCCTCCCTGGTGGGAGGGACACCTCCTCCTTTTCTCTTCCCTTCTCCAGCCTTCTTCATCTCTGTTGCACCAGGATTTGTTCCATAACGAGTCATGTATTGTGGGTATTTATTCGGCTATCCGTGTCCCACAGCATCCATCTTCCTGTTGAGGCCTGCATTTGAGTCCTTCACCTTCTACTTCCTTCCTCTCATTGTCCTTGTAAGAAAGGAAAGTAAGACATTTGTTGAGGGACAGCATCATAAATTCTCTTGGAAAGGTGGGATGGAAGGAGATGAGGGAGTGATACTGTTATTTCAGAAAGCATTAATGAATGTTGTCAGCCAAACCTCTGACCTAGGGAGGGAGTGGTGGAAGCATAAAGCAGATGATGAAGGCTCTTTGTGTTTCCCATTACTGTTGTGCTCGTTTTCCTTGGCTGTGAGCATCTGGAATACTCTCCAACATTTTTAATTGAGCAAATGCAGCATTCCCAAGCTGTCGTGTGACGAGCAAACAGATGAACCTACAAAGAAATGCCATGAATTTGAGTGTGTGGGTTCGCGAGCTCAGTCAATTATTCACAACTAAAAAATAAGGTTACATAAATGGTCAAGATTTTTCAAGAGTGACTAATTGTTTTGGATGTCTTATTCTTTGGATGGTCCATTAAGAATACCTAAAAAGGGCTTGTGCTTCACCATAACCTTCTGGGTTCCCATAACCTTCTGAAAATTGAGGGTCCTTACAGATGTTTCATGGTAGACACCAAGAAAACACAGAGATTACAAAAACCAATTTTCTTCTGAAACTGTCAACCATAAGGTTATGCACAGGGGCATTGTTTTCTGGTTTATATCTGTCTGTGAATCCTCCTCACACGTTTGTATACAGAGTCTACAAATAAATGTTAACAGTATGCTTTTCAAGTTGTGTTGTATGTAGGTGGAAGCACTTTGCTAAGAGTAGACAGTTGTAATGGTCTTGAAAGACCAGGAAAGAAGGCCTAGGAAGGGTTCATCTGTTAGGTCTTGAACGCGGAGCTGTTTACTAACCACACACAAAGTATTTTAAGAGGGAATGGGGCACTGAGGCATTGCTGGGGTTTGAAGCATGGGAAAAGAACATATAAAAATGTCCTAATAAACTGGAAAAGCTGAGTGGTGGCAGGTCCCTGTAGGCCTTTTTAGGGTCACTAGAGAATGGGGGTTACTGGAGACAGGCAGGATTTTGGTGGGCACAGCCACAAACTGGACACTTGCAGCACCCTGGGATGAGGCTGGAGAAAAGCAGCCAAAAGGTCACACAGTCCATCCAGCTAAACAGTCCTGGTGGGTGGCAGTCTGAAATAATTCCTGAGCTATTAATTAGGAAGATGCTTTTTCCAGGTTCCGGCCGAAGTCATAAGACATGCCAAGGCAAAGAGCCAAAAGATCAAAAGGACACTAAATATTTTTTTTAAGCCATTCTGTGGAGAGAGGGAGGAGAGAGCTGTCCAGGGCTGGTTCACACAGGACGTGCTGACGGGGCTTGGCTTTGCTCTAGGATGGGATGAAGCAGCCTGCCTGGCCCCGCTCTCCTTGGATTTCAGGTGAAGTCAACCGTCGGTTCTTTTGCCTCAGCTTCTCTCATAAAACTTGTGTGCTACTAGTATCTTTTCCTTCCGGCGTTGGGGTTGCGTGGCATCTTGGTTGGAAAAGGCTGTGTGATTATCTGGGTTAACCACTCATTACAAGCCTCAAGAAGGAGTATTGCAAGTTGATTCCAGGAGAATTTCCTAGATAAGCATAAGCCCACCACATGATAGCTTAAGACTTCTCTTTAATGATGTGAAATATTAGAATCATAAAATCATTTTGGTTGGAAAAGACCCTTGGGATCATCAAGTCCAACCATCTACCCTACTCCACAGAGTTCTCCCCTACACCATATCCCCCAACACAACAATATTGAGTTAATCCAAGAAAAGACAAAGCAATGATCTCTAGTGCTAAAGAACAGGGGAGAAGATGTAAGGCGTCAAGGGACAGGTCAAATCCCATGTTTCATAAAACAAAGAGTTCACGTGTAGCACAACCCACAGAGTCTTGTTTCCCACAGACTTTTCTCTGAAAGACTCTTCCTTTTGCTCCTCTTGTTTCCGTGAGTTTCCTGTTTGTATCCTCTGTTGTATGGTAAAGGTATTTGCTCCAACCTTTCTGACATTGGCTCCATGTGCCAATTTTCACTCACCCAACACCTACTGTTCTGTCAGACTTGGCTGAAAATGAGCGGGGAACTTGAAATTTATTGGAGAGGAGCTGATATGAGAAAATGGGTGGTTGACAGTGTAGTATCTTAAATCCTTATTTCCAAGGGAACTTGGCTAAGCGGGGTAAGTTTGAGGAACAGAAAGCAGTATGGAATTGACTTTTTTTTTGCGGGAGGGGCCTGGTAGGCAGGACACCAAAACATCTAAACTTGCTTTGTGTGCTATGGATTCAAATCTTTTCTTCCCTCCACTTCAAAATGCGAGACTGGACTTGAACATGGAAGTAGAAGTTGGTCACTTCTTACAGTGAAAAAGAGAGCCAGAATTTTGCAACCCAGACAGGAAGCACGATGGTAGGTCCTGAGTGTATAAAATCTTTCTTCTTCTGCCATTCCTCTTGTGGTTGCGCAAGGGAAACCCCCTTTTTAGTGGAATGTTTTTGTGGGGTCCAGACTGAGATTCCAGCAGGGACTCTGTTGCAATCTTAAACTTGGAGCAGCTGCCATCCCTCCTTAATGACGTCAGTGACATTATTTTGATAAAAAAGAGCAAGTTCTCACAACTTTGGTGTAACTCACAAAGTCATTTAATGCGAGAATAATTTATTCTTTAAATGTCATATTTTTTTAAGATGTCATCACATTTTTTTTCAAATGTCATTGCAGAAAGGAGAGGTTAGAACAATAGATTTGCAGTATACCACACCTGATTTTTGGGTGCCTATTTTTAATTGTATATACACTTCTAAATATTTTTAAGAAAACAGCCTTTTAAAAAAAAAAAGTTATTGAAAAGTCTATTGTCTCCTTTTTTGGCTTTGTCTTGCTTTAAGTAGGAAATAGAGAAAAAAGCAAACCTGCCAATTATTCCATGACATTTCTGCTAGTGAAAATGCACTTACCTAACATCTGGAAGGAGCTAGAATGTTTACACTTTTCAAAACCTCCTGAAGGCCTTGGGAGTGCGTGTCTTTTTGTAAATCTGATTCAGATAAATGAAATTCGAGCTTCTAAATGACTCTGAGATTTGGAAAATACCACCGGTTAATTGTTATGACAGTTAAATGATAATCAATTCGTATAATGAACCAAATCATCTAGGATGGTATACCTTTCAGTAAATGCAAGCTTTTGTTCAGATTCAGTGGAGTGAGAATAGTCTTTTCCCTACATAAGCAAACATGTTCAACATTCCCATTGAACTTACTGGAACTGCACATGTAAGTGAAGTTGATTTTATGTCTAATGCAGGATCCGTGGAAGACCAGAAGCAAAAGGTTACAATATCAAGCTCCTTTTTTTTTTTTCTTCCCAGTAATTGACAGATGTGAAACTAGTCATCTTCACATGAAATTGCATTTTAATCCATGTTTTACCCCCAACCCCAATCAAAAATACCCTAACATTCATAAATTTGTCAGTTTAGAACAATCATCCCTTTCTCCACATCATTAAAAGCAGCTTTGGTGTTTAATCTAGTCATTATTTTATGATTTATATCTCTAAGCAACAAGTCTAAGTTCTGCTCCAGTGATTTCCTTTTGGCTGTGATGCTTAACTGATGGTATTTCATTTAGAAATTAATCACATTCTGTTATTGTTGAAGTTTTTATAAAAACGAAATTTGTCCCAATCAAAGACAGGTATGTGCCCTTTATTGAGCTGATGGAGAATTTGTTAATTTTCCGTTCTCCATACAAACGCTGTCTTCTAAGATGGCTGAATGTGAGAAAGTTATAGCATCACTCTGCAAAATGATAAAATTTGGCACGGTACAGGGATTCTGTAGTTCCTGAGATAGCGAAGAGGAGCGGCCCTTCCTTTTCCACTACTCAAACTCCTGAGGGCTGCGCATTTAGAATATATTAAAAAAAAAAAAACAGTTCCCCTCCCACAGCAATAACAAATTGCAGAGTGTCTACCAAAGGACAGCACTCAAAAAGTGGCAAGGAAAAGAAAACACGTCGGAGTCATTCTGTTTCACAGGTGTGGACTTAAGCACATGTTGCCTGTAGTTTCCAGGCACATGTACAGTAGCTTGTTATAAAGCTTAAGCTTGATCCTCATTGACAGCTCTAAGACTGAAAAATATGTTGAGGCAGGATGTAAATCCGTAACAAATATTGGAGATATAGCAATGGAAAAAGGGAAATCTTCCCACAGCAGCAGCGAGGAGGAAATACGTATTTCCTCCTAAAAGGTTAGCCTTGAGGATAAGCTCGTTGCCTCATGGTGCTGTCACACGTGGCATTGTCACAACTGAGTGCCAACCTGTAATTGCCTGGGGATAGATACTACATGGCCTTCTGTGGAAATTAGGAATCTAGGTCGCAGGATGAGTGAAGGTCTGCCAGAGATGGGCTGGGTAGTGGTGACAACCCAGTGCAAATCCTACACCAGACACACACCTGTGACCTAAGGGAAGATCAGCATTTGTGAAGAGGCACAATGCAACCTGGAGAATGTAGGTGTCTACTGAAAATCTGTATTCCCATGCCAGGTTGTAAGCTTCCTTTCTTCTTTAATTTGCCTCGAATTGCAACGTGTCCATAGTTATGCAAATTTGGGATCTGTATGGCACAGGGATTCTCTCCAGCCACTGTTTCTTCTCCAGCCTGAGACCATCATAAAGGTCTTGGGTTAGATAATGGATTACAAACAAGGTCAGATCTCTGACACTGAGATTCATAATATATGGCTTGCCCTGCCTGCATGGGTTTTGAAGAGTGAAATCGCTCCGGGGGGGGTTATTTCCACATTTCCACAGCTAAAGGAAACTGTTCCGTTGTTTCTTGGGTTGTCTTCCTCTGCCTGCCCATGGAGGAGGCAGTCTTCTTGGTGCTTTGGTGAAGATTTAAGTCACATTACTGTGTGATTTTTTTTTTTTTTTTTTTTTTTTTTTTTTTTTTTTTTAGCAGTGTGATTGATGTAGGTGTATCTGAGACTAGATTTGGGTATGCCACGTGCCAATCTTGCTGCCAAAGCAGTCCCAGCTCCTTAGAGGCAGAGCCCTCAGTGTGAGCTGGGCTGCCCTCTTCCATTGCAGGGGAAGAATGACCAACACAAGATAAAGGCCAGATCGCAGGGCCACCCCTCCCACTTATTTGTAGTTGAATTTTGTGCTGATAATTAAAAAAGAAAAAAAAAAAAAGGAAGAAAACCTGATTATTTATGGAGGGAAAAAAAGTTATTTCTCTGGCACTACTTCTGTCTTTTTCTCTGAACTGTAACTTTTCATATGCATTCATATCCAACATCTGTTTGCTGGATCTGATTGTGAATGCACACTGGATGCCTCATTATGTGTAGATTGTAATCTCTCTGTACATAAATTAATCTTTTTACCAGTCTGGCTTTGCTGTCAGCTTGTTATGTTGGTGGCCTTTGAGACTTTACTGCACTTTCTGTTGATGAAAGAGGGAACGTTTTGCATTAGAAACTGTAACCTCCAGAGTCAGGGGGAGGGATGGTGTATGCTTGAACAGGCTATTTCAAAGCCTTTCAGGAGAGCAGGTGAACCACAGCCTCATCTGTCCCAGAGTCTGGTGGCAGTGAACAGTTTTGAAGAGAAGATAAGGAGAGTTCAGCACTCCCATTACATCCTTCTTGCTTCTGGCAAACTTGAGGAATGAGCTGAAGAATGTTCCCAAACCATTGTGTTTAACAGCTAATGACTTTTGGTTTCAGAAACCTGATCCTCCCTTCGGTCAGTAATATGTACTGAATGATGTCCTCAGATCCCTGCCAGCCATGTTTTCCATGAATCTTTGAAGATCTGTGGAAACTCGTCGGGCTCATTTTTCAGTTTCTTGTTATTGAGATCAGCAGAGCCACTCCAGCTGAGGCCATCTAAGGATCTGACCTTTGGATTCATGTCTGTGCTAGTGTGCTTTTTGCCACTGTCTTCACTGCAGATAGTTGGGTAACCTGGTGATCTGTGTAACTGGTAAAAAAGTCTGCCTGACTGGCAAAATTCAAAGAAGTAGGAAGGGAAGGCTGTTTCTTTATTTCTACGTAGCCTTTGGGATTGAAAAGGCTTATCATTAGTTAGGTGTGTATACATGTGTCTGTATATTTGAGGAATAATTTTCCAAAATTTTACAGCCTCATAAACATGCTGGGTTTCATCTTTTAAAAGCCGTGGGCCTGGTACATGATAGGAAGAAAGGGCTTTTGTTCTGAAAGAGTTTTCTCAGTCATAAACCATGCATTTAGCTACTGAACTTGCCCACATCTTGTTACTGTTTTCCCTCCAAGTATACAATACAGTGTCAGATTAGACATTCTACAGTGTATTACAAGTCTTCCTTTTAGTTTCACATAAACAAAACTGATAAATATTGTCAATCAGGGTTACTATTTTTTAACTGCGTATGTTGAAGTTGTGGTCATGAGCAGTGTAAGCCCAGGCAACTTTTGTAGCTCCCTTTGCTGACACTAAAGGTTTTCTAATTTTCTTTTTAATTTCTTTGAACTATAAATAGAAGAAACGTACTGCAATGCTTTATTCCTGATGACAGAATATACAACACTCCATATGCCTGAGTTTTGGCTCAGCATCGGCCAGATAGATGTTTGTAGTTTTTTCATGTGCTATTGATGATTCAAGGGTTAGATAAATTTACTGTAGTGGGAGGTATTGGCAGAAGTAATACTTGTATAAACATGATCCTTTTAGTTATAAAATAAAAACTACCACTAAATCACTTGACTCCCAGTTGCACAGATCCAGAAGGTCTTTCTCATTCCTCAGGACAAAGTTTGGTAAGTCCCTTCTGGTCATGAGTTGCTTTCAGAGGATGATTTAAACTCTAGATAATTCTGTTGTATTCTGCTAGGAAATGGGTTGGCAAACCAAGTCAAACACAGTACATTTGCATCCTGGTTTTTAGTATCTGGGAGTGTAACAGAGATGTATTTCAAGGATGTTTGTTTTGGTTTCATACATTAAGGTGCTAAATAGGCCACTTGTTAGTAGCTGATATATTGTGTATGTCCGTGTGCACCCATGCAGTTTTGATAAACCCATGTGTAATAGATGTCTCGTTATTGATACTAAGATGGCTTCATTTCCAAATGCAGTTTATTGCCTGGGAGATTTATGCAGTGCAACAGAAAAATCTTAATCTTTTTTGGTTGTTCATTGGAAGTTCATTGGAAACTTCCTTCTATGAATTGTGCCTAACTGCATTACTGTGGCGTCACATTCTTATGGCGAGGACAGAATTCTTGTTTTTTGCAGCATTTGTTAGTGGCTCCAAAATTCAGGTCCAGTTTGAACGGGAAATGAAACATAATCATGCCTTTTACT
>JAOXNG010000012.1:53301637-53313515 GCA_028566535.1 Scolopax minor
GGCCTCGTCGAGCCTCACCTTGAATGTCTCCAGGGAAGGGGCCTCAACCACCTCCCTGGGCAACCTGTTCAAGTGCTCCAAGTTCTAGCCAACTTGGTGATTTTCCTAGTTTAGTAGCAAGTGTTAGCAGATCACATGAAGATGCTTCTTTGCATCTTGACCCCTTCTTATCTATTTTGTCCGAAAGCTCCCCATGTCACTTGACATCTTCTTGCCTGCTACTGCGCCTTGCAGGCTCAGTAGTTGTCAATGTAGGTCTTTAAGCTTCCCTTTCTAAAGGCGTGTAAACGTGTAACAAATAGCTGCCACAGCTAATTTTGGTGACTTTTCTCTCATCATGTGAGTTATGGTGGAGTCCACCCTGACACGAGCCTCTCCATCCATGAAATAGGAAGTTCAGGCAACTGAGAGGTTCAGGTTGAATGGTGAGGGTCAGGTGCCTAAAAATGAGTGTCAGTTGTGCTCAGTGCAGGGCTTAGAGCTGGGGGACTGACCTACAGTAGACCCAGAACGTGACACCATTTCTTTTAATAAGACCAAGAGAGGAGATTTTTAAACAGACGGTCTGCCCTCCGTTTTGAATTCATCTCAGAAATGAGCTCAAGGTTACTAGGTTTTGAAAGAAACTGCAGAGAAAAAAATACAAGTATCAGAATGCAAGAAAAGTTTCGGATCTTTTACTGAGCCTGCTTTTCTGCCAGCTGGAGAAAAAGAGGCTGAAGGGCAGTAGGAGAGAAGATAATAACAGGAATTTCAGATTTTTTCTCATGTGGGGGGTTCTTGAGATGTTGAGTACCTCAATTCCAACACAACTCGTGCCTCTGATGTTGAAAGGGAGCAGACTCTCGATTTAGAATAACTCCTTGGAAGAAAAACTTCTGAGTTCTTCTGAGAAGTTCAACTATATCAAGGATATTTGATAGACCATATTTGATCTAGCTGAAAAAGACGAGGCCTTTCCCCTGAGAAGAAACAAATATTTTCAGTCTAATTCAACAACATCCACTGACTTTTCTTTCCCTTTTGCTGGAAACAGAGGCCATGCGTGTGGCAGCAGGAGAGGAGGAAGAGCTCCTGCTTCAAAGGGGAAAAGAAGTGACTTTGGGGTGTGAAGTATAAAAAAGGGTAAAATCATGCTAAGAACAAGCATGCTTGTGGTACTGATGTTAATATCACGCTTTTCTTTTTTTTTTTTTATTTTTTATTTTACCCTGGGACTGCTGCCCTCTGCAAGGGTCAGTGCACAGGCAGGCGTGTGTTGGGTCAGAGCCTTGGTGGTCCCCGCAGAAGAAATGGGGGTAAAGAAAGGCCCTGGGTTTCCTCTGCCCGTTCTCTTTCTCTACGAACTGAAGCCACCCAGCCATGGCAAATAAATAGGCAGTTAGAGTGTGGGTGTGCAGTTGGCAGCCTCAGGAAGGATTTTAATGAGAAAGAGTGCCCACTCCTCCTCCTCCTCTTCCTCCCATTCCCCCCTACCCCCCTTTCCAGAATGAAATTGCAAGCATCTTCGTCAGGGGACAGCTGGGGAAAAGCGCTTTCTTCCTTTATCGGAGTCTTTGCTGCTTCTCCAGGGTTTTCTGTTATCACGTGCTCGAGCTGTACCCTGGCTCCATTCCCTGCCACACAGCAGTGCTCCTCCAGCCCTGCCTCTCCCAGGGCAAGGTGCCCAAGTCCCTCACCTTTCTGCCATCAGCCAAACCCTATCTCCCCTTTAGAATACAAACCTCCTTTTTTTTTTTTTTTTTTTTTTTTTTTTAAACTCACAACTGCATTCCTTCTTCCCCTCTCTCTCTCTCCCTATGGAAACATATTCCATAGGTTGGAAAAACCTGCATGAATTGCCACCCCCTCCCCCAGGATCTTGTAGCTCCTGTTTCAAGCCAGCGTCCTGTAGGAGCTCTGGCCCCACCAAGCATTCCCTTGTGGCAGTAAATGGTACTTTACATTGTAGCTCAGGGAGCTTTCTTTTCCCTGCGTGGCTGAGAGTGTTATTGATAAGACTCAGTTCTCTGTTGTCTAAGGACCATCTGTTGCTGGAAGAGGCAAATACTTTGCATTTTTGGTGATAATTTGTTCTACGAGAAAAGGCGACTGCTGAAATGAATTGATGGCTCAGTCCTGGAAAAGCGACTTCAATGATAAAGTCTGTCACCACGTTTGGTATTAAATGGCATTAAATACCATTGAGGTGAGAGTCACAGTGACAAGGTACAGGACAGAGTAGGCAGGGATCACTTTTTTTAATTGGTGAGTTTTCTTCAGTAGCAAAAGGTCATTTGAGAACATGCATTTAATGGATTAGAGAAGCCTCTTAGGCATCGGTCCTGGGTCTCACAACATTCTTGAGGCGGGTGCCAAAATGATGCCAGTTGACACACTTGCTGTGGTTTATTTCTTTATTTTTCCATCCCGCAATGAGGGATATGTAAGTCAGTGCTGAAAGACGTCTGTGAGGTCCTGTTGGAAAGCTTGTACTGCAGGTTCCTGAGTTGAACTGGTTTTGGAGGCAGCTAAGAACTGTGCTTTTCATACAGGCGCTGACTTTGCCATCAACTGTCAAATGGAGAGAGGAAAAAACTGGTGCAGGGTTTAGTAAATATTTGACCGCAAAGGCAGCTCTTCTTTTTCTACGGGCGCTTGTGCAGTGTTTAGGCTTGCCCTCAATTCCAGGTATTGGGGGCAAAAGCTCACCCCACAGCCCTTCAGAGAGGGAGGTGCTGTATCGAGGGAGGCCCTGGTGAGTTAAGCAGGTATAGAGAGCAGACACAGTCCGAGAGAATTTGTCTTTCAGCCAAGAGAGGAACTGAGGCTCCCAGTCTCCTTAAGGAGTTGTATTTGCTAAACCAGCAATTCCCAAACGCGACCACCAGGGACTTTGTGTGCAACCACCGTGTAAAAACTCCTCTTTATTACTCTGTTGTGTGTCTGGCAACTGTGACCACTGTGAATTTGCTGTGGCTACGTGTGCGACCACAGCACAAATTAATCTGAGAGCTCTCGAGTCGAGGGCTGTTTTTGTACCGCTCTCCTTTGGAACCGTTGTGGGCTGTGATGTGCAGAAGTGATCTTAGGTATTTTCAAACACTGCTGCTGAACAGCAATCTTGGAAAGTTAAAAACCATATCGAGTTACTTCTAATCAGACTGTATTGTAGCCTGATCTATTGCCATGTTTAGGATTATACTTTGGAACTCCCTGCAGTAACAGGTGGTTAAAGCTGATATTGTAGGGAGTCATTTTTAGCTGTTGTCCCTCAAGCTTTCTGTTTAGGTAGCTGGCAGTAAAGGTTTTCTGTGAGTAAATGGAGCATTTATACATGCTCTAAGGTTATAGGCTTGAATTTCCATGGCTAGTCCAAAGGAAAATACCAACAGCTGAGCTGTAAGTACTGGAAATATGACATTTATAATAGGCATATTGATGCAGTTGTAGCTGTGGTAAGCAGCAGGGTGGGAGCCGTATTAGCACTGCCTACAGGGATAGGAGCTGATGAGAATTAAGCTTTCCTGTTCATTAATCTTCCAATAACTGAATTCCTGAAGATTCCGTCTTCTGACTTATCTTTAACCCTTTAACAGAGGTTCTTTGTGCTAGTGCTGGAAGATAAAACACAGAGGCATATTCAACATGAAAGGTTTGGGGTTTTTTTTTATTGCTGTGATCTCTCTTTAAAAAGTTGGGCTTTGCAGTAGGTTGGGTATTCTGGTTGTGGTGAGGCTTATGGTACCTGCTAGCTCTCTGAAGGCCCTACAAGCATGGAGTATTTAAACCTTCTGTTTTAAATACTCCAATTTTGCCTGTTCTGGTGGCTTTGACCATATTGGATTTTAACATTTTTAAGAAAACTGTAATTACTATGCAACATCAAGGTGCATTAGCCCCATGTTATCTTTGCCAAGAACCATGGCCTTTACAAGAAGACTTAAGAAACCATGTAGATAATGCCACAGGTAATCAATAAAATAAGGTAGTGTTTTTTCTTAATCTCCCTTGGAGTGGGGCCAAGAAGATAATACTCCCATGCGTAGTGGATAAGAAGAGGAGTTAGCTCACAAGTGTTATTATTGAATTTCTTTTTTCTTGAATCAAACTTCTGCTTACTCTAACTGATTTAACGTCTGTCAGAAGGTTTCCATAAGATGATAGCCTACCATGTATCCAATGTGTAACTGTCCTTGTGTAAGTGGTAGTGAGGTAATTCAAGGCTGTTTACTCTTAAATGAAAGAAGGATAAGCTATAACACATCTATAATACGTTGATAGCATTCACGGGGGTGGTTACCAAGGAGCAACTGACTTGAGATAATTTGTTCTTGCATCCATAATCCCTATCATGACAATGCTGGGAAAAGTGTGTATAGTGCCAGTCTTCTCAGTATTTGACAATGAGCATATGCTCCACTGTCTTTTCCCTAAATGAATCCTGAGAACTAGAATAACTGTCTTACATGTGGTGCCATTTAGAACTGGGTAACTAAAGAAAGTGGAATATTGAAGCGGCCTCTCCTGCCCTTATTTGGCCCCATGTACACCGTGAATATACACGTTAATATAGGCTCTAACTATGTGGCCACGTGCCACTTGTTTCCTCCTACATCTCTGCCTTGTTCAGTGCAAGTGATTATCTTGGCAAATTATGTGATGTTGGAAACAAGATAGAAGGAGGTGTGCAGCGTTTAAGGCTGTGTTAAGAGGGCATCCAGTATCTTTGTATAACGCCAATGTAGAATTCCCAGTGAGGACATAAAAGAGTCAATTCCTGCCTGTAGAGCAACTGACATAAAGAAAAGAGTTGTGCTGAGCCTGCAAGTCACCATCTGTCACTTCACAGCAAGCAAAATGTGACCTGGTAGCACTTTGCTACCTGTTAAATGCAGTAGCCTGCGGGTAGCATGGCTTGTACTGGTGTAAGAGATTCATGGGGAATCTGAGAGTTGTGCTTCTGGCCCTGCTTCTTCCAGTAGGCTTCTGAAAGGTCTTCTCCACACACACGTGCAGCACAGGTCTAAAAAAGTGGGACCAACTGTGCTTGAGATCCCTGCTAGCAGGCCTTGAGGAAGGGCAAAGGGTTTGGCTTTTATAAATTTTGATCACAAGCACGATTACAGAGGTTCTTTTTTGTTTGTTTTGTTTTGTTTTTGAGCTCTAATTTGTACAGGACATTTGGGAAACTACAGAGCTCTCCTACATAACTTGGGCTGAGAGACAACTGCCAATCCAGTCAGGAAAGAGATAAGGCTTGGTATGGGAGAGGCTGTAACAAACTGGATCAAAAGTACTGGCAAAGCTTTGAGCAAAAGCTAGCACAGCATCTGCTTCTACTATATTGACTTTAGTCAGTGATATCAGCTTTTTCCCCCTCCCCCCTTCCACGAGAACTGAATTTATACACAAAGCTTAAAAGAAAAGCGGTGGAGGAATTTGGAAACATTGTTCCTGGGAATAACTGGTGTTAATAATCTGCGAATTCAATAAGCATCAGATTTAATCTTCTGTCTCCTTGGGAAAAAAAAAAGGGAAAAATGACACGGAAGATTGTCAGCCTACATTTTAAGTTGGCTTTGAAATGAGTTAGCAGCAGTAGAAAATCCCCCTCATCTCCAAGTGTTTCCAAGAGTTTTGTTATCAAGGATAATCATTTTGGGGGAAAAAAAGAAAAACATATGCCACATGCAATATGCTCTCAAGATCACTGATCAAAAATACTGCCGCTGTGTTATGGAGTCTACTTAATGTAATCTTTACACAATATAGCTACTGTAAAACCCAATGGTATGAATTTGTGAACGTTTTGAGAGTCATCCAGAATATATAATTTGAAATAAAGGCTGTAAATGTTTTAATATATTTAATTGCATGCAGTTGACTCCAGTAATAATACTGGGATCTGACTGAACAATTCCTGGTGAATGATTTATTCAACGCGTTTTACTACTACTCCTGCCTCGGAGTGGCCCTGACTGAAAGCAAACAAAGCACCTTGTTGACACTTAGGCAGTGTTTTCCATGCTCAGAGCACTGGAAAAATATTAATTAATTTTCATGACGCCGTTGTTGCAGATATGTTACCCTACTACTGACTGGGATTGGAGGTTTCATTATACCTGGCAATGTACCTTGACGTACCAAGACCTAGAAGAACTGATAAGTGGTCCAAAACAGATAAGATCATCTTATCATTGATAAGATGCCTCATCACGGCTTGCTTGGACAACAGCTGCTCTCATCTATTTTACAGAGGGATTCAAACTAGACTGAAAAATAAAATGATTTGCCAAAGGTGGCACAATATATCTAGTGGTAGGTTGATGCTTTACCACAACCTGTGAATCGAAGGAGAGAAATTTCACTGCAAAATGAAAGATTTGGGTACATAGCTAATATTTTTCAACGAGTGGCAAAGAAAAGTTAGTTTAAAGGTTGCTAATCTAAGGCAGTATTTTAAATTTCAGAGGAAATGCTGCTCACATAATGTGCGTGTTATCTGGAAGATGACCTAGCCTGAGAGCACTCTAATATTTTACATATAAAATATACCTCTCTCGATACGCATGATTAGAATAGGCTGTTTCCAGGCAGATATTCCTCCCAGAATTAAGAGGGAGAAGATGATGACCATTTGCTGCACGGCTCGATGGGAAATAGCTCCGTGTTGTCAGGAAGAGCTCAAAGGCAGGAACAATGTGTGAAAAGACACCAGAAGGATTTTGGGGAGTAATTTTAGGCAAGCGGGCAGGGAGCACAACTCGGGGAGAAGAGGGATAGAGGCAGAAGTGGAGATTACCATGGAAGCGTGAGAAAATTCCTCCGAGTATAGAAAAGCCCACAGAAGGATTTGAAGAGAAGAATGTGATTAGATGGGTGGGGGAGGAGGGTGATTTTTTTTTAGCAGCATAATTGGTACTATTGAGTGAGAAGGAAGGAAGGCAATAGTAGTTAATCAATTCTAGAGTTGGCAGAATAGAATGTAAGGAACGGCAGCGGTTTAGAAAGAAATTGTTTAGAGGAAGCAAGGTTTTTTTTGGACCTAAATGGTGATCAAAGGAAGAACCCCAAATTTACAGGTGCTCCCATTATCTATACATCGCAGAGATTTGCTTGAACGCTTACTGTAGGGAAAGAGCAGTTGTAGAAGAGAAGCAGACTAAAGTTTTGAGCATCTAGTGAATGACCAGCAGGATCTTTGGGTTCTCAGGACTGCTGCTGTTTGCCAGTGATCAAAATGGGAATTTCAGACAAATAGATTAGCTGCCTTTCCGGGATGTTGGAGACAGACTCTTTTCAGTGGTTTCCAGCGATAGGACAAGGGGCAATGGGCTCAAGCTGGAACATGGGAAGTTCCATTCAAATATGAGGAAAAACTTCTTTTACAGTGAGGGTGACAGAGCCCTTGGACAGGCTGCCCAGGGAGGTTGTGGAGCCGCCTTCTTTGGAGATCTTCAAAACCCACTAGATGCGGCCCTGAGTGATGTGCTCTAGGCTCCATCCTGGACTAGATGAGGTCCCTCTAGAGGGTCCTCTCTAGAGGTCCCTTCCAACTGATAATTCCATGTTTGATCTTCAAGAAGAATCTCCTTGGAGCACCAGAATTGCCTATTCCAACATGGTGGGACTCCAAGTTCACAAGAACGTTGAATCTGCCTAACTTTTTTTTTTAAGTTCATCCCTCCCAAGACTGCAAAAGAGCTTTTAAACACAAACCCAACTTTTATTTTAACAGAAACTTGATCCCATAGCTCTTAAAACAGATAAAACTTAGAGTAAGACAAAACAGAATGAAAGTGTTTGGAAACTGAATTCCTTCTTGCCCACTATGCCCTGGCAGGAAGGATCCTTTTTTCAGGCTTCCTCACAGGGCAGCAGCTCAGGAACTTTCTGTATTGCAACAAAATCTCCCCTGAGAAGCTCTTCTTTGAAACTGTAGGAGTTATCTTTCACGCCATCACTGGGGCCTGACTTTGCATCTGTTCTTCTGAGCAGTTTGCCAGTCTCTGCTCGGTGCTTGCCAAGTTCCCCTTGTACCCTCAGCATAGGTTCTTACACATTTTACTCAGTGACTTAGATTATACAGTATCTAAAAAAAACACCTGAAAAATTAAAGAGGCTGATAAGAGGGAAGCTACCTTGTGGGGGTGGGAGGAAGGTTGGAAGATATAAACTGTCAAAGGAATTTTATTTAAAGATCAGCTTGGCACTGAACATGGTGAAAGAACACCATGTAAAGAGACATCTCTGGCCACATTTTTAGAGTTGGTTTCTTTGTGTTTTTTTTTTTTTTTTTTTTTGTAGCTTCAATCCTTATACTTTATAAATTGTACCTGGCATGATTGGAAGAACTGGCCCATAGAGGAGATTGCTGTGGTTGTCAGAGAAGGACAGAATAATGAAGATCTTCAGAAAATGCTATAGGAGACAAGGTAGAAAAGGTACAAGAGGTAGAGAAGCATCAAGCACTGGCAGAAAGAGAAATGATTTTGCTATATGATAAAAGGTTGTTTTGTAGTAATATTGTAAATATAAGAAATGTCAATCTAGAACACCTAGAAAGGTGAGCGAAATGCAGGAAAGAGATTACCTGGTAAATATATGTTAACATATAGGGTACTCTTTAATGGAAAACTGCAAGAGGCATACAGGTGTTTTTCAAAAACTTAGTTCATTCAGTTTATTGCCATGTAACTCCACTGGTTGGCAGGAGGCTGTTCTAGCCCCTAGTTTTGCCTCTTACAGATTTTTAATCTGGAATTGTGAAAATGAACTATCAAAGAGTTTAGTAGTACCTGTTTAAAGCCATGGTTGCCAAATGGATAAAGAAAGAACTGTACACTATACTATATACCTTTCTTTTCTTTGAAGGACTGTGTGCATAGAAAATGGTGCAGATATTTGGGTCATTCCACTCTGAGCCACAGACAGCTGTGCAAAGGAGGCCCATCCCTGAGTCAGCAAGCACTAACAGCTCTGTGGCTGTGCTGCTGGCCAGGATAGATGCCACACCACCAGTGGTTGTGGTGGTGAGACAAAGGCTGGTCAGGCCAGGGATATGGTGGGTTCCTGGCAGTTCAGACTTGGGAGAAGGTTTGGGTGTGAGGTGAGAGCATGGTACCCAGTTGGTAGTCACAGTGATGGGTTGGAGGCCTAGGAGGGCAGTG
Organism: Scolopax minor; assembly: GCA_028566535.1. Lineage (NCBI taxonomy): Eukaryota > Metazoa > Chordata > Aves > Charadriiformes > Scolopacidae > Scolopax > Scolopax minor. The sequence continues at coordinate 53,310,790 of JAOXNG010000012.1, forward strand.
TCCCACAGCAGGTATGCACGTGGGAAGCTCAGGGAACTATTCCTTAATGAGTCTGCAGCACACCAGTCTTTATGTTAGTGTGAGTCAACCATTTGGGTTTTAATCTCTACCTCTGCATGCATAGCAGCTATTTATGAGAGGATTGCTATGAAGTGCCCTGAAATGAAACGGCATGTTTAGGATCTCATGGCTACATGAATAAAAGCCACAGGCAAGCTGGGAGATCACAAGCAAGAAGCAGCCTTGTTCACAGTTTCCAACATGAAACTTAAAAGACCAACTCCTCAGTGTCACACTCTTACTCACATTTACCCAAACTCATTAACACAGGATCAGGTCTAACTTAATTTGTAAGTGAAATACCTCACATGGGTGTCACCTCTTCAGGATCACCTTGTTCCTACTACTTAAGAAGTCAAGCAATGGGAGCAGGCGATCGCATCAGCTGAGAAAGTACACAAGTCAGTATCTTCTGCAGATCTAATTTTTTTTAAAACATTTTAAACAAGCATGTGCCTGCCTGGATTTATCCTGTAAGACAATATAATACCCAGCTGTGTAACTACAGGGTTACTGCTTGCCAAAATAAGACTCCTGTAAAGCTGCAGTTTTATGTAGATCCAAGTAGTTCAGGCTCATCCTCATCTCCACAGCACATTTTGCAATGCTTCATAAAGTCACACATATACACTCAGCAAAACAAAGTCCCTTCCACTAGGGGTGGGGAACAGAGGCATAGCAGCTAACTACCAACCTAAAGAAAGAGGAAAATGAGTCACAGTCATTAAATAGGTCACTTCCACTTTGTGCAGAAGTGCTCTTCTAGTAATCAGGTTAGCCTCTGAAATAAGGAACTGTCTGGGCTCAAGTTTCTTTCTGTGCTTGCTGTTTCTGCTCCAGATAAGTTGGGAAAAGTAAGGAAAAAATCCCTGTATAAAAATTGGTGTTTTCAGCTGATGAATGCATGATTGTGGATTCTAGTGAAATTATTCTTACTCCCACTGATTGAACGTGTGGTTTAGTTTTGTTTCATGCATCTGTGTAGCTTCTTTAAAAAAAAAAAAAAATCAAAAACCACCCTCTGAAGCAGCTGCATTGGCTTCTGCTAATATTTGCTTCCCTTACAGAAAAACCTAAGCAGTTCAGCAAAAGCTGAAAACACTCTCTATTTTTAGTCCTAACTGTGTCTTTGAAATGTGGGTTTCTGCTGGAAGACAGAACACAAGCTTATCTGTAGTGAGTGGGAGGTTGAAGTATTAGATCTTCTTTCAGGAAGCCTCTTTGACCCCAAAAGGGACTCAAAAAACATTTTGGCCATCAAACCCCCCAAACACAGGGTGTTGCAGCACTGGAAGATTTAGAGATAGCAATGTTGTTGTGGTTTTTGTTTTTTGTTTTTTTTTAAATCTCAAACAAGTGTGAGGGGTATTATTGTTCTTTTTATTTTGTTGTAGCAGATAGACCACTGTCTGGAGAGACTGTCCTTGCTGGAAAATTGGTTAGGGTTCAAGTTTTGAAAAGTGGGTGTTTCCTCTGCTTTTAGTTACCAACAAACCAGCCTCATTTCTCATGTTCCTGTTACTTCCCGGAGAGCCCCGTGTCACAACGACTTATTGAATGTGAAGCAAAGCTGCTGCTGCTTCTTCTTTATTGCCCTCATTTCCCTCCCCCTCTAGGAAACAGTTGCTTTAGGACTGATTCTGGTAACCTGATACCACTTGATGTATTTTTGCTGGAATATGGAGCCTACATAAATTGCACCATAAGCAAATTTCTTTATAATGGAAGGATCGGGAAGCTGCAGCTTGGCAGGCCATTTCATTGGTGTGGTTTTTTTAAGGTGGATTTTCCAGATGCTTTTTTTAACAGATGATATTGGAGTCTTTTGCAAAAGATATTAGGAATATACAGTTGTCACTGTTCATAGAGCATGCCACCTGCAAACGAAGTGCTCTGTATTTGGAAAAGTTCCTACCTGCCTGACAGTTACCCTTCCACAACCTGAAAGAAAAATTGCTGTTATTTGCTCTTTGCAGTGTGCCTAATTGTTTATTATCAGTGTTACATGAGTCCAGAGGCTCCTGCTGAAATCAAGTCTAATCTTTACACAGCCTCAAATACAGATGAAAAGTTACTTATCCCACGCGCTCCTGCAGGGATAAAGTGACCAAAATAAAATCCATAAAGAGTTATAAAAACTTACACATTCATTAAACCAAAACATCATTCCTTTCTGACAGGGACACAGAAGTTGACACAGGGACTTATTTACATACAGGCTGGGCAGATGGCAGTGACTCTGCAGTGTGGCGTGATGCAGGCAGGGGCTTTTCCAGTGCCGGTCCCAAAAAGTAGCTGGAACAGACCTTCAAGCAGCAGTTTCCTCCCAGCTGAGCAAAGGCTCTTCTAGATTATGGCTAGAGTGAGATCAACCAAACCACTGCACACAGAGTGCATCCCGGGACTTCCCTTCCATTTCAGTGCAGTGTTCCTTCCTCAGTAAGCTGAGCCTGCGCTCCAAAAGTTTTTTTTTTTTTAAATTGTTTGCATTGGAAATAATGTTTATTAAAGGAGCCAGAGGGAGACTGAAATCCTTTGGGCACCCCCAGGGCATATATAGCAAGCGTAGCTGGGAGAGAAGCTTCCCCAGGCTGCCCTGCCAGCGGATATTTGCATGTTGCAGGGCTTCACCTCTGAGGGAAAAGGAGAAGTAAAGCTTCAAGGCG
>JAOXNG010000012.1:53314901-53325928 GCA_028566535.1 Scolopax minor
GTGACGTTGCCCCGGGCTGAGGTGGCTGGTGGGGCTGGATGAGGGTACTGGGGGGCTCTCCCTGCTCCCTCTGCAGCGTGGTGGCTCCCTGATGGGCACATGGATGATGGTAACTCACTGGTCTGTGGCTTTGTATCGAGATCTTGATCTGTGGGTGGCATCGGTGCAACAAGGGTCATAGCCATGGAAGGGGAAAGTGTGTAAATTAATAAAGCCCTCCTGATGCCCGTGGCATTGCCTAGACCGGCTCAAAGGACCTATTACAGTGTGATAACCTTCCATGTTGTATTACCATTCAGGATAAAATACATATAGAATTGCAGCAGGGAGTCAACAAGAGAGGAATTGACCTCAAATAACAGCAGCTTTTTTTTTTTTTTTCTAACATGTTCCTGAAACTAAGAGATTCATGAATTCAGGGTGGTTCAAAAGGTGAGTGTGATAGCATGTATAAAGTCTGCCTTCTGTTTCCTGTACCTCTTCTAGCTGGAGGGGGATCTAAAGACTTGGAGTTAGCTCTAGTTTTACAGCTTTGGCTTTTGGGCTATGGAAAGCTTGATTACTGGCTTTCCAAAGTGCTGCATAATGATTTAATTACTTTAATTTGCTGTCTTGAAAGAGGCCGCAAACGGTCTGCCTACATCCAGAGAGCAGTGACCATGGTGAGGGAAAGAGGCAATGTGCTGTGGGACCATGCTGGCCCTGGCTCATTCAGGATGCCAGGAATATTACATACAAGCCCAGTGTTTAGGCATGACAAGATGACTTAACCCCTGGTGCCAGAAAAATGGGGATCAGCATTACCTTTACTTTTCCACACCGATGAATTTCAAAAGGTTAGTATTCAGGATCAGTGGTGTCGTGCCCTTTCTTCCTGCATTTGTTGCAGGAGTGGAATATGCACTATAAAGGCCAACATCCTAAATTTTTAAGGTATTTAGGGTTACAACTTGTGCCTGCTGATCTGTCACACCGAACAGTGATCTGAGCTGGTGGAAGATGAGGAATTCTTGCTGGGAACCTGCTCTGGAAACTGTGATACCATCCTTTGGTGTTCACAAGTGTCATCCTGTATGTGCCAGGGCTCCTCCAGAGGTTGCATTTTCATTCTTTCCTTGGTGATGGCTTGAATCTGCATAAAAACTGAGATCTGTGGTGAGCTCCAAGCCCCACATTGGTGCCTGGAGCACCCCTAAACTCTCCAATCCTCACTCCTCAAGTACAGTGCAAGGTAAAGGAGTCAGCTGCATTGCATGAGTGAATATTTTTTCTGTCATTTTTGTTGTAGCAAGTGAGGATTATTTGAGGATTATAGCTATCTGGGGAAAACTCTCCTCTAAGTCATTTTTGATATGAGGTGGGATCAGCATTGTTTTTTTTGCCTATGGCAAGAGTTCACATGTTGTGTCTGTAAAGTTTTAGAATTAATAGAAGGCAGTGATTTATTAGTGGTTCTGTATTACAGCACTGTGTAAGGCACCAAGCAAATCAGTGAAGGCTCCTGCAGCCCTGCGTGTTATTTTTTGCTAAGCAGCAGGCAAACACACCACAAAACGCAGCGCTGAAAAACTTGACTTTTCAAATGCAAGACGAGAGTCTTGCGCTTCAAGGGGATGAGTGATAGATTTTGAAAGAGGAGAAGAAATGTGTTTCAGAAGCTTTTTTGTTGTTGTTTTGTTTCCTTAAATTTCCCCACACATGAACAAAATCAATCCAGAAGAGCCAAGAAACCTGTAATGGATGAAATGTTTTACACATATGTGATGGAAAACTCTGCTCTCCTAAGTCAAAAAGCAGCTTCTGAAGAACTTAATGTGGCTAGAAAGTCACAGGTGCCTGACCCCTCTGGCCCTGTTACATCACTGCTGCATATGCTTGGACTCCTTTCACCACTTTTTCAAACCTGCCATATGGGGAGATCATATTCTGCTAACCCGAATCTTCCAGAACGCTTTGCAGGACCTCGTGCCAGAGAAGATTCCCCACATCTCACCCTTTTATCCTCACACAGGAGCATTAGTGAACTAAACATCTCTCATTTCAACTTCCTCCCAGCCCCACTTTTTTGGCTCATGGATTATATCTCTTTTCAGCAGCTGTTTTTCAGCTGACATTTAAACTAAGCTCACATCCTTAAGGTTGATTTCTAATGTTTCCTTGGGAAAAAAAAAAAAGAAAAAAAAAAAAAAGAAAAAAAGAAGACGCACACACACATGCAGGCACAGACCCACACCCTTACCCTTGGAATTCTCTGCTGAACCCAAATAACACTGAGTACACAGTAATACATGCTTCTGGAGACTGCTGCCATCCCGAGCTCACGTTTATGGTGGGTAACAAACCATTCACCAGAGAAATACCTAGCTCAAGGGACCCGTAATGGGCTATACATAAGGCTTTTGCACCTCTAAGAGGCTGGTTCAAATCCAGCTCAGGTCTGTAGTGACTGTAAAAGTTTATTACCATCTGATAGCTGTTTGGTGGTCCTCGACCAGCGAACAGGTGTCCGGCTCGTAAAGGGGAGGAGAGGAAGAGCGCTGTGGTTAATGCACTGGGCTGAAGCACCAGATTTCTTGGTCCCCTTCCCGGGTCTGCCCCAGATTGTATAGCCATAGGCAAGTCCTCTGTACGTGGTGATAATATCCACACGCCTCACGGGAGCGTCGTGAGGATATGTTCATTAATATCGCCGAGATGCTTGAACGCGTTGGGAACGAGGAGCTTGGTAGGACTAGAAAAGCAGCTATTGAGTGTTGGCAACGCCAGGGAGAGGCTGAGAGATGGATGAGCTCAATAAATGGGCCGCAAATGAGCTGTAGGCTCATAAATGACCTGTACACTCTCAGCGCCTGGATGTAACATCTCTAAATGGGAGATGAATTACTACTCCTGTGTGACTTGTCCTGTGGATAAAGAGGAAACTGATGTTATGTGCATTTTTTAAAGGGAGGTAATGCTTGGTAGGAATCCTCGGAGTTCCCTGGCCAGTTATAAGGCAGAACCTCCAATCCTGGCATTCTGGTATACCTCTGCAAATTAGAACTTGCTGCTTGGTCGTCTGTAAGGAGGAAGCTTCAGTGTGAGGAGAAGCAGGATGGGACCTGCCTTCAGGAGCCACCTGAGTCACGTTTCTTGTGCTTCCCCCAGGGTGCAGAGAAAGGATGAGGTTCACAATTTGCAGAGCACCATGGTGTCCCTGCTCTTTCTCCAGCTGTGAGAGCAGGAGAAGGTAGAAACTGATATTACCTTTCTCTTTGCAAACTGGTGCTTACCCCTGTGTGTCCAGGCCCCTGTTAGAGTACAATCATGATGGTGCTAATGAGGAGTAAGGATTCCTGCTGCCAGGAATCATCTGTAGTGGAAGAGTTACCCTCCACAGAGGATGGGGTATTGGGGATACCCTTACAGCTCCTGGGGACTGCAAAAGGAATGTTTTGAAGGGTGAGGTGTTTTTGTTAGGACTTCGAATCCCAATTTTCAGTTGTTTTTTAATGGTGCATCCCATTTAATTTTTGAGCACCTGGGTACCAGTTTGTGCTGATAGTCCTGTTGGAGTTAATGTGAGCAAAGGGTAGGAATATGTTTACAGAATCAGGCTCCAAGGTCATTCTTCTACCAAAATAGTGGTTTTGAAGCTTTTTTCTTATCCTGTATTATCTTAAACATTTTGCTTAAGATACATCAGATGGTCGGGAGGGTTTTTTTGGTGGCAACAGAAGCTGAAGAGCAAAAGTTGTGGTTTGACCTTTGAGAGAAAAGGAGGCAATTATTGTTACTCGACTTAGCTTTGGTCAGGAGTCAACTTAAAACGAGGAGCCACGCAGGGAAGCGTTTCGTTTACATTAGCGAGCGGTGACCAAAGTTGTTCCATTGATTCACCGGGGCGGCTCCGGTGAGTGCCAGCCCATCTGTGCAAGCAAGACCAAGGCAACCTGATCCTTCAAACTGAAAATCCTCCTGCCGGGCCGGCGTTTCAGATATTACTTCTGCGCTCTTCCGAATTTCTCGGAGTCCTTCCCTCAATACATTTGCAAAACCTCTAGCTGGCACAGCAGCACCTCTGCCAATAACGTGTTCTGCAGTGCACTGGAGGTCTTGACACCTTGATGTTTAAAATGAAACAGGTTGGGGGGAAAAAAAAAAAGACACAAAATGGAATATTAATTAAATTTCTACTACAAGAGTTGCTTTTCAATATATTCGGAGAAAACTGATTTTCAGCTAAAGAATACCCAATTGATTTTATAACTCTCAGGAAAATACTGAAACAAATACTTCAGCCTTATGAGTGAAATGTTTTACTAGGGGTAAATCTGCCTCTTTCTCTGAAAAAGATTTTTGTCTGAAGAGTATTGCCTAGCTCTGATCGTGAATGCAGTCCTTCTCTTTCAGCGATGCTTAGTTGCTTTAGTTTGGGGAGTATATTTTTCACTGGAAATTCAGGACACAGGTTCACATTTATTGATTAATAGCAAAGTAGAAGAGAAACCCTCGATAAGTTCCTAAAAGAAGCGATCATAGGTTAAACCAGAGTGTGATTCAGAGTAAGTACCTCTTGATCTTTTGGCAAAAGGTTGGACCCGAATGCTCCATGCTCTTGAGAATATGAGGTCACTATACTTATTTGAATATTGTGCTGGCTTAACAATGCTTAATGTCACTTGCATGAATAAGTAAAATTACTATATGTCATCTTGGATTTCCTTAAGCTGTAAAAATTAATCATGGCATTAAGTGTTTTCAGGACTTGAACTTTTAATATTATTTCCAGTGATCATAGCACTTGGGGGAAGGGAGGGAAGGAGTGAGAGAGAGAGAGAACTGAAAAATCATATGTTGAAAATTTTATTATTCGAGGGGAAAGTATCAGGTAAAACTGTTGCTAGGAAAGGCCTGGTGGAAAAATGTGTTGAGCTGTGGGTAAATGCTGCCAACCTCCTGTTCCAAACTCTGCTTCTGTGCTGTGTAGCCCTGGTTTGGCTCTACGAAAGTCTCTGAGATTGCACCAGTCTTGTGTTGCGTTTCTGGAACAGATATCTATCCTTTTGCCTTTCATAACCAAATGTTTCCTTTAGCCAACAGCCATCATTTTTGTCCCTTTCTGAACTTCACCGTGTTAAAAGATTTGGATTGGGCCATGGCAGTCTGGAGCTAAGTGCATATTTCCTGCAAAGTTTGAGGTGCTTTGGAAGTAGTATTTTCATTCAGCCTGTTCTGTAAATATAAATTTAATGCACCTAAGGGATTGAGAATTCTCCTACCCTTCTCCAAAAACGTGATAAAAATCTTGGTAGAGGGTGGGAGTGATGAAGCAGAAGGAAAAAAATAAGAAAAGCACATTTATTCTTGATGGTTATGGCCTTCACACAGAACTATACTTCAGGGGGTTCACTGATATTGTGTTCTTGTTCCTGATCTGTGTTCTTTCTCATAATAATGATGTTTATTACTCAATTGCTTCTTATATAGTAAAGCCCATGAAATCCCTGAGCAGTATGCTATAGCCATGACAGTTATGGCTTTGCGGAACCCCGTCCTTTTCTCTTGTTCTCAGCTTTGGTCAAGAAGGCTCATCCATTGCCCCAAAAGTGACCCCAATTCAATGCCAGCTAGGGGAGGGCTAATACCACTGGCCCACCATAACTTCATTTATTTTGCTCTATAAAGTTAATGACTTTCCTGTTTCTTTTCTCATCCAAAATATTAAGTATGATCTATGCTAAATATATAGGAAAAAAATGAGAGCCAGAAAGCCATCCAAAAGCCATTACCAGACATAACAAAAATCTTATTGGCTCTCCAAATGGCTGGGGTAATGCGGGAAATATATCTGTTTAGAAAGCCGTTTCCATATATTTTTTCATCCAAATGTAGGGGGATAGAAGGTATGCAGTCAATCTGTGTTATCTTGTCCACTGGCTAATTATAAACTGTTGAAAGCTATTTATTCATAAAGATAGACTGATTCTGCTCCCAGCCTCCCCCAACACAGTAAAAATACTAATGAAATCATTGACGTGTGTAACGATCATATAATATGTTTGTTGTGGGAGTGACTTAAAACTTTGGTGCCCAATCAACAAGGTTGCCAGTTCTCCCAATTTTTTAAGGGCTAATTTTTGGACTCATGGGATAATAGGAAACCTCTGAAATAGAGAACAATATCTCACTTGTAATGGAAAGCAAAGCTTGAAAACCTAAATTTTAATCATTAAGAAGGCAAAAGGTGAAAACTGTCAACTCTCAGTTATGGATGGAGATTAGCTAGGTTTCTCTGCATTTACAGCGTCCAGGAAGGTTAATTGCTACTCACATGCAGCCATGTTTTTTTCGGGGATGGAAAAAATGCAAAAGTAATGTAGTATTTTTAATAGTCTTTTTTTTTTCACTATTACAACATGGAGCTTGTGTTCATAAACAGGACTGGAACGAGGGGGTGGTATCAGGAGGCATGGTGCTTTCTGCAATTCAGCTGTGAGTGTGCCTGGCCCAGGCCCGCTATTGAAGCTGCTGGGATATGTCTCCATCATGCTCCCCTGTGGCTCAAACTACACAAAAAGGCTGTTAGCAAGAGTCCATGTGTCTGTGGTCCTGCAGGGATCAGTTGGGTGTCTGTCAGGGAGATGCCGAGCAAGGTGAAGCCAATGTGGATGGACCTGACTCGATGCATGGAAGACCTTAAAGTGTTTCTTCACCACCCTCCATTGTCTTTCCCATGTCAAGAATCTTTTCCTCTTAGCCAGGGTATCCCTCGATTGTCAATGGACAAAGTAAGAGATGTGAAAAGATGTAAGAGCAGCAGGCATACATTAGAAAGCTTTCATGACTTTGATGCATGAGTCTGACACTAGCGCTCCTCTCGTTCTCAGTTTTGATGAGTTAAACCACAAAATCGACAAGAGAGTTGCACCTGATAATGATTAATATTAATCTCTGCACTTTGTGAACGTTAATTCACTAAGGCTGTAGCTGACTGGTTGACATTTCATTCTGTGGGACAGATAGGAAAAGACAGTGAAAAATTCAAGTGGAATGTGTGATATTGGGTGCAATGAATGTGTGAGAATCTGAATAGAGAACCTAGTTATTATTTTTTTTTTTTGTCTGCAGTGATTTAAGTGACTTAATACAGACCACAAGAATGCCTTTCCAATTTGCCAAAGATCTGGGAGAAATTCTCTGACTTGAGCAGCAATATTGAGCTTGACAGAGAAATTTCTGAAGTTCTGGTTTTAAGTTCTGTTACATGGGAAATCAGATTGGCTGATCATACTGGTTGTTTCTGAATCTAAGAATACAGAAGCCTTCAAGTAATCACCAGATTTCTTGATACCTTCTTTGATTAAAGGAATATTGCTGGCTGAATATGTTTAGAGATGCTGGCAATATTTTCATAAAAGCAGTTCAGGCACAAAACAAAATAGCTGCATATTCTTGGTGCAAGTTATTTCAGATGTTAAAATGTTCTCATTTGGAAAATCCTGAATTCCTAGAGGGCAAAAAGGGTTTTAAGACTGAGATACTTTCAGGATCCAGTGGCTATAAACTGGAGTTAATATTTTTCTCATTTTATGAGGTTCTTTGAGGGGAAGTACTTCTGTCAGGGAGCTGGTGGTGCAGGTAAATACTGGGGGTAGTGGGGATGTGACCCTGGTGCTCCTGCCCTGCTCCAAGGGAATCATGGAATTGTCAGAGTTGGAAGGGACCTCTAGAGATCATCTAGTCCAACTCCCCTGCCTGTAGCCATCCTATATCCCCAGTGCCTTTGCTTTTACTTCATTAATTTCATCTGGAAACTATTCCAGGCCAGGTCTGCCTTCTTGTGCATAATCTGAATGGGCTGTAATCTCAGTTGAGCCTTGTAGGTGCTAATACTTCAGCAATTCTGAGGTTTCTGAGGGCAGAGAGGGCTATTAGATGGTCTAATCTGACAGTATATTCACACTGGCCATAGGATTTTGGAATGCCTTCAGGAAATAAACTCTTGGATGAAGAGCAGCTGGCTCAAGTTGAATGCAGGCAAGACCAAAGCAATGCTAGTCAGAAAGGGGGAATGCTTTGAAGAGTGGGCCAAGGCACTGTCTCCACCTTCCATTCATTGAAGACATATGGCCTCCATTTATCAAAGTTGTGCAAAGCCTCTGGATCCTTCCTGACTTCCATGACCAGGTAGCATTGCTTTCTAAAGATTTCCCAGCTAGCTGGGGAATGTCGTTTCCTTCCTCTCAGGCGGTGATAACCTGAGGGAGGAGCACATACCTCAGCGTTCTTGGAACTCATTTGGCCTGGGTGTGTTTTATCTGACTGTAGAAATGATGCTTACATTCAGGATCGGGTTAATGCAGCTGCCCAGTGGTGTGTTAAATGTCTTTAGATGTTGCTGTCATCTTTTTCTGCGGTGTATGCTACTCCAGACTTCAAGTCTTCTCCTGATGCTTGGTGAGCTTCTGATGTCACTTTTGGTAGTCAGAGTGGTTAGTGAATCAACACCAGCTAATCAAATCCAAACTTCGATGTATGAACCATCATGGCAATAGCACTCTGACCGACTGAAGCAGAACACATCGCCCAGAAGAAAGTATGTGAGAACCGGATACGAGACTTTCTTAACCAGAGAATTGTGGAATCATCTTGCAGGGAAGATCAGACAAACCCTGACTCTGACTGATCTTCTGGAAAGAGGCTGTCTTTTTTCCATCTGTCATACTCTTGGTTCAAACAACTTTTTATTCCTTAACCTTTAGCAGTGCTTTATTTGATATTTATTCTGCACTTTTACATAACATTTTTAAACAAAAATTATCTTGAATTGAAAACCATGAACAACTAAACTGGAAGTTTCTATGACTTCAAAGCTTTCAATTCTCAAATCATAATAGAAATATTGGCAACAAAAAATTATCAAACTATGTTTGATATTAAAAACCTTTATGTATTTGAATTTTTTCAATGTAGTAAAGGGAGGAGTGGGGGGAGAAATGTCTTTTGTGAAATAGAATGGCAATTTTAAATGCCTTTATGAGAGGTGCTGAATGCACAGAAAGAAGCTAATAGGCTTGGGATTATGTTTTCCTCTAAACCATGGAATCGTATAATCATTTCAGTTGGAAAAGACCTTTAAGATCATAGAGTCCAACTGTAAACCTAACACTGCCAAGTCCACCACTTTTGGGAAGGGGCACAAAATTGGACACAGTACTCAAGGTTGGCTCCACCAGTGCCGTCTACAGAGGAGCGACCACTTCCCTACTTCTGCTGGCTACAATATTTCTGATACAAGCCAGGGTGCTATTGGCCACCTGGGCACAACACCCCCAGGTCCTTTTCTGCCAAGCAGCTCTCCAGCCACTCCATCCCAAGGTTGCAGGGGGTTGTTGTGACCCAAATGCAGGACCCAGCACTTGGTCTTCATTGAATTTCATACAACTGCCCTCAGCCCATCAATCCAGCCTGTCCAGATCCCTCTGTAGAGCCTTTCTTCCTTAAGCAGATCAACACTCCCAAACGGCTTTGTGCTGCAAACTTACTGAGTGGGCACTCGATCCCCTCGTTGAGATTGTTGATAAAGGTATTAAAGACAAATGGCCCTAGTACTGAGCCCTGGGGAACACCACTTGTGACTAGCTACCAACTGGATTTAACTCCATTCACCACAACTCTTTGGGCTCAGTCTTCCAGCCAGTTTTTTACCCAGTGAAGAATAAGCCTGTCCAAGCCATAAGCAGCCAGTTTTTTTCCAGGCGAATGCTGCAGGGAATGGTGTCAAAGGCTTTACTAGACTTTGGGTAAACAATATCCACATCCTTTCCCTCATCCACTAAGCAGGTCACCTTGTCATAGAAGGAGATCAGGTGAGTCAATTGCGACCTGCTTTTCATGAAATGGGCCTGATCTCCCAGTTGTCCTCTATGTGCAGCATGATGGCACTCAAGGTGATCTGCTCTATAATCTTCTCTGGCACCAAGGGGAGATTGACAGGCCTGTAATTCCCTGGATCCTCCTTCTGGCTCTTCTTGTAGGTGGGCATCACATTACCTAGCTTCCATTCAACTGGGACCTCCCCAGTTAGCCAGGACTGCTGATAAATGATGGAAAGTGGCTTAGTGAGCACTTCTGCCAGCTCCCCCAGTACCCTTGGGTGGATCCCATCTGGCCTCGTAATCTTGTGTATGCCTATGAAGTGTAGTAGGTTGCTAAGCATTTCCCTTGGATTAAGGGAGCTTCTTTCTGCTCCCCATCCCTGTTGTCCAGCTCAGGGAGCCAGGTGCCCTGAGAACAGGTCTTACTGTTAAAGATTGAAGGAAAGAAGGCATTAAGTACCTCAGCCTTTTCCTCTTGCTTGGTCACTAAGTTTCCTTGTGCATCCAATAAAGGATGAAGATTATCCTTTTTTTGCTAATGCATTTATAGAAGCATGATTTTGGTCTTTTATGGCAGTAGCCAGATTAAGTTCTAGTTGGAGTTTGGTCTTTCCTGCTGCTTAACCTCATGACATTCTTGTAGTCCTCCTGAGTTTTCTGACTCTTCTTCCAAAGATCATAACCTAAGTAAGGGGGAATCTGTTTTCCTTCAATTTTAGGCATATGTGATGAATTTAAATGAATTATACTGTATTATATTAAAAGAGAGAATGTGATATGTCATAATCAAGATTGTCCAGGTTGGTTTAGAGGCTTATGACATTTTTTCATGCGCACATTTTTCCTGTGAACTGTAATCATCCTTCAACTATTCTGCCTGTTACTGACATTTTTTCAAGGATCTGTTATGAGAAATCTGGAGTAAGTTGAGTGCAAGAAGAGAAAATTTAGGATTCTTCTGGTGTCTCCAGCATGTCAGGTAGAAAGATGAAAGTACTAACTTTAAAATATTGACCTGGTATCTATGAAGTATTTCAGATTTTACAAGAACTTAGATTGTTCTCAAGCTAAACTGCTCCATACCAAATAAAAGATGGAGGTAAACTCTCCTCCTTTCCCATTTTCTGGATAAACATGAAGGCATGATGGCCTTGCTGTATATTTCTC
>JAOXNG010000012.1:53335805-53346820 GCA_028566535.1 Scolopax minor
GGTGGTGTAGCATCGTTACCAGGCAGTCGCTCTCCCGCGGCCCCGTGCACCCTGCAGCACACTGGTTGTGGCAGCAGTCGCTGGGCACCTTTCCCCTGCACCGACCAGAGCACTGCTGGGCACAGATGACTTTCGTTACTGGAAGACACAAGACAAAAAGGGGAAAAGCATCATGAGTTGAAGAACGTTTAAGCTTCAACGAGATCAAGGAATATGGAGAAAAAGTCCGGTGCAGGATCTTGTGCTAGATTTTCCCCATGGGATGTGTATTCCATCCTCATAAAAGGCCCAAGCCTGGGAGTGGTGAGAGCTGGTGTGGGTGGGTTGTGTTCAGCAGTAATTATTTTGGCTCTTGTGAGGTGCTGAGCGCTCTGGTCCCAGCCAGCAAACCGTGTCCTGCTTGGAAAGAGCACTTGAGTGCCCGTGGCATCAATGCCTAAACCAAGAAAATCTCTTGTGGAGTCACTGCATCTTACAGCTGGGCAAGAGAGGAGGATCTGTCTCCATTTTGTTGAGAAAATCTGTTATTTTTGGTGTTAGCTTTGGGAAAAACAACACAACAGGAGAACTGCCAGGACTCTCTAACTGGAAACGGTACATTGTTGGTGTGGTGTTAGGATCCCTTCGGCGCACTGAAAATATTTCAGAAATTTGCAGAGAGAGGGGAGATCCACTCAGCAAACTGATTTCATACACATATTGTATTATTTTTCTTTAGGCTTCAATTCCACGGCCAAATTTTATCTTCATTACTCAACTCCCACAGGGTTTTGCACTAGTGCAGCAGCCCAGAGGAAGAGCTGGCCCTGATTCAGCACAAACTGCCTGCAACGTTTTGCTGAGAATCGGGAAAGCATCTCCATTTGAATATCAAAGCAGGGAAAAAGATAATCAGTACAATTAAAAATAAAACACTAAAAAAAACCCACAACCCAGAAGTGAATGGGTAGCAACTGTTAGTACCAGAAACCCTAGGACTGATGAGGTAGACCTGATGGCTAATCTGCTCCTTGCAGTTCGGCTGCAGCCTACAGTAACTGTTATCAACTCTACAGTTGGTACCAATGGGTTACAATATCATCAGGAATTCCTCTAAGCCCAAAACAGATGGTTGTTAATTAACAGAAAATCATTGGGAAATGCAGCCCGCTACAGGGTGTACAACAGTGATTTTTTTTTTTTTTTAAAATCATATTTCCTATCTTTCTCTGTTACACACTTTTGTATCCAAATCATGTTATTCCATTTTTTCTTGCACATCTGTAAACAAGACGTTGTTTATTTTCTAGAAAACAGATTATTTCCACAATATGCAATAGCTTCTCTGATAGCAACTCCTCCATTCAACTAGAAACAGGAATAAAAGGCACATTGTTCTACACGAACAGCATTTTGATATAATTTTTTTCATAAGCATCAGCAGGGGAGTAAAACAGCTCATCACTTTGATAGCTATTGACTAGAGCTTCCTGCTGGAAACATATATCATGGCAAATATTTATATTTCATACAGAATATCCCACATTTGTTAAAGGAGAAAGATAAGTATCACCTCCAAACTTTCCCACACATGGAAATGTGGGATACATTTTCAGTTTGGCCAGATTCTCAAATGCCTGGAGAAGGGAGCCAGAGCCCACCAAGGGTTTGGGTTTATGCACTCCTAGTCATCCTCCCCAAATCAGCAAGAGTTTGTAAATGCTGGAAGTTGGCAGGACTGAGATCTGAGGTTTGGTGAGCCCCTGGGACAGCTGTGTGGCATCAACTGTGGGGACCGACCTGGGAAGGGCTTTGTGTGCACACCTCTAGAGCCAAACTGCAAAGCTGACTGAAAAAAACCTAAAGCTTATACGAAACGAAGAGAGAAAAGCTGTATGTTCCTTTCTCCTTAAGCTTCAGAAAACGTACAGATTTCACCCAATATTTGCAAGCAAGAAACAGAGGTTTAGGTGATGGTTTGCAGTGGAAAACCAAAGATAGGACATTGCTTTCATTTGTGTTGTGTCTAGATCAGCAGGTGCTCCGCTGAACTTCACACAACACAAAGAATCAGAAACAATGCATTTCCCCACTTATTACAAGAAAAAGAAAACAATGAAGCAGTGAAACAAACTGAGATGGTCTTCCTCCTCAACTTTTACCTTAGGAAAAACAAAGCCTCGCAAAATCTCAAGCACTTCTAAATGGATGTTTCTGTTGCTCTCTTAATGTCAGGCAGGCATCCCACCTGCAAAGTTTTACAGCAAAGCCCAGGTAACCAAACTGAACAACCTCACAATGCCCAATATATCCATTTACAAAGCAAAAAATAGCTATGCATTTTCTGAGAGCATTCCAAAGGTCCTCTGAGTATGGTACATAGTGTGAGTATTGTGTCCAGTTTTGGGCACCTCAATACAAGAGAGACATCGAGTGCTGGAGCGGGTATAGAGGAGGGCAACGAAGCTGGTGAAGGGCCTGGAGAATGATGAACGATTGAAGGAGCTGGGACTGTTTAGTTTGGGGAAGAGGAGGCTGAGGGGTGACCTCCTCAGTCTCTACAACTACTTGAAAGGACATTGTACAGAGGTTGGGGCTGGTCTCTTCTCACAAGCAATTAGCGATAAAACAAGAGGGAATGGCTTCAAGCTACAAGAGAACAGGTTTAGACTAAACATTAGAAAGAAATTCTTCCCAGAAAGAGTGGTCAGACACTGGAATAGGCTGCCCAGGGAGGTGGTTGAGTCACCATCCTTAGATGTGTTTAAGAGTCGTTTAGATGTGGTGTTGGGGGATATGGTGTAAGGAAGAACTTTGTAGAGTAGGGTTGATGGTTGGACTCGATGATCCCAAGGGTATTTTCCAACCGAAATGATTCTATGAGTCTATGAGTCTATGATTACCCACACGAAGATGATATCTTTTGTGTCTACAAAAAGAAACCTACAGGGATTCAAAAAAGAGGAATTAAAGCCAATAAAAAATGGGTTATGCTGCTGCGTAGTAGTAATTAGTAGTAGGAATAGTAGAAATTAATCTACTATTTCTACAAATGATAATCTACTAACGATTTCTACTAACTAATCTACTAACGATACTAGAAAGTATTGTTAACTGGCCTGCAGAATGGCTCTGCAGGAAAGAACAGGAAGGGGAACAATTCACCACACAGCTACCGCGTTCTCTCTGGGATGGTGAAACAACCTAAAGAATAAATGTCCTCAAGGGCAGACGGGAGCAAGTTGTGGGCGACAGACAAACCCTTTCAGTGGTGGGAAGAAGTTGACTTTGGGTTGCTTTTGCATCACAGGACCACAGGAAGCTTGTGAGATGTATAGGTGCTTCTTCTGTAAGGGGAAAAGCATGGCTGTGTATTCCAAAGTCCAAGAGAAGTGTGGAAAACTAAATCAATTCAGAGAGAAGTTTGTAATCCTAGTGGGAGGTCCAGGTGATCCTTAGTGGCTTGGAAAACTTGTGTAAACTTCTGCAAACATCTTCTGAAGTCCTTTCCTGGCTAGTGTCAGCTTCTTAGCTCACCGTGCAGCTTCCTAATTTCCATCCTTTACCCAAGAGCAATTGCATGCCTGACTCGGAGATCTTTAAACTGGGAGAGTTTCAGTGACTACCAGTATATTTCTTCATGCTAATTCATTGTTTGGTTTGCCTTCAGCAAATACTGCCACTTCTGTTTAGAAAGAAGAACAGGATACTGAACCTATAAACAAACAGTATACATGGGAATAATAGGTAATTACTCTGTCAAAGTAAACTATGATCTAGTCAGGATGGAAAATCTACTTCTGTCCACTGCTGCAGTAAATGATGACATTAAGAACAGACAACTCCATAATGGAAACTGCTCAGAATTGCCTTATTTTAAATGGCAAGCACTTGCTTAAACATAACAATGAGCAAACTAAATCATTTGTTGAGACTTGACTCTCTCTTAATTATATACCATAGAGTAGCAGGTGTCTAAGCATGTAATGGTTTGTTTAATCTGTATTTCTGAGTTTTTCTGAGGCTGCCAAGAACAAATATTCAGTACTGGAAATTAAATCTTGAGAGAATTTGGAAAAGGCAATTAGCTGGTAGGCCTGGCTGAGTTGTAAAGAGTGATTTGTGAGAATCTTACGAAGCAAGAAGATGCTTAGTCAAGGCCCAGGTCTATGAAGAACTGCACTGATCTGCTTGTACCTATATACTACAGGCTTGATTTCAGTAAAGTAGAAGAGTTCCAGCTTTTCATGCTTATAAATTTTAAATTTTCACATATGCTTCTATTTCTCCTGACCCAGTAGTTTTTAAAGGTACTAGTGCGTTTTAGACAGTCAGAAGGAAAATGTCTGAAATATCTTCAAAGGGATTTCTACATAGCATCCATCTTGCAGTGTGCTTTTCTGAGAGTATGTATTTGTTTTTTCTATGAACTGCCTGTTTATTCTCTTTGATAGAGCCTTGTAGAGTCTAGATCACAATGGAATGAAATGTGATAGGAGATAAAATAGGTAATAAAGGTGGATTGATGATGAAGCAGTTATTAAGGTTGCTTTAAGCTGAAAAGCAGTCACTTGTTTCAGAGAAGGCTTTACTAATGATTTCTAATTTTCCCAAACTTCTCTATTCCTCTGCAATATTTCAGTGCCAGTTATTAGTGAGACTGGATAAATAGATGAAATCACATAAGTAATCCAAAATGACACAACTTCTGCAATATTCAGAGAAAATCAAGAATACACTGAGACTTCAATATTTTCTCTGAGGGATAATTTGTTACTTAGGTGATACATAAAGCATTTTTTTCACCTATTCCACAAAGATATAAGAAAAAAAGTATTGTACATATCAGTTCAAGGACTTAACACAGAGATACGGTATTTTTGGTGTTTGGGTGCAGAATGACACCATCGTTTTCTTTTGATAGTACATTAGGTAAACATATCGCATAACTTGTGGAAAAGTGGAAAATTGAGTTTTGGTTGATTTTCTTATATATTTCAATTGTATCTTAGGATGTTTCCTTTCAAGAATGGCTTATTGCAGTAGCAGTTTGTAAACACGCACTGTTTAGGGAAGATATTGTTCCAATTGTACTAATAACAGTCAAAATACATCAATTCCAATTTAGCTTTACACACAGCAGCATCAGAGGAATGAAAGTGCAGTCTTATAAATGCAGGAGATAAACGTTTGTCTTCACTTTTCCAAAGCAAGAACCACATCCTGTGAGGTGCTCAGCATCTGCTGCTCTAATCAATATAGCTGAGAGTTGGCTTTTCTTGATAGGTTTGTTCTTCTAGCCAGCGACTGTCCAGCTATAAGAAAGCATCATTGTTTGGCATGAGGAGGGAAAAAGAATTATATCTTTTATGGGAAATCTAAATCATCTTGTCATCATATAACTCAAAGATGGCCAAGTATGTTTTCCCTCAAATTTGTTTAAACAAACAAATGTAATTCTTAGGTTTAGGCCTTGGAAGCCAAGTTTCCGTCCAACGTGAATTTAGGACATAAAGATTTGTTTGTGATGGAAACAATGCCAGACACTTCTGCATAGCAGCGTAATGGAGCGCCGCTAGAATGTAGCTTATAAAACCGGATTCAGGAAAACAGAGCTACTCTGTCTAATTTGGCCTGGGCCGTGTGATTACAATAGCATAATTGTGCAGCTTGGAAGCCTTTCCCTCTCTGCTGAAACGATGCAGTATTCAAACACGTGTGAGAGCATTTCTTCGACAAAAGGCCAGGGCTGGAGCCTCTGTGGATCCTCCAAACCCTCCTCCGGGATGGGTCCTCCTCGTGCCACCGTGACTTCCCGCGGTGACTGCGCGCTGTCACCTGCACGTGGCTTTTGGGGCATCCTGGCCCCCTGGTACAACTGCACCATTTTGTTAGGGCAGCTCTTTTTTTTTTTTTTTTTTCCTAGCAGTTTGAAGAATAAATTCTCCCACATTGGGACATTTGCTCTCCTCCCATGTCAGACAGTGGCGTACGATTAGTGAAGGTCATTTGTACATTCAGCCTGTGTTGACACTTGGGGGGTGCATGGGGGTACTTAACAGAGTGGGAAGGACTACAATTTGGATTCTTTCGGAGCCTAGTCCAAAGATTTTTGGAAAGGATATCTAATACTTGAAATGAGCTGAGGTCCATTTCCTAGACAACTTGTGTGTATTCTTGTTCCAGTAGCAAAACTATGAAAGAAGGAAATTTTTTTTTCACTATTGCAATATTTACCCCTTTGAGTTCGGTTCCTCCAAACATTTTATCTGCTTCTGTGATCAGTAGTACAGCCCTTAGACTGCATTTTGGTGAAAAAAGGAAAAATTCGATGAGCGCTTCTTGTAAGAGAGAGGAATATAACTTTTTTCCACCAATATATTATTTGTAAAGAAAAGTTACATTATTTTTGTTCTGAAAGCAAAGGGATCTCCTTATAACACTATGTTTTAGGTACTGAACTTTGGACAAAACAAAAATATTCAGTGGGGCTCAAAATATTCCCCTGCTTCAGCCCAGACCAAATTTGCCTTTCCTTATTGTATGGGGGAAAAAATGAGGGAATTCTATTTATTATTTCTTTTATTGAGCATATGAGAGATGATGGGAACTGAATGTATTAAAATATATTTGTACATACAGTTATATGACATGTGTGCTAGTTACCATTTTTAGAAGCCAGCACATAGATACATGCACTTAAATAGGGAAAAGATAACTT
The DNA here is from genome assembly GCA_028566535.1 of Scolopax minor. Taxonomy (NCBI): domain Eukaryota; kingdom Metazoa; phylum Chordata; class Aves; order Charadriiformes; family Scolopacidae; genus Scolopax; species Scolopax minor. The sequence continues at coordinate 53,342,506 of JAOXNG010000012.1, forward strand.
TGGGTTATCTTTGGGTTCTTGTTTCAAAATGCTGGCTCCTGAGGAAACTGAATGAAATGCTGCTCAAATACTTGTGTGGGAGACTTCTCTGAACACTCGTGTAACTCTCTGAACTCTCTTGTAACTTCAACTTCATATCTGTGCTAAATATATAAAGAGCTAGCAAAAAGAAATTTTAATTTTACTAAAACGGAACTCCATGCTGAGGGATTGTTTCCTTCTGAAAAACAGAACTTACATCTACTTTTGGAATATTTGGAGAGAAATAAGTTCAGTAGCTTTTGATCCTGGTAGCACCAGGATCATCTGGTAGCACCAGGATCTGACAGTCACGGCAGTCAGAACAAAGATCTGAAATCCAGATCTTGCTCTGTGTTCAGGTATTTTTTTAAGATGATAAATGAAATATTTAACCTTTGGCCTTTATGGCCTCTGGTCAAGAAAAACGTTGGGAATACAAAAATTAGGTTTTTTTGGTGACAACTGGTAGAAGGATCTCATTGCCCATCCCTTGTTAAATTTTGAAGATCAAAATAAAGCTGAAATAGATTAATATATTTCAGAAGCTTCATTGCCAGACTGCAGTGGAGGGGTAAAATCTCAGCCTCCACTCCAGAGAGTCACCCATCACTCACAATAAGAGACATTTTAATTCTGTGTTATGTAGCTCATTTGCCATTAATGAGAGCTGGAGGGAGACCTGTGAGTTTATTGTCTGTGTTTCAGTCATTTCTTATTGAGCATCCACGTTGATGGGAGTTACTTCTGAGTCGGTGCTGAGTAAGACATACTGAATATCCTGCTGACAGACTTTCTCAAGGTGTTTTAGAGTTTATATTTTAGATTCTGCACTTGGTAAATGTTTTTGAGCCGCGTGGATCACCCTGGCGCTCTCCCATCCCAGTGGTTAACATTGTCTCCCGTGGAAAGGCAGACTAATTTTTCCTTTGTCTGTGTGTGTGTGTGCACCTGTGTGTGTCCATGCACTTGCTCCTTCCCATGTCCCACACCTAATGGCCCCACTGGCCACCTCTGTCAGCTCCTTGCTTTGTCAGGACTTCCACACTGGTGCCGTCCTCATGGAAGTTTGGAAGCTCAGGAATGACTGCATCTCTCTTAGAAAGAGATGTCCAAAGGCAAAAAAAAGAGTGAAGGATCAGTTGCTCCAGTGGTGACAAAAGCCTTTCCTGTTAAATGTTTCTCTAACTGGATTTGTCTAATTTCAGCTTTTGGACCGTATGTTCTCCCTTCTCCTCCTCCCTTCTGAACTGAAAATTTCTAAAATTAAATCTGCTGTTATGCAGACTCTGAAGACGCTCCTTCGAGTGATTTTAGGGCAACAAGGGAAATAAGATGTGAAACCATAGACTAGTCTTGGAATCTCATTTGGCCAGTGCCAAGTGGAAATTGGACCGCAGGTCTTGAATTAATGCTTTTAAGCCCTGAAATGAGGTCTGCTCAGACGAGCCACGCTGTCTTCAATGAAGCCAGGGCAGGCATATGAGCCTCCCTAAGCAAAGATCTTTGCAATTTCACAACTGAACTTAAAACCCACAGATTTCAAGGGGTGTCCAAAGATGGTAAAATAAACAGAGAAGTACTTCCCTTTTCATCAACCAAGAGTTGCCATTCACACACGACTAACAAAAAGCCTTCAGTCAATTCTGGGAGGTTCCTTACTACTGGGAGGAAGGTTAAAAATCCAGCATAATGAGGGTTGTAGCTGTCTTAACGCAACTGCTGTTGCTGCCCTGGAGGTAAACAGGAAGAGGATCTGATACACATAAAGTAACCACGATGGTTTGAAGGGGGAACGTGTGATCTTTGCTTCCTGTCTGTGAGACAGAGTTAATCACTGCAAGTAGCCGGCAGCGTGTGTTTTATTATGGAGAAACCCTTCTGTGTCATTTGCAGTGCACACTTCGGTGGCTTTCTTGCTTTGATGACACAAGGCGTACTTTCCTCTCTTCATCATCCTTGGGACGTTGTGGGGTTTTCCTGCCTTCTGAGAAGATTTTTTTTTTTAATTATTTTTTTTTCTCTCCAATTCCTCTTAGCAAAAATGACTAGATAATGAGGCCAAAGAAGGAGATACTCTGCAGTTCCTATGATGACACACGTCCCTGCCAGTGACTCACCTAGTGATTTAAGACTTTCTGTTGATAATTATATTAATGACAGAAGTAAACATCTGATAAGAAAATTACTTCATTGGTTATACTGTGATTTGTGTGCTGGGGCTCTTTCAAGAGCTCCAACTGTTTAACATTAGGAAACAATATACCAGGATTAGAGTTGACCTGCACTGTAGATCCACAAAAAGAAAGTTCACCTGTAGCCTGTGTAAATAGTAGGGTTTTTGCACTGAGCTAGACATGAGCAAGAGTGTTTTGAATTCCACCCTGGATCCAATTCCAGCTCTCAGCTGGCTAGGAAATGCGTGTTTGCCATACCAATTCAGACCTGCCTTGAAACAGGGTAAAAGGAGAATGCTTATCATTGGGAGGTAGAGCCCCAAACAGACCAAACCCCTGATTTATTTGTTTCATTCTGTTTGTGCTTTGATACATCTTCCCAAACTGCCTGTGCCCTTATAACTAAGATTGATGTAAATGAGGGTGGAGATGAGCGTGAATAACACTATTTTTTAGAGGTCTAATAAAACAGGCATTAGTGATTGTAAAACAAGTGGCAACATTCACATTCTTATTTAATGGAAGACACAAAATGGAGGTGTCATTTCTCCCACTACAAAACAGATCATAGGGCAAGCTCTCTGAGGGCATCTTTCAAGTCAGTATACATCTTACGTGTCTATAAACCACCTTAAAGGTTCCCCTAGTAAGTCTGTAAGCTTAGTAGTTCCAGAAGATTTATTTTGGTACTAGCCTTATTTTCAGTTTTTGTAAACAGACATAAGTGAACGCTTGTGGGCAGATAATGCACAGAGTGGAGTGGCAGAACACATAACTGTTGGTAAATTAATGTCATTTAATGTGAGACGAAGCATCTACCCTGGTAATTCTCTGTACACCCTGTGAGAGAAGTCTAAACTAGGAAGAGATTTAAAAGGCAAGTGGTTACAGAGGGTTTGTTCTTGCCTCTGGTTTGTGCAACCAAGATTTTTTACGTTGGCTCCTTTCCTGGTGGCTTCACAACTGCTTTGGTAAAGATCAAACAGAGACCATATGCAGTGAAAACACTGGCACCATGATGCCCCTCTCTGAACAGCCTGTACCAGACATTTTCAGTGCATGGTGCTGTCTGGAACCAGTGAAACCTCTGGTGTGTATCTCTTCTAGACATTTGGTAGCTTTCTCCTGCTCCATGCAAATGGGAGTGTATGTTGGAATTCCATGTGGTCTTTTATTAGCTTTAGAAGTTTCATGAGAAACTTTCTGTCCTGGTCTGTTGAGTGATCCTACTTCTGCAGCAAAGTCTTTTATGAAGAGCCTTAATACCAGGGCCATGTGTTTTCTTCTGATGTTGGACCAGGTGTATGAACCTAAGCCTTGTGTACATGGACCTGGGGCTCTGTGTTGTGGAGCCATGGAGATGTTGTGAGAACAAATCACCAACGAGGAACAGGGAGAGGGGATGCTTGAGGAGAATAAACAGTTTAAGGGTGTCAGGCTGATGGCTTTATTAGAGAAGCACAGTATGTTAATGAATGACAATATTTTCATAGATGTAATTATCTTCTGCATTGATAAGGACATGCTGGTTTGAACCTGGCTTAGCTCCCCAGAGCCTGGATTGCCTGTTTGTTCATGACCCTTTGCTTCCCCTTTAGAGTGGTCTTACTGTACTGGTTCTTATTTGAACGCCTTTGCAATGAAGGAAATGAATCCCACCTCAGATGGGATTTTTCCCTCAGCTTGTTCCATCATTCTGGAAAGCTTTTATGAGCAGTGATTACCTGCTTTTTGCTGTCACAGTGTAGTGCAAAGTCACGCTTGGGTTTATATCTTCATCTTGTTAAAACAGCTATTTAAGAATAAATGAATAAAAATTGTCATTTTCTTATCCTCAGGTTTTGGTGGGAAAGATTACAAATGTAAAAACATACGTGTGTGTGCATGTGGTGGGCTTTAACAAGTGTCCTAAAGCCTAGTGTACAATCTTATGTGTGTTGCTGCCAGCAGAGGACTGGTGAGTTGTTGACAACTTTCCAAGGCTGCAATGCATTTCTGTTACAGGAGTAACTGTTGGGGAGACACATCAATCCTGCTTGTACCCCTCAGTCCTGCAATGGTGAGGTCATCTTAGAATCATAGAGTTGTCTGGGTTGGAAGGGACCTTTCAGATCATCGAG
>JAOXNG010000012.1:53421054-53434580 GCA_028566535.1 Scolopax minor
CTGTTAGTGTCACAGAAAAAAAATCTGACTCCATCCTCTTGACACCCACCCTTTAAGTATTTATAGGCATTGATCAGATCCCCCCTCAGTCTTCTCTTCTCCAGACTAAAAAGACCCAAGTCCCTCTGCCTTTCCTTATAAGAGAGATGCTCCAGGTATCATCTCTGCTGTACCCTCTCTAGCAGTTCCCTGTCCTTCTTGAACTGGGGAGCCCAGAATTGGACTCGGTGCTCCAGATGGGGCCTTATCAGGGCAGAGCAGAGGGGCAGGATGACCTCTCTTGTCCTGCTGGCCACTCTCTTCTTGATGCATCCTTCTTGGCCACAAGGGCACATTGCTGGCTCATGGTCTTCCTGTTGTTTACCAGACTCCCAGATCTTTTTTCTTAGATCTGCTGATCAGGTAATTGGAATTTTTAAAAAAGTGTGCTGAGTGCTGTAAGTTCAGTAATGTTTGTTTTTTATTGCTTAAGAGTGTAAAGGAAATGTTAGGAGAAGAAATTTCAATTTATAATTTTCAGATTTGTTTCTTGTGAACATGGCTGGAACCATTGTTAGAACTGTCTGCCTCTAGTTATATTTGTACCTCTCCAAGTCCAAGAAGAAAGAACAAATGTGGCATGTCGAAATTGCATTGAAGTGTATTTAGATGAGAAATTGTTTTTCCTTATAAATGATACATTTGGATACCCACGCCACACTTTTAGGCAATGTAGGGCATAGAGGAGATACAAGGTGAGGAATTTATTTCAATTAATGAAATACTTTATTTTCCAATTATTTCCTCAGGTGTAATATTTCTTGGTGAATTAAAAAATGTTTTAGAAACATGATAGTGTAAAAGAATAGTCATGGAGCCCGTGCTGTAATCAAGTGACTACTGGTATCAAATAGTCCATTTAGCCTCAGCAGACAATTTGTTTGTTGGCAGTACTATGAAAATATCTTTGCTTTATTGCATTACCATTATTAAATAATAGTTTCAGCTATTTAAGGCTCCACTCCATGTCTTACAGGGGCAAGAAATACCTGCCTATTTTGTGTTGAATGTCCCCTCTTGTTGCATTCATTTTCCTGCATTCTTTTTATTAGTTTCTTTGCAAATAGGCTTAGTTCAGGATGTACTCTATTGACACTTAAGATGGAGATAGAAACCACAGCACCATCTTCACTGTAAGCAAAACTCTTTTCACATCTATCAAGTGTCTGAACAGACAAAAGAGCTTTGATCACTTTCAGTCTCTTTTAACAAGGGACTTGTTTTAATTATAGAATGCTTTAGTTATTACTACACATTCGCCTGGCACAGTTGGCATATGACATCATTTTAGAAAAGCTTGGATTTCTTTAGAGCATTCCAGCCTTAGGCTGCTGTTCTTAGAACTAAAGAAGGAGCATTATTTTTCCACCAACTGAAGAAGGTATCTTTAAATTAGAGCCAATAAAAATAAGATGATAAACCAGAACCATTCCCAAGTAATGACCACAAAACAGCAGTCACCTAATGAAGACTTACTCATATTCACTGCTGCAGTATTTCCGGTGACCTCATGACAATAGCAAATATTTTCCCATTTCCTTATGTAGGAAAAAATGTGATAGAATTTCTCGTAATCTTCCCATCAGTTTTCACTTTATAAAATTGTATTGTTCTTTAGAAAAAAAAAAAATCCTGGGGAATCTTGTATACAATGTATAATCAGATGAAATGCCATGTAAGGTCAGTATAATGTAAGAAGAAACAGTCAGATTTTTCAATGGATAAAGAATATGATAAATAATATTTGATGTGTGAGTTTGACTATATTGCAATATGCTTAGTTTGTATATAAATAGAGTACTAACATTTGGTATCACTGACATCTATCAGCGTTTTCGTTATTTCTTGGAGTAAGATATGATAAAATAGGTTGTTAATTACATTTTAGTGATTCTTTGGTAGAATAGAATATGAAGACTATTCTCAATGTCATCTATGTAACCATAAAGTTGCCATAAAGTGTGAGTTCTATACATACCCCAGTATTCAGGGTTATTTGCTCTTGTCTCCATTTAGCTTTGTGTCTTAAGGCAGGATTATTTTTTTCCTCTAATGAGATGTAAACCATTCATTTTTTTCACACAGCACAGTGTGCTTAAAACTTAGCATAATGTAGCTACAATATTTTGACAGTGTCTGTCTGAAGTTAAAGTTTTACAAAAACCTTGCAAGTTCATTGAATGATTTTTCAGAAATAAAGACTGCTGAGCTAAAATTTTACAGCTTTGGTGTTTGTCCAGTCTCAGTCTTTTCCTGTATTCTTGGAGAGTGAGTTTGGTTTTGGATGTTTCGACGTCATCAGTATAGAGTGCTGCTTATAGTTAAAACAAACAAATATATAAATCCCTCACTGAATTGTGGTATTTCTGAATGCCTGTAGGTCTGAGATCTGATTTGATTGACTACAGAAGTGCAGGATCAGACAGGAAAATTAGTGATCTAGACACAGGATTTTTTTTTTAACACCATTGCAAATATTTCAGTCATATTTCTGTATAAATTCAAATGCTTACTTCCCCAATTACACACCTGAGGGAATTTATTTAGGATTATTTTCAGCAGTATGAGAAATATTTCAGAATGTTGTGTGTTGCATATGTGCGTCACTACCCAACAGCAATTTGGTGATATGTATGATAAGTTTTTTTTACTAGCTTCAGTTTAAGTTGGGCCATATTTGCAATGTATGGCAAATCGAATAAAGATTAGTATGCTTGGGGTATATTTATGTGAATTTCTTTAGAAAGCTTGTCAGTTTACCATCTGGTGATTTTTTTTTCATGGTAAGTCTCAGCAATTATTTAGTTTAGTAGTTGGTGTTACTAAATATTTGACATAAGAAGTCTCATTTTCTTAGAACCGTTAACAAAATACTCTGATCTGACATGAATAAATTTCCAAAGTCTCAGTATATCAAATTATATATCCTTTATTCTGGTGGGTTTTGAGCCAATCTTTAGCGCACGTTACTTACTGGTGTAAAGCTTTTGTTACTGTGTTTTTAATGTACATAATTCAAAAAGGTACAACACATGATAGAAGTTTATAGTTTATGATTTGGTAAGTCTGTGCATTGGTTCTGTATTACTACCCCAGGCACTAGAGCTGGCATCAAGAGTCCAAAACCTCATTAAACTGGATAAGTGTGAATGCCATTCAATACCATTTTACATTTGGCAGTTTTAGCCTTCTGTTTTTACAAGGTTGAATAACATTTTGTTTTCTTAAGCTTTGGATTTGCATGCCTGTAGAAAGAGAACCTCATTTTCTATTTTAGAAAAATTATCTCTCTGCGGTGTCTACAGGGAGTATCTACATGACAAAATTAAACAGTGGAACTGTAGTCATCTTTATCACACTAATCCTTCCCCAGAGATTAGCCTGTATTTATTCTAGCGTCTGAAGTCTTTCAGCATATTTAACATGAGTAGATTCATATTATCTTTAATTATGCTATTTAAACCCTGTTAAATTTAATGCTCAGATAAGTCATGTTCTTCAGGAGCCATTTGTATGTCCAAGGGTGAGAAGTTAGAAGAATAACGTCATTGACAGTGGTGGTAGCTCTGATTTAGCTCTTTGAGCGTGACATATTGAAACCTCATTAAATTTCTCTGTTACATCCAGGAATGCCAGCCTTGTCAGTTGGTGAAAGTTGCACGCTGTAACCAGCTGTGCTTTCAATTTTGGGAGGCCGAAGCACAGGCAGGAGACACAAATGTGAGCCTCCCCTGTTTGCGTTCACATCAGAGCTTCCAGTAGTTGGCGGAGGGTTAATATGATGGCATTTTGGGAGGGATACCTGCATTTCAGGAGGCTCCCCTTGTATTCTAAGGTGTTGATAGATAGGGCTTTATTCCTCCAGCTGACCTGACACAGTGCTGCAGACCAGCTGCTGGTGTCGTGTTTTTCACGTAGATAGCAGCCTTTTAAAATATTTTTGCAAAATACAGCAAACCAAAAAGCAACTGTGTGCTCCAAGTAGTAGTATTAATGCATAGGTATCGTTTGTAAACATGGAGTGTTTGATCTTATAGATCTTAAAATAAACTTTGTGTCCAATGTCATGTTATTCTGCTGATTCTGGGATGGCACAGGCATTTGTCCTGAGATAACCACTTCCCATATTTCCCCTGAGAAGCCGTGGCGAAGGCCTAGAGGGGACTGAGGAGGAAAAGAAATTATTTGGGAACTCTTTAGGGTAGGTTTGCAGGGGTTCTGGGCTAATCCAAATGGACACTAATTGGCCGGCAATCTTCAGCTGTGTTCTCTTCATGCAGTTTTACAAGCAATAAACTTGGGAGGGGGGAGAGTGGGGGCTGGAGAGGGAAAAGAAGACAAAGCAAAAAAACTACAAACCGCATTTCTGTGTTTCTCTTGAGCTCCCTGCCGTTCCTTTGGGTTGGCACAAGTCCTCTGTCTCTCTAGCTCATTGTAACTGCTCTTCTTCCTGGAGGATGAGGAGCTGGAGTAGGGGGGCTGCTTTTCATTAGCACCCACCCCGGAATGCCTTTGAACACAGACAGGGCATTTCCATGGGGGCACTGTGAGGAAGAAGGGCAAGCAGGGCTGCCAGTCTAGTCCGGCACTTGTGAGAGACTCCAAAGCACACCCTCTCACAGGTGGGTTTTTTGTATTTTGTGTGGAAAGAGAATTAAACCAGGGATATTGTGAAATGTGAAAAAAAAATGTATTTGGGTATGAAACTGAGTTAAAAATGCTGAATTTGTCAAAGCTGCTCTCAGTGGAAGGATACATCAAAGGATGCTGACCTGGAAAATGTTCCTTGTCTCTGAGAGGGCATCTCAGGTTTTGATCTGAGAGAAATAGCCAATTGAATAGAAAAGTAGCTGATGCAAACTAGTAAGTGTCTAGAATATGGGAAATGCAGATCTCACCTCTGTGAGGTATCAGGTGAATCCCCACACTGTAATGCCCTTGGCTTTCCTTGGTGGAAACTATTTCCTTGGGTCGAAATATTCTACTTCCAGAAAAAAAAAAACCAAACAACTTTAGTGAGAACTTAAGTCTGCTAAAAGCCTCACACAGGACTTTGTCAAGTCATCCCCTAACTCTACTACTATTTCATGATGATCTGAAATCTTTGACCTTGTTATACGTACTCAAATATTTACCTGGGAATAGCAAATCTGATGTAAGCCTCTTTCCATCACTATTTTTCTTTCTTCAGTAGAGTTGAGAGTAGAGGGAATCCTGAGCCTGCAGTGAGTTAGGCTGATAGGCATACCAAATCCAGTGCGATACCATTCACAAAACATCATCTTGCTTCTCCCTCCTGGTTAGCTAACGTGATGTAGCCCATGTGGTGAAAACTGGCCCATGGGCCAGTGCTTCCTGACCCATGACAATGCAGTCGTACAGCTTCTGGTTATAGATCTCACGTGGTTCATCGAGTGGTCTCTGGACAATACTACTTTACACAGTGAAGATCTGCCCTTTAAAAATGGAGTCTCATCAGATGTAGAATGCCCCCCTCCTTATAGGTCTTCCACGCTTCATGGAAGTGCTTCGTTATCTTTAATTGGTTTTGAGCTTCCATTTTCAAGAAAATGAGGTTTAGAGGATGACTCTCCTCCTTTCTCTTTCTCCCTGAGGAACTTAAGAGTTTACTTGCATACACAAGAAACCTGGAGGCAAAATAAAAGCAAATCTTCCTTCTTTCGGATTGAAGGATGCAAATACACGTTGAAACTTTTTTCTTTTCTTTTTGGTGTTATTAAAAAAATTGCAATCTTTATCCAGTGGTAGACCACTGTGTTTTTTTTAATCACTGCCTTTGGCTTGTTAGCAAATAAAAGATGTTCTCTGATTCTTATTGTACAGTTGCGGGTCTTTTTGCTAATAATTATAGAATTTTAGGGTTAAAAGGGAGTGCAAGAGATCACCTAGTTCATCACCCTGCCCCAAGGCAGCATGAGCTAATCCTGACAGATGTTTGTCTAACCTGTTCCAAAACTTTACAGTTATTCTTTTAAGGCCCCCAGGCAATCTATTACAGCGCTTCACTACCCTTACTCTGGGGTATTTTTTGCTAATGTTTAAAAAAATTATTTTCTGCTGTTAAGTCTATCTCTTGCTGTAGCTATGGGTATAATAAGCAGATTGTTAGCTTGCCCTTTGCAGAAGTTGTCTTTTTGGAGCTTAAGAATCATATCGTGTCTCTCCTGCTTTACGTTGCTTGATAGAACTCCAGTTCATTCAGTCTTCCCTGCACTTGGTATTTTCAGTAGACCATCTTTGTTCTATTTTGGCATTTTGTCCTATATACCTGTAGAGTCTTTTTAGACAATTCCTGCATTTATTTTTTTTCCTTAGAATTTCCTTGGACTGTTTAGACTGTATTCTGAGGAAGTATATTCTATCAGACTGACTACTTTCTTCTCTACTAAAAAATCACTTGTTCTAAAACTCCTGTTCATTTGTGGTCTACCATTGCAGTGGTGGACAACGGCAATACAGTTAGCTTATGTGGATGTAGGACTTTTTTGTGTAAAGATTACCCCTGGGGGCAGTGGAGGATATCATGTAAACCTACTCAGGAGTCACTCTTTTCTCAACATTAACTTAAGACCAGCATTGGAGATCAGATGCTGCACTAGATGATGGTATCAGGAATGGTTGTATGCTCTAATACACTATGTTCTTTGGTGATGTTTTACTTCTAAGCATATGAAACTCCTTGGGTACGTTTTAGTGCAAGAATTGGACACGTTAAAAGACCTGTTGAATGCTCCTTTTATACTAAGCTTATAAACAGAAAACTGTAGTGTTAACTCTCTTGTGGATAGTCAAGTATCATTTGTTGTTCAGCAGAAGAGCCAGAAAAATCTCTGGGTCAGGGGAAACCCCTGTCAGACAACATCTATGCAAATAATTTTATCCCAGCTTAAAATGAAGGGACCTGTGGTCATTGCATATGTATCCATGGAAGCTAGGGATTTATAGATTTCAGAGGGACTGTCAGTGACTTGTAATCTTTGGTAAAATCTTTAACAAGCATTAACCCTAGCTATAGTTTTAAGTTTCCATGACTGTCTCTCAAAAAATGTGTCTCGGGTAATATAGTGTTTTGGTTTTGATTCTTAAATTCAGAGTGAAGAGTTCAATTATTTGTGTAAGATTGTTGATTCGTCGTGTCTTAAGAGTTAAACAATGTAAAGGGAATAGCAGTGCTGGTTTGTTCTCCTTTGGAATGAGGAGCACAGGGGTGTTGTGTACAATGTAGGTTTTTTTACAGTTCTGTTCGTGTCGTTTTCTACCTTATGTCTTGTCTTCTGCTGCGCTTGCACAGCACCTACTGTAGTTGAATCTAAGCTCTGTTTTACCATCTGCCTCTAAGTGTAACTGCAGGGAAGATAACAGCAATTTATACCTGTAAGTGTGGGACTAAATGTGATCACTGCTGCCAGATTATCAGAATCATGTCAGTGAGATCAGTGGAGGTGCTGAGGATCAAAAGTTTATTGTTAAGTGTGTTGCAGTAAAGATCTCTGGCAGGCGCTTTGGAAGGCACTGAGCAATTAATACGTGCAGTCTTTGGAAAGTAGCTATGTGGTAGGGTAATGATGCATTCAATTAACTGATTTGCCAAACAACACACAACAGCAGGAGCTGAGGTTCAGCAGCTTGAGGCTCTGAAGTGCCACAAATACTGCATGTCCAGATCAGAGCCTGAGATGGGATGGTAATTGAAGGTGCCTCAGAGTCTTTGTTAAAGAGCCACTTGTGGGAGTTGTCAGAATCAATATGTGACTGATGAGGCTGCCAAGGAGATCCTTTTAACCTGTGGAAATAACCATACAGAAGAGTGGATGAAACGTAAACTAGTATTGTAGGGTTTTTAGAGTGGCACTAGACTTCTAAGCCACTTGGTTGGAGACTGAATGTGTTGTGAGTGTCCTCCTTGTCTTGCTGAGTGAGAGTCAGCTTCTCTACAGGGCATCCTTTGATTTATGTATGTTTCCTTGGGAGGTGCATTAATCTTCTTGCACTATTTTATGGAAATTACACCTGCAAGCATATTCGATTTGATCTGACATTGCAAGCTGCCTGTGTCCAGGTCTGTGCTGTTTTCCAGAGCATCAGGCCCCAGGAATATCTGTCTGTGAAGCCAGGCCAGGATGCAGCTCTGCGAATTGTAGGTGGGATTGAGAAGGAGGAAGGCTCTAGGACTTGGAGGTAGTAAGAAGACAGAGTGTCTGAGGTGCTGTGCTTGTCGTCCTGGCACAGGCATGAAGTTATATTTTGTTAAGTGACAGATTGTGCTATAAAAAGTTACTGTGTAACAGCTAAGTTGGTACAGTAGATTTACTATTCTGAGTCTGAAACATGTTGTGGCTTTTTCCTGGCCTGTTCTGTTCTCCAGTCAGTTGGGATCAGTCATTCTGGACCTAGTGGGCATCGCGTGGAGGGTGCCAGGTAACTCCAGCCCTCCTGGCAAGAGGGCAGAGCTTAGAGCAAGACCAGGATTGATGCTTGCAGTGCAGGTCTCTCTTTTCTCCCCTCTGATTTTCTGCCTTGGATTTTCTTTCAGTAATATGGATTAATACAGCTATAAAATGTTATTAAAATATATGCAGGTATATTTTCAGAAACTATAACATATAATATATCTTTTGTTCTATAAAATCTAAAGAATATTTAATAAAACTTTTGCTTTGTACATCTGTTTCATATGTTTATTGAAGTACATGTAATGATATCTTGCCCAAATTTTGTAGAACACATATAATAGGTTACCTGAAAAATACAGGAATGCAAAATTCTGAATATGAGAGGTTTTTGTATAAATATTTTCTCCCTCTTTCCCCCTTCTCCCCTCTACACCCCCTTCCGCCCCCCCTCGCTTTTGTTCTTCTGCTGAACCATTCCTGTTTACTGAATGTTTAGGAATTAGGGTATAGTAATCTCTTTTTCAAAAATCAAGTCACCAGTGTGAGACCTGTGCATACAAGAATCCTTGTGCCTGTACACATACAATCATGCAGGAGAATGGGCTGGTAGATTGAAAGGTTTTAATGCAAGAAAAAGAAGCATAGTGAGTGTGTGTAACTGAGGGGAGACATTGAGTAAGTTTGTGTGTTTGCTTCAGAGGTCAGTATGAGGTAAGAGACAACAGCAAGGCAGGTTGTGAAATCTGTTTTATCACTGCTTATAGTTTATATTTAGAGGGGAGCTTTGTGGTGTGGTGTTTATATGTGTGGATTTATGTCTGAAACAAAAGGTGTGCTTCACTTTGAAGTTGAAACTGTGGTTTTCAGCAGGGATTTTTTGGGTGAAGGGAAAACAAAAGAGGTTTAGGGTTGCAAAAGACTGGGTTTGCTCTTGCCCATGATTAGATTGAGCCAACACAGTGTGCAGTCCCACGCTGTTTATTGCAGCTATGCCACCTCCTTCCCTCTCCATTTGGGTGCTTTCTACCTCCACATCCTGATTCTTCTCTGTTGATACACAACTAAGGATCTGAGTGGTACTCTGGATGCTAAGGGGATCAGAGTCATCAGTAGAAGCTTTTGGTTGCTAGTCGCTTTTGTTAATGTCATGAGTTTATTTTAGAAGTTTGCATCTAAATTTTGGGTTCTTGGCCAATCAGATATGTAGATCTTAGTAGATGTTTTCATCGTTTGAGAGGGGGGCTGAGACACAGAGGTTGAGACATTAAAAGCTCTATCTTGAAGATAACTACACTTGAAAAGAATAGTTTAAGAAAGATGTTTGTATCCTGCAATTAGTTCAGGTTAACCTTTGAGGTTCCATTTCCCCAAGGTAGGTTATTTAATGATGAGTAGAAAGGAGTGTCTGGTGGAAAGCTTGGCCTGGGATACTTTACAGAGAATAAGAAATGCCAAGATGAATTAGTGTTTCATTATCAGGATTTTATTGATGAACTAACTTCTTTGTCTCTCTCTCCTTTCCATGTTGGCATCACAGAAACATAGCATTACACAGGCCAAAGCTTTAACCAGTGTTCAGCTCCCCTTCTTTGGGCAGCAGAGTTGCTTTTCCATTATGTGCTGTTACTGATGAGGTGCTCATTTAAAACAGGGTTTTTATTTTGTGGCATTCTTAAATGTATGGACAGAAACCTTCAGCTATTTTCCTTGGATCTTGCTAGTTCTGAGAAGCACATTTCAAGAGCAGCCACAAAATGTTTTTCTTCACTCTTCGTTGTGTAGCTCCTATGTCAAGACTGTCCAGAAGTGGGAAGAGCTGTTTATTTGTCTGGTCCACAGACAGAACAAAACCACTTCCTCAGTTTTCTAATAAGTATCTTATCTTAAGAGTGCACATATTTCCATTTCAGTGCTGTCTCACTACTGTTACGCAGCCCGTGTAGCAAGGGTTTAATTAAAAGGGAGCTGACTTGAGAAAAATGTGTACTTATACAGTGTTCCCAGTCTGCTATGCTCTATAATACCTATCTGTGTTCTGTAAAAAGTGGCAAGTTAAAAGTGATACACCAGTTATATTAAATGACAGAGATTTTTTTGGAGTTGACCAGGAAAAAGCTCCCAAACATTTTAATTATTAAGCTGGATTTTGTCATAATTTTCTTACAAGTGCCAGTCACTATACTAGCTGATGAGCTGGCAAGATTAGCTGACTAAGATCTGATGCATGATTTTTTAGGTGGGTAAGTTAACAGTTGTATCTTTCCTTTTTTGTCTCTGAAGAGTTGTCATGTCTTGCTCAGAGTAAATGCCACTTGTGAAATCACATTTTCTGTAACCCAAAAGGGGTACATGGATACACTTTGTCCATAGGTAATCAACGATAGTGAAATGATAAAAACATGACATTTTTCTCCACCTTTTGGTCCTTCTCTGTTGTCTGAATGTAATTAGTTGTGGATTTGTGGATTACAAGCTGGTGCAATTTCCATTTCTTGCTCAATAAAGATCTGTAAGTTTATATATATAGATATTATATATTCATGCTTTGAGTTGTTTATCTTACTGTTTCAGGCTCTACTGAACTTAAGTGTGGTTGTACTGACTGAATATTGTTTTTTTTCAGTGGATCTGATGGAAATAAAAGAAATTCGCCCAGGAAAGAATTCAAAGGACTTTGAGCGTTGCAAAGCAAAGCAGAGAGAAGAACACTGCTTTACTATTTTTTATGGTACCCAGTTTGTCCTCAACACCTTAAGCTTAGCAGGTACTTTTTTCTTCTTTGTTTCTTCTTTAAACCAGCCAATTGAAAAAAAATCAAATACATTGATGGAACAGTAATACATAGAATACTGCACGTTTGACTTCTGCACTTCAGGAGTCCACCTGAACTACATGTTTAAATACATGTAGATGTATTTAAGAGATCAGATGTACACCTGAGATGTTTAAAATCTGGAGATAGACCTTTTATTCAGCCCTTCATGTCTGTGAACTCCTGCATTTGTTATATTTTGTTTTGAAATAATGTATCATGTGAGTATAGTTTCTGATATGCTCAATCATTTCTAGCAAGGTTTTTCCTGTAGTAAAGTTTTCAACCTGAAGAGCAGAGGTAACATTGTCCTCTTTAAAATCAGAGAAGGATTTGCTGGTGTTTTCAGTGTGGCCAGAATATTGCCCTTGCATTTTTAGTTTGGCCAAAATGATTCTGGAAACAATAACCAAAAAGAGATAGACTACAGCTGTATCACGGAAACTTTCCTATCATCTATGAGCAATTGCAGATTAATTTGGAAAAATGAAGTTCTAGTTTGGTTTATGTGTGTGCATGTCACCTGATAATACCACACCTCTTCTAAAGAAGTATTAGGGGACTAAAGATAAAATTGGAAGGTAATAAAATGGAAATGAAGAGGTCCGTGTGAAACTGAGGGAAGTTGTATCCTATGTCTGTGGAAAGATTTGGGGCACTTCTTATTTCAGGTGAGATTACCCAGGGCTGCAAAACCAAAGATTTTGAAATTAAAAGGGATATAAATTCTTATATATGGTTTCTAACTAGTGGAGTTTACAAGCAGATTTCCCTTCTAAAAAGTTTGTGATGGATCATACAATTTATTTGGAGTGGTGGTTCTCTTTGTCCTGTGCAGGAACACACTTGTCCATTTAAATAATTAATTGCAAAATCATAGTGGGAGAAAAGAGGAGTGCTTTGTAAGCATTTTAACAATAACACTAACTTTTTTAAAAATTGAACTAATTGCAGTACTAGCAGACTTTTTTTTGCAGTGTGACGCACTGGAGATGAAAGACTGCTTGTCAATAATCCATTGTTATAGGCTTTTAACTAAAAATAAGTTTTACCATTGTTGTCTGAGGTCTGTGAAAATTTTGAGTAGTTGGCTGTGCCCAGGTCCTTCAGGCTGATTTCCTCAAACAATCCCCCCTCCTTTCTCCATGTCAGTTCTCAAAACCAGGCCTCTTGTGGTTTTGCTTTGAAACGAGTAGTTTTCCAATTCTTTGAAAATACTTGTTACTGTGAGATAGATTGCTGTGATGCTGAACTGTAGAACAACTTGATATAACTTTAAGTGGGAAATCCTTTTCCTTGTTAAAGTGCTTTGTTGTGGTTTCTTAAAACAATATAAAATAATTGTTACTTAAAGGGAATGGTAGCTGTCGTGAAGGGCATAATTGTCTTGGGAGAAGAATTGGTTTGGCAATCCTAGTGGATGTTCTTTCCGAAATTGTGGCTAATTGAAAAACGTTTCCATGGGGAGCTGAGGCTGGGCTCTAGCTTCATCCTTGGGGGATAAAGCATTGTTTGAAAGTACGTTTAAATAAAATGTAATCTTAATCTTTTGAGAAGCTGTTTTGCTCTGAAGGCGGTTGAAAGAATTTGCACAGATTACAGCTCCTGTGTGAAAATAATTTTTCAGAACTGGTTTAGTTGAAGAATGCC
Source organism: Scolopax minor (assembly GCA_028566535.1). NCBI lineage: Eukaryota > Metazoa > Chordata > Aves > Charadriiformes > Scolopacidae > Scolopax > Scolopax minor. The sequence continues at coordinate 53,433,970 of JAOXNG010000012.1, forward strand.
TTCATGAAATTTCAGAACCAGCATGCTAAAGCAAATGGGCTTTGCCCAGCTGAAAGCTGTAATGATAACAACTCATCCAAGGCCAAAACAATTGTTTCAACTTAACTGGTATTCCCTAGGGAAGGCTGTACCCAGCAGCCAGTTCATCATCTTGCTTCTGGTGGGTTGAAGCATTACCAAATGGGATCATGTTAAATGATGTGGAGGATTTTTCTGGTTTGGGAAATGGAAAGGCAACCTACATTTAAAACAAAACAAGACAGTGATAAACCAATTTTTAACATTGGGTGGAATGTGTACCTAGTGTTAAGCCGTGTAAAGAATTTTATGCTTTTATTAAAACTTGTATTAAAATGTGTTCTATATAAGCTAAACCAGTTTTGTACGTTGCTCCCTTCCTATTCCTCTTGCCTAAGTCTGGGACAATCTGTGTTTAGAGGCATGATTAGGACAGTCAGGAGGTGTTTATGTTCATCAAAAGCCAGTAGTTTACAGTTTTCTTGTAGATTGCTTGGAATATAATGAACTAGCTTTATGCTATAACAACCTGATTTCTTTTGTCTGCGCACTTCAAGTTGCTCTAGATGTAGGTCCCTGGGATTTAGCCACTT
>JAOXNG010000012.1:53485698-53497081 GCA_028566535.1 Scolopax minor
CCCGCCTCTCCACCCCCGCCTGAAAAGAAACAAAACAAACCAAACCCAGCCCAAAACCAAGCGCATGTACCATCTTTTTGGTTTCAAACTGAATAAATTTGATCTGGAAGTCATTGAGAGACAGTAAACACGAAAACCTTCTGTGACATATTTATGGAGTGATATATTCAAAAGATGACCGCGCTTAAATAAAATAAGTTCAAAGACCCGTAATCAAAACCAAATATAGTCAGACCATCTTCCAAAAAAAGAGATAGCTGAAACTAGCATTTCTTGAGTTGCATGCACACTGGTATATGAATGGTAGCGAACAGATGATAAGCTGCTATGGCTGAGAATGAAGTGGAAAAGTTAGCATTAGAAGAACAAAAACCTTACACGAGTTAAAAGCCTCAAGCAAAATTTATCTGTTGGCTTTCATTGTTCCTCTTATTACTGCCCGAGGAAAACTAAGCAGAGAGCGTCTCCGCTGTTCTCCTCCTTGGGCTGCTTTCAGAGTTTGTAGCACAGTAGTGAACAAATCATAGTGCCATAATTCAACCCCAGAGCTTTTCCACTGCTGCAAATGGCAAGCCCAGCTGAGGTTGCAAACTCATTTTTCGTGAGGCATTTTCCTCATCTGAGTGCTTCTGAACTGCTCTGTCTCACCGGGTTGGGTGAGTGGGTACACGTTTCTGCAATCCCAAAGGTAAGTAGATGTGCTCTGTTTTGGGCTCTCTGCAGTTACTGATGTCAGGTAAGGATTTGGTCCCTTGCATCTTGTGAACTGTGAGCTGTATCAGAGATGACATGTAGGAGGGTGAAAATGGTGTATCTGGAACTTTCCAAGTGAATTTCCACATGTGGAAAGGCTGGAAGAAGCTGTAAATTGGAGAAACTTACATTCACTTAAGCCCTTTTAAATTTTCTTCTAAATCCATTTCTGTATCCGATTAGGTGGTAATTTTGAAAGCCTCTTTCCTTTGCTGACATGCTACTAGTTTATCAACTAGTGTATTTTGGAGTGGATGGGAAAGGAGGAAGAGTCTAACTAGCAGTTTTGATTAATAACTTTCATCTTTTTTTGCTTTAGAAATTACTGCTCTTCGTCTGCCATGTGTTCTTTCCTACAATATTTCACTTGCACTTGTTCTGTTTGCTTCCTGGGATGGGAGTCTCAGTGGAAAGTACTATGTCATGTAAGTAATATACACATGACAGTCTATTATTTTGTACTGTTATTAATCCCTGTGGAGTTGAGAGCTTTCTGGTTTGCCTTAATGTAAAATCCATAAGCATGTTCCCATACAGAAAAAAAAAAAATGCATGTTTTTCAAACATGTATTTCATAAAGCTGAGCAAAGCTCTTCCCTGAGATTGCCTAAGAAATTTTAAAGAGTTTTAAGAACCTGCTGATAAACTTTGAGATGCAGACTAGGATTCGTGCAGGCTTATCTTTTTAGCTCTGTATACAGTACCCACAGATACTTAAAAAATACTTCAAAACCTGCTGTTTCTAAATTTGGCATGTGTTAATCAAGCCTTGAAGAAATCAATTTTAGTTGGAAATGACCCCAAACCACTTGTTCCTAAGGAACAGGGAAAGACTAAGGTAGGGAACTGGACTCAAGCCATCATGGAGTACAAAAGAGGTGTTCCCAAGGCCTCATATCTGTACATAAGTAATCCCTAATTCCTGCCTTCTTTACTGTGTATCTTTACTAAATTTCAAAGCTGCTAAGTTAGAAATGGATGTATGTGTACGCTGTCAGCACTTATCTGGGCTTGGGATTTTCCTGAGAAGAGGTCTGTCGCACCTATTTTACTGTATGAGCACAGAGTCAGATTTTCAAAGCATTTTAATTTGGCAAAATCAAAATAAAATGGCACCCGTGAGAGCACTGTGCTGGGGACTGTTGGCACCCCATGTCTCTACTCTCTAGCTGCTTGTAGAAAATCTTCCTGTTCTAAATTGGAAAAGAACTTTTTTTCTTAGTTGTTTCTTTTTTACTAGGGTGGAATTTTCCTCTTTCCCCTATACTTCCTCTCCCTTTATTTTTACAATGGCTGAACTGTTCAGGCAAAAAAAAAAAAAAAAAAATAAATTTATCACCTGCAGCCAGAGGCTCAGAAAATATAATCCTAAGTGATAGCTGTCTGAGAAATCTATCGATGACTGAAACCAAGAGCTGTGCTATTGATTACTGTTATAATTCTTGAAGCAGTTCCCTTTTCTGTAGGATCTATACTTTTTAAGAATCGTAAATTTTCTAACAGCCATTATTAGATAAGCATGACAATATCTCCCTAAAAGAAATAACTCAGGAGAAGTAAAATGAGCAGCTCATAAAGCAGAAAATTCAACAGCCCACTTAATGGTCACCCAAAAAACCAAAATGACTTGCGTAAGGTTGAACAAGGAGAGCAAGTAAATATGCAAAGTTTGCAATATTTTAATTTTAGATATGTGATGTCTCATGACCTCTTAATAATTCTTTTGCAAGTAAGTAGGTGATCCTATTCAGGAGGCTGGATTCCCCTTTGTTTTTCCTGTCCCATGCAGCTTCCAGCCCTAACGTTCCCTTCATCTAGGGAGGAGCAGGCAAAGCCATGCAAAAGCCTGGGGGTGGTCCTGCTGGTGTTCAGCAGCCTCATTCCATTACCCCAAAGCCAGGGACTTAATTTTGCCAGGGAAATAGGCATCAGAGACTCTAAAAAACTCTCCTGTCCCACCACAGGCTATCTCTGAGGCAGCGGCAGTCTCTTTTGCCATGTTCTACCTACACAGGTAAACCAGCTCAGGCCTATGGTAGCATCAGGACTTGACAGGCTGAAGACACTTAGCAATCTCTTCAATATCACATCTGCACTGTGCTGAATCCAACTCCAGAAAATTAGCTGGGCAGCTGAGTACCAAACAAATTGCCAAGCCTGCAGAACCAGGGGACAAACCTCCGGGTACAAGAAGCATCCCAGAAATAACAGTGGGACGCCTCCAAGCTGCTGGCAGCAGTCTTTGTAAAGACTGCACTTTACATCCCTGAGTTTCACGAAGATCACGTGGTAGGCAACACCACAGTAAATCTTAAAGACCAAATAAATGTGTGGTTTACCTCCCAAGGTCTCTCCCCTAGTCTTATTATCATCAACAATGGGGCCAGTGTTATAAAAAGTCACTGTTGGCTAAGCCACTTGAATGCCATTAAGAAAAATGTCTCCCTCCCTGGATTACAACCTAAAAGGTTTGGAAGATTTGACTATTTATTCATTTTTATTAAAATTGTCGTAAAATTGTAAATTGCCCTTACGGCAGTAGTAGCTCCTATGTGATAACGTGTAAGCCATTACCATTAGCTGTGAACAAACAAAAAGATTTTAAAATGTTGTGGAGGAGTATGTGAGTATGTACTCTTCTTGTCAATCAGGCTTTTAAATGTGTCTTCTTTCTTTTTTTTTTTGTTTGGTTTTCACACTTTAACCTCTCTGTTGAGGAGGAAGATGGTGTTAAAAATGCTGGCGTAACACCTGCTCTGATATAAGTGTACATGCCCTGCCCATGGACACATATTCACATTTCTATTGGCAGAAACAGTATGAATTCTGCACTGACCTTCTGGAATTTTGCAATTTTCTTCTTAGCAGCAACATGACATCTTCAGGAAAGCCCCGCTGGGGAATATTTTTCCCTGCTCTTCCCTCCGTTCTCTACTTCTGACACCATCTGGTAAATTGGATTTTGTTATTTTTTGTGTAGCCACTCCTCTCATACTCTCACTTCAGACTCTCAGTTTTTTCATTCCAACATTCCCCTCCTCGGTGCTCTCAATGCGCGTCCAAGCAGACTGGAATTATTCTTTTTTATGGGGTTACTAAGCACACCACTGAGGATGTTTACCAAGGAAGGAAAGCCTGACATGAACCTAATAGACGAATAGAGAACCGGTCCCAGATTTTTTAAGAGGATCTGGAGGGGTTTAAGTTCCAGAATTTCATCTCTGGTGAACAATGCACTGAGCTTTAATTGATTCCTGCACAGTATCTTTGACTGATGAAAGGGACTCTTCCCAAAGAAAAGCAGCCATCAAAAAGTTTCACGTATGTATGCACAAACAGCCTTGGAACGACTGCAGTGAGACTTCAGATCCTGCCTCACTTCCATGTTGAACTCCAATTAACTGCTTTACCAAATCCCATCTCTCGTGATAATCATGAAATGTCAGCTACACCCTGATTAATATTCCTCACCTCAAACTGTATCTGAAATAGGTTTTGAGTAATACGGGGGGTGGGGAGGGAAGTCCAGTTTCATTCTCAATTAACATTGAAATACTTTATTAAGCGAGTTAAAACAAATTTATGGAAAGCTAACTCTTAGGGTTGCAGCAGATACCTTCTTATTGAACTGCATAAAAAGGAATTACCTTTTAGTCACACTTAAATTTTTTTTAGATGAAAGACAAAGGCTTAATAAACGTTTCATCTCTGCTGTGTTATAGCTGAGTACACATACGACTGTGATCCAAATAACATATTACTTGGATAGAAGTATTACAGCATCTTCTGATCAACCCCCTCACTGATTTACATTTCTAATTCTTATTGTAATTTGGTTATCCTTGTAAGGAGTCAAGAATTAAGTAACTGGTCCATCAGTACCTGTTTGTCTTCAGATCTCCCTGCTTCCCAGTCTCCCCTGTCCTTCCCATGTCCTGCTGCACTTCTGGTCATGTAACTCCTGGTTGTGTCCAGTTGGGCTTGGTAGGGAATAGACATCTCAAAAATGGGTCTGTGCAGATTTCTGAGTGAGATCATCTGAGCTGGGTAGCGAGTCTTGATGGCATTCATGGTGAGGATGAAGCAGGCGGGTGTTGTGACTCTGCCAATGCTTTCAGACCCCGGTACTGCTCTGGACAAGTGGCATGATAGGTCATCTCCAATGGATAAGACATACTGTTCAGGCATCTGGCAATGAAATGGGAGGGAAGTGGATTAATCCAAGGGGAAAATCTTCAGAGGATAAAAGGGACACGTCTGTAGGATGCAGGGTGTGTTAGTTCAGCTGTATGAGAATGACTTTAAAGTCAATGAGAATGACTTTGAGTCATCTCTCAAATTTATATGGATCCTAAGTACTTCAAAGAGCTCTTTATATTCCAAGATATTAATTTTCTGGTTTGTCTTTGTGTGCCGATATCTTTCTTTTAATTAATTTTCCTTCACCCATATGAATATTGTTATCATAATCAAGTGTTTTTGCTCGGTAGTTAGAGGCATGTATTTTGCTGTCAACAAGAAAAATAGTAGAATTCAAACCAGATCAAGTTGTCCAGGATTACATTTTTAAAAATGCAACATGCTTTTGATTTTAAGAATGAAACACACATGCCAAAATGACATTTTAAAAGCAGCTAGTGTAAGGTTTGGGAAGCGGGTCAGGTTGACAACTTGGGAAAATAACGTAAGCTGTAAGCAGCTTTTTACCAAATTGATATGTCAGTGTTTCTCAGTGAGTGGAAAATCCAAGAGGTAGCACATCCTCTGTAATTCATTCAAACCCTTCCCTTTTGGGTAATATTGCCAAGAAGAAACAGAACAAAATCATGTGGCTTTGTGATGTGAGGAGTGTTGTCATATGTCATCTCAGGAACAATGTGATTACCTATATAGCAGCAGCAATTACCACTTGGCTATTATTTTTGGTCACTAAAATGGATGCAAACTCATTCCCTACAGACAGAACTCTTTATAACTGATTCTTCAAACCTACAATAAGATAAAGAGGTTTTCAACCAGGACAAATTTTCATGCTGCTGTTATACTTAAGTTAATGATTTCACATTCTGGACGTGAGCAAGTTATTGTCAATTGTGAACCTGTCTCTCGTACTGATGAACAGTTAATCACCCTCTGTTACTTTACTAGAATGGCTGGGCCTGATGCAGGAATGTGTAAAAAGTCAAGAATCTGGTGTTCACTTTGCTGCAGAAATTTATTTCTCTACCTAAACCTTTCAGAACCTCCTGTCATTTCTAGTAATATTAAGATGGCAAATTTTGTCTTTGTTCCTTTTTGGCAGAAGTCTTAATGATTTTCCTTGCTTGTATGATATGAAGTATTTTATGCAGTGAAATTGATTTTAAATGCTTCAAATGGCATCTTTGCTCTATTTCCCAATTAATCCGTGGTACAAGTTACTTAACTTGTAAAGAAAAAAAAAAATTCCCTGCTTGCAAGTCACTTTTTTTTTTTCACTGACTGATTGTCCTATTTTTAAGATTTAGTTCTGAATATACTTCAAAATCTCAGTGTTCCAAATGGCTATGAGAAAGCAGCCTAACTTTTAAAGAGACTAATTATGTAAAGATGGGCCATACTTGGGGTGTGCAGTTCAAAGCGGTCTCGAAGAAGCAGGATTTTTGGAAGGTATTGTCCCTTAGAAATTTTCTGTCCTCTTCATATAAGACACTAGCTGCTTTTGAAAATTAAGTCAATGTTTCTCACTGTAGCCAGAAGCAGAATTCCCAAAAAGTTCACAAAGAACTGGTACTTGTGAGATTTGTTTTGTTGGATGCTGCAGAACCAGGATGTTCCATCTCCTCATAAGCGCCTGAATTTTCGCACTTTTAAAAAAAGTTACGAATTCCAAGGTTTGACTTTTTTTTGTTTTCTTATTTGTTAGTCTTTGTGTGAGATGATTGAGAGACTGGATTGCACGTTACTGCAAGAAAAGAAACTGTATCATCCATAAGATAGTTAATTTCAGAGTAGATATGTCATCCTTAGTGCTGAAGCCCTATTTTAATGCAGTGGAGCGCTGGTTTATTCTGTGCTGCACGGATGTACGGTGTTTATTCAATCCCTGTGTGTCCCCACGAGTTTGATGCTAATCGGCTGTAATTGCATAATTTACAGATGATTACTGAGAAATCCTCTACTGGTCTAGCAAAAGACCTCCTTCTGCGTTGCTGGGCTCTGTAGTTTCATGGCCATCCTTCTGGCGGTCCTCGGGCTTTCACAATCCCATCAGCTTGGCAAACACCCAACACGTATTTAGTCAGGAACTCATTACTGATACAACAGGCAACACAGCGCACGAAACGCCATGCTGCCCACAGCATTCCTAAATAATATGTTCTGGAATGCTTATCTTAAATTCCATCTTGTTATTACTTTGGCACATTTAAATAAGTGGACTTGTCAACAAATAACAATCAGAAGCAACGGGCAACGTTTCATTCAAGTTATGTCATTGCCCTCCGGATTTCATCGTCCATATGTGAAAAGCATGTCGTTCTTGGGAAATAAGAAACATGGGAAAAAATTAGTGCATTTTTATTAGTATTTGACAGCAATTCATGTGCCTGATGACTAAAGGAGGCAGCGATACCAATCTGACACAGCAGCATTATGGTAGCCAAGACCAGTAGCTTCTACCCCATACATCACCAATGAGTCACTGCCTGACCTTATCCAAATTGCTGCTTGCCACTAGGAGACTACTTTGACCCCAATTTGTGTGCAAAACCAGCTAGAGGTGGCCATCCAGAATTTCAGAAGCAGGAGTCACTCGGAAAAAGTATGTTTATGGTGTCTCTGTGTTTCCCTGCAGCCTTTTGTGAGGTATAGAAAACAGCCTTTACTTGTTTTAAGTACCTGCTTTGTTCATTGGAAGCACAAGTGTGTATTAAGGACAAATGTGCTCTTCAAACACCTTGCTGCACAAGCAGAGTACTGAAAAAGGGGCTCATTTTCTCTGGGTGTCAAAAGCAGCAGCAACGTATATTACAAACTGGGATCGTGACATGTTCGTATGCTTCAGAGATTTAAAGATTTTGGTGAGATTAGTGGTCTAAGATATAAATGAGCCTTCGCAATATTTCATGCTTTAGGAAGCAGCTATTCTAGTCCTAGGATCCGTGTGTGTGGGAGGAGCGTGGGAAGGGGTGTGTGCTTAACTGAGGGCCTTCTGAAAAGAGCAAGAAGAGCTCCTTCTTGGTTTACACGTTTTTAAAGAGAATGCAAGCATGGTTTTAGGGTTTTGTTTTTAAATCCGTGTAAGAACGCCTACTCTGGGTTCTGGGAAATGGACATAGAAGAGTTAAACGTGACATTGAACGTGGTGTGGTGAAAGAGAAGGCCTGAGTGGGTAGGAGATAAGGCAGAGGCAATGCTGCTGATTTTGTGTGATGGGAAGTGTCATCAGCTATAAGATAAATAAATAAAATTTATTTTTATTCTGTGAGCTAGCCTGCTTCTTCTGTCACTAGGCATTATCTCCAAAAGCAAAAACATTAGAAGCATGAACTACTCCAGTATATCCCAGTAGATGCTATATCCTGATACAGCCACATAAAGCTCTTCCAAAATGAAAAAAACAGTGTCATTAAATATTTTATTGTTATCATGTTCCTTTTGCTACTCAGAGAGGCAATTGTCTGCTTTCTCTCGGATTTTAAGTATTCCTGCATTGCTGTGTTCCCTTTACTTGAGGCTCTGCTTCCAAGTGATACCAATTTTGCTGTGCTGAATCTCTATTTATGGCCGGTCCACTGCTGAAACGAAGATTGACATTTTCAGCTATGCTGGGTATTTCCCATTGTAACAGCCTACTGTTTCCATAGAAATCCTTCAAAGTGTTTTAATAGAGTGTGAGTAAAAAAAGGAGTTTTGTTGACACATTTATTCTGCCAGGTTTTTAACAATCTGATTAATGTCTCCTCAATGTTCACTTCTTTTTAAAAAAACGAAAACAAAAATGTAGAAAACATACATGCTGTTTCCACGGCACTTTCACCGTCCATTTCCAGGACCTTTGAATTAATTTCTCCCTTTATTTCCCTCCCTACCATCCCTCACCCTATCATCATTCTGTCCCTGAAAGCCCTTTTCTACAAAAAATTAGCACTAGCAAATCTACAGTGGTGACAGAAAGCCCTTAAATCAGACAGTGAGCATTTTATGATTCATCAGAAACTCTCTGTGCCTCTGAATCAAGTTACTTTCTAAATGGTGGCTGCGTTATGGGCAGAGCGAGATGTGAGTAACCCATGCCACGCATTGTCAGAACTTTTGGAGCCCGCTGGAGATACCCACGTTGAGCTGAATACATTTTGTTTTAAGGGGGTGTTGATTTAAATGTTGGATGATTCACCGCCTCCTGCTGTCTCCTGCAGTGTGGGCATAATACTCATACATTTGAATGCAGTGCTTTTTAATCTGTTTCGTTTAATGTCCATCCTCCTCCTCTTTGCCACCGCACGATACCAGTTACTTTGTGAAATGTTCCAGCTACTCCGTTTCATACTCGTTCCTTATCAGGCTCCAAAGTTGTGCTCCAACATTCCTAGGAGTCATAATTCTAGCTTTCAGCATCTTTGTTATTCCTGCAAGATATTATTGCGTATAACCATCTGAATCCTTCTGAGCAGCCTTGCCTGCTGCTCAGTTCACACAGAAAAGAATTACTTCTCTATCTTTGTTCAGTACGCACAGAAATAGATAATGGTGGCAGTGACACATATTAACTCATTTTATAATTAAGTTTTCTGACATCTGGAAAGAAGGTTTCGGTGAGTATGAGGATGACCAATAGACTTTTTTTTTTTAAAGTGATCGGCTGACCTATTTGTTCATGACAGGAACAAAATTACTACAAGTGACTTCTGAGTGTTGGTTCATAAACCTGCAAGATAATTTGAGGTCTCCAGCACAGACTGAGAGGGTTTTCATTTTTTTGTACCCCTTATGTAATTTGAAAGGTTTCAAGCTAATAACCTGCTAAGCAGAAATGCCTTGATCCACCAGGCCCTACAGAGAAGCAGGAGGAGATGCCTTAACTCAGCATGTATCTGTTTATCTTCCTAAAACAAAATGCTCTTCTAATTTCTGACTGGCTCCAATCGTTGTGCGCTTACACATCTTGAGATAAGTTTCTGGGTGTCTCAGGATAGGCATGCAGTGTCTGCTTAGATGTCTCCTGTATGTCCTGGGTGATATCTCCAAGCATTTAGCAAATGTCTCAGGGAAAAAAAAGTGCATCTAAAATGAAAATAGATGCCTATACTTAAGCACATGAATCCCATCCCTTATTTTTAGCCAACATAAAGATTCTCTCACAAAACACTTAGATAAATATCTTCTTCATTGCATCTTCAAATGACTTGTGGCATGAAGCTACCTCTGGTACTCGGATTCCATTTCCACTGGAGTGAACAATACCCTTATTACATCCTGTGTGTCACTGGCTCACAAATGGCTTTGGATTCCAAAAACATCTTTGACTTGCCAGTATTATTTTCAGTGTTATCAGAATGAATTGGTGTAATTAGAACATAAACCCTTCTGGTTGTGGAGATTGGCTTCTGCCTATCGGTTGTTAAATTCTCCTGGGTGTATGTCAGAGTCCAAAAATGCAGCTGACACTCAGCAATGAGGAGTGCTCTGTGCGTGTCCCTGGAAAGATGTGATTTTAATGCCTTTCTGTCACTTGAGTAAGGTGTAGTTATTACCAGGGGACTTCCACAAGAGGAATTAGCCTCCCAGATACCACACGGTTGTTGTCTAAATAGCGCCTTTGTGGCACAAGTTTAAGGTTCTCTCTATATGTCTTGCTTTCAGCAAGCTCTTCAGCAGCAGCGAGTAAATGCATGGACTGCTCTTTAGTTGCAGGTAAACTAAACAAATGCATTTATGGGGAAACTAGGTGAGAGAAAGCACAAAATAGGAGAGCTTAAAAATATCTTGGAGGGAAATGGGGAGTAGAAAGTCAATGGAGGAGGCTGACAGCAGATGCAGTTCTGGAGAAAGACCAATACATTGCAGATTCTTAGCAAACCAATCCAACAAATCTGTGCAGCCTTTAAGAAAACTAGGGAACAAATTAGTAGGTGAAAGATAAGATTGCACCTCTGTTCCTTTTAAAGTAATTGCCTTCCATTTAAATACTAAACACCATAATCATGTCTTGTACATGAACCCAAGCATGCAGCCTTTGAAAGCTCTCCTATCAAAAAAAAAAAAGCTCAGTGAATCTGCAACAAGAATTGTGGATAAGAAGGACACGGACCTGTTTGAGCAAGTCTAGAAGAGGGACAGGGAGATGATCAGAGGACTGGAGCACCTCTCTGATGAAGGGAGGCTGAAAGAGTTGGGGTTGTTCAGCTTGAAGAAGAGATGGCTTCAAGGACACCTTATAGCAGCCTTCCAGTACTTAAAAGGGGGCTACAGGAAAGATGAGGAGAGACTCTTCATCAGGGAGTGGAGTGATAGGATGAAGGGTAACATTTTAAAACAGAAAGAAATAGATTTAGGTTAGATATTAGGAAGAAATTCTTTGCTGTGAGGGTGATGAGGTTTCCTAGAGAAACCGTGGCTGCTCCATCCCTGGAGGGGTTCAAGGCCAGGC
>JAOXNG010000012.1:53618265-53632160 GCA_028566535.1 Scolopax minor
CTAGCACCACAGCACAGTGAAGTGGTTTGTTAATTTAGACGTTTGCAGTTCTGCTAAAATTAGTAAAACTAATGTCACCGTATCATCTATCGTGGAAAATTGCTTTCGTCTCTGTAACATCTGCAGGACACTGCTACGGCGAGGACTAGTGCATCTGCTGACGCAGCTTTTGCTTCTCCCTCTTGTTGTTCTGTTTCAGATTCACCAGTTTCAGACCTGTGCTCCTGCAGACAGCCTGCGAAACCTCCCGACTTCACACAGGTGCTCGGCGACCCAGCGGATCAGGCCGTTGTTGTTTAGGTGTCTAAATGTGCCTTTACTAGCTCAGACATTTGGACTCCACCGTTTTTCTGCTCTGGGAGCATTAATCCCACATCTCAAGTGTACACTAAATTGCACTTTGCTTCCTCCACCTCAGCCTGTTAAAAATTTGGTTCCGTGTTTTTATTAATACCATTCAGCAGAGGGTTTTTTTGGTTTGGTTTTGTTTTGTTTTTTTCCTTTGTTTCAACCACACTCTCAACCCACTGCTTGCACGGTGGTGATCCCCAAAATGATCCCAGTATACACACTGTGCCAGGGGAGGTTCAGATTGGAGATTAGGAACAATTTTTACATGGAAAGGGTTCTTAAGCCTTGGAATGGGCTGCCCAGGGAAAGGGGTTGAGGCACCATCCCTGGAGGAATTTAAGACATGTTGACACAGTGCTTAGAGACACAGTTTAATGATGGTTTTTATCACACTTAGGTTGATGGTTGGACTAGATGATCTCCAAGGTCCCTTCCAACCCAGACAATTCTATGATTCTGAGATGAGTGTGACCTGATGCTGAGGCCAATGCTTAGAGTTTCTTTGCTCTCTACTCCTTGTAATCCATACAAACCAGAAGAGCCTCTGGTTTGACAGCCGGGCTGGAAGGCTTGTGTGATTGATGCTGAAGCTAATTTATTCTGTGAGCAGCTCTGTTTAATCCCGTGCCTGTCTGCATGCACATCATCCCCGAATGCCTTGGTGCACATGTTAACAATGGGAAAAGGACTTGGTGGAAGAATGTAACTTCCTAACTCAGCTGCTGGGGTTGGCAGGGGCTGTTCCTCCTTTAGTCCACCATTTGTCTTTATTTGGTCTTGTGACTGCCTGTGGAAATGCCCCAAATTACTTGCTTGCATTTTCACCTGCAGGACTTTAAATTAGAGACAGGAAGAGCATGTCAGCAGCATTGAAATGAATGCTTTTCTAATTGCGTGTTTTACTTTTTTAGCTGAATTTTTCAAAACTTTTGTTTAAAGATGAAAATACACTAGTCAGGAAAAAGGAGGAGGTAGGGAACTGCAGAGTTCCACATGCTGAGCTCTTTTTAGTCCTATTTTTAGGGAAGTAAAGGCAGTTTGCTCCCCTTCAAATGAGCTGTCAGTTTGCTCTCTAAAGTGAGTGGAAGTCTTTCCGAGAGCCATAGAGATCCTGGGATACCTGCCAGGGGCAAAGACATTAATGACAAGGTTCAGTACCTGGTCTTAACTTCTTGCTTTTCTTTTTTCTTCCACTTGGTACCATCCCCACACCCCAAGGTGCCCCTTGTGAAATCAGAGCCAAGACTGATATTTGGGACTGGCCCTGCAAGCCATTTTTCCATGCTTCTTCAAGTATAAGTAGTTTCTTCTCAGACCCCATTAGTAATAGTGATGCTTTAGAAACATCCGAAATGTATGTGTGTGCATGTGTTTGTGTGTGTATACATCCTGGGCAAAGAGGGAGAGAATTTGGGAGTTTTTCTTTGTCTATTCAGCTGCATAAAGGAGCCCAGTTGTCTGTATGTTCTTTTCAACTGGTTTGTAAATTCTATTATTGAAGGTGAGGTTTTTGTAGTAGTAAAAATGTGAGATATATATATATGTTTATATATTTTATATATATATATATAAAAACCCCACAGTATATATAGTTATAAAACTAAACATGATCTACTCTGGTTTGCTTAAATCACAGAAATCCCTGGGCAAAATAGAATCCAGATTAGAGACAGAGAGAACACTTCCAGAAGCTCTGAGCCCTGCCTTGCATCTCTTGTATCCATCGCTCGGATCCAGCTCCTGAGGTACCATTTCTGACATTGTGTGTCTGTATGATCCTTACAGCATTTTGAATCTCTCCTATATTGTGCCTTTTATCAGATTAATGGCGTTCCTTGCCATTTTTGAATGGCTGCAATTTTGCAATACCTTGGGTAAGTAATATTTATCAGGGAATCTATTAAGGACTGAATAAGGTTTTGAAAAGGAGTTAACCTGGATCATAAGTAAAGCTCATAGCTGATATTTTTTTTTAAAATGATTAGGTAGTTTAGTTCAAATGTCTAAATGCTCACTCGTAACATATTCAGAACATTCTGAGTGAGTCCTTCTCCAAGAGGCATGCAAGTCCCTAAGTTCCTGGGACTTTCCATGGGAATTAGGCTTGCTAGGTATTTTAAGAACAACAAAAAAACCAACCCACCAGAAATTGATGCTTCTAAATAATTTGTGGTGTTTTGCAGATGTTACCTTCCAATTGGCTCAGCTCTTATTTTAAGCACAAAAGGTTGTATTTTCACCTGAAAACTGGCATTCCAGGGGTTTTTTTGGGGGGGTGTCATTAATAGATTTGCTGGTCCCTTCCTTGCTTGATAGAACCAGCTTCCTTTTCTTTTTTTAAATGACAAACATAATAGCGTTACAGTGGTTAGTAACCTAACATCTTCATAAAACAAACAATCACACAAGTATTGTAAATTCACCACAAGCCACAGATAAGAGGGGAGAAGCTTACATTAGGGCAAATGTAAACATGGATTTAGTGTTTGTATGTACTTAAGCCATTTGCGCATTTACGCCTTGTTCCTGTGTGCAAACTAGGAGAATGATAAAATGTGCCGAAAGCTGTGGAAGTTGTATTGGAAAAGTCTTTGTAGATTTATTTAAAATATCCCAAACACCTCTCTTAAGTTTTTCCATCCCTGGCTCTAATAAGTCTGTCAGGTCAATCCTCTGTTGAAGTCAGTGGGAGTTTGCCACTGATTTCTATGGAAATAGGTTTTGGTTCTTCTGCTGTAAATCCCCTGTTAAGAGAATCCTACTGATCAGTGATGACTCATTCAGAAGCAGAACTTGTGAGCTGTTCGAAAAAGCCCTTTGCCATATTTAGCACTGCTTAAAATGTATTATTTTAAAAAGTCATATAACGAATTAGCTCAGGAAATACAACTGAAGAGTTCTCTTTTTTTCCTCAAACCCAGCCTCTTCCTCTCCCTACTCAGCTCCTCCTCCCTCAAAAAAAAAGTGAAGTATACAATAATGCCAGTAATTATGTGTTATGTGATTTTTATTGCCTTGCAATTTATTACAAATGTTTTTGTGGGTGGTACAAAGTATTTGAACAGGTTTTCAAACTAGTCAGAAATTTATTAAATATTGGTGATTGTTATTACAGGTTGTGTTTTATGATCTCAGGTTGATTTATACGTACAAAACCCAAAAGGCAGACGTGGTGTAACTCTTTCAACGTTCTTCTTGTGGTAATGCTCCACAATGCACAGCAAGCCTCTCCAAACTGAAGGGGCTCTACAAAAGTTGGAAAAAGTGACCATTACTGAAACAAAAGCAAAAATATTCTGCACGCCCTGCTGCTTCTACTAATTTGGGTAGCATTTGTAGCCAGCATTTCCAGACAGTTATTTGCAAAGTTCAGGAAACCTGAACTTTAGATGTTGGATTCAGAACATTTTGTTAAACTAAATGTTGAAGGTCACTTAAAATGCACGTGTAGAAGTATCTCCCAGAGGAGGAGTCCAATAATTGCTGTTATGATGTATGTCTGATTAAAAATCTATATGATAGGTTCAGGGAAAGGCACAGGGCACATCATGTATAACAACTAGAACATAAGGTTACCCAGATTATTTCATGACGCACACTTTTTAAACTGTGCAGTAATGAGTAATAGTCAAATAAGGACACATGGATGTTTTTGCCCTGCAGATGTCCTGCAGATCCCTGACTTTCTAGCTGATTTTCTCAGAAGTGCTGGTAGACCCTCCATATCCTATCCCATTTCAAATACAGATCATAATATCAACCACACCACGAAAGGATTCCCCATACATCTTCTCTCCTCATTTGTTTTATTTTCCCTGATGGTCACCCATCAGAAATGATTCCCATCCTGATTCATTTGAGAACAGATAATCATGAACAGCAACTGACCACAGAAAATGTTAAATTTGAACAGGATGTTTTCAGATAAATAAGAAACATGCTTCTGCCTGGAAAAAAAAAAAAAAAAAAAGAAAAAGAAAGAAAAAAGGAAATCCAAAATGCAGCGGCTGTTTATGTACATAAAGGATTTCCTGACCTTTGTTTACCCCCAGCTGGTAGAAAACAGTGGATTGTTGATAAATTTGGAAATGCATGTTTGTTTCACCCTACTTTATGATGGAAAATCTTGAGGGAAAAGGGCATGGTTGTTGCATGCACTCAGGTGGCACCACCTTTTCTCCCCAAGCCTGGCACAGCTGAGATTATAGACATCTAACTTGCTGGCCCAGAGACTGGGCACTAATTTGTCTTCAGCTGCCAGAGGTAGCAGTGGTTGGGAAATGAGTCACATCTCCCTCTGCTTCTGTTGTTGAAGCAGAGGGATTACCAAACTAATGAGCAGCAAGACTGCCTAGGTTTCTCAAACTGTAAGGTCCCACAGAAAAAAAAACAAACCAAAAAGTATGGCTTGGGCTTTGGGCCATCTCTATGTACTTGCATTGCAGCCAGGAGCAAAAGGTTTCTGCTTCATTTCAGCCTTCAAAACTCATGGTTTGGTTTGGTTTTTGTTTTTTTCTCACATCCTCAAAAGCAGTGCAAAATGATTGGTATTCCTAAGCATAGAACAAAGTGGTCCAAGTGACCCTCGGGATTGACAGGAGAGGGAAGAAAATTCCTGAGAAGACATACTTTCAATCTCATGGTAGGTTGCTGAAGAATGGTCTAAATTTTGATCTGAGTTTCATTCTGGCATTGAAAGCAAATACTGCCTAAACCAAGCAAGGATCCACATGGACATTTTCTCTTCAGCCCTTTCCCTCCACTGGGCTGTGCCTGCCAGCATAATCCCAAACATTGCCTAAATTAAACCATGACACTCACCATGCACACACAGCTCTCCCCTACGTAGCAGACGACAGAAATATCCTATAGCTTAAGCCACCTTTGGAAAGTTCTAAAACCGCTATACTGATGGAAAAAGAAGTATCATGTTGAATGACAATAGAGGTTTTTATTTAGTCATTGGTTGTTGGGGATTTTCGTTTAAAAATCCTGTAAGCTGTAAATCTTTGGTGGAAGTTTTAAGTCTCTGCTGGATCCATTACAACACAGAGCTGTAGCAAAGAAGCACATCATCCCTTCTTTAGGCATTTAACTCCCATTTACATCAATGGAAATTAAATAATTCACACATCTGGTCCTTCCCCTAATGTTTCCAAATGTGTCCTTGGGGTCCTGAACTTCAGACACTAAAAAGGGCCTTTTTACAGTACTAAGCAAGTCACTTTCAGAAGGTGCTCTTACAATGAATAAAATTTGGCACTCAAAAGTGGAAGCACCCAAAGTCCCTAATTAATTTTAATCTGTTTTGTGTCTTCCTTTTCTTTTTTGTAAATGCAGACAGAGCTGTATACAGCTTCTCTTCGCTGGTATTTATACCTTCCATCTTTAATTTCACATTTAGGGTTCATTGAGAAATATTCTTAATTTTGAAGAAGGTTTGATTTCCTCCACTATTCCTTGATCCATCCCAAATGTCCCTCCCAAATATTTGCTATTTTCACTTTTCAGATTTGTTACTAAAAACACATAGATACACATGTACCCATACACATACATGTACAGCCATAATTATTACCTAGATGATTACACATACAGGCTGTGTATTTTGCTTAATACGGTAAAACTGCACACATTAAAATACAGTTTTATTATGTATTATTTGTAGTATCCATTTCAGCATCATTCTCATTATGTATGAGAAATAAGCGTTTCAGAAGGGTGTTTAAATTCAGCACAGCTTAAAAGGCAGACAATTACTTTTCTCTAAAGAACATATTCTTCTGTGGGTAGGTGAGATGCTTGTTTTTTATTTCTCCTCACAAATCATTCTTTTGTGTCTCTTGACAGAATGATAGAACTGTCTGGGTTGGAAGGGACCTTGGAGATCGTCTAGTCCAACCATCAACCTCACTCTGGTAAAAACCATCATTAAACCATGTCTCTAAGCACTAGGGCAACTTGTCTTTTAAATACCTCCCAGGGATGGTGCCTCAACACCTTCCCTGGGCAGCCTGTTCCAAGGCTTAAGAACCCTTTCAGTGAAGAAAGTTTTCCTAATTTCCAACCTGAACCTTCCCTTGCACAACTTGAGGCCATTTCCTCTTGTCCCATGGCCTGGGTCCTGGGAGAAGAGACCGACCACCCCTGGCTACACCCTCCTTTCAGGGAGTTGGAGAGAGGGAGAAGGTCTCCCCTCAGGCTCCTTTTCTCCAGGCTGAACACTCCCAGCTCCTTCAACCTCTCCTCATAAGACTTGTGCTCCAGACTTCACACCAGCTTTGTTGCCCTTCTCTGGACCCTGAATGGAATATATGGAATCTCAAATGCATGTCTTACTCTCAGTTCAGGGACAGATATACCTCAAGAGAGTGAAGCACTCAGGATAGTGTGGACTAATCTAGAAGGAGAGGTGGAAGGAACCTATAAAGCCTTCATTCATGCTTTATACAACCTTATGTCCTCCTGCTATCAGATTCAACATATCACATCTATTTAATTTATTTTGAGAATTAAAACCAAGCATTAAGTAAAATCTTATAAGAGGTCCCTTTTTAGAGTACCATCTTAAAAAGGCCCTATTCTTAAGAACCTATAGAATAGTCCCTATTCTATTAAAAACCAACTATTCTACTGAAAAGCAACATCAGGTCCAGCTCTAAAGTGAAAACATGTAACTTCTGAAATTGCAAGGGTCTGAATTCTATTTAACCACTAAGATTGGTCCTATATTCGTCCTCCCCCCGCCATTTAAAAAAAATGGACAGAAATATACAACATGAATCACATTTCTTGGACTGTCAATATTTTTTGAGCTTTGACATTACTGAATTTGTCTATTCATGTTTAGTTGTTTTAAGACATGATGACCTTTAGCTTGTACCCAAGGAAAGGGCAATGGTGTGACCAAGTGCTGTGAATCAAGATGGCTAAAGGACAACAATTTATGCATTCATTTTATAGACAAATTGAAATCAAACAAAAGAACATTTCTACCCATGCTTCCCCAATAGAATGTAAGGTTTTGAAACAGTGTATGAGTTGTTCTCTATTGAAATATCCAACCATCATCTAAAATGCAGCCTTAGACTTTTTACAACCAAGACTTCAAGAAATGCAATGAAAATTATGTTATTACCTATCACTGGTGTAATACCCTGTTCTTGAGCCTCTTAATTTGTATCCCATACACAGACTTCTGAAGGCACTTCCACTACCTTCTGCTAACTTAAAGGCTTAATCTCAAATTCTGCCTTCAAGGAAAGCATTTTGCTGCACTACAACTCATACAGGACCTTCAATCTATAGGGTCTTGACTGGTTTATTGTGACCAAGGCATTCAGTGGAAATCAGTGAAGCAGTACCACTTTAGACAAGTCTATTTTTGCTACCCATAACAGATAAAATAAGGGTAATATTCTGCATTTAATAAGATAGATAATACTTCCTCAAGAAGGCAGAATTGGGCTTCTGCAAAAGCAATTAAAAAGTAACATCTATTGTTTGTTTATAACTAAACAACTATGTTTCAGCTTCCCTTCTCATGTGCAATATTGCATGCCTTGTTAATGTTTTCTCATTAACCTCTTACGAAAATCTGTATGGAAGGAAAGTCAGAACAAAAGCACAATATGATACACTTTAAAATGAGCAGGAGGGATAGTTATTTTTATAATGTTGCCCCTCTGTTCTTAAGCTATTAAACAAAAAATCCCCCTTCTCCCTAGGTCACCACCTAAACCATTTGTAATCCTTCCAATATATTAAGCAGAAATATGCAGCTGAACCCTCCAAATGGACTAGCTCTAACAGTTCTTGGCTTGATGACTCTGTCGTACATCAATAGCAAAGCCTTAAGGTTAGACCGCCTTTGAAAACTTTCCCCTTGGGCATTGTTGTTACATGTTAACAATGCTCATTACTGCTTTGAGGGTACACTAAAAATGAATTCTTTTTCTATTAATACAGAAAATGAGAATGAGAGTTAATAGCAATTTTAAAAAGGGTTGAACAAAGTGTTAGCAATTACATAGGCAGAGACAGTTGATTCAAGCACCTATAGGCATTTGGATTACAATATTACCTCTTATTAAAATATTTTTATTAGTGAAGAGTAGAGATTAAGAGCTGTTATTAAAAAAATACAACCACAGAGAAACAGGGAGAGGTAGTACAGGAAACGGAATCGATTACTACAATAAATTTGTTTCTGATATAAGCTAGTGTTTCAGTGGAATTGCCACTGATGAATTTACAAACCACTGTGCTCAAATGTTTGAACTGTTGACTGATCCAACCCTTCGATTTCTTTGTCATTCTGAGACCCATCATTAAAAATATACACATGAATGGCCCTGTTCTTTGATTTTTGCATAATCTGGAGGAAAAAATGGTACAAATTGAGATTCTCTAATTCAGAATACATGAATTTCATTTTCTTTACCTCAAATGTTATTCTTGTATAAGGCATGCAAAAAGTTTGATTATGGCAGAAAGAATTAATTTTGGATCTTTTCCTACGGGATTTTTATTAAAAAAAAGGTCACAAGGACTTAGAAAGAAAAAAAATTCACTTAAACATTTGGCATACAACCTACTGTAAGGTTGTTAAAAGTAGTGACAACATAGGACAAAATGTAATTATAGAAATTAGAATTCAATCAGTGATTGGTAGCAATGTGTTCTAGATATTCAGTGAAAACAGTTATTTAGCTCTTCATTATATATCTGCAAGGTACAAATGCCAAATTTTCACTTTTCCTGTGTCTGAGTTTCCTTCAAATATTGTTAGTCAAACATTTCAAAGGGGCATTATAATTTGTACATTCAAAACTTCAGCAAAGGCTTTAAAGTGCCATTTCTTTGCACCAACTGGGAGCTTTTCAGAAAAGAGAGATAATATGTGAACACAAATTCAATCAGCTCCTTTACAACCTTGCCCAAAGAACCCATCGCAAGCATCATTTTACTCAGCTTCGGTGCTTGAGTCTGCTAGCTTTCAAGTTGAGCTTATTTCAGATAAGAACAAGATCCTGAAATTCACTTATTTTTGGTTTACTTTTGTTCTTCAGAATTCTGAACAGAGTTGGATAATTATTACTCCACCTACTGTCTGTCTTTATCCCACCCATTTCCTAAAAGAAATTGCCCTGGCTCTCATTGCTGAAGTACACATCTGTCCCACAGAGACTCCTTCTGGCGGGGGACCTTGCCTTAACTAATGTTTCTTTCAGGCACCAAGTAAAAAATAGCAAGCTGGATGAATATGCCCCAAAACTGTGGACCACACAGAGACGAGAGAAGATACACTGAACACTGAAAAGCTACACTGTTTTTGCCGGTGGCCACAGAAACCAGCTAACTTCCTTTGAAAACTCCCCTCCTAGCTTTCCTCTTTGTTTAGCCTAAAGGAGGAAGGCAGGTAAGAAAATCATGAATTAAGGAACACTAATAAATATTTGAAAGTTAAGACTGAGCGAATTAATGGATACGTAATATGCTGCTTTTAATCAGAGAGCATTGGTAACACTTGGAGGAACTGCCTAGAGAAATGGTGGATTTTTGACTCTTGGTATTTCAGTCAAGATCAGATGTGTTTCTGGAAGATGAACTTTAAACAAAGACTTTATTATGCTGAATAATATTTCGCATCTTGTTTTCTCAGACTAGACAATCTAATAGTCTCTCTAGCCTTAAAAAAACCTGAGATAGAAAGAAACATTTAGAAAAACAAGTTCTCCTTAGAAAAAAAACTGTAAAGCATTCACAAACAGAACAAGGCTTCATTTATACACTTCATACATGCAAGTTACAAGCACAGCCTTGTAACCACCATCTCTCTCCTATTAGAAAAACATCACTTTTAGAAAGATGGTATCTTCAAATGGGAAACCAGATGCTCAATTTGAAGCGCAGGTAGAAGAGTATTTATTGTGTCTTGGCTTATACCAGTAGTGGTACCCCTAAATTTTTTGAGGCCTTCACAACTCTGTGCCTTTGTAGCTGGGTTGCCAGTTTCTCCTGAAAAAATAACACTTAATCACCAATGAATATGGCTGGTGATGATGGCCAGCACTCAAGAGTTGACAGACACCCTTCTTTCTCCAGCCAGGACCATCACTCCCCACACCATTTCTGGTAGATCTTTGCCAAGACTGTTCTTACATGCTGCCAGGAACAGAAAGAACAGATATTCTGTGTCGCCTCTATACTAATGCTTATTGTCTTTCACAGCCCTCTTCTTTATGTTTAAACTCTGTCTTGTTTGCTAAACTTGGCTTTTTCTGTCAGCAAAATTAATTTGGAATTTTATATAGTGGTGATAGCAATACTGCAGGAACTGGCTCTAGAAATCCTCCTCTTGATTTAGATTTAAAATTTTATTTTATTTTTAAATCTGCTTAAGTTGAAGGAAACCTGCATTCCTTCAGCTCCAACAGATGTTCCTTCACTAGGAAACAGTCATGCTATTAATGATTTCCTCTCTCATAAAAGCATTATCCTTGGATCAAACTTTTGGTACCAAGCTGCCAGGGAGAAAGCTCAGCTACGACTGCAGTTACAGCTTTCCTTTAACATGGCTTCCTACTGAAAAGGTTCTTGCTGACTCCCTCACCTTCTCTACTTCCTTTGCTCTGTCCTGCCATGCTTTGCCAGAGTGGTTATTCTTCTGCAAGCTGTTGATTTTTCTTTGTGTATTCTTTTTGCTTGCTGCTGGTTTGTGTTTCTGCATCTCCTTCCTGTGGGGGTGCTCGGGCATTGCTGAAGGAAGCTAAACAGACTGGACAGGAGGCCTTTAGAATATGCCTGTACTGGCCAAATCATACATTGAGATATCCCTGGCTGGAGCTAGGGAAGTAAGTACCACAGGGTCACCACAGGGTGACTGAGCACTAGATACCACTGAGGTGAAGTCCATGTCTAACATGTACCACTGCTTTTGTGGTTCCTTATAGATGGTAAGAAACAGCCATATTTGAGTCTTCATTATCAAGCATGTTCCTAGCACTATACTAGAGATATATATACACATAAATACATGCACATGTACCTACACTAGCATTATCCCAGCTCTCTGTCCTGCTATGGTAGCAGTGCCTCATTTCCCACCATTAGAGCTTCCTGGTCAAAGAAAAGAAGGGAAGAATATCAAATCTAAAGGGTGTAAGAAGTTTGTGCTTAATCTGCCTTAAAGGGAAAGAAAAACGTATCAGCTAATACTGATTGATTATATCCCTGTGCTGGTGGCCAGCAATGGAGAGTACCATGCCCTATAGAGTATATACATCATGTTCTTTTTATGAATTAGCCAGGGAAGGTATCCAAACTCTTTCAGTAGGTAGGTAAAAGGTTTGGCCAAGTTTCATATTTTGAAACCATCTGGAAAAAATTAACTATAATTATTTGTTTACAGTCCCAAGATAAATCATTTTTCCTACTTATACAATTGTTCCTCATTAAATTAGTCCGGTTAGGGCTGATTAAACCATGATATTATAACTCAGGCTGTTGTAGAGCATTTTATAGATACAGTTTTGGTGGTGAGAGTGATACCAGTATAAGCCCCAACTGAGAAGAACATGGAAAAATAGTTTCATGGAGTGGAATAAACCCTTCATGAAAAGAAACAATGAAACAGAAACAATTCTGTTCAGCTCTGTGTGGTTTAAGACATTGTCCATTCTGACAAATGTTTTATCTAAATAGTTCAGTGTGTATCGTAGTACCTGTGTTTATATACTTATTTATTAATATGTACAAAATATATATGATGAATAATGCAAATAATCTTTATTGTGATTCAAAGATACTGAAGTGTCCTACATTTTATTGCAACAGTAACAGTTTTGAAAAGCAGCAGCAAATAATTCTTTCTTAAATAGCAGCTCCATTATATTCTTGTCTCTTCTCTGCATTCATAAGCAAACTCTTGTAACTGAGAAGCAGAGGGAGAAGGAAGACAAAAAGTGATTATTGTTCTTTTTAAAATTTTAAATGAAAAGAAATTGATGAGTCTGATGCTGTATAAATGGAGACATAATTCAGTGTGTATGAAATGTCCTCACATTTAATAATTTCCAGTGATAGTCTTAATTTTAGAAAATATTTTGGAAATCAGTTACTTCAGTTTTGAAAAGATCAATCTTATGTGCCATTATGTTGTCCTTATGTACTCAAATAGTTCTGTTTGCTTCAAAGGTCTACTTGCACAAGTGTTATTAGTGAGCCTGGACTTACCTAGCTGTGAAGTGTGTTGGATGCATCTGATTAGGATTCTTAGGTTGGATAAGGGCTAAATTGTTTGCACATATGTTGTGGTTTGACTGAGTTTGTAAGAGTTGTAGCCAGTTGACAGCATCACTGCCTCTCTCAGGTGTGGATTGGAGACATCCCTGGGAATGCCTTACAGGCCGTGTTTACAAAACTGAAATCTTAACTTAGCATTTTCATTTTGCCTCTTAAGTCCAGTAAAATTTATCATGAACTCAAGTGAATGACGTCTGTCCCTGGTTACAGCTCTGAAGTCTAGCAGTGTTGCTGTGTGGCGTGTCTGAGCTTGGGGCCTGACTCTACCCTGGCTCATCGTTATAATCTTGAATGAGTTGAGGAACTTCTCCATGCCTTGGGCTCACTGCTTGCAGAATGGGGCTAGTAATACTTAACCTGCTTTTATAAAATGCTTAATGACTGAGGGGAGATTATATGGTCCAAGAGCAATGCATATAAATAAATATTGTAACCCGGAAATCCTTAGAGCTCCACTTCTGAGAAGAGTGATCAAATGTAGCATTTCACTTAATGTGGAACTGATGAAGCTATTGAATGAAGCAGCCTGTAAGTGCAACCAAAACTATGTGCAGGGAGAAAGAAACTTCTGGTGCCCATTTCTGTATTTCTGTTCATGCCAACTACTACCCATCCTTCCTGTTTTTTTTTTTTTTTTTTCTTTTTTTTTTTCAACTTTGTTATTCTTCTCCTTTGGAATGAAGTTTTTGAATGCTAAGAATTACTCAGAGCTCATAAAATGCAGGGCTTGGAGCTACAACAACTAGTATTTCCAGGACATGCATTATCACTGAAGATGATAGTGGTGTGTATGGGTGTGGGGGCACGTGTGTCATTGTAAAACACTAGGGAGTCTTATCAGACAGAAGAGTTCTCTGAAGCAAAACTAAGCTGGTTAACACACACTCATTTCAGGCATGTACTTTAAATTTCTGCCAACACTGAAAAACTTGATCTTTTCATTAAGTTGGTGCCTTAGGATCTGTATCCTGATGTGGTTCCTCTGAAATGGGAAGACAGACTTTTTCTCCTTAGTGCTATTTATGCTTTCATAACTGTGATTTTCACATACTCCAGCAAGAGTTATATGCCAGGTTAAAAAAAGAAACCAAACCAAAGATTTTTTTTTCCCATTTGAATTGTGATAATAATATTTTTACAGTATGGGAGAATTAACATGTACTTTCTTATAGTTGATTTGCCATTTTTTGGAGCAGAAGTGATGCAATGAGCAGCTTCTCTGTCTCTTCATGATGCAG
>JAOXNG010000012.1:53745662-53757222 GCA_028566535.1 Scolopax minor
TGCAAGCACAATATCTTTTAAGAATCAAGGCTTCTTCTAATGACAAAAGGGTAGATTTAATCCAAATTTACAGTCTGGAGTCTTAATTGCTGTTGCTGTTAAGTGCATTAACTGAAAATACTGTGATACAAAAAAAGCTAAAATATTTCAACCATTTTAAGTAATAATTCTACAGAAATTCTGTGTTCATTAATCTGACTATACATTTTGTCTGTTTGACTACAATCCATGAAGAGACAGCTTCAATGTGATTACATTACTATTATTCGTGGTGAGAACTCTGCATTACAATAGTTTGCCCATTTAGGACAGAATATCATTAAGGATACCCTGGGAGAATTTTACTGGTCTTTGAGGAACTCTCTTTTCATTTTGCATTGTATTCTTTTTAATAAAGGGAAGCAGAAACGTAGTGAAAACAGTAATTGTTCACAGCAAGAGTTAGGGAGAAATCAGTAATAATATTCAGTTATTGCAGCTCTATAGTCCCTGCTAGTGCTCCTGTAAGCAACCATGAATGATTACAGCACGACTTAGCTAAGGTAGCCACTATGGATGATTGATAGGACATTAATCAAAAGATGCATATCAGGCTCAGAATTTGTTCACAAGCTTTCTTCTAATAGCTGATTTCATGTTCACTGAGCTCTATGCCAGTTTGTTCAATTTATTCTTCAGTGTACAAGCCATTCATCAAAGAACACAATGATTTAACACCCCTTTTCCTTTTTAGTGAACAAACATTACTAAGTGTAACTACTCTGGTCTGTTCATTAAAAAACATACAATTACAATGTCATACATTAGCCTGAAACAATACCTCCTTACTATACCCTGGCATTATTTGCTTCCATATATACCCTGTGAGTTCATCTCACATACTTCAAACATTAGATAACACCATCCTGAAGATGCCATCAAATTCACCAAGATCAACAAACACAACACAGAAACGATTTGGATGACGTTATTTTACTTCCCTGTGAGGGGTTAACGCCTAGGACACCTTCACCATTCAGCTGAATCAATTCAAATGCAAAAAAAATAAGATTTCAGTAGGAGCTCCAAGCACAAAACCTTGAAAATACAGGTTGTTTTTTTTTTCCTTTCTAGGTGTTGAAGCATGCCCAATAATACCCAGCTTTGCAAGGCCACATTCAAAACTTTGGTAACATTCTTCAGATCCCACATGGCAAAAAGACAAACTTAGGATTCAGCTACAAGACTTAAGACCTCAGCTTAGAGTTGTAGATCTTGCTCAGGACTGCTCTGTGACTACAGTCACATCAGCACCTACATCTAATGTTAATTTTTTAACCTACTCCAAGCAAGAGCACAGGAGATCCCTCCCAAACAGTTCAGAAAAGAACTGCTGTGATTTGGCTATGTTTTTATTTCAGTAGGAGGCTGTTAAGGTGCCGCTGACTAGAGACCAAGGAGCTTGCACACTGAAGAGGAACGTTTGGTCCCAAGTGGGAAACAGACTGTAGGAGCCCCAAGATGTTTACATACAACTTGAATTTGATGCAGCTCACTTATATTTACTGAAATTTGGCAATATTCTCCACCCAGTCCCTCCAAAGATGGGAGAACACTGCTGTGTCAATAGGGTGGTTTTGGTCAAGCATCCCTCCTGTGCGTTCCCTACCCCACCTAGAGCAACACAAAAAGTGATGATGCCTCCTCAATGGCAAAATACCTCTGCTTTAAAAATACAAAAGCTAATTCCACCAGCCTGCAGTGACACACCTCATACCAGTATAGTGCAAGTGCTTAAATGTTAAATTACTATATCTGCTACATCCCTCCCTATATATGTATAAAAATTCCATCAAAAGGACAGATTTTACCTCAGAGAAATGTCCTCTTTATCTACATCTGCTTTAACACCATATGAGCTTCCAGAAGGAGGATGCTAAGCCAGGCATTGCCAACTTTTGTTCAACCTGCAAGCAAGCAAACTTGTAGGGGTTCAGTAGAGGAGGCAGACTTCATCTTAGCTAGTGTTTCCTACTGGAAAACAATGACACCAGCAGCAGATGCATTAAGACACAGCTGGACAGATGTGCTACGGAAAGAAGGAATCCTTATTTCTTTAGATCTTTCTTTTGCACTGTGCTCAGCACCAAAGGTTGATTCTGAGGTACTAGGATTTTCCTATAGAGCCTGGCAACCCGCATTTCATTCCCTCTACCTCCAAACTTCAAACATCTCAGACTAAAATGAAGAGGAGACCGTGAGGGAGCAGAGGAAGAGCCAGCAGAGCTAAGGGGAGTATTCAGAAATGGCAACAATGGTTCATCCACCAGGGTGATTTCTTAAATAGCTCAGATAGCTGCCTTCAAACAATTCTCTCCAGCTGTTTCTGGAGAGCTCTTCACAAGGCAAGATGACCTGGCTGGGTTTAACGTCACTCGTGCGCAAGATGCTGTCACAGGGCAGCCTGGATGATTCTTCTGATCTGAAAAGATCAGAAGGAGCTGAAGAGAACAGAAGGTGGCAGGCCTTTCTCTGCCTTTCAGAAACCATTCAGGCTGCTCGACAATGAAATTGATGTTGTGGGCCAAAAAGAAGAAAAAGAAATCAAAGCTCGCGATGTTGCTGGCATGGAGCGCTCTGTTGGGGAGACCCGGATTCCTGCTCTCTTTCCCAAAGTTTTTAATGCACTTTGTTAAACAGCTCTTGAATACAGGATGTGTGAAGAATCCCTGTAAGCCCCGAGCCCCCTCGGGCCCCATGGGACCCCTCTGCCTTGACCAGCAGCTGTATGCTTTCTTGATGGGCCCACCAAACTCACGTTGCTTTCTAGCCAGGAGGCCAGCAGGAAGGGACCTTGCCCAGCCCATCCATCCGTATCTGCTTAGAAACGTGCTCCAAGATGGAGCTCAGCAACTGTCTAAAATTCATACCCAGAGGCAGTAAACACTACCTGAAAGTAATCCTTTTGCGAGTCCAGAACTACTAAAACCAACAACCAGGAGAGCGATGAGTGGTTTCAGGCGCCTTGTTTTAAGATATCTTAAAGGGGCTGTATTTCAGACAAGGGGTGCTCAACGCTTTCAAAATCCAGATGCCAGAAGAATGCAAGATGCCTGGCCCAATCGTTCACATTTTCCAAAACACCAATCACTTCCAAAAAACCTTGGCTTCACAGAAGTGCAAGTGAATTATGAATTATCTACCTTCTGAGAAATGAAAATCTACACCACCGCAGGGAATCTGATTTGTATTTCTGTTACAGGCTTTTCTTTTCTTTTTAAACAAAATAGAAAAGAAAAAAAAAGATGATCTAAGACCACTAATAAACTACATGCAGGTTATCTTTTTTACTGTTGAGTTTTATGGCGGATAAGGGTTAGGAAAAATGTGTAATACTTCTGCTTAAGCATTCAATAACTCATATGCATTGACAGAAAAGCCCATCAGTGATATCATTTATTTTTCCATACTGTGGGCTTCTGTGTCTGTCTGTCAGTCTGTCTCTCTCGCTCTCTTTCTCTTCTCCTCCTCTGCGAAGTCTCAAACTCCCTTCACCGGAGGTAAAGCAGGGCCGTGAACTACATTGCAATTACATGAGCACATCAAGTTTTAAGGAACAGACTTCAAGAAGAAGAAAAACAGACGTTATAATCAAAACCAAACTTTGTGGCTACTTTGTGGCTGTCCTACTAACAAGGTCATCCAGTTTCTGGTCACAGCTGCGGAATTTACCGCAAAACAGCTGTGAATTCAAGTCAGGAAAAATTCCTTCTTTCCTATACATTGCATAGGTGTGCTAAGGAGACAGGCTGACACAAAGATGCTAAGGAGATTCCAATTTTGTGAATACTGTGAGGAACACTTCATTATATCACGATAGGTTTTTTTTTCTTCATAAAAACTGCAAGGATCACAAAACACATATTGTATCATAAAACAAATGCAGCTCTGCAAGATCTGATGCAAAAGTCTTTTAAAAGTAACCAGTGCTTTCCCCTTTCTTTTCAAGTGTGTAAACTAGAGGGCATTCAAGGAAAGTCACAGGCAAACAACTTAAAAGATATTAAAAAAAGCACCGGTGAACTTCTGGAAGAGCTGCCTCAGGAGGCAGACACAGCCAGCAGGTTCATGTGGGACTAGAGAAGCCCAAAGACAAGTCAATGAAGAAATACTCAAAGGAAACAGCAAAAGCACATGCTTTGGGATGGCTAATCTAATGGTAATCGATGTTGGGAGAGCACTGAGAGAACAAAAGTCAGAAAGCAGGTGGGTTCATGTGCTTCTTCAACAGCATCTGCTATTTGTACCATCAGAGACAGACTGTGACTGGATGGTACCTAACACCTCTAGTTTCACCCAGTGGGGCATTTCTGATGCTTTAAAACTGTTTTTTACATTTCAAAAGGATAGATTTGTTTCTTTCAGATATCTTCTATTTATTCATATAGAACCATGTTACGTTTACCCCATTAAAGTTTTCCTTCCTATCCTCTATCCTCATTCTTTCCTGCAGCAACTCAAGCCCAGCACTCTGTTATTCTCCCCAACACTCATCACGCACTTTGCCCTTCACACTCTCTTCCATTCTTTTCTCTTTTGCATACGTGAAATAATTACCTTCCTCCTCGTCAGATCTTTAATCTGGGCACCCCCATGCAGATGGAGCCCTTTGGCATGAAGGGTCTTTGATGTCCAGGTGGTGCACTCACAGCCCAAGCGCTCGCTCCATGAGGGATGGTGCACCTTGCACTGCAAGGGGGGACATGGGCTCTTCCCAACTTGTAGAGAAGCCTCAGCACTGCCAGATCATTCTGCAGCCTCCATCGTTTGTTCTTACAACATCTCCAACTGATGTTAGGCAAACCAAATGATCCAAGTCCCTCCTCACAAAGGGAGAGGTAATTGATAGGTGGACTGGCTTCATGTTCAATAAAGCTGATCATCAGGTATTAGGATAACACCACGGCTTCTTCTAGCTTAAATAGGTACAGATGTCACTACTGTGTCTTACTCTCCCTTAAAAGATGCAGGAAGCCTGTGTGCAAGTGAAACTGAGAAACCAGGATGCACAAACCCACTAATAAACATTGGATGGCGAACCGGACTCACTGAATTCAATGGAGTTTTTATCCTTTCCTTACACCAGGCCAGGATTTCACCTTTAGTTTTTTATTTGGATTTTCCAACTCCTTATTTATTGTTTAGAAATGTTAAGGGGCAAAAAAGGACCTTACCTGTTTCGCAAATGTACCCAGCTACTCTTCAGGAAAGCTGGTAACTCTTAAATACTTCTGAAGAGGGACTGACTTCAGCAAGTTCTTAAGTGCTGTCCTAAAACCTGGTCCCTGCAATCTTAACTGAATTAATTCATAATACAAGGCATGATTAAGTTAACAGTGATCAAATACTGCTGTTCAGATGCTCAGAGTATAGGAATAATACTCCTTATTAATAATAATAATTTAGGAATATATAATAATATAGGAATAATACTCCTTATTAAACAACTCCTTGTTTAATAAGGAGTAATGTAAGAAACAGCTTCATCCATCCCTTGGTAAACTGACATGTAGGAGCCCCTGTCTAAAACATGGGATGTGTGTAAGGGTGACTGAGAGTTGAGCCATGGGTTCCTGAGGGGGTCTGTATAAGCCAACTTCAGAAGATTATGTCCATATTTTGATGAAACTATGTATAGGTGTAATATGCAGCCAGGAAAACTGCAGAGTCAGATGTGTAAAGCTATGGACGCAGTCAGCAAGATAGACTCATAGTCTGACCCCAGCAAAGATGTAAAGGAGAGAAAGGCAATGAGTTCTCCGTGGAAAGGACCTAGAAGAGAAGAAGCAGCCAGGAAGATCACCTAAGAAAGCTGTCGCCTGTTCTTTGAGTGGGCAGAAACAGGAATTCGTGTACGCTCCTTGTAAACAAACAGAAGTGAATAAAAAGCTTCCAGCTCTTGTAATCTCCTCCCGATGGAAACAACCTGCAATAGTTGAGTTGTGACTGTTGACAAATTCCTCAGGTCACGTTGAGTGACAATGCACTCAGCAACTTCACAGCCCTGAACAGATTAGTGAAAATTTTATTGCTTCAAGTATCTTAGATGCAAAATGAAAGTCAAACAGCACCACAGGAAGGGAGATTTCAAAAATGCACTTCTGTTTGGAGCATTTTATCCACAATATATGTAATATTTTTAGTAATACGAAAGAAGAGTTTTGCTTTAAATCCTGTTTTTTTCTCCTCTACGTTCTAGCTGACAACACAGACAAGTCACCAGTTGCATTTACAGCTTGTGACTTAAGTACAGGGGAAAACAGTATCATACTGTGACTCTGAAACCAGACATGGGGCATGATCTTTAAGGCAGGTATGAGACTTGAAATCCTTTGAAATTATTTTTCAAAACTGACTAGGTTTCACGAGTATCCCTCTGCATTTGTAATGTCAACACGTTTCATTAAAAATCACTAACTGAGAGACAAGTCATCTAACTGAATTTGTAAAGAAATGTATCTGCATCTAATAAAGTATAGCATATATTATACTATTTATTTTTTTCAGCTTTCATCAGATAACAGTCATGATTGTACATTTGTACTTAACTCACATGCATCGTTGCCTCTTTTTTCACTTTTCCATTACCACTTTAAAATTAACGGAGTCTCTGGTTTGCACTTTCTCTTCAGCTTACCATATTATCTATTCTGTTTTATCTGCTAGGCTAGGTGAAATTTTTCCTCATGAATACATTGAGGAGTAAAATGGAATAGTTTCCCTGAGAGCAGCAGAGCCACGCTGATTAACCTTATGTGCTCAGCTTCTTCCTCCTCACTGGGATATTCCTGTTCAGGAATCCTGAGCAGTAGCAGTATCCTCATGGAACTCGGTGTTAACAGCACCTCGTGTAATTCATCCACGTTCCCTCCATGCAAGCTGATGACACTTTTGGCACACATCAATTTGAACTGAATTCATGGCTAAGCATTTTTAGGTTTCTCAATCTGCTATCATTAATTCCACGGCAAGTGCTCCTTCACACTTGCTTTTAGGGTCTGAAAAAGAAGTAATGGAAGTGTTAAACTCCAGCGCACTTCTCTTAGCTCCAGAACTTTCCTGGAATTAATAATGCGCTGGGTCCAATGACTTTAAGCTCTTTGAGTAACACTGTACCTGTCTGGAGCAAGGTGCTTCCAACTGACTTTTAATCACAAGATCTGTGACTTACACATTTAGAGACACACATACATAATCCCACTGGTATATACATGTATCTGTACACGTAAACGTACCTGCAGAGCTTACATCCTTTGTCGCTTGACTTTTTTAATTACTCACTTTCTCAGGGCAGAAATCTTGCCACTCGTGGGCATTTCTGGTGAAAAACATCCACCCCTTTCTAATGGAAGATGCAGGCGACCTCCAAAACAATGTCTGAATGTCACCATCCTATAATAGATGAGCTTTCTATAGGAGGCTAGCTGCAGAATTACATTTCAACAGAGCCTGAATTAGATGCAACTTTCTGTAATACTGACGAATTTCATTTTCATTCACTTTGTAGCACTTCTCTGCCATTCAGGCTTCTTGAAAGAGGACATAAAATGAAGCTATTATGGCATGATAGAGCATTATATTCCCTTCTTTAGATTAAGCATACACAGTACAAGACCACAGAGAATAAAGTCCTGTGCTGCACATATGTGATGTGTCTATTTATAATAGGGCCTGTCTCAGTGGGGTTACACCTGGTCTGACTTTGACCCAATCTGAAATGCAACTAAGCCTTCGTTTATAACATATTACACACAATTAACTAGAGACCTTTAAATGCAAGAAAAGCTTTCATTCAATGTCAGCTTTGCATCTCAGGCAGATCCCAAGCAGAGTGATGACAAAACAACAAAACACCTGTAATGCTCACATAATTAATACACTTTTTATCCGTCCATCCTATCACAAGGAGTTTGTTGCAAAACATGGTTGAATATATTGCCCGTTCTACTTTAAACACAACCTTTTTAAGATTTTAAGCATTTGATTGTGTCCTTTTACACAGACTTAATTACTTAACTATACAAGCTTAAAACTTACAGTCTAAAACAGAAATCAGACGAAAGAATTAAGCTCTTGGTTTTTAATAAAAGTTATGATTCAAATTCTCAGACGGGGCCTTGTGTGAAAATGACATCTGCATAGATGACAAAATTATTTTGAGCAGCATGATGAAGAGCTAAGAGGTTGTCTCTAGAGTGAAGCACGCTAGATGAGGGAGCAATGCTGATAGCAAGACGTATGTCGATACTGAAGAGGAATCCCATCTACTCATACACATGGGTTCTAAATTAGCTGAGGCAACTCACAAGAAGGACTTGCTTGCCTCAATACAGAATTCAACAGAGGAATGAAAATTTGATCAAGGTGAAGCTACGGCAAAAAACACGTGAAGAGAAATGGAAGGGGAAACGGAGCACAGAAAATCATGGCGCATTTGAATTGCTGGGCCTCTCCTGGAGTAATATTGCATGTAGTAGAGGGAGCCTGCTTCAGACACAATCATCAGAAATAACAATGCAAGAACTCTCCTAAAGAGCAGACTGAAAACAACCATTCACCTCAGAAAGAAGACGGATAAGAGAAGACATAATAAGAATATATAAAATATTGAATAAAGAAAGAAGACTGGGAACATGAAGGCTCCCTGTCTTGTAACTATGAGACTTTCTGTTAAATTCAAAAACTGGGTAATTTAAACCTGATAAAAGGATACTCTTTGCTTTTTTTATATAGTGCATAGTTAGACTGTTGGGCTCTCTGCTGGAGATACTTTCACTTTTCTGTGTGATAACCTTACACTTTCATTTGTATATCTTGGCTCTGCATTTCTCTTCTCTCCATGCTTGCCAAGGGAAACTGGAGAAATTAATACACGGTCACTTGTCTCTTGATATAAAGCAGTTCAGAGAGGATGGCACTAACTAATTATACAACAAACACTCTATATAAGGAGCTTATATGCTATGAGGAAATAATTGAGAATCCAATACCTACTTGCAGAAACACCAGACTCTTGTCTTCTTCACCGA
Organism: Scolopax minor; assembly: GCA_028566535.1. Classification (NCBI taxonomy): domain Eukaryota; kingdom Metazoa; phylum Chordata; class Aves; order Charadriiformes; family Scolopacidae; genus Scolopax; species Scolopax minor. Next base: position 53,754,731 of record JAOXNG010000012.1, read on the forward strand.
TATTAATCTGCTGCTGCCCAAGCTCATCCTACAAACCTGGCTATCTTTTTCTAGCAGTCTTTCTGAAAGTATCCTCACCACCATTCCCTGATGCTCAGCTTCACATCAGCCCAGAGCAAAGTGATGTAAGCCACAACAACCAGGATCTGACTGTAATTAACCACACTATGTTAATTGCTCCTTCCTGTTCTGATGACATCAGGGAAGCCAGGACAGAGCCTGGAGGAAAAAAAGTGCTGCTGTGCTTTCTCACTTTCTTTCAAACCTTGGAGGAGATCCCAAAGGGCTCCCATGCTCACATGAAACTGAATTTTAACACGTTATGAGACAGTTAAGGTGTATTTGCAGTTACATCTACCAAAGAAAGCTTCTTGCAGTAAGTAGAACTACTCCTGATCTAAACACCTTGTAGCTGACAGGGAATTCAGCTCATTTTCTGAAAAATCACTTTGTAAATTTGGTATTGTAGTGCTGGTAAGGGACAAGAAAAATACAGAGGTTCTGAATTTCTGATCATATAGAACATGAAGTCCCAACCTCCTGTGTTTATTAAAGACCAGCTAATCTTTTGTAAAGCGTTTGACTTGGTACTCTTAATATCATGGGAAGTGATTACCCCCTTCTATACTCACTCTAGGCCATGCTGCCTCTCAAAAAGAAGTGCTAGTGAAGTGCAAAGTCTAATAATTGTCACAGGTAGCAGATATAACATTAAGTACATCCTGACAAAAGATTAATAGCAGGGGTGCTGCACTGCAGGACTGAGGCAGGTAACCAAATGAGTAAATGTCAAATGAAGGATTATCCTCATTTGATGCTATTTCATATGCCTCCTTTCTGCATAATCTTTCCCAGCTGAGACCTAAACCAGGTGTTTTCAAATGAACAAAGTAGAAGCTCTACCTGGTGTGCTAAAGATCCACTATTAGCTGTCAGTGGGAGCGACATCTTCTTTTCAAGTACTCAGCCTGTCGTCAGGACACAGCATTACGCTGTTGACAATGACAAAGCGCCCGCCAAATCAAGCTCTATCCAGATTGTGCTAAACTATTATTATTATTATTATTTATTCTTCAAACTGCAGAAGTACCCATGTCAGGGACCAGAGCCCTTCTGCGCTCAGCTCGGTGAAAACACAGCCCAAAACCTGGCTCCTTTCATTTGATCTCATCCTCACCATCCTACGGTGCTCACATAGAGAGGCACGTGCTGAACAGCTCTGTGAAGCAGGGGATTGTAGTCTTTTAGCCAGAGGATGTACTTTTTTAAGCCAACACAAAGACCTGGAGGTCCTGGAGACAACTCCTTAACAGAAGCAGCACCTCTGCAAAAACAGGTCAAGACAGCATCGAGCCTGCAAAATCAAACATGCTAGAACTAAGCCTCCCATACCCTCCTGTGCTCACTCATCAGCCTTGAATTATCTGACCACTCACTCCTTTTTCCCCTGCCAGGATTCATACCTCGTTCAGTGCACAAGATGCACAAACATTCAGTGAGAGACAGAATCAGCTAGGTTGGAAGGGACCTTTCAAGATCATCTAGTCCAACCAGTTGGAAAAAAACAACAACAACAACAACAAAAACACCAAACCAAAAAACCAAGAAAACCCACACAAACACCACCTGGAAAAATAAAACCCTCTCTCACATATTGTACCTTACCACTTTCTTCAAACCACGTCTACTACTGATACCACCATTACATATTATTATAAGACTAATAACTTTCTTCTTATTTCCAGTGCTTCCTCTTCTGAACTTCCCTGCTATTTGTATGACGAAGAACTTAAAGTATGTATCAGGTCCTCCTTAACTGAAGTTGTGATAATGTTCTGGCTAAACCATTTTTAAAGTGTAGGAGCTTTTAAGATTAAAAAGAAGAAACAGTGTGATGAACTCAGAGGTGGTCAGATGAGGAGCAGTCTGTTAATACAGTTGTTATATATCATTTAATATCTATCTAGAAATAACCCTAGGATAGCCTACTACTCATTCTAGCACTGATATTCTAAACAACTTACTCAATTATCTTATTGTTTACTTTCTTCTACTCCTTTCCATTACGTAGACAAATTTACCTGTATAAGAGCAGGAATAACCATCTGCACTGTCTTATTAATTACTTGGAACGTGTAAGTATCATCCAGACGCAAGACATTTGCTCCCATGAATGTAAAAATGGGCATAATGTTGTGGAGAACTTTATCCTAGAAAAGAAGACAATGACATTAGTTTGCTTTTTGAACTGTGTTGGTTATATTATACCTTAAAACATTTCTCCTTCCCACAAACGCCTCTAGATTTGTACAAATGAAAATAAGAATTATCTGTATCTAGCAAAATCTCCGCTATTTTTAAATGCATAGTGTCCCTGAAAGCTCCTTACTATGCGATTTTTGGAGAAACCAAGACACCCTTCTAAGCAAGTAATTAAAGAGTGCAAATTGAGAGTTCTGTCCGATGAAACACCTTGTACTCTTCAGCTCAGT
>JAOXNG010000012.1:53779787-53793198 GCA_028566535.1 Scolopax minor
CCTGAAGACATTCAAGGGGAGGCTCAATGAGGCCCTGGGCACCTGGTCTAGTTGGGGGTGTCCCTGCTGACTGCGGGGGGGTCGGACTAGATGACTTTTGGAGGTCCCTTCCAGCCCAGATGATTCTATGATTCTATGACATGCCAGAACATCAATACAAAGCACACTGTCCCTGTGCTTGCAGCTCTTGCAACCGAGGGCCCTGGGGCGTGCTGTGACCCCCAGGCATGTCAGAGAGAGCTCTACAACAGCAATGTTTTCTGGAGGCAGACATAAAGCCACCAGGACAGCCACAAAGGTCTGTGTCACAGGAAAACACAGACGAAAATTTGGAAGCGTTTGATGTTAGAAATGCGATCTGTCATAAATGGCTTCCAAATAGCTTTAAGCTGTGCTGGGGCAAAAAACCTCTTCTAAGCACAACCTATCTTAAAAAAAAAAAAAATCATGGCAATTTAAGCATTTCCCAATTTTAAAGGAAACTATAACTCCAGGACTGGAAATTTTAATGCCAAGTTTTGTCCTGATAAATTTTTAAATGGCTCTTTTATGAATCTGTTGAAAAATACATTTATATTGAAAACAGCAAGTGATCCTTAACTATAACATTGTAAATATGACACTGAGCTGAGGTTACAGATGGAACAATAATCTATCTCACAGAACAAAGCTTGTCAACGAAGTGTGATGAAATATTGTAACATAGCCTAATTTATTATTGCCTTTTCATCCATCTTGTTATATTATGAAAGTGTCAAAGTTCAAACCTCGATATTTAATCATTTAACAGTACGTTATTCAATGCTGGAGCAAGCACTGATGGCATAACTCTCATACCAATGATATCCACACCATTTCTCTGATACCTGTTCAATTCAGCCCTGCCTAAAGAACTGAAAAATTGAACTTCTTACATCACCTATGATCTTTTCCTTTTTTTTTTTTTATTTTTTTCCCAAAAATAATCTTTTCACGGCTGCCCACAAAACATTAACACTTTTATTTCTAGAAAAGGATGAACAAACAATAAGGACTTTCTTGTTATGTATCAACTGCTACTTGGAAGCACAGGGCTCAATTCCTTTGGTAATACCTCCCATGTTAAATGAGTATTGTTTGTTTAATGCCATAGTCACTTGTACAGATTGACCCTTCAGCACCAGTAGGCAACAACTGGCTAATAAAAGGTTTTAATATTAAGAAAGCTGAGCTCTAAGAAAGTAAGGCTTGATCCTGAAAATTCAAGTTAGAACAATTTTAACAGTAGCGATTGGCCCAAATGATCAATTTGCTCCTCGCTGTTACAAGCACATAAGTGGTTGTGGATGCTCAGTAAGTCAGGCTTAGGCAGCTAACTATACACTTAAATAAAACAGAAAAATTAAGAGTCAAATAATCATCCTGCTTCTCAAAATCTTTAGTTGGTGATGTAGGGTTGAATCGTACATAAACTGCAACCCAATGGAAACTACCCACTGAATTAATTGACAAAATCCTTCAGATTTTATCCTGAAGATAAATCCTGAAGATCATGGACATGATCTTCATAAGCACAAAATGCTGATGCAATTCTGCTCTCCCTGAGAGCCACCAGTAAAGCTTCCAGTGACTTCAATGCAAGCAAAGCGAGGCCAGCACTAACTACTTTTGAAAGGCAATTTCACAGTCCCTTTTCTCTTTGCACTTCTAATCGAATTTGTAAACAAACCCATAAATATATAGTATGGAAAATCAGTAATATCCTCTTTTAATACTTAAATTTATTTATTTTTTTTAGAAATTGTGTCCTAAAATAGGCACTCCATTCTCGTAAAATCACTCACTGCCTCGAAGCTGCTGTATTATATTCTTGGACTTTGGGAAACCAAGCAAATGAATTTGAACATTTAAAGAATGCTTGGGAATGTCAGAGAAAACTCTGGACAGGTACAAAAAGGTAAGCACTGTTAAGTGTATTTTTTATTAGCGGTGCAAATGAAGAGGGAACAGAAGAACACGCTTAAGTCCTCATATGAGAAAGAACCTTGATTTCCTATATTTCTTTCCATGTTCCAACACCTAGTCAATATTTTGCTCGCTTTTCCTCCAAAATTCACACTGGAACTACAGTCAGTATGGGGAAGAAAGACACAGAATTGGATTTGGTTGCAACCTTTCACTCGGTAGATAGATATACAAATAAATCATGAATGAGTCAGTGCCTATGTAGTTTACAAGTAAGAGGAGCCAGATGAGGGTTTAAGGTACCTGGGCTTCGGTTTGGTTCCCTTAGACAAGCTTGTTGACTTCCTCATCAGCAGTTTCCCCATCTTTAAAATGGTGGTAAAGCACTCAGAAAGTGTATTTACAGTGGAAAGGTCAGACCAAGAAACACTGTGTTATTTTCATTTTTTCACTGAGGCAAGGAGAGTGCCTTAAAAATTGTGTGCAGTTCTGGAATGTAAATTCCTAATATATACGAATAAACTCACTTTGGGTTATACCTAAGTGTTTTTCCCCCATAATGTTACACGGTATCATTGCAGGGATAGGAAAAAAAAAAGAAGACAAGAGACTGGACAAAAGATGTTCATGGTGCTAGAAATCATGCACCAATTAGCGAATTGACGAACAATTAGCAAATGACCTACAGCAAAAAGAATATTACTCTGGCTCCCCTTTCCTTCTTTGGGAAGTGTTAGCGTTGTGTAGTTACAGTTAAAAATTGGCTACGTTAATCAAGGTACTAAGTCCTTAGTCAGTGACTGCACTCCTATTTTTTAACTGACGGACTGCCTGACTGCTTTTTTACATACACCCTCTGCTACCTGTAATACTTCATCAATAACCCAACCATCAGCTTGTGGATTCCCTCAAGAAGAGTTTCTGCTGCAAATAGCAATGAGTATTCATTCCATTACTTAACATTTTGTTTACCTGAGGTCAGCTGCAACACTGGTGACTTTCTGCCCCCCAGTAACACCTCTACGGGCTACAACGGGAAACTGCTCTTCAGGTGCCACCAAGTCAGGGTATATGCATTTCATTACATGACTTGGAGTCTTGACATGCATTCCTAAATGTATATGAAGTACAGTTCTGACCGATTATTGTTTTTCCTTTTTTTTTTGAGAGATGCAAATAAAACCATGCGCTGTTTCCCAGTATTTCTCCCAAGTCAAGCCCAGGCTTCTTGTTCTCCTCCTCACACGCTGGTCACCTCCCCACAACAATGTGCCTCTCCTTTTCCTTTCCTTCCACCATGCCACCACCACCCACTTTCATTGCCTCCTGGCATTCCTCTAAAACCCTGTCCTCTTGGCCCTCACGTACCGAGCGTCCCTCTCCTTCCTCCAAATCCTTCCCAAAACTGCTGCAAAGAAATCGGTGACCAGGGGGGAGGATTACACAGATTTACTTGGCAATTTCTTTGCTTGTGCAAACAAAGGCAGAACTAATCATCACGAATATACAACTGATGCACACAACAAGCCAGTATTATTAGAGTAAGCCTCTAAAAAGTGTTGCCACACAGTAGAGGAGAGACCGCCGTGAACCTCCACGGATCGTTCCCTCTTCAAACTGTGCTGTAGCACAAAGTGAAGCAGGAAAATCTACAAGGTCTACAGCATACTCATTATCTGTTGTTATTAATAACAGACTGGACAGTAAAATTACCAGCTGCATTCCTACAGCAAACTTCCCCGCTCTGCAACTCCCTTTTGATGCTCCAGAGGTGGTCTCATTTGCTATTCAAATTTTAGCCTCCTCTCGGCTACAGGCAGGGCCTGCCATCTCTTGAAGTGTTTCACCACGGCGGCACCATCACACAAATATGTGGGCATATAGAAATCCTGACGGCGTTCACGCACCCCTTCCTTCCTTCCTTGCCTTTCCCCTTCCTCTCCTCCCGCAAAAAGAGCGGGTCAGAGGAGTGTCAGGAGCTTTCTCACACTTAATGCCGCTAAGCCAGCTAATTGAATAAACATTTGTTTAACATTTGCTCCTATTTCACTAATGCACTGGGAGAATGAGAAGAATTTTATTCCCCCACTCCCCTGTCCTCCCCCTTCCTCAGGAGTGCCACTAGCTGTTATCGCGGTGACTAATGTGCTGTATGTGGCCATTATAGTCCTCAACTCTGAAATTACACCCAGGATGAACGATAGGCTCTGCCTGTATGCTGATTGGAGTTGGATGATGATTGATTAGAAGAAAGTCAGACTACGTAGCCATGCAAAAAGAACTGCACTAAGCCACCGGCTTAAACACTAAAGAGCATTTCACCAGTGGCTTCAGAGCTATTAGATGTTTCCATACGAGCAACATTTCTCACATCCGGGTTTGCGCGTTTTATCTTTATTCTTTCAAATCCTGAAATTGCTTGGATAAGAGGGTTTTATATATATATGTATTTATACACATTTCTAAGAGCAGCCTGAACTTTTAGGGGAAATTGAAGAGGCTTTGTGTCAAGTACAGCTAAATCCAGCCTTTCTATATCAAACTCCTGCTAGAAAATTACTGTGCAGATGATAAGGCTGAAAGATATAATAAAAAGTGACTCTACTCAATTTACACTGCAATATTGGTATGACTGAATATTTTTCATTCAGGTGACTGATAAAATCACTAAACTGTATTGCAGATAAATAAAGGAGGCTTCTGTCAAGAATAAACACCATTAATCATGAAGTCTCACCTTCTGAGTGGCTGCGCTATGCAACTGCACAAATGCACCATCACAAGTGGCATGCGACCCAGCCCGGGGGGCTCCCTGGTGACACTGTCTTCTTAGGAAACTTTTATTTCTTTTTAACGCTTTTCCAACATTTGGAAGGCCTTAAATATCTCTTCCCTTCGAGTTTAGGCTCGACTGCAACTGATACACTCAGCTGAAAATTGATCCCATGAGACAAACGAACCAAGGCGGCCTCGCTGTAAACCCAGCGTTACAGGGAAAGGGCTGTATTTAAACTGGTGAAGATGGGATCTTCTCCCTTCTAAAGCTGAAACAAGTAGGAAAACTTTATCGGCTCCCCCCAAGCCCTCCTCCCCCTTTTCTCCCAAACCAGCATTTTCTTACCAGTTTCTTTACTTAGATATGCTATTTCTAAATTAGGCACCTGGGCTCTTTTTGAAGACAGGATGCATCGCAAATCTACATCGAGCAGAATCGATGGGTTTCCTTTCGAAAAGCAACTTAGATGCTAAAACTGGACCCAAAAGCACAGTCGTACAAAAAGAAAACTCTAGACAACTCAGGTAACCTTTTTGTAACCTGTTTTAGCCCAAGTGATGATTCAATAGTGGCCGTGTTATTAAGGCGGAATGAAGCAGTGCCCTACGCGCTAATGAGGTTAGAAAATGTAGTTAGGTCTGCACGTTAAAGGCACTTAGCAAGCAGTTGGCTTGGCAAAGCCCAACTGTGTCTTGGAGCAGAGGACTAATCACACAGGCAGGAACCAAATCGACTGGAAGAATTAGGAGACTTGTGGCCCCGAGGAATGTAATTCATGCAGAAAAGCAGTTGTCAGAGCCAGGCCGGGGGCGGGGGCGGGGGAGAACTGTGTGGGAAGAAAGCAAAATAAACAGCTCAACAAAGAAAACAAAGACACTCAAATAGTGGCTTTTCTAATGCTTGAGTACACTGAAACTTCAGTGGGCGCATATGACAAAAACCTCATCAAAGACAACCTCTGTACAAGCAATACACTGGTGAAGGGTGCACTGGTTCAAAAACCACTCAGAAAACGCCTGAAGGTCTTCAAAAAATAACCTTGGAGTTGTTCTGGGCAACAGAAAAGTGCACATGCCTACAGAGGGAGATGATGAAAAACACCTAAATGATATCAACGAAGAGAGTTTAAATGTTTTCTACTCTTACCCCTGATTTCACCCATCAGAAGAGGATGCAGCCAGCATGCAAAGAGCCCCCCCCCCTCCATGTGGAGCAACACTCTCAATGGAAAAATATCATTGCTAATTGGGATCCACCCACAGATTACTGCATCCATCAGGGGGATTAACCTGACCAGAAAGAAAAGCTTGAGGCTGGTCCTAAATCTCGACAAAATTCACGTGGTATTGGCAGAAAGTTTTTCTTGCGATGGGTATGACCCACAAGAGCAAAATCAAACTTTGAAACCAACTGACATATGAATTTTGCAAATGCTCAGTTCTCTCAAAAAACCAGTATTTTCAACCAATGGGTTATTACCCCCATAACTCAATGTTTCGCAAGTTTTTGAGGATGAAGCTTTTACAGAACTAAGTACCTCTCTCCTCATTTCACTCTGTCACTGATGATTTTTCTAAGCCCTCCCTACCCTGCAGGGCAGAACTCCATGCTCACTTTTGTTTCAGCTTCTCTTCTTCCCTTAACTCTTTCCTCCCTCGAAGACAGAGGTAAGGCAGGCATTCCTTATCCTGAAAAGCCTCTCACGTTACCTCAAATGAACACTCTCCTCAATGTCTGCTCTGTGATGCCAAGAAACATTCTTTTTCCAAATTCAAAACCGAAGCAAAACAGACCCCTCAGCTTTCTGTAATTCACATCCACAACATTACAACACTGAGATCTGAGAGAAGAGAGAAAGCTTTTTCTTTAATTCAAATTTTTTATGCTAAAATAACAATTTAAATGTTTAAAACAAAAGTGAGTTGGCAGTAAAAAAATACAAATTCAGTGACTGGGTGTCTCCCCCACTGCACTTGCTACCTAAATTTTGTTATGAAGGGAACATTTGACTAAAATTCTAACTTTAAAGGACTACAATCCTGACAGAAACATTGATATGAAGGCTCAGCATTAATCATTTCTGTTGAGGAATGTCTGGATTTGCTTCACATCTCTGTACTAACATTAGCAGACAGGCCAAAATTGATATTCACAAGGATTAGTGACTACTAATTAGAGCAGAGAGAGTAGAATTTCTCGCCTAGCACTACTACTTGCAGCAGAAAAAATAATTATACTGAAATTACTGTGTAACATTTTCTGTATATACATTCCTGGATAAAATATACAGATTATTTTCTAAAATGTCACCTCCTCCTCCCCACCCCAAGACAAACCCGTGGTTTGGGGAAGAAAAGTCATTTTGAGAGTGCACCTCAGAGAGGGGAGCAGGTGTAAAGTGTTTGTGGATGCTGCACCCAGGGCCACGGAGTCAAGGAGTGACCCTATGAAAACCCAACTGCTTCTGAGCTATTCCCATCCTTCAAGCACCACTGCAAACAGCAGGCGAGTCTCAGATCTGCACCGTGAGGGCAGTAGGATCCATGGGAGTATGAAAACCAACTAACATCCAAGGGGAATGCTACTGAGTTATAAGGGGGGGAGGAAAGTTATTCTGCCATCAGTCTTCGGCCGCAAAGCCACAAAGCCATTGTGGTGCTACGTAATCAGCACTGCCAGTCTCACAAATGGTGACTATGTAATGGCTGGAACACCACAGTCATCAGAAGAAACAAGAAATAGAGGCTTCACATTGCTGTTCTTGCTCTATTTGGGTGCAAAACTGGAGTTAAAAAAGCATTTCTTGGGCAAAGCCGTAACTTCTAACAATCTCAAGAACCAGAAACGGGTGGGGACATGGCTTCTAATGCAGCTGTAGGGGGAAATACATGGAAGACAAGCATTACGTGTAAAGCAAATTAATGTTCTGGCTGCACATCTTTTAGAGGAATAGTAAATTCAATCTAAATACTGGAAGTGTTATTAGTTGCCTAAAAAGAATAGGTAGCTAGGCGTGCAGAGGAGAACCACAAACAGGAACAAACTGGCCAACTAGGGACACACCTGCACCAGCAGGAGGACCTACTGCTAACTCAGCACCTCTGCAATTCAATTTAATCACAGGAGCAGAAAGACAGTTGCCACAAAACACGTCAGGATGGAACCCTGACGTCTGAGGAACAAACGTGGCAAAAAAAGACTAAAACAGCTCCGCAAGTTTTCGTGGTACTGTCCTGATGATGTACGCTGATAGTGATCTTCCAGGGTGAAGCAGAGAACACCTGATTGCCCCAGGTCATTCGGCTCCTGCCCTCCCCACCAAATCTGTCTACAACGTTGTTAAATGGGGCTATTTGCCTTGGTGGCCTCTATAAACTGGACTAGACTATCAATCTTTTCTTCCACGGGCCAGTGGAAAAGGCATGATAAATCTAGGCTGAATTTCAACAGGAGATAGAGGACTGAAAGATGTGTATCTTTAAAGAGATAGCCACTTAAATCTGATATGTTTAGAAATTCTCCTTCATGCGAAATACTCCCTAATTTTCCCTTGATCCTTAACACCAATGGTCACAGCACCTCATAAATAACGCTTTCAAGAAGACGACAGATCCCTTGGAAGCTTTGTATTCCTGGCTCATGGCTTTTGGGATATTTTGCCTCTGTGTCTAACCTCTGCGGGGTCTCCAGAAAATTACCAACACCCCTATACATTTAACTACAAACTCAGACATATTGTATTATAAGATCAGACCTATATATTCAGTGCTAGAAGGGACTAAGCAATACATTCTTGCCTGGTCTCTAATAGCAATTCAGAGCCCAACCTCAGCATAAAGCTTCTTCTAAAATAAAGACCAGAGTTGTCTTTTGGTCACGTAGAGCATCCTAAGAGCAAAAAATCATACAGCTTAACATTTTTCTTTAAATTGTTTCCTCTATTAATCAATATTAGCAGTCACAAATGCTGGCCCAGCCTACCCTGAGGCACACAGACAAAACACCCATTGAGCACAATCCTTCGGGTGGCATTAGGGACTTGTCTTTTTTATTTTTTTTTTCCTAGCATCTTATAATCGAGAATATGCAAGGGACAGCTAGTTAGTCTCCTGCATCTCAGAAGCACATCCAACACCAGCTCAAGAGCCTACTTTCTGTTACAAATATGCAGATAAACACGTAGATATACGTAGATATTTAGTGGGTTGAGTAAGGGGCGGCAAAATGGGAAACAAGGTGTTATTAACTTCTGTTTTTTCTTCCTTTGGTGGGGGGGAAAGTCTGAACTAAATTCAGTCCATTCTGAACCAAATTCACTCTAAGATTATAGGACACGATGCTTTTGTTGGGAGAGAAGAGAGTCTAAGTCAGGGGAAGATTGTGTGAGAGTAGGATGAAGATGCTACGTGCTCCTACACTAGAGACGTACTCGTTGCTCGCAGTTCATCCACTTTAGACCTACTCTCACTTTAGGGACTTCCAATTCACAACACAGAAATCTCACCACTATGCTTTAAAAAAAGAAAGAAAAAAAAAAAGAACGAAAGAAAAAAGGAATGAAAGAAAGAAAGAACGCTAAGACTGTAACATTTCGGGCCTCTTTGAAGCAAGATTTAACATGAGTGGAAGAATTGTACTGAAAAAAAAGGAGTCTGTCACAGTCCAGTACCTCACAGGCCACTGCAACAAGTTTGACAGCAGCCTCTATAGAGTTGGCTTGCTTCTGGTTCACTGCACGTGAATACCACAGTCAATATCTGCTCACTCGACTAATACTGCTGACTACAGCACAAAGAACACACCATATTCTGCTAAGACGCCAGGATTTCACGTGATGGGCATGTCATTTGCATAACAGTGAATATTATATTAATTCCACAGAAATTTCAAGCAAATATTCTATATTCTAAATGACTTCTAAAGCAAAGTTATTTTGGATTTGTTAAGCTGATTATGTGAAGAACAAATGACTGATGATTTGAAGATAAAATTCAGTGTATAAACGTTGTCATCTATGACATTTCGCTATGCTAAAATCATAAAAGCCTGCCAGATTTCATTGCATCCATAATTAGAATCATTACATTGTAATTCAGGATCTGTTTTTCATAAAGATGAAGAGAATGAGTTTTAATACAGCCAAAGCCAGGTAAACCAACAAGCCTACCTATGCAAGACAGATGTCAGTTCAGATAAAGATTTATTTTCCTTTTCATAATGCAATTATAAACCAAAATTGACACCTGAAAGAAAAAACTAAAATACTACAAAGAATTCAAACTTCACAAGAAGCATACCTGAAGCAAGAGTACCTGTATAGAACTGTTTTTTTTTTAAAATAGCTTTAACTCATAATTGTAGCATTTCCATTTCATGGCACACAAAATTTGATGGGGTAAGAATACTCAATAAATCCCCCAGAAATGGCAAAAAAACATTTTGAAACTTAGTATGCAAGAGTTTAAGCAAAACATTCAAGCTACAACTAATCACTATCAGGCCAATTGTATTTATAACAAATATTTAGCCCCATGTGTGAACAATAAAGGATAGCAAACAGAATTTTTTTTCAAAAGGACAAGAAAATCTATACAGCAACCTTCAACATGGTCTCACATGCAACTTCCTTGTCTTGAGGCCTCATATCTCTTATTTTTCTTATAAGCACAATGTTTCTAGACTACAGCAGTTTATATAAACAAGAAGCTGGTGAGGTGTGATATGATACAAAAGGACGCCATAAGAATGCCCAGCATGGCCTTTCCAGTTTGCCCTCAGAGAACTACAGTATTTGCACACCAGTTGACAAAGCATGTCCAAGAGCATACACTGGAAATCAGACTGAAACCTAGTGCTCAATTCATTTGCCCCATCTCTAATTTAGTGCTAATGTAGTGCTAAATCGTCAAATAATAGGAGGAAGATAAAAAGAGTAAACTTAGGGAGAGGAGAACAGAATACTGTAAGAAAAAATATGCTCAGTTTTAGAGTAGTTTTAGCCAGACCTTTCTTTCCAATTTATCTCGTGCTTATGGATAAAATTCAGTACTCTGAATATTTTCAAAACTGGTCCATGTTAAATCACAACAGCTTTAATCCAAAATGTTACTGAGCAGAGAGACAGTAGTTATTTTAATATTCAGTTATGATAGACATGACCTTATTTCTTTTGTAATAAATTGCAGATTACACTTTTGGAATGCTGTCAAATTATTTCACACCTAGTGATTTTGCTTCATTGGACATCTGATACTTGCACGCATCATTTGGTATTTTTCAGCAGACCCTGTCTATAAGAAAAGCAGAAGCAAAACAGCAGAGAAACTTTTCTGTGGGAAGTCTCCAAATTAACAAACGAAAATGGACTTACCATGTTCCACCCTGGGTAGAGGTAGTCTGTCCCAACAAATTCAAAATAGTGAGCAAAACCTTCTTTCAACCATACATCCTCCCACCAAACTGGAGTCACAAGGTCACCAAACCACTGCAGAGAACATATAAATAAACAACTTCCAGGAAATCACGTTTACATGTATTTCCATTATACAGAACATATTCTTCACAAGTTTTAATACAAACAGCAGTATATACCACCCACTGAAACTCATTAACTGTTTTTCTCCTGTATGAAAGAATCAAATCTTTACAGGATGCACAAGTTACTGAAGCAAAACATTAGAAAATAACACAAAGGGGAGAAGAAGTGTTGAGGAGAGTATTCACTGTGTTTACTTTAGTTTTCTACAGTAGATGCTCACCTAGGTTTAAGGGACTGACATACACAATGGACAGTATTGTCTGTGGACAGTCTTCTAACTTGATTCATCTGAAAACTTCACCATGTATAGGGCAAATCTTGAAAAGTTGGGAACACAATCTCCATATCCCAGACCTAAATTTTAGCATTTCTTTCTCCACGATGTCTGCCCACTAAGATTTACAATACTACTGACGTTCCATTCATTGGCCAGTTTCTTGAGGAAAGCAGTTTTATACAATCATGCCATCTCTCTGTGAATAGGACTTAGATACCTAAAAGCAGGTAGCTGATGCCACTTAAAGAATGTCCATGGGTATCTGAGATACCTACCCAGGTCTAGGAAATTTCATCCAGGACTTAAAGGAGATCTGCAGCCTTCCTGAATGGCAACCAGAGGCAGAGGATATCTAAAATGGCATTACCCACCTATGTTTATATAAAGGAACCCTACTCGAGCTGACTGCCTCTCCCATTCTCCCCATGTGGCAATTGGACTTCCCTACTGATTTCAATCAAATCTAGAAAGGACAAAGATCTCAAAGATAATTAAACTCCTACAAAAGTACATGAATATAAGCAGCTGAAAAGAGAAGAAGGACCTAAACTGAGGGCAAGGCTAAAACGTGGCCATGAGATATTCTGCTCAGTAGCCATCAACAGCCACAAACCTGTCATAACACAGGACATGTGGGTTTCAGAGGGATTTTAGACAGAGCTGGAATGATCATTGAAAGAGGAATGAGGACAAAATTTTCACAGGAAAACAGGCATCATTGATTCTTCTGCTCATGGACGACCTGTTAAAATGACTGGAATTGTCCTATGCAACATGGATTACTGTAGCACCAGTGGTTAAGACCAGGAACACATACACTGTTATTAAAACATATTTCATATTCTATGGAGCACCTTTTTTTTGTCAAACAAGTTACAAAACTCTGTTTCGGTAAAATTCTCTGCCAGTTTTTTTCTTAATGTGATTAGAAATGAGATCAGCTCATAATTAACAGAGATAACTTTGAGCTTTAATGGAAGCCTAAACTCTGAAAATACACAGAAAGGGAGCAGCAAATAAGATTTTCAGAGGGAGAGACTCCTGTCAGAACAGAAGAGCTGCTGCTGATGCGGTAATGAGAGCGAGGAAGGAAAGAAAGCCAAGCTGACCAGCAAGCAGTCTGCTTTCATGACGGCTGGTTTATTTGAAGGCTTTGTCTGGGACCCGAATGAAAGGTCTCGCTTCTGTGCGTGTCTTTGTGGAGTGAGAATAGCAGCAAGGAAAGATCAATGCTGCAACGAAGATCCATAGTGAAGTGAACACAAGGGCTCCAAAGAACAGAACTACAGAAACTAAGATTACCAGATTGCCACACAACATTCAGTAAATAGGATCTGAACGAAAAAAAATGAAGCAGAACGTGACGATGAATGTCATTGACAACCAACTTAATTCAAGGAGAAAAGACAAGGATGGCAAAAGTCATATTCACACACTAAGTGAAACTAAACTTAATGGACACTGAGTGATCATAATCTAGTTGGAGGTTATCAATAAATTAACAGGGCCAATAAAGGTAAATCCTGATCTTAAGCACATTTACCAGAAAAGAAAAAGAAACATGAGAAATACAGTCATATAGATAACACACTTTTCATAATTTGAAATGTTAACAGTAGCATACTACCAGAATAGTATGAAAGTATACTAGAATAAATTGATGAAATTATTTGTAATGACAATCAGATTCTGTGGCAATACCACAGAGTTTATTTCATTAATTACAAGAGGACTGCTCAACAAATATGAAACCAGCAACAGTCATGGTATGCTATGACTATTCAGAGAGAGATTTAAAAAATAAAGGTTATAAAGTTCATAACACATCCTCCTTTAACTCAAAAGAACTAATAACATTAACATAATGTCATAAAAA
>JAOXNG010000012.1:54215038-54226931 GCA_028566535.1 Scolopax minor
TTCAGGATAAGCATGGCAGAAAAATATTCACACATGATAGCTCCAAAGAAAAACTACACCTGAACTTTTCAGACACTTAAACAGACAATATCATCCAGCCCTTCAAAAGCCCCAGTGACCTGTGCCAGGGCAGACTCTATGTTCAGGTCATAAGGATGAGCTTGGGAACTCTGCAGTTCGTGGTCTTAACAACCTCTGTAGCTACTTAGAGAAAAAAAGGTTTTATCTCGGAGCTTTTCTCTCAGAGGCAAATAGTTTTTCATCAGCTTCTGTTAAGCCTTTTTTATTTTTCAGTTCCAGTTGCTCCTTGCACAGAAATTAAATAGCCAAAGCAGTTGTTTATATTTAACAGTGATTGCAATAGAAAGAAATTCTTTGCTTTTCATCCCTGTACTAGAAATGGATGTGGGGACTCTTGCCCATTCTTCATCTCAACCTCTTCCTCAACCATTTTGCATTAATCTGCTTTTCGGATTTCTCCATGAATTTGGCTCCTGATGCTGCAGAGCAATCTGTGTGGGCAGACCCTGCCCATGCAAGAAGTCCCTTTAAAATCAACCAGGATGTGAAAACATGAGCAGGTCTGTGCAGACTAACATGCAAGGAGGGGGGACACCTCCCTTAATTTCATATCCAACAGATCAGCATCTGCTCATGGGTTTGCTGTCAGGTATTGTACTAGTTTTGTGTGTCCCTGACTGAGTGTGGGGACACAGAGAGAAGAGAGCCTGGCACGGTCACAGCACAGAGCCAGGACAGTTTAATAGAGAAGAAAGGGACATATGACACAAATTGGGAAGGGACGGAGCAATCAATTGGCTTGCCTGGTATAATGCAGACAGCTTTTGTAGCAGGAGCTGCAAACAAATCTCCTGTGTCACAGTTTAAAACCTTTTGAAGATCAGCTCATTTCTAAGTAAGCTAATTTTCTTTTAATAGTCTGTAATACCACGTGTTAAAATGCTCAAAAATTACGAACCATGAAAGGAGAGGCAGAAGGGGAAAAACATCTTCAAATTTCTTTATTAAAAGTACGTGCATCTACAAAATTGAAATTTTGACTTAATGAGCTTTAAACGCAGTAAGAGAATATAAAACTTGGTCCTTGAGGCTACCATTTTGAATGGAGCTCACGATGACATCAGTTTAAAAATATTAATGTCTGGCCAGTTCAGGAGGAATTGAGGACCACCTTCTTGTTTCCAGTGGAGGAATTGAGGACCACCTTCTCATTTCCAGTGATGCTCCGTGTCCAAAATGTGCCCTGCAAAATTTTGTATATAGCAGCCTCGTAGGACAGGAATTGGAGAGGAATGCAGACAATTATTATAAATAGCCTAGTAATATTAATGTTTGCAAGATGGGATTGATCATGCTGTACTTGACATGGAGTAGGTGAGAAGCTTCTGGTCACCAGGAATGGCAATATATTGCTTTTCATGGGTATTCGGATTGTTCCCAGGAGACAGTGATGGAAAAGAACTTGGTATTTTGATTAGAAAATAATCTGCAATATGAAAATCCTTGGCGTACCTATTGAGATAACACCAGGGTTTCATGCTGCAGTGAACTACAAATAATCCTCATTCATGGGATCCTGCACAAGCTGCAGCCTCACACCCTTCCTCAGTGTGTGGGACCAACTGAGGTGCTGAGGAGATGTTTACTCTCTGTTCATCACCATCATTTGCTGTGATGTATGAGCTGCTTCAAACTTGATGGAGGGAGTGCGAGGACACTGTTGAAGGAGCTTGTCTTTATTCTTGTCCCTCAGGCCCTGGGGGGGGCTATATCTTTCTCAGAAGAGTAAAGGCTAAGAGCATGGGCCATGAACTTGTAGGTGGCAGCTCAAAACCACAAAGACACTTTGAGGATGCGTGTCCCTCAGCGTATTGCTGCTGGTTGAAACCATGCTCACTCCAGCTTAATGGGAGAGGAAGACAGAAGAAATCCCTCTCTTTTTGCACAGAAGAATGACAATGTGCCCTCTGATGGTATTTATACAGAACCTACCTTCCAGGCTCAGGAGATGAGGGCACGGAGCGCAGACCCTTCCTTCACACCTGCCTTTCTGGCTGTTTTCCTGATAAACTCCACCTCAGCATAAAGGCAAATGCAAATAGATAGCAAGTAGACGTGAATTGATGGAAGTCTCCTTCAAAGTGTATCGGTCACTAAGTAAAATGCTGTGCTGGGTGATTTGTTCCTACCCTGGAAAGATGTTGTGTCACTTTTAGAGGGTGAAAGAGGGAATGCGAGACTCTTACACGGGCTTTTATTGAAGGAAACGGCTGATACCCTCTGCTCTGGAGTCTATTGATTTTCTATGTGCCTGTATCATTTTGTATGATTTTTAATAAATAATGAGAAGCTAGCTATCATATTACCATATACCATTACTGGCTACCTGATCTCCAGTATTAAGTACATATATTCATATATGCGCACATATATGTTACTGGTGAAACACTGTTGTTCTCACAGTCAGTTGCCATGGCATTGCATGCCTGTATTCATAATGCAGGTTAACTCGTGGAAAAATGTACCTGCAAGTGCTCACAGTTGCAAATATAACACTGGTCTTTAATTACTAACAATAATTTACCATTTCCCGGTGTTTTGTCAGAGAACTTAAAAACCTCAGTGCTTTTTAAGAAGCATTTTAGGTAGGGCCCAATAAGCACAGAAATACATTGAGGATGGCCGTGACACATTTTCATAGGAAGATGCAGGTGTGATTGTGGTTTAGTGGGGTAAGAGACGAAGGAAGGATCTGAGTGAAGTGATTTGCTTGGAGTTATGTAGCAAATTTTATTTTGCGGGGGTGAAAACAGAAGACAAATATCTGCCATTCAGGCTGAAAATTGCAAGTCCATCTTTTTGTCTATATTGAGTTATGCTGCTCATTTATCCACAAGCCAGGATGTTTCTGTCTTCAGCTGAAGCAGAGAACGCCCTATAGAAGATGGAAAACGGGTCTTTGCTGTTTCACTTGAAAACTGAAGAGAAACGGGTTCACTTGATAAGCATAAATTCCCTTCTGCCACTGAGCCATAAAGTCTTGTGCTACATATTTCTTTGACCTTGAAAAGCAAAAGGTAAACCTGCAAGTGTTTGGGCTGCAATTCACCCGAGTGAATTCAGGGAGAATTGGTTGGGCCAAAAAATACCCGCTGGACCACAAAGCATCCAGAAATGTCTTATCAGCAGAGTTTGACATTTAAATCCTGAGGCTTGTTTATGTTTTAACACTTAGAGAGGCAGTGTCAGTATGGCCATGAAAAGTTCAAAGGAATTACCTGAAATTTTTTAAGTGTTAGGCAAATATTTACTGGTCATCAGATATCTTCAGCCAGCTGGAGAAGCTAGATACTTTTAGGACAAGCTTATGCAAGCTATTTTAGCATTTCTGCACTGAAGTCTAGCTCTAGTTATGTTCAATTTTGAAGTGTTAAAAAACCCTACTTTTATTTTGCTATGAGGTATAAGACTTCATTTTGGATCCAAGGTTCTCCACAGCTTTATCCTGACACACCTGATGGACAGTTTTCATGACATTTTCCATCCACAGGGATGAACTTTGCCCTTTTCTCATTTCCCGAGGTGGCATCTCCTTCACTCCCAAAAAACCTACCTGGGAGAAGTTCAAATAGGACAGCGGTGATAATGAATGCACTCAACATATTTTGGAAGGTACTTTTTGCCTTGAGGATTGCCTTCATACTAAACAAACAGCAGGGGTGGTTTAAAGCAGTAATAAAGTCTGTCATCAGCTTGTAAGGTCTCTGCTCCTTTCTTTTTCTCTCCTGATGCTGAACCACTCCACATCTGTAACTAAAACAGCTTTTTCCAATTGATTATAGCCTGAACTTATAGCAGGACACAAGCATTTGATGTGTCCTGCAGCTGCTTAGGTTTTAAGAGCACAAATCTGCCTTGCCCATTATTCATTTTCATGAAGTATCAATGAAATCAAAGTAGTTCCCAAAAAAGAAAAGACCAAGAAAACACTTCGTCCTCCTTTCATATTAGAGCAGAAGATGATTTTGACATGGCATGGCTCACAGCACGAGAGGGTTGCATTTCTGATAGCTTACTCAGGAAATGAACAACAGATGAACACAAGCAGTCAGTGAAACAACCACCTGGTCAGTTGTTCAGAGGTGAGGTGTTGAGAGATCCTGTCTACTGTTGGACATCTGTCATGGAGGACGTTAAGCTCCACAGGGATGGTACTTCCTTACTATTTGCAGTAAATAAAGAGGATGCTCCTGTACTTCTCCTTCTCTTCTCCTCTGCACCTATCCTGTGTCTGCCACAAAGAGCAGAGAATGACATGGAGGTTCCTTTGTAGGCTAGTTTTTCCCTAGTCCCAGGAACTATTCCAGCTGAATTAGCTTTATGTAATATAAAACTTTTTGCTTACGGAAGGAAAAATACATCTTTTTTTGTGTCTTCTTTAAGCCTTTGTGATAAACATGATGATGTGTGGATAGAAATGGTGTTCATTAGTCCTGTGTACAATCAGGTCTTTGAACATTGGCCTCTCCATTCTCGTAGTGGCTCCTGCTGGCATTAGCTGGCTACAAGGGCTGCATAAAGCCATTTCTCAGCTAGTCAGGAAAGTTTATGGATCTTTTTTTCAGGACCTATTCAGGAATGCTCCCAGCAAAGAATAACACTGCTTACAGGATGGCAAAAATAAAAGTTACAATGCCTCCCATCACAGAGAGGAAAATTGCAGTGAAATCTCTCAAGCAGATGGGTGATAATTTTGTGGGGTTTTGTGTTTAAAAGAAAAGATTTATTTAATTCATCAAAGACATTGTTCCTGATAACAGAAGTAAAGAAAACAGTGGACTTCATGTTTGAGTTCTGTTCCCACTCCTTCTAGTACTGCAATTTCTGAATAGAAGAGCAAAACTAAACCTATAAGCTGTAATAGTAGCTGCTCTTTTTTTTTTTTTTTTCAGCTGGAAAATGTTGCTTAAATGTCAGGCAGTTTATGAAAGAGAAAAATGTAATTTTAAATACCTAAGATATTTTTTAGAAAAACTCCTTTAAAATCTTTTCTACTGGAAGCATCCAACATGTATAGCATAGTGCTGTGGCAGCAGAGGTAAAGAGGTAATGTGAAGATTGTATCAGTTTAGAGGGGAGATACTCTACTTAATTGGCACATGATCTAGAACTTGGAAAAAATAAAAATAAATTCATAAAAAATAATGGACACTGCGATTCTGTAAGATTTCTTAATCCTTAAGGAGCTTTTGAAAGACAGTAAAGAAAGCCTGGTGTCTGAGCTATGCACTAATAAAAAAAAATCAGTATTGTCAGGATTGGGAAAGAGATGGACCAGTAAAAAGAGATTTTTGTGATTCTTTGTTAAGGAAATGAACTGTCAGATCATCTTCACGGCAGGAGTACCCTGCCTGAGAGCTAGCAGAGCAGGAGCATATTAACTTTCTCTTTTTTCAGCCGATGGCTTCTCGACTGTTTTCATCCCATGTCTCTTCGTGTTAGGAACATCAGTTTCCAGTGCTTGGGTAGGATCAGCTGAGAAACATGATTATAGGCAATGTTGTGAAACAGCTTTCTGCCCACCACATGTAAGATCTTCTTCTGGCACTTTTTTGCTTGGATCTTCTGGAAAGATGCAAAAAGTGGCATTTTTTTTCTTTTTTTGCCTTTGAACTTCTAATGCACTAGACGTGAGTAAAAGAAATACTCCAAATATCTAACAGGTCTCTGTGTGCCTTGGCTTAGCTGCTGATACCCATGCCAATGTGTGTATTTCTGCAGGGCTATTAATAATTTTAGGTAGTGACTTTCCCAGAGAAGACCCCAGTGACCAGGAGAGCCAATGAACTCAGAAGCTTGGGTGGGACTTCTTCTAAGGATGGATTATTTCCTCCCCCACAAGGATGAGTGTTTGCAGGGGCAAGGGGTAACGTGATATTTTGTCTGTAGGTTTGTGGTGTGTGTGTGTGGTCACAAATTGTAGATTACAGGGTTTGGGCTGTAGCCTGCAGTCTGCTTGGAGACTACGTGTCCTCAACAGGGCAGGCATTTTGCAACCTGTGGCGAAATGCAAGTGTTCAGCAGACTGTTTGCTGGGACTGAGAAGGAAAATGGGCTGACCCAAAGGATGAAAACTCCAAGCCCAAGAGCAAATGAGAGCTGTGGGGGAATGGAAGGAGGTGGGATTTTTCTTGTGCTTACCTTCAAAGACATGGGAAACCCACAGGGGGATGATAATCAATCCTAAAATAGCACTGAAGAAGCCTGGAGTGCTGCAGGGACATTTAATGGCTGGGAGCTGGGGCTGTAGGTGTTTCATTGCTGTTGAAGGGAACTATCCATGGATGAATCCTCAGCAGGAAGAGGAGATGTGAAAGATGAGAGGGGAGGCCTCCTGTGTTCACACTGATACCTGGAGGAGAGGGTAAACTGCCTACACAACCCAAAACTTGTAAATGCTTGTTAGATAATACAGCAAAGGGGCTGATCCCTGGAAACAAGGATTGAAAGAAATAGACAAAAGGAGAGAAGGGTTGATGAGTGAGAATGAGATGTGGAGCAGGCTTTCTCCAGGGTAAGGCCTAAAGTCAAACTTAAAGTTTTCAAGTAAGGAGGTATGATATATGCATGTATGTATTATACCTGGGAATAGCATGGCCCCCGAGCTTCCCTCTTTCCCTGCTGCAGGAAAATTGCTGCTGGGATGGAGATTAATAGCAACAGTTCCTCAGACTTGTACTATATATAGCAGAGCTCAAAAACGTCTTCTTCCTACACCTCTTTCTGCCAGCACGTCATTTCTACCAAAACAGCAACAATATAGAGGTGGATTAAAAGAAAGGGGCAAAGATAGTAGGGCTTTTTACGAGTACCCCAGTCTGTATCTGTCCAGTCCCTGTTCCATCCCTTTCTACCAGGCCCCCAGCACGCTGCGGTGTCCACGGAGCCTGGTGTGGGGCTGGGATTCAGGTCTGCTGCTGGTGGAGACTTGGTGGGACCATCCTGCCAAACATGTTTACCATGAGGTCTCTCCCAGTCTGAATGGTCTGAAAGGCAGATATATCCTATGGTCAGAAAAGGGGAGTGGGTAGCCTGGGAACCCATTTTGCTAAAGATCCTCGGTTAGTGAAGGTAGTGAAGAAAGACAGGCAGAAGGACCTCAAAATACTGTCCATCTCAGCAACAAAAAGGAAATTCAGTGCAAAGGAAAATAAAGCCATCCTAACTTTATGCATTAAAAAAAAGGTTCTTTTTTAATTATTATTCGGGATATTGGTGTGATTTCAATAGACAGCCCTATCAAAATGGCAGCTCAGTGCTCAGCAGTGACTAAGCCAGCAAAATGCAAATGTTTTGGAATTATTAAAAAGGCTCGTAGAACAAAACATCAGCTAATAATTATGCCCTGTATAAATTTGTACTATCTTTGTCTCTAGAATATCATGTAGAGCTCTGATCTCCTTCCTCCACCTCAGGAGGATGCAGGGTTGGAGAGGGCTCAGAGAACAGTGCAAAGGCGAATCACACAATTTCCATGGGAAGAATGTTTAGGTAGAATAGGAGTCTTTAAATATTTCAGGTTGTGAGTGTGGGAGAGGAAAACAAAAACCTATATTATAACAAAAGCAGGAGGCACAGAGAAAGCAAATTAGGACTGACTACAGGTGTGGCCCTGAAGCCACTGATTAGCGTTAATGACCCTGATCAGCCACACCTGTGCTTCCCCAAACCCTCTGCCCAGGAGCCCTATTTAAGCCCAGGGAGGAGGGAGGTCTTGTTCCTACTTTGTGGATGGTGTTTCTGGCTGGACCCTGATCTTATGCTGCAGGTAGCTTATCTCTTGTCCTATCTTTGGTTGTCTCTCCTGGGCTAAATCTGGGAATCCACATGGTGGCCCTGTTTTTTGCTGTTGCTGGACCTGGCTCATCATTTTGCCTTGTCTTTGTTGCTGGATCTTGTTCACTGTGGTTGTCCTTAGCTCCAGGCTCGTGGATCAGCCTGGTTCTTACCCCTTGCTGTACCTGGGAAGTTGTGTGAGTAGTTTGGAGCTGTATTACTGCATATGTATCTTGTTCCATGGCTTTGTACACCTCTGTGCCATTAGGATGCTGGCTGAGGGGAATGTTTGGTGCAGACTTCTCAGCAACTGTTTAGTCAAGGAGTTTTTGCATTTTGGAGTTTCCAAAGTTTTACCTCAAGTTTGTGTTTAAGGAAATACATAGGATGCATTTTAATTTCTGTGTTTTAGTGTAATGCTTCTATCAGTTTCCTTGAGAATGTGACTTACTCCTTACTTAAAAAGAGATCTTTTGGAGTCTTACTTAACTTCTAAATTTGGTCTGTTTTTCAAGGTGTTAATCTCCTCTCCATTTACCTCTTCCACTAATATTTAAGAAACATCTGAGCAGTATAATCAAACTTAGCAGACAAGTAACAATTTCAGAGGTGAGTTCCTACAAGGTATTTGTGAATTATCAAGTGGCAGGCCAGATGAAATGGGATTTGAATGAGTGTTAAGGGGGGTAGAACTGGACAAACCTTGGCTTCCTGTTCCCTGCTTCTAAGCATGTGGAAGTGCTGCTTTATGGAACTTCACTGGAGTTGCTTAGATACTTGTAAATAGAACCATCTTTTCTGTAACTAAGTTAGAATAAGTATGAAAGTATTTTAACAACAATAAGGTACTGAGCTCTAATGCCTAATGTGAAGCACTTGGCTAATAGTGGATACCTGCTAATTGGCTTTATGCATTTCAACTTCTTGTGGTGTTTCCTAGATATCTCAGCCAATGTTTGCCTTTGTGCCTTCTAGTCAAAACCTCCTGCAGAAATAGATAGTTCATATCTTCCTTGAGAAAGGAGAGGGGAAGGAAGGTGTTTATCAACTTCTCCCTTCTCTTTCAATGTAACAAAATGATACAGATGCTTCTTCTTTGTTTAATCAGAAGTCAAACCTCTCTCAAGGAGTAAAAGCTTTCTTGGTGAGATAATGAGATGTAATGTGAATGGTTAGTGTGCCAGGATGGGTGCTCTACGGTAGGAGGACTGGATTCCCCAAGCTATTGGCCAGTACCAACAGGTAGAAAAACAGCTGTGATAATGATAGCTTGCTTCAGGCTCATTAAGAGAAAGCTGGCTTTGTTTTCAGAACTGTGATAATCTACCTAAGCATCTCAGTTGGCTTTAATAATCTCTATTATATTGTGCTCTAAGCTGCTTTGGATATTGAGCATCTATTTAGTAGCTTTCTAACATATTCTATTCTGAAAGGTCTTAGAAGATTTTGAGTGATTGCTTTTCCTTCTTTGAACCTACAGACTGCATTTTAAAGCAGGAGAGTGAAAATGTGATGTGTGGTTTTTTAACTCCCCAATTTAACCCAAATGAAGTAAAAAGTTTGCCTTATCAAAAGGATGCAGAGTTAGACGTTCCCAGAAGAGTATGTGTGTGTGTTCTTGTTCTTGGTGTTTTGGAAGTTGAATCCTTGAGGGAGGGAACACTACAGTCAAGTTCCTTTCCCAAGAGACCAAATGCTGCCTGATCTTCCTCATTTTTCTTAGGATTTTAAAGCACCAGCTGCTGGCTTCATTTTTTTTTGCCACTTGAGCTAATGATAAGTAGTTTAACCAAAGCGATGAATCATTCATGCTGTTTTTCAGAAAGCCTATAGTTATTTCATGAATTTCTGGATTTATTAATTTCATAGCTGCTTCTCTTTCTACAAGTACTAATTTAAAAGAACCACAATTAATTAGGGACATAAGGCCAGCCTGCTTTCCTTGGAGTGAGTCGAGAAACCTGTCATCTTTAAGAAAAAACTTGGGTAATGACTATTATAAAAGATAATGTAGTGCAAGGTTTTTTTAGCATGGTAGTACAGTGAAAGGAGATTTTTAAAAATTAAAAGGGTCTAGAAGAATCAAGCTTGAATACTTTCAAGAAATCACTTAACTGTTTGAAAAGAGCTTCTACTTTATATGTCAGATACAAGTAACAGTGTCTTCTGCATTGATCATAGAATTGTTAGAGTTGGAAGGGACCTCAAAGATTGACTCAATTTCTTTTTGTACTTGATGTCTGTTTCTGAAGAGAATACAACACAGTGTTTGTGGATCATCTTTTCTCAAAGATGAAGCACCACTTGGGCTGTAGTAAACTTCATAATTTGCTGAATACTGAGATAGAACGTGAAAGCTTTGTGGAATCTTGTCTGATGCCCCTGAGATGCAGGAACTTTGCTAACAATCTCACTACAGGCAGGACTGGCCTACAAGAAGTGTTTTCCTGTCCTATTTTGTAATTTTAGCCCTATTTTGACTAAGCTTATAATAAACATAGCCATGTTTTGTAATCTTTTACAAGGGATTTAACATCTATCCCTTTCTTGCAAGGAGAAAACTGTTCATGAGTGTCCTGTAAAAGCTGAACCTTGTCCAGGAGTTTTCCTGAAAGCTCAGTTGGAAGATATGTGAAAAGTGCAGTAAAAGATGCTTATTAACTTGAAATACTCTAAGAGGACAGGCTCTGCTCCTTGAGTTTAAGTAGCATTTTCCTGGGTTTTGTCCAGAACTGTTAGCTGTTGGTCAGTATTTTCTATGGGTGTATGTTACTGCCCTTGTTAGAAAGGGAATAGCGTGGATTTCAAATCCAATCTCATTTTACTCATGAGCATGCTCAGGCATGGAAAGACATAAGTGAGGTGCCTGAGGTCATGCAGAAAGCCTCATGGCCATGAACAGAGTTCAGACCTCAATCTTCTGTCCTAAGATGAATAACTTGTTCTCTCTCCATGGAAACAAGAAACGGGATACTTTTATCACTGAGGAACAGCAGCAAGTCCAGGGATTTTTCTCTGGTTTTATTTTCCTGTTGTCCTAATATAGTAAAAGTGAATTGTGGGGTTGTGTTTTGGTTTTGTTTTTTCTTTTTTAGACTGTAACATAACATTTGTGGTCTAATCCTGCAAATGCTTACTGACATGAGCAGGCCACAATCAAATCATTTAAGCACTCTGTCTATATTAAATAGAGAGGCTTGTTTTTTGCCTGACTTCTCAAAGTGGTTAGTCTGAAATTGTGACTCTTCAGTGTAGTCTTCACCCCTCTGTTTGCATGCTGGGGACCCTGGGGATCTGACAACAAGAGGTGGTGACATCTAGGCGTGGGTGTGATCATATGGTGCAGATTATCATTAAGAGGATCTACCCCTGGAGTCCCTACATCTCTGTGCAGCTTTTCTGCATCCTTGGGGCTCTTACTTGTCTTGGTAAAGTAGTTCCTGCTTCTCTTCAGCAGGGTCTTGTTCTGCCTAGTGGAAAAGAGCTCCAGGGAGTTTGGTGTGGTTACTGAAGAGGGTGTTTTTTCCTGTTGCTTTCTGTTACACCTACTGCAGAGAGAGTAGAGGATCAATTTTCTGTTTTCTTAGACCCTCAGGATCTAGCTCTTCCCTCTCAAACCACTTGAGGCTTTACTAGCAAATGATGCTACAGTGTAGGTTCAGGCATTATAGTATTGCTGGAGAATTACCTTGTTAGTAGTGTTAATTAAGGAAACAAAGAACCTATTTGGATGTTTAATAAAATAGATAATGCTTGCTTGAAAAATACAGCTGTTTGAGATAAAGATTTGTATATAAGATAGTGTATTTCTCTGTTCTTTCCTGGCTTATATCTAGCCAAAGTGAATGGCTGTAGGCCCAAATATTCTGTTAACACCAAATCTCATTGACCAAGAGACAATGAGTCCTCTAA
The DNA here is from genome assembly GCA_028566535.1 of Scolopax minor. NCBI lineage: Eukaryota > Metazoa > Chordata > Aves > Charadriiformes > Scolopacidae > Scolopax > Scolopax minor. The sequence continues at coordinate 54,226,808 of JAOXNG010000012.1, forward strand.
ATGCAGCACAATGAAGTGTTTCTCAGTGTTAGATACTGTATCACAGAATCTTAGGATGGTTAGAGCTGGAAGGGACCTTAAAGATCATCCAGTTCCACCCCCCTGCCCTGGGCAGGGACACCTC
>JAOXNG010000012.1:54271191-54289458 GCA_028566535.1 Scolopax minor
GTTACTAAAGCATCATGCCAAGACAGCAGGGATACAGCACAGTTCAGAACAGCACTGGCACCGTAAGATCCGAGAAAGAAAAATATTTGTGTGTGTGTGTGTGTGTGTGATTAACAGCTGCTACAAAAGAGAAGTTACAGAGCGAATCTTACCTGGGGAGAAGTGAGACTCAACAAATGTGCAGGCCTATGCTTTTATCAAGGCCCTTCTTGCTATTCCTAGAAAAGCACTAATATACTGAAAAAACACCCCAACAAACTAGTGGTGGAAGATTGGCATAGGTTCCTTAGCTTTACAGTTGCTATTGGAGGAGGGAAAAGAGAATGTATATTTAATACCCAAAATTCTTAGTTTCCAATACTAGAGCAAACTCAAGCTGCCTAGACATCACAGCACCTAAATGCAACTTTGAAAGCCTCTTGCGCTTAGCCTTCTCTCTGCTACTTCCTCTTTTCTAACACTGCTCATTAAAGTTTCATGAGAGAAAAATCTAAGGGCAAAAAAAGGTACAGGAGACCTGGCAGTTCCGAAATACATGATATCAAGGTAACAAGCTAAAATTATGCCAATGAAAAGAAAGAATAACAAGTGTAAAAAGGGACCAACCTGACTTACAAATAGCTCTTCAACAATCTCACAGGACAAAAGTATGTAAGTAATAAGAACAAGGACAGATTGTTTAATAATTACTAAGTAGGAGCAACAAGAGAACACTGGGACTCTACCAGAACTGAAAGAGAAAAATAAAATAAGCAGCAGCAAGAGTAAGAAGAGATTCCTCTGGAAGTGCACCTGCATTTAAAAAAACAAAACAAAACAACACAAACCAAAAAACCCAGGCAAATGTTAGTTATGCAAGACGGACAAAAAACAACTGACAGCTGATGACATTAGATACCAGCTCTTTGATGGCTATTTTCATTTCAGTATTCCCTAGTGATGGCAACTACAAGCAACTGTATTCACATCATTGGCAAAGATCTCTGCTGAGTAAAGAAAAGGATGGGTTAGAACGTAAGTTTCCTGAAGTTCAATGTTAAAGGTTTTCTGGGCCCCAAAGGCTCCTCTTATAAGATATGTTAAAAATTGATATGCCAATCTTATATTAATGTGATGTTTAAGAGTTAAAACCAGGAGTAGTTATATTTGAGTATTGTCAAGCTGAAACGCCTATTTCTAAAAAAGATACAGAAGATGACAAGCAGCAAAAACTTCTTGACCAGAGTCAAACCCATTAATTTTCAATTCTAAAAATATTTTGGAACAAGTACCCAAACTATACTCATTTATGCTTTCTACAGTAACTGACACAAAGTCAGCCAAGAACAGATTATGTTAAGTCCTTTCTTCCACAATAATATAATGAAAAAGCAGTAGATGAAGTATCTTTATCTTGACATCTGGCTACCACAGGACATTTTTAAAGCAAGATAAACACAGCTCAGATGAAACTATTACTGTATGAATGCAGAGCTAGCTAGAGTTATCAGAAAGGAAAAAAATTAAAATCAGTCTACTGTCAAACCAGAAAGCTGTAAGGATGTTCTGCAAAAGTACATTCTAGGGTCAGTTCCATCGACATTCTAACAATCTTAAATGATGAAATCAACAGATGGCATGGAGTGTTAATGTCTCCCAGATCTACTGGAGGAACAACATAAAATTAAAAAGTTATACTGACCAGTTTAAAAGTTGTATAGGAAAAATATAACATTTAATACTGATAAGCAAAACTTGGGTCTGAATGAGCCACTGAATCAAGCACGACTTTAGATACTTTGAATGCTTTAACACAGATAAGGGCTATCAAGTATTTCACGTTGTTAATTGCCTATTTACCTCAGACTTTTTTCCCTGTGACACTACAGGGATATAACCATTAAGATGGTGTTGAGGTATTGAATTTAAAAAAAATAAATAAATAAAAATGCCCCTCTCTGTACAGAAATAATTCAGATCTATGAATCTTCTCCACGGTTCATTAAGTTCTTCAATTCAGAGATTTGGCAATCTTAACAATTTAGAAGGGAAAAATACTGCCATCTCCTGGAGCAAGTAAAGCCAGCAGTTTGCTGAATGTTTGCATTCTGCTCACCATCATGCATTGGTTTGTTTATGCACTGAAAAGTAATTTCAGGGACCTAGCAACTCACCATCAGATGTTGCAATTAGAAGCACAAGGAAAGAGCTCTAGTAGCATAGCACTTTCAAGATACTTCTTGGCAGACTAAGTTCAGTAGTAACTTGACTCAGGTCCACCCCACCAAATTCTACATGCTTGAATATTTTCTTTTCAATCGGCCTTCCTTATGCACAAAACCTGAACAGGAATCTCTGTAAAAGCAGGAGTGGGAAGAGCTTACTCTCATTAAAAGCACATCAGACTGGGTAAAGTGGAGTTGCAGGTAACTCCTGGCCAACAGTTTTTAAATCTTTCTGCTATCATCTTGTTTTTACTGGATCTCTATTACAAATATATGGAGCTATATTACAATCACCTATTCTCATCTAACAGCCTTCAAAAAGCAGCTTCTGAGAACATATAACCTAATGAGGCACACTCCTCTGCTCTACATGAACAACTCATAACTGTCCGTAAGAAGGTACGCTGTATCTACAAAGGTGTATAAAATTACTGTATTAACTACTCTTCTAGCAGTTACTCTCCTAGTGCCCAGTTCCAGGATTCACTGGAAGCTACCTCAGGGATCTAGTACTTCACTTCACATCAATTGGTGCCCAGCCTAAAGATGCAGCTCAGTTACTTTTTTTTTTTTAAAACAGCTGCAAATGTTTTAATATTTGTTTTCTAATACTGACTACATAGAAGATAACATTCATACCTTTTCCTATTAATCCATGGAATTGGAAGGTTGAAGCCTTTTTGAATGTTATAGCTGACAAAAAGCATACTTCCCTATACTTTCAGTTTAATTCTACAGTATTTGACTTCCTTCTATTCTGCAATTGCAGCTGTGGTTCACAGGGACATCTCGACTGTCAATGTAAAAACTCAGCTTTTGGGTTAACACAAGTAATAGAATTCTGGGATATTTTGGCCATCATATCTCAGGTTCACTTTGTGCATTACATGTTCTAATGCAGTGCAGCCTTAGAAAAAAAAAATTTTAGGCACCTCAGTAAAAAAAAAAAAAAATCCTTAAAAAATGTAGTATCTTTAATTCAACAATCAGTTTATTTTCTAAAATAAAAAAAAAAAAAACACACGCACATTTGTAATATACATGAATTGATTCTTACCAAAGACATGTCTATAAATACTTTTTTTCCTTTTCATAAAGATCTCTATCTACAGTCCCCATCCAGAACGCCAATTTGCCCAACTGTTTTTTGGGCAAACAAATTCCACTGAAGACAATGAAGATCCAAATTGTTTCAGGTGCTGGAAAGCAAATGTACCTGCAGAACAAGATAATTCTCTCTTCAGGCACTTGCCATTGGGCTAAACCAAGCTTAAGAGTTTCATTAGTTATACAAAAGCAACAAAATTCCAGTCTTTATAGGCTTCTTCATCTGATTTCCATATGAAAGCAGTGCAGAAAGAGAAATTTACATTCCAGTCATCTCACGAAGAGAAAACGCCATATTTCTTCTCCAATTCTTCAACAGAAGTATCTCTCAATCCCATGTGATTCACATGATTGAACAATCCCTGTGCAACTGTAAAAGAAAATCCCAACACAAACTCTTATTTTGTCATTCATTTTAAGGTAAATTAGTCCAATTCATTCTTCAGTGAGAGTAAGGTTTGGACTATATAGCTGAAATACAAGAAAATTTTTAGAACTACTGAGAGGATGAAAACAAGAGTAGCAAAGGGAAGTTCCCACTTTGTTTGATGCCCACGAGCTGCCTAACAATGTTTCTTTAACCAGGTATATAATCCTGACAACAGACAGATTTTGTTTTGCTTGCTGTTCTGGCACTATTCCATTAAATGCAGAAGATAAAAGTTAATGCCAGATGGCAGATAAAGCTTACATCAGGTAAAAGGCGTGAAACCAATTTATATGAGGAATTTACTTGCACTTCAGCAAGTCAAACAAGTAATTTTATTTTAAGGAGATTCACATATCAAAATTTTGAAAGTATAATGGTTATTAGTGAAACTCAGCTGCAGATAGTAAATTTGACATTATTTGGTCCCAGAGAAACGTTTTGCTTGTGTCTCGCTGTTACATTGTCTGTCTGGTGTGCTAAATACAGAAAACAGGTTTGAAACAAAAACCACTTTTACAAACCATGAACTCATGCCAACATCAACCTGAATTGCAAACTAATCTAAGTAATGCCCCAAGAACAGGACAAACAGGTTGAGTGATTTAAAGATGTTTGCATTCTTTTTGCCAACAGTGAAGCCAGGATTGCCAAGAAATAGTCATAAATTGTGGAAAATGTGTAATTTGGATGACTTGCATATCAGATAAAAGACTTCATACAAATTCATAAATTTATAATATTACCAGCTACAAACCGAAATGCTAGTGAAGCTTATTTTATCAGACTAAAATGTCATAGTATTACTGATAAAAACAAAAGGATTTAGCTGTAGTTTTCAAGTATTAACAATAAGAAATCAAAGGACTAATAAAAATTACATGACATGCTTTCTAAAAAAATAAAAAGTCTAGACAACCTAACTAACCTTAAATGATTATTACACAGAATAAAAAACAACAAGAATAGAACTAAATTTGATGCGTTTCTTGCTAGATTCCACAGTATCACAAACAAAGTTTTAAAAGATGCTACTTACTTTTTTTCTCTGAGCCTGACATAAACATTACTGCCATATCAAATCTTTTTAATTCAGATAGCCTCTGGAGGATTTCAAGGATGAGCAATGGCTCCTCTTTCCTGAAGAAGATTATTAGAAATATAAAAATAACTACTGTTGATTAGAAAGATTCAGTAGCTGCAAGCAATATTAAAGACTTCAAGAACAAGAAATTAAAGGACCAATGAAATCCCTTCTCTGTGTCTCTCATATTCCTTGCCTTTCTCATCTTTCCTGTTCATTCTTCCACCCACAATGCAAAATGTCAACATCCAGAAATCTTTACGCAAGTATCCTTCGCAAGCAGAGCAAGAGAGAAGAAATATAATAACCTAGATTGATGCAAACTGACTGCTGGTCATGTACAGAATAGCTACTGTATGATTTAAAGCTCACACCTTGCCATAACTTTTCAATTTTTATACACATTGGGGTGTGTAAAGGGAAGTAGCACCTCTAGTCATAGAAAGCTCAGCAAGAAGCCTCACATTACAGTTGCCCTCATTTTTATCCATACAGAAAATTCCTAGATTGTGTTCATTTCATTTTCTTCTAGTCAACAGTAAACAGGCACTGTCTTTGTTACAAAAACTAACAGCAAATAATATTTTTCTTCCATAACTTTTCCTGTCTCCCTCCCAAAGAAACATCTTTCACCTTACTGGAAACAATTTCAACTTTCTAGCCTTTGTATATCACCACCAGAGGTAGGACCGTATCTCTTAAGATGTTATGTTTCAGCCATATGATGGATATTTAGTTTTGAAGAAACCAAGGGAAAGGCTAACATTTATTTACATTTACTTTCCTCCAAAAGCAACACCTTAGAAACATTCTGAGCTTTTGCTCCTGGGCAGAGTAATTCAGAGGAGCAGCACACTGCCTCTGACGAGCAAAACGAACTTTAGACTCAAATGGTAGCATGGACAGAAATTTCAAAAATAATGGCCAGGTCCTGTCTTATCAGAACTTCTATACACATTTACTACAGGCTACTTTTAATTGCTTGCTAGCATTGTACAAAGTCAGAATGCAAAACAATAAGCCATGCCCGAGAATGAAACCCTCTGTATTTCTCAGCTTTGGAAAGCTAATATAGAAAGCTAGTATTGTGCAACTATGTGATAACACAACATGCACAAAAATTATTTCATACAGTCTAATATCCAGTTTCTGATGCTATTTAGCAGAACTGAATTCAATGACAATCAGCAAAGGCTATCATTTTCTCTACCTCTTTTCTATCCGATTCTTCAAAATATTTTTAATTTCTTAATTAAACAAATTAGATAAATTTAATTACATAAATTAAATAAATTAAGAAAGAACACTTCAATCATTTGAATTACTACACCGTGCTCATATGATGTTGCATGCTGGAAATAATTTTGTAAACCCAAGGGCTGGGCTAGAGAAAAAAAAACCTAAAAGGCAAAAAACCAGAATAGTAATAAGCAATGTAAAACAAACAAAGGGTTAAACTTACTCAATGTAGAAATCATGGAGAATTTTCAGTATCTGGTTGAACAAGTCTGGATCTAAGGATTTCTGGAACAGTTTTGGATAAAGCGAAGGCTCTATTTGCTTTGGGAAAATTAAACAAGTGTTATTTTTTGGCAAAACACAGTCGAGTCTTGAGAATTAGAAACAAGTTACAAAGCACGTGCACCATTTGACATTGAACATTAATTTTGGTTTTTTTGGGGGGTTTTTTTGTTGTTGTTGTTGATTGCTACTTCTTTTAAAAGAAGAATTCTAAGCATTTTTTTGTAAACTACATATAAGCAGAAGTACAGATTAAGTAGAATCATGTCTTTCAAGCATATACAACATAATTACCCTACAAGCATTCATTTGAAAAATTATAATTTCACATAGTTACTAAGGTATTGAGGTCTTTGTGGAATCAGGGCCTACGTTTGAAGGAAGAACCAGATTATGCAGAGGACTGTACTCAGAGTGAGGTAAGTGAAAAGTCAGGCACAAGAGAAATATTCAAATGTGGATGAAACCTAGCATTATGTGAAGGCAGTTTAAGAAACTGACTACTCTACACTTAAGACACTCTAAACACAGTGGCCCTTTTCACCCAAGTCTGCACTGTTTCTTTAATGTCAGCTAAAGAAACTTGTTTCAAGCACTGTCAATCAATACGATGTTTCATACCTTCAGATACAAGTACATATTTTCTGGGCAGTCTTTCAACTTTCTGAAGTCAGCCTCAAGCTGAAAAGAATTTGCAGGAATGCCAGGGACCTGAGAATCAGATCTAAATGACCTTCTTTCTTTTCCTTTCTGTTTGTTCACAGGGGAGGGTGGATGCAACATTGATGAACTTCCTTTCACACTAGCAGGAAGCCTGCAGAGAGATTTTTTAAACACATAATCAAGAAAACATTTAAGGAAATCCTACACTAAGACCTACCTAGGGATCTCTGAAATCATTAAAAATCTAAAATACTAAACAAAAAAAAAATATTTTAAGCAGGTATCCAAAAAAAGGTCTTCAAATTATGGAAGCTTTACACTTGATTCATCATGTCAAAAAAAAAAAACCACACCTGCAGATACTTACAAATATGCTCAGCTTTTCTGTACTTTGCTTCTGGAAATAACTCCATTTTACATTTTAGTACAGATTTCTATTAAAAACAGCTGCAAAAATAAAGTATTACATTTTCTGCAATTTCACAACGCAAAACAATAACCACGCTAAATGAACAAATGGCTCTAAACACCAATTACAGATGAGCTATTTTTTGTCCTAAAATTTACCAGTTAAGTCCACTTATTTTTCAGAAGTTATAAAATGGCTACAAAATATGATTTTTTTTTTTTCAACACTTCAAAGTAAATCCACCTGACTAAGCTGAAAAAGGTAGGTATGGGAAGGTGTTTCCCATAGAAATTCTTCAAACAGAATTCTATAAAAAGTATTTAGTATTAACAGAATGAGATGATGCTGATGCACACAGAAGTTTCCTAAGCAGACAAGAAGTAGAGTTCCAGTACTTAACAGGGATAAAGTTAAGACAGTGGCTTCTATACTTCAGTCTACTTTCAGCCAGCCAGACTTGAGTTTGCCCAGCAAACACAGTGGCACTTAGGAACTTTGAGTAAACATGAAGTTATTTGGATGCCTGCTCAGCTGAGGAAAGAGGGGCAACACTCATCTGCTCACCTTCTCTCACACAACTGGTGTGCAAAGAATGGTTGAACTCTGCCCAGATCCTACTCTAAAACATTACAAATAAAAATCTCACCTAGGGAAGATGAAGTGCACAAGGAAGAGAGAATACCATAGAGGAAGATATTATGAATTTATTTATAATTGAAATGTAAGAACAAGACTAGTTTTCCATCTAACACTAAACAGCCCATACTTGTTTCAGCCACTACATGATCAGAACGTGCAAGAACTTTTCTTTCGATATTTTCTTTTAATTCAAATTAAGTATTGAGTGCTTTTTCTTCAGTGTTAGGAATTACTTTTGCTGCTGGGTTGTAGCTTCAAAGAGTGCGTACTATTTGTAACTTTTACTGCTTCATGGAGAAGACAGTTCTTCTGGGCAACTGATAGTTGTGATTTGCAAACTAGATCATGATCATTAGGAATGTAAAGGACTTTTTCACTCCAATTGGACTCCAATAGTCCAAGCTATTGGGACACATCCTATTCCTGTTCCCTGTTATTCTTTCTCTTGGTACACTAGTAAAAAAATATGGTGCTTGAGGACCTGTTTGGTTTTCTAGAGATCTTGCAACTGGGCTCTGGGAAGTCTGGAAATTGAGAACATAATTATATAATAATATAAATTACCGTTTGTTAAAATTGTCAGTATATCACATGCACAAACAATTCACAGAATTACAGAATGCTCTGGGGTTGGAAGGGACCTCTGTAGATCATCCAGTCCAACCCCCTGCCAGAGCAGGGTCACTCAGCGCAGGTCCCACAGGAATGTGGGACTGTCTCCAGAGGTGGGTTTGGACTGTCTCCAGAGAAGGAGACTCCACCACCTCTCTGGGCAGCCTCTGTCAGGGCTCTGCCACACAGGAAAGAAGTTCCTCCTCATTTTTAGGTGGAACTTCTTACGTTCAAGTTTGTGCCCATTTCCTCTTCTCCTGTCAAATGATGGTTTCAATTTGTCTTACCATTTCATGAGTTTTTTTTTTTCTTTTCTCTTGTTTCTGCAAAGGCTTTTTTTTTTTTTTATCATCATCATCCTCTGCCCTGTGGGTTGCTCTGCTGTGGTGGAAGATCATCCTCCAGCTGCTTAGTCTGTCGGAACGTGAATGGGGCAAAGGCATTTTTCTTAGTGTGAGTGAAGAAAAAGAAGGTTAATGGAATATTATATTCATTATTTTAATTATCCTGAAACTTTCTTATTTGTTTAGTTCACCAATTTCTTGTGCTTGTTTGCTAGCACTTGCTTTGTGCCCTGCCTTTGGTCTTTCCCTGGCCCTGAGCCCCTTTTACTGGGTGGTGGGCTCCCTGCTCTCTCACTGGTTCCCAGTTATCCACGTAACCAGAGGTAGAACCAGGCTTGAAGTGCTCTGCCCTAAGGGTAAAACTTGGTGTCAAACTTTTTGTCTGGCCATGGATGAAGAAAAAGAGGAATAGCAGAAACTTTATCGCTGTGCCTAATGTTTTTATAGACTAAATGCAGATAGACAAGTAATATATATGAAAAACAACTGTATTTTGAAAAATTCTTTCCTTTTTCTGGGCCTGCTGCTGTCCACAGATGAAGGGGGGAATCTTTCAGAGATCCTTGTCAAGCTCTGCCAGGAATGCTTAGCCATTTTCAGTTTGGGGACCCTAAATCTGTAGACATTAAATGCTCTTTTAGTAGGGATGTGAACCCCCTTGTAGAAATGTCATGTCAGCCACTCAATGCAAGAAAAAATGGGTTTTTTGCTTAGCTTTAAAGGGAATTTTTTGTGTTTCAGTCTGTGTTCATTGCCTCTGGTCCTGTCACTGGACACCACAGAGAAGAGCCTCCCTCAATCTACCTCACTCCATCCCACCAGCTATTTTGCACATTGATAAGATTCCCCTTGAGCTTTTTCTTCTCCAGGCTAAATAATCCCAGTGCACCCTTCATTTCCTTGCGTGGAGAGTTGTGTCAGGGAAGTGACCTGGGTTAGAAATAACCTGGTTTTTTTATGCCATGTGGTTTTAACCCAGATGAGGTCTATTTGGCTCTGCCGTGAAGGCTTGCCCCCACCCCAAATATTTTCTGCTGAGGAACTTTCTTAACTGATTGTGTTTCTGTGGATTTAGTAATTAGACCTGCTTCATGAAGTCTCTCCTGCTTTTCTTTGAACCTGTCTACATTTTGTAATTTGAAAATATATTTTGGAGCTCAACTACTCATTGCCTTAAGAACCACCTGCTTTATGTTGTGAACCTGACTCCCAGTGCCTCCCCCATATTATACTGGAATAGGAAGTGAATGATCCTCTCCTGTTTTCCCCTCAGGAGCCTGTGAACCTCTGTCATATCTTCCCTCAGTTGTCTTTTATTCTTCCCTGAATTTTCTCTTAATCTCCCCAGCCTTCCTCTTTGGTAGCTGCATACCCTTCCTCTCCTGATTTGTTACCATTTTATTAAGCACTCCTATTTTTCAGTTCTCCTTTCGTGTCAGCTCCCAAACTGAGTGATTTCTCTTCTAACTCTGACTCCCTAATGTGCAGTTTTGGATCTCTTGTAGCTCTGTGCATCCCGTGCAGTCCAGTTTCACTGCTGTCTCATCTGCATCCTGCTCAGTTTCTTGTATGTCACCCCTTTTGCTCCTTTTTCTCCTCCTGCCACCTGTGTTTTGATTGTGATTTAGCTTTAGTCTTTGATTATTTTTTTTTATTAGACCAAAGTCAACTCTGTTCTCATGTTACTGTTGAATGTAATTTTCTCTTCATCTTTATTGCCAAAAATATTTGCCTGTGACTTGGTAATTTTTATCTGTTTCTATTTTGTTAAAATTTTGCTGTGAGGGCCTTTTCCTCCTCTGTTCTATTTTCTTTGAATCCCAGGTCAGGTTTTTTGTCTTTCTTTTATTTTTTCTCTTTTTATCTTCATGGATCTGCTGAATATGCTGATTCATCAATACAGGTCCTCACAATTTCTATCCCTTCTTTTGCTGGAAAATTAAGATGACTGAGGTACTTTATTTCTGCCATTGGCGTGGCAGCTCTCTTGGTGCCTGCCTGAGTAAGGCTACTTCTGTCTTCCTTCACATCCTTCCCACGTATTTCCTACTACAAGGATGGCTGTTGCAATAATATCTGCAAACTGCTGTTACGTATTTATCTTGTCTGTGTAAGGTTATCAGGGTTTGTGGTGTGCAGAGAGCTGACTGGATGATTTGCAGCTCGGTGCTATACCCCATGTTTCACACAATTGTGCCCCATGTTAGCAATTTGAGACAATTGTTTCTGTTGGTTTGGGCATTTTTTTTTTATTTTACTTGGTGTCATTCGTAGGTGATATGATATTTAAATCATCCAAAATGCAGAAGACTTTAATGAGTTTGGCTTGGGGTTTTCATGCACAATTTGCTTATTGGGATCATTATGGCTGTTAGAGGCTGCTTGAGGGGGTCCTGTTTTTCTGGGTGATTCTTCTGAGATCTTTCTCCCCCTGTTGTGTTACAAATATTTTGCTTCACTTGAGCTATCTAAATTTGAGCCTTCTTTTCATAGTGGAATAACTATATGTAGCAGGGAGAGGGGCTTGGAGTGAACTGTTCTTTATTTTAAAGTAGGTTGGGTTTTCCATACACACTTAAGCAAAACAGAACCGGATAATGTAAATGTCACCTTATATATCTTTTACAGGGTTTTCTGTGGCAAGAGAAGACTGGAATAGCTCATCAGTATTTCTGTGCTGGTTCATATTGGCAGTTTCTCTATGTATGTGTTAAAATTGTCTTTCTGGACACAGTTTTATTTTAACAGAGGGGCTGCATATCATTGTGTTCAGTGGAAGGTGTTGCAAGCAATAATGGTTGATTCAGAAGCATCAGCACATAACTATGTAATGCAGTGTGCTTTTTTGGAAAGTACAAAGAGTGATTGCATAGCCAGCCAGTATTTCTGTCCATAAGCCTTGAAAAATCAGGAGTTACACGTCCTGCCACTGTAGGCACTTTGAAGGCTTCTGGTTTGGAGGCCTTCTCTTATGGGACTGGGGTTCACAAGTCAAAGACTTTTAGTACATGCTGGTTGGAGATTTATTTCTGGAAAGGAAAGCTGAGATATTTCTTTTCTTTGACCCCGTGACTACAGGTACTACTATATATGTTAAGAAAAGTAGTGATTTTTAAACTTCCCAAGGTGCTGCTCCCACTGGGAGGCAGTTAGATTTCTCACCTTTTTGCAAACAAACTCTGCTCTGTAGAGTTTAAGATAAAAAGTTGTTTTCCTGCTGATTTTTTTTTTTTAACCTTGGTTGTGTTTCACTTTTTCCTTTACAGTCTCCTAAGGTTTGTTATATAGCCTTCTATATGTTGTTCACTTAACAAACATGAATATTACTCAAAAAGAAAAATCCTCTCATCTTCTCTGAGGATTAATCGAGGGAGAAACTTTCTAACCCATAAAAGCAGGATGAGACTGTCTTTACTCTGAAATATTAAATAAAGGAATCAAAGGAAAATACCCTGTGACAATACCTCAGGGAAGATTTAATTAAGAAAATGAAATTGCATTAAAAGTGACCCATTGTGGACTGCCAAAAAGCCGACAGATGAGGGAGGAATTTGTTAGCTGTGTCTGCCCATTACTAAGATCTTGCAGGGTGTACGGAGCCTGTGAGAGGTTCTTCTCTTGCCTTTGCAGGTGAGGATTGTTTCCTGATTCACAGCTGAGGACTCAATTGGGGAACTGCATGGAAAGAGCATCCTGACTGAGGAGGAGGGAATGTAGGGAACTGAACACTTGGCCCTTTCCACCCCTGGGCAGTCCTTTTGAAATACACTTGACTCAACAGGGTCTCGAACAAACCAGGGACCTGACATTTTATCAGGGAAAGGCTGGAAGGATGGGTCTGATGTCTGCAATAACACGTGTGACTCTAAGTCAGGAGTCACCTCACAGTTTCTCTTGCATCCCCAGGGGTCTCTCAGCCTGCTCTCTGGCAATTAGGCAGGCATTCCCTCGCTCTCCCCATTAGCGTAATGGCTAGCAAGAACATCACTTAGCCCTTTGCTCTTGAACGACTACCTCTTCCATAATCTCTTTTGCATTAAACTAATGGATGACTTGTGTGTGTGTAATTTTTCTCCCCCCCCTCTTCGTGGTGGTGAGGAAGGTACCTGTCATTGCTTTTGTCCCGTTTGTCTTTTATTGCAGATGAAAATATAAAGAAATCAGAGCAACTGTCATATCTTCTTGTGTCCCACAGTCTTCTGCAAATCTTACTAAAAGTATGCAAATAATAGAAAATGCCAGCTGAAAAAAACACCACCACCCCCACATCCAATTACTTTGTCGCCATGTGTGATTCCTCAACTGCAAAAGAGCAGATTCTCATCACAAGCAGTCATTTTCACTGGCTTTTATTTATTTATCTTTCAGTTAGAAGTGATATTTAAGGTAGCTACATGATAAAATGGATTAGCGACCATTTCCAAGTCATCCCTTATGAAAGATGAAGAAAAACTTGCTTACAGATAAAGTATTTCTCCCGTTGTCTCTTACTGCAAAGTAAGAGTGGTTTTACAGACCTTCTTAATTTTCTCTGGGTTTAAAATATGTTTCCAAGAAATAAGCATCTCTTTATTATTTTTTCCCCTTGGTCAATCCTATTGTGCCTTTCCATTGGCCATCTTTTTTTTGAAATGTTATGCTTGTAGATAAGTCCTTACCAGCCTTGTTCTTGGGGAACAAGTCTTCTCTGGACTTGTTCCAGTTGGCTCATCTGTTTCTCAAATGTAGCTTTGCTGATGCTCAGAGTGGAATGGTGACTGTGTGCCATGTGGGCCACAGTCCTGTTTTTTTTTTTTCTTCCAGCTCTGTTTCTTTTGTCCTCTGCTCAATAGCTTGACTGACCAATGTTCAGATTGTCATCCTCTCTTACCAGTGGATCTTCTCTGAGGACTCCTACTGGCTAGAAGTTCTCCTGCCTGCGTGTACAGCTTTGTGTTTCTCCCCTGTTTTTTCCAATTTCTGCAGTTTGTCACAGTAATACTGGATTTGAATCCCATCTTTTTCATTTGTGGTCTTTCTTGATACCATTTGATCTACAGATTTAATAAGTTGACTCTTTCCTGTCATCCAGTTAGTGATGGAATATGGCTAGCCCATGGAATTCATCCAGGTATGTGCTCTATTGTCATGTAGAACTAGTGATAACTGCAATTCTCCAAGTTTTCCATCCAGCCTGAATTAACTTCACCTAGACCACGTTTTCCAAACTTTAAGAGAATATTGGGTGAGGCTGTATCAAAAACCTTACTTAAAGACGTGGTATAAACCGTTTGCGCTTTTTCTTGAGCCCCAAAAGCTCTGACTTTGCTGCAGAATTAGATTTGATCTGAGGTAATTTGTTCTTGATGAAACTCTTCATTGTTGCTTCCTGTCCCCAATCTCTTGATGCTGTTTTTGGATTTGTCCCCCTCACAGAACTCTTGGGGTCTCTCATCAAAGTAAATGCCTGCAAGAGGGATTATAGTCCAGGTTATTACTTCTTTCTCTAGACATTGCAGACTCTGGGGCAGGCTCTGGATTTATCTGACGTAGGGCAGGTTTCCTGCCTGCATGCTGATACTGTAAGCAGAGTATTGTTCATTATATATCTAGTTTTGTGAAAAATGCATCGGAATACCTTCTCTCTACAAGAAACATGTAGACCTCTTAAGGTTTCAGAGAAGGGTCTCTGCAGCCTGCGTGGAGTTACAGCAGGATGGTTTTCAGGCACTTGGATATCCATTCTGTTCTTCTGCCGAAGCCTTTGGCCTGATGGATCCACAAAGTTTTCCCTGCTGTAATCTTTTTTTTTTTGTTGTTGTTGATGTTGTTGAGACTTTAGCTCTTCGGTTTTTTTCTGAAGTCTGTCATCTTGAGGAAGAAGACATGTCTCTTCATATTTTTAGTCTTTGTTTCCGCTTCTTTCACAGAAAATTAGCTGGTTGAATTTTAAATCCCTAGTCTTAGTCTCCACTCAAAGGCATTCATAAAATACAAAAATCTTTATGGTTGTGAGTTATAAAAGGCTGCAGATTGTCAGTGCTGGGTACAGAGCCATCAAGTGTGGAAAACTGATATGATTAGGAGATGCAGTATATCTAGCATAAAACATAATAGATATTTTATTTGACAAGATTTAGCATTAATTCAGGAAGGGATTGCTCTTCACGATGGGTCTTTAAACATTCATTTCTATGTTTCCTCATTCAGAGGTTTTATTACCAGTGATTCAAGTTGTTTCATGAACCAACGAACTTACTTTGTCCCTGATCTGGCAAAGATTTAGACATATCTTTAATTTTGAAGCAAGAAGACTATACACACTGATTAGAGAGACTCTGCTTAAAATTAATTTGAATGGGCTAAAGCAGAGTTTTGCTCAGGGAGTCTAATGCTTGGGATTTGGCTATTGGGAGGATTTAAGATACCTCATAAGTCCTTAAATTAACTTAGTGGTGGCATTTAGCTATAGTTTCTCCTTCTTTTCATTTAAAGAATGCAGGGAAGAAAATATTAGCATTTTAAAGTGCAGGTAAATGAATGCAAGTTTTCTGTATCCACCATTCACTTTTGAAAGGTACCTAGATAATTTTTTAGGTATTTTCTTTAGAAAGAACTTAGGCTCTTTAATCAAGGCTGTGATCTCACCATATATGTATGTCATGGATCATTGTTTGACTCATTTATCTTATTATACCATTTGCGTTTTATGCAGCTTTTACAATGAATGTTTTTTCCCTGCCTTCTGTGCTTTTTGAAATTGGTTTGGAAGAATTGTTGAGCAGGGCTTCTTGGTACCTAGATAGTCTAAAAATGTATCTTTCACATATGTTGTTCAACACTTTGAAGCCCTTAACTACACTGGTTCTGAGAACGTTGTTCAAAGAAGTGACATCTCAAAAAGCATCGTGTGAATTATTAGTGAATGTTGATGCTTTAAGTGTGACCTCAATTTTTGTCACTTCTCTTGTTTAGGTTTGCTAATATTTCAAAACATTGGGTTTTTCAAGGAAGGAATTTCTCCTCCCTGGCTTCTCTTCCTCCTTTCTTGAGTCTTGAGATGCAAGGCTGGATCTGACGTGATCTCCATGGCAGCACACATTAGTTTCCATGGCAACATATTTCACAAACAACCCTACAACTTTACTACAGTGTCAAACAAAAGGAGAAGCCTGACTGTTGGAGCAGGCTCTGATCAAGGTTAAAATTAAAAAGAGGGGGAAGGGAGGAAACATGGGAAGAGGTTGGGTGAGATAATGACTTCTTGCAATTTGTCCTTTTAAAGCTTTTGCTCCAGGGTAAGCACATCATTTAAAAACAAATCAAAACCCAAACCTAAATTCTCCTAACCATAATTACTGTGCTACCCAGCTGCATTCCTGCACATGAGTAGGGAAGTGATGTGCTGTCACAAGTCTTTTGTCCCAAGGTACTTCTTTAGCCTGGTTTCAGAAGGAAATGAGGCTTTGTCTTTCTCTTTCCTTCCATACCCCCTTATGCTACCTCTGCCTTTAGCTTTTGTCCCCATTGATCAAATGATTTGAATTTGACAGAGGGCCCAAAGTCGAGGAGGTAATTAAGTTCCTTGGGGTGTTGTGAGAAGCTGGGTTCTGGCTCCCCAGTCAGTCCCTGGAAGGAAGCTGTGGGGACTGGGAATTGCAGGATTACAAGCATGTAAGCTAGAAGGAAATAATAAGCAATATATAAAGGCTAGTTCCTTTGGTGTGAATTCAGGAAAATGTTTAAGATGATGCTTGAGGTCTCTTTGTCTCCTGAGTTGCTTTTCTAAACCACAAAGTAAGGGAATTATGAGAGGCTGATACCCTCGGAAACAGTTAAGGTCACTTCTTTTGCACGGTAATGGTACTGAGAAGGCAGGAGGGGAAATATGTAAGGACTGCAGGGTGTGAAGGGGTTTCAGTTACAAACTGAATATAATCCAAACTTCAGGTCTGTACAATGCAAGGATTGCAGGGAATAGGCTCAGTGCATTGTGCTTGTGTTGTGTGTTGACTGGTCAGGAAGCTAAAATGCTTTTATTCTTGCCCCCAGGCCTTTTGCCCCATACTTGTCAGGCTGCTCCTGGTATCCAAGTGTGAACATACAAAGTGGAGTTAGGAGTCAGAGAGGACTTGTAATGAGGGGGCTGGGGAGTTTGGGCAAGGGAAAATCAGGGTATTCAGTGGGGTGCTCCATTATCTGGGTAGTGCTCATCTCCCCTTTCCCTGAGGATGCAGTTCCACGTCCTGGGGAATGATTGCATGACTGCATATATGTCACTGGAAAGGTGGTGGTGGTGTTTTGGCAGAGTCTGTTTCTCAGCTGCTTTGGAAATGGTTTTGAAAAAAGGAAAGAATATGTAAGTAGCTTAAAGATTTCTATGATTCTACAGTTTATATTGTCCCTGGTTTAGAAGTTCAAGGCTACCCCACTTTTACTCTTGTCCCTTCAAAGTGATTCTCAGTAGACGTAGTATGACTTGGTATATTGTATGTGAGATATTATGGGAGGATGGGAGGGGGTTTTTATTTTCTAGTTTTCTTTTTTATTTAAAAATATTAGGCTATGTCACAGAGGTGACCGTTCAGGGTTACGTGCAGGAGGAAAACTCCTAAGTATCAAGGATGGTGTTTGACTAAATGAAATACAGATGACTCAGAGTAGTGTTGCTTTAGGTGGTGGTGTGGCAAATGGAAGGCAGCGTGAGGCTGGGGGCATTGCCCTGCTCGGGGAATGGGCTCCAGCTCCAGTGGGTCCTAGAGGGATGTGTCTTGTAATACATTACCATTCCCAGAGGTGAGCATTACAGAGGGGAGATACTCAGAAGGAAAGGAAACGGTTTTCTTGCAGGATGGTTTTGTTCTTCTCTCTCTTGGAAATGACCCTGGTGGAAATGGCAAGTTGAACGGAGTTAAATGAAATGCTCAAAGATGTAGATACTCATGATTTATTGCCTGCCTTTCCATTTTACCTGGTTGCTGTTGATTTCAAAAGTGAGTAGTTTCTCTAAATTTCCTCAGAAGCTAGTTCTTGGGGGGCCTCCATGTCAAAATTAAGTCCTTTGAAGTTCCTGGTGGAATGAAGATGTATGCAAACACTACATCTAATAAAAGACTTGCCCATAGCAATGTTAATTTTATACTTCCATTTTTGATTACAAAAAAAAATAAAAATACCTGTGATAAACGACTAAGCTTCCAAAATACCAATATTGAAACTTTTTCTGTAGCTGAGGTGCCATCTCAAAACACTTAGGAGGATTGATGTGGAAATTCAGC
>JAOXNG010000012.1:54463317-54473835 GCA_028566535.1 Scolopax minor
CATCTGAGAAGCTCTGTTGAGCACAAAGTGTTGTAAAACATCTTCAGTGGAAGATGCTTTTGGAAAACTCCTTTGAAACGACTCCCAGAAGAGAAGGGAATGTTCTTCCAAAAGGTGGAGTCACTTTCTCTATTTAGCTGAGTGGTATCAGTGGGTCAGAAACCTCAGAGCAGAGGTTTCTGAGCTGGCTGTTACCAAAACATGTTGCCATATCAGTGGGCATTTCTACTCCAGCTAATTAAGGCCGTTGAAAGGTCTGTCTCCCTTTCCAGGACAGAGTACTGCTCTAACAGGACCGCACGAATTTCTGGACAGATCTGCTGAGTGTTGCAAGGAGCCCTGTAAATCTGTCACTTCATTCTGAGCCTGCTGAGATATCTCTTACCATGTTTTCCCTTTCTTTGACTAGTCCACACACAGATTTGTGTATCGTTGCCTTCTTACTCTTGCTTTTCAGAATGAATTTAAGAGGAAAGAGAAAAAATAAACAGTTGGTCTAAAATCCTCCCTTTTTATTTCGGAAAAGGTTTTGGTTGTTTTTTTAAGCTGCTTACTGTGATGCTTCGGTTTCTATAAAAAAGGAAGCAAACCTGAAATTATATTCTAATCATAGCTTTCAAAAATTTTTTTGTTTGTTTTTAGGTTTTTTTCTGTGCTAAGAGGGATCTGCAGGTGAGAGAAGGATGCAGGGCTTCAAAGTACTCTTTTCAGGGCGCAGAATAGTTTGGGAGTTACTGAGCATAAAGAGAACTGGGCCCTGAATGACAACGATAAGAAAGTTAGTGTAACTTGTGGAGAGCAAACCTGCCTCATTAAAGTGGTTGGTTTGCATTTTAAGTCGACACCACTAATGCATTCTCAAAGAATTTCCCCTTTTTTTCACCAAAACTCATTATTTTGGATGGCATTTCATAACGTGTTATGTCTTGCGGAGGTGAAAGAACCTGCTGAATATTTGTTTTCATTATAGATTTCCTCAGAATGCATCAAGCGGTAATATTTTTAAAAAAATAAAGGAAGTGAATGTTTAATTGTAGATTCTTTCAAGGGATTTACCCGACTTCTCTGCCACTTAGTGTTTGTCTGTAAGAGGGTTTTTGGCCACGTCAGAGTTCAGACTATTTGGCTGCCACTTAAGTAAGTTATCTGCCATGGAAAGCAGAAGGCTCGGTGGGGGATACGCATCAGCATTTTTATTTTTATTTTTTGAGGTTGGACTCATGTAAATGCAGCAGGACCAGGAAAGGAATAAATGGGGGTGTGAGTCCCTATAGAAACTTCCCGTTCTGTCCGTTAATACAGTTACTCATGAAACCAGCTCCCTCAGCAGAAACTGACGGGTAGGCATTGTCTTTGGGACCACCTTGCTTCAAGCTTTATTATTCCATGTTTTGGGGGCGGCTGCCTGCCTGCCTTGGTTATGGCTCGATTACCACTGGTTCGGGTTGGGAATTGGCAGTCAATAGGACTGACATTCTTTGAATCTCTCTATTTTTAGTAGCCCCGTGTTCGGTGACTAAGGGAGAAGGGTACAGGGTTTCACCAGGGGCACGTCTCTCCTTGCCCGAGTCCCACTGGAGGCTCAACACTTTGCAACTTAATAAACATGAGCTGTCGTGGCTTCTTGGGACAGAGGGAAAAGCTGATGATTCTCTCCTGTCTGCCAGGGAACTCTCTTGGTTTGAGCAGTTGAATTCGGAGGGTCTCCCGTTGTTCCCAAGTTTGTGAACATTTCCTGAGATTCTAGTAAAAGAGATTCGTATTAAATCTCTGAGCGTTTGTCCAGCGACAAGTTATTTCTGTATTTTCAACCTGGCTTTTATAATTGTTAAAATTATTGTTGTCTTAGTGCTAATTTCAGATATTTAATGCCTCCAGATTTCAAGATTGAGAGGAAAACCCCTTTTCATAAACGGTTATTATCAGCACTGTGGAGGATCGGGCTTTGTTTGAACACTCATTTTAGAAACACTGTTTTGTTATATTTAAATGTCATTATTTGAAATGGTCTTCAGTGTTTTAGGTGAAGCAGCAGCAAACATAGACTTTGCTGATAGAATTAGCAGCAGGCTGAACTTTTGCTCTAACCTCAAACAGAATTTGGACTTAAAATCATTTAGCAGTTTGAAAAAACTTGATGGTTTTTTCTTTTTAAACCAAGCTACTCACTTTTCGGCTTCCTGGTTTCATTTGTAGAAGGGAATGGAAAGACCAAAATATTACAAGACAAGGAAGCTTGGTATTTCCAGCCCAGCCAAAACCACAAAAAGCTTTGGAAATTCAACTTGGAAAAAAAACCCCAAACCCCTCGGTAGCTGTGGTTGAGCCTAGTCCTGCTTTCCTTCTGTGCTCCAAGCTCCCCATTAGCTGTACGAGCCTCCTGAGGATGTGGGGAATGCAGAACTGGAATCCAGGTGTTTGGCAAACTCCAGAGACTCCCAACTCCTTATTTCAGAGCCTCTGGCTCATTTTCTACAGCAGCACCTGACTTGCTTACTTGTTAGCAAAGCAGATAAAAGCCCTTGTTGTCAAGATGCTTTGCAGCACGTGTATACCTAGACCTGCTTTTGCACTAATTTAAAAGGTAATAAGTAACATAAGAAATTAAAATCCTATCAGTTAAGACAGCCCCAGTGTGGTATTTCTAAACCCCTGTTTCTTTGACATATCACTTTGAAAGCACACTGAAATTTCCAGAGGCATTCCCATAACTTTTGCACTCTCAATGTTTTCTCCAATTGCTTTGGCATTTTCTGGTATTTATATAAGATGATTTTATAGTATTGAGACCCAAAAGAAAAGTGTCACCTTTTGTTGGCATACAGCTAGTGCTACTCTTTAAGGTTTGCCAATAGGGATTTTCTACCATCTAATTAAATTGAAGCTACAAGGTGTTTTTTTTTTTTATATGTGTGCTAATATCCCTGGATTATATGAAATTTTTTCCCCCTGTTCTGTTGCATGTGGGTGTTGTAAAACTCCTCCAGTGCTGGAATGGAAAGTTCACTCAATTGCCTGCAGTCGAGTGAATAAAAATCTAAAATGGAGGTCTAAACCAGAGGGTTTAAAACTGGGGTAAATTCCTGCTGTTGTGAATCCTGCTCTCAGAACTTCCTTGGAGAGATGGCTGGTTACTTAAAAACTGAACTCACATTTTAAAAAAAAACAAAACAAAAACAACCCAACTTCTAAAGATGCTGTTTATTGAGCTGTCAAAATATCCTCTAAATGTAGCTTCAAATGACTTTGAGCACTGGGAGACACACAAAGCGCTGTAGAAGCATAACGTAAATCTATTAAAACTTTAATTATTGTCTTAATTATCTCCAGCCCTTCTGCCCAAGATTGGGTTGCAGTGAGGGAGATGATGTCTGTTGAGAGATGTAAGAAAACCAGTGGCTGACTACTTGACTTTAATGATCCCGTGGCACAAGTGGAACTAACTTCTCTTTGGGAATAAAGTGTGCTTTAACAAATAAAGAGAGAGAAAGTAAGCGAAATTTTTAAGTCAGAACTTGACCTGAGGAAAGAAAAAGGAGTGTAAGTCAGGAAAATGAGAGACTGAACAATGCTGGGTCGGATTAAATGCAGGCAGTAAGGCCATCCTTTTTATATACAGACAGAAATGTAATCCAGAAATAAAGATTAAAAACATTGGCGTGGAGTAAAACCTAATTAAAATAATTAAGAGAGTTTATTTTACTTCTTTCCTTTTCTTCCTCCTTATGCGTTTTGATTTCTCCTTATACTTTCTTATTCTTTTCTTTCTCTCTCAGTATTTAAAATATTTTTTTCTTATTCAATATATGACTAACATTCATAGCTTGCCAGCGGAAGCAAAGAAATCTTGATCTCTCAGCTTGTTCATCCGTCTGTGTGAGTGAACAAGTTGACTAGAATTTATTTCCAAACATTTCCCACAACCAGGAATATACTTTGTTCCTCATCTGGGAAAGTATTTAGAATTGGGCCGATCACCAGGATTGATCATAACTTCATTGGTTTTATTGCTGTCAGACTAAATGAAGGAGGAACCATGATCCACCAGGAGTTTGAAGTTCCAGATATTTTGAAGCAAAGCCTAGTAGCCATCTGCAGCCTAAATACCTGTCCAAATGTGACCTTTGAGTCTTCCTTGCTCTGCACCCTCCGTAGCTATTTGTTAGTGCAAAATGCCTTTTTTTTTTCTAGTGGTAATTGGTATTGGTTGGCCCAAATGTGAGTAGCTGCATCAGTGGAAGGAGAAGAGTCGGGTGTGCTCTAGAAGTATTGGAATAATTCAAAAGCAGTGCCAATTGTTAAGGTAGGAAGCACCAGAAAGCTCTTCTGTTAACTAAAGTGTGTTGTTCCTTTC
This sequence comes from Scolopax minor, assembly GCA_028566535.1. Lineage (NCBI taxonomy): Eukaryota > Metazoa > Chordata > Aves > Charadriiformes > Scolopacidae > Scolopax > Scolopax minor. Next base: position 54,467,672 of record JAOXNG010000012.1, read on the forward strand.
TCTGATGTGTGTAGGTACCAAAATATCCAGCGAACTATTGCAACGGAGCGGGCCGAAGACGATGCTGTAGTAACCAGCAGGGTGGAGAGAGTCCCCACCGGAGGAGGAGGAGGAGGAGGAGGAAGTGACTCCGAGGCAGAGCCTTCCCAGCCAAGCTCAGGTATGGGGAAAAAAAGCTATGGAGTGGCACGGTCAGTGCCTCTCCGAGGTGGCACTCAGTTCTGGGGAAATCTGCGTTTCCACGGGAGACCAGAACTTTATTTACAAAAGCAAATTAAAAGGAAAGAGGTTGTGACTTGAAGCTACAGGTACAAAGCAAGATACTTCATTCTTTTTTAGCAACTACTAAGACTGCACTGGCACGTTGGCCCCTGTGGTCACACCTGCAGTGGCCCTGTCATCAACTATGAAATGCTTGTGTTTTTAAAGCTGTAGTTTTGTGATAGTTGTTCCTAAAACATTTGTGAAACCATAACCCAGGTGTTTGTTTCAGGTAAAATACACCTGAAACCCGCTATGCAACTTGACCACGTGCAAAATTAACTATCTGCTTTGTTTGAGAACTTGCACCACCAAAATGAAAGGCCCGTTCTCTTGTTCTCTTCCTTTGGATCCTTAGTTCCACCCAGCTCTGTGGTCTGTGTCATCTGCTGGAAATAATGCTGACTTTGTGCCACCCCTCTGGGGACACATTGGCAAAGGGAAAGAACCAACACGACACCTGCTTGAATTGTTTCAATGTTCCCTGTTGAATAGAAAGAATTAAGCAGAGAAATAGTGAACAGGTTTAGAAAAATACTCATTTTTTCCTGTTTGTTTTCTTGATCCATGAGGTGCTTCTAGCTTGAAAATCAATTTTCACCAAGAAAGTTAATGTTTGATAGTTAAAGCTTCCCTGCACTCCTTTGTGTTGTGATTTCTGGGAGCTTTTACCTACACTTGATCTTACAGGGAGTCCCCAGTCCTCTCCGTTAGCTCTGAAACAGAGCTACACACTGCTAAGTAGTGTAGTCATTTCTTGTAATATGTGTAATCATTTATTATCATTCTCTACATAATAAAATAGCAATTTGACAGGAATCACTACCAGTAAGTATTTATGTCAGTTTATTACATAACATTCACTTTTTTCCTTTAAACCCTGAAGAGTTACTGAGTGTGATGTATGGCATTTTAAGTGATTAGGAAATGAGGTTTGCTGCAGATAATTGCTTTGCTTTTAGGAGAAAAAGTCAATATTGTATAAAATGGCAAGAATTAAAAGAACATGGGTGATGTAAACCACATTAGAATAAGAAAAAGCTGCAGTACATTTGCTATTTGCTTTTTTTTTTTAATTTAAATGATAAATGTCAGAAGGAACACAATTTAGGCACATTAATCCAGATTCTAACCAGTATAAATCAATTTCACTCCAGCAATGGATCCAGTGTGCAGTTTTAAGTGGATATAATTATACGATGTGTCTAACACGAAAGGGGAAAAAAAGTGATAATGAGTAAAAAAATGGGAATGTGTATTTATTCTGTTGATGACATCTGCATCCAGGTTCCTTGGACTGCAAATAAAAGTTGGCTTGTACTTGAAAACACCAGAATTGGTTACTTAAGCTGTAATTTCATGGGAGGAAGCCATTTTCTGGTGGCTGTAGAAGGTGAAAGGGTTCCCACCTCTACGGTTACATTTTCAAATGCTCAGTTCTGCTCCTGCATCTCACGAACTGATACAGGTTAAAAATAACCCCTTTGTGTCTGTTTTTGTTTTCTTTACCATACAAGTCCCCAAAAGCATAAACTTGCCAAAAAGGATGCAATTATAAGTAAAACATCATCCTTTGCAGCAGCAGCATGGATGAGTGGCTGAGCAGGGGGCTTCCTGAGCCAAGCTTTGCTCCCAGTGCTTCCTGCTGGTGAGCCCCTCGGGCTGGGTGGGCTGGGACATCAGATCTCTCTAAAATCAGAGATACTGGGTGACAGTACAGAACCAAACCATCTGCTGGTAAAAACTCATCTAGTTCACATTGATATTTAGGGACAGTAGTTTTATATGCCACAGAGTTCTATATTCTGCTGCTTTTTTTTTTTTTGTCCAGAGATTAGGAGGGAAGGTTCCCTTTCTCCTGTGAATTCTCAAAAAATCACCTTGTTGCTGCAATCTCCAGCTGTGAAGTTCATCACCAATCCCGAGTTCTTCACTGTGCTGCATGCAAACTATGTGAGTAATTGTGATTTGCTCTCTCACACTTCTGATTTCTGAATCCAAACGCTGCACCACAGGCCTTTGGGGAGAACATACAGTGAATTTGATTTGCATGACCTTTCTGAGCTCCAGAGCAGGTTGGGGACAGTACAGACAGCCTGCTTCTTGCTGGGGTGCTGCCTCACACAAGGAATTCCCTGGTACAGAACAGCTCATTAACATTATCCAGAATAAGCAGGAGCCCTTGGTTTCAGCTTGGTTGATTCTGTTACCTGTTGCTGCAGGGAGTGAGGTTGTTGCCTTTTGGGCCACGTTCCTGAGAAATCTCGCTCGGATACCACCAGGTCCCAGGGAAATAGAGGAGAAAAAATTGTTAACTCCTGCAGTTTGCACACCCAGTGTACCTGTATTGGAAAAAAACAAGAATGAAAATGAATTTTCAAAAATTTAAGGAGCTTTTTTTCCTCGTTAATGCAATAAGTCTGCATGTTTTCTTGCAAACTTCATGTGGAGTGGAAAAAACATGTAATGATAGGTCAAGCAGGAGGAAGCAGACAGGGAAATCTCACAAGCAGATGCAGTCCTAGTTTCCCGTGTCCTGAATGCAGTTCAGCCTAGTTATCGACACGTGACTTCTGGATATTTGGAAAATCAGCCAGTTCTGGATAGGGATGAGCTTTCTTTTTGAAAGGAAAAGAAATTGAAGCTCACAGGTCTTTAGCTAAGTACAGACATCAAGTTTTGGCACGTTGCGGGTTGAGGCCATCTCCAAGCATCTGCCAGAGATTATTAGCCATGAAATCCTGCAGAGGAAGGGATATATGAACTCACCTGGTGTTACCTGACCCTGGGTTATGGAGTGCTCATGATTTCTTCCATTGACAGAGTGATAGATGATGATTTATAGCTGGGAGCTATAACATCACTTTCATTTGGCAGAGTTGTTTGCAAAATGAGCAACTGGTTCCATAGTGGTGTAAGGAAGAGCTCACGAGAGACTGATTCCCAATTTTATTTCTCACTGAAATAAAAAAAAAACTGAGAGAAGCCTTCAGTTTGAGCTCATAAAGTGGTCTCTAAAAGGAGAGCCAGAATAATGTATTGAAATGTCTGTCAAATGGTCATACAGATTCCACTTGTACAGAAATTATAGCCCACGTGACTTCTGTCTTAACGTGGTAGTAATATTTTAACCACAAGCCCCTATTAAAATTTCAGGCTATTAATTATGCCAGTGAAGCTGGGATTGGAAAATATTATCCAGCAGTTAGAATTAAAAGGGAAAGGCTCTCATTTTTCAAATATTTTATTTCCATTACAGTTTTTGTTTCCCTAGTGCAGCTAAGAGATACTCAGACAGTCATTGATCATGCATTAGATCAAAATACAACTTCTGTCATGGAGTGGGCTGGGATCTTAGCAATTTGTGGCCGTGAAGCTTTCCTGGGTCATAACTGGGTCATATCTTCAGGGCAGAGATGGTATCTCTGGGATTTGATAACATTTACCAGCCCTTACCATAACTGGGGACCCTGTGCTGCAGGGAGTATTCTCTTCTGCTAGCACCACGATAAATCCTTACATAATAAAGATAATAATTGTAAATGGTTTATTAGGTTATAGTGGTTAAAATGCATTAAAAGTCCACAGAAATTGGGAATTCAGAGCTGTTGGGTCAGGCTCTCTGGCCAGATTTACAGGTGCATACACTGAGACTCGCTGCACTGGAGACTCCAATCCTCCCGTGGTCCTTTGTTACTCTAGTGAGTAATTAAATCCTCTGGGCTGATCAGCAGAACCAACGCTCTCATTTTCTCTTCGGTGAAAAAAGGTTGCAGATTTTTGTAAAGTTTTTTTCTTGAGGAGCTTTTTTCCTGAAGTAAAAAAGTCCTTGGGTGAGAAAAAGTGTTGTCACCACTTCTTTGTGGTGCTCTATCATTGAATCCACCGTGGCAAGAAATACACTTCACTTTGCCCCCTATTCTGCAACCAGATCAGCACTAACTCGCTCAGATCCGCACCAGCATGAGGGCACGTTCCTCCAGGAGATGGATCTCACACTGGGCATAAAATACAAATAGCTGCCTAAGGGACGGCATTGGTCTGACCCATGGAAACATCTCCATCTGACCTGCTTTGTAGTCACTGCAGAAACAAGTACTCAGTTCCAGGAAATGATTCATGCCTTCCAAAGGTAGACAATCGAAAGCTTCTATTTCTGTCCTCTGGCTGGAAAGTGACCGTGAATAAGGTAACGAGTTTCAATGTGGACATCTGCACTGCAGTCTTTTTGAAGCTGATGGATGCTATCGCAAGCATCTTGATTTGAATTACAACATAAATACATGTTCACAGCTGTCTCTGCAACTCCCTGGCATCCCCCAGCCCCACAAGCTGTGTTTCTGTTGGCTGATGGAAGCAATGAAATAGGCCCCAGTGCATCTGGAGTGGGGGGGTTTGTAGCTGACTGTCTCCTGGGGGTGTTTTGAAAGGTGGTTCATGCACAAGCTAACTGTGCATAACGGGTGGGACGTTCCCCTTTCCAGATTAGATTTCTTACTTCTAAGTGTTTGTATAAAATAGTAAATGAAATTAAACCAATGAGGTGGGCACGGTTCTTGACTCTAAGACTCTATTACTCTAAGACTCTAAAACTCTTGACTATTTCAGTTCTTTGGGTGTATGTCCCATGCAACAACCAAATAAGTTGCTTTGACACCAGACCTGGTTTTCCTCACTTGTTTTCCATCCCCTAGAGTGCCTACCGAGTCTTCACTAACAGTACCTGCTTGAAGCATATGATTCTGAAGATCCGTAGAGATGCTCGTAACTTTGAGCGCTACCAGCACAACAGAGACCTGGTCAATTTTATCAATATGTTTGCTGACACCCGACTGGAGCTTCCTCGTGGCTGGGAGATAAAAACAGACCAGCAGGGCAAGGTAAGAGTGTCAACAAAACCAAGCACTTGTTGAACGCTGCTCGGTCACTGGAGGTTCCTTCCTTCTTGACTCAAAACCTGTGAAGGTTTGGTTAAAACAGCACAAACAGGAAGCAGAGTTATTTTAGAAGTAGAAAAAAGCTTCAAGAACAAATGTTTGAAAGCACAGTGGCAATCCTCTAGCTTGCTGTGGGATAGCACACCATGGCCAAGGCAGCATAGGACTAACAAAAAATTTGAAGCCAGAGTTTAGATCTGTCACAACTGCGAAATTTTGTGTAGTGTCTCTGTCCCCAGGGAAGCTTTGCCAAGTGACTCTGGAACCACCAGCTAGAGGAAAGCAGTGTTCCCCAGCCATCTTATTTTCTTCTGTCTTATTTGCTTCACAGCCCTTAGATGTGATTTTTGACCTGTGTAACTTCAGGTATTTCCCCAGAGTTATTCTATTTTCAGCTGAGAACGTCCTGTGGTTTGCAGACACCTTCCATGGACTGGTATTTCTGGTATTCAACTGGGTGGTCTTTATGATCCCACAACAGCACCCCAGGGTTAGAAGTCTTCTCATGACAAAACCCCATTGTTCCTGTGTGTTTCAGTCTTTCTTCGTTGACCACAACAGCCGGGCCACCACGTTCATAGATCCCAGGATCCCGCTGCAGAACGGTCGCCTCCCCAATCACCTGACTCACAGGCAGCACCTGCAGCGGCTGCGGAGCTACGGCGCCGGAGAGGTAACTGCTCTAGTATCGAGGCAGATATTTTTCACATCAATATTCTCTAGAATTAAAAACGTTTCCACCTTTGAAATGTGTTTAAAGAGACCGTTTTGAGGATTTTTATCTTCTGAAGGAAATAAGGGAGTTTTCTGTCTGAAGGGTTTATCTTAGAGGTTGCTGTTAATGAATCACAGAAGCACCCAGGTTGGAAGGGACCTTTTAAGATCATCTAGTCCAACCAATGAGGAAAAAAAACCCCACAATAAAAACCAAAAAACACACCACAACCCACACCACACGAAACAGCA
>JAOXNG010000012.1:55557863-55573984 GCA_028566535.1 Scolopax minor
GGGAAAAATGAGCCTTTTTCTGCTTTTTTCTTTTGCGTTTCTCTTTATAAAGCTCAGCCTAGTATCACAGAGGATTTTAGCCTTGATCTAGGAAAGTATACTATTGAGAACTGCATTTATGGAAACTAGACCATTCAGTGTCTTGAAAAGGTGAAAGCCCAGAGTGGCTTTTTGTCATTGATATTATTAGCCTCCTCTGATGCCCTGTGAAATACTGTCTTCAGTATAAACTGTGTAAACAAAATCGAGCTATTGACAGCTATTTTGCTTATTACTCCTTCACAAGTCAAATATTTTCTCTTGATTTGACACCCTCTGTTCTTATTTTGTAAGACAGTTTTTAATCTGTATGAGCAACTTCTCTCATGTCTGACCTGCTGTGTGATGCAGCATTAACTGATTTGAAATTAAGATAAATGAAGCGTTCATTGTGTCACATATATCATCTGTCATATCAGCAATACATGCAGTAAATTTGCCATGTGTAGCTTTTTTATGAGTTTGAGTTACTCTGGCTGGTCTATGCAGCATGCAGTTTTGAAGGTTTGGAGAATAGTCTGTAGAAATCATTTCCAATTTCTGTCCTAAAAGTGAAGTCAGGGTTACTGGGTTGCAGTTCTTCAGATCCTCCCTTGTTCTTTATGTAAATACAGTTATTACCATATAACATGGTGATTCCTCTCCCCTTTTTAACTTCACTTCTTCATTCTAAGTAGAAAAAAGGATATTGAAAATGCAGCAAGACCAGTGAGAATGAAATTCCTACCGTGAAATTGTGTCCTGACTGAAATTAATGGGAGTTTTACTCTGACCTGTCTGTGGCTGTGGTTTCACCTGGAGCACTTCTCTTACAAAGCTTTCAGTTCAAGTGTGAGGGGGACTGTGTCTGAAGCCATCCATGGTGTCCCCTGTCACCAGCGAGAGTGATTCCTGTTGCTTTTGCTCTGTGCTCTTCACTCAAGGGTTTAGCTCTTGTGAACGTCAGTGCTATTGGTTGAACATTGTAGACTACGGGGTGACTGTAATTCAGGGGTGTTGTTATGTGATGATAAGGCAGCTGATAATTTTCCAGAAATGTTTCTTGTGTCCTTGGCAAAGTAGCTTCAAGTCATCAAGACCTATTTCTTTGATTTAGAAAGTGTTAAAATACAACAAAATATCAAATGAGGCAAGGCAGATACTTGAACAGGGGGACACTTAACTAAGGATCCCTTGAATAAGTGGTTGGAAAATTTTTAAGGTAGTGCCTTACTTTAAGCCATTTACAGAAAAAAAAATGGCAGGTGATTATCAATATGTTTATCTTACCTCTATGCACCAGGTATATACAAGATCACTAGAAATATTTGCATCATGATGCAAAATGAGCACATAATTTCCACATCAACTTGAAATTATCTGTCTCAAAATTAGTCTAGATGGTCACCAGCAGAACGAGGTGTAAATATTGCTACTTTGACCTGGCCTCTTTGCTTGAACTACAGAGTGGGACAGATCGTATGCACTCCTCCTCTATGTGGAAGAGGAAAGCATCAGATATTTAGTACTACTGCCATTAGCAGTGTTACTCCTCTTTTCTTTGGCCAAGGACCATGTAAAATGTTGGGTTTTTTTTAAATCTAGAAGATGCTTATATGTCACTATAGTGACATATATCTGTCCTACAGCATAGAGTGACACACAGATATCCTGAAACTACCATTGATTCTACCTGCTTTGCCTGCTACGTAAAGGTTCTTAACTGGGTTCCCAATAGCCTGACCCAAAAATCCCTGTAGTCAAAGACAAAATGTGTAGGTGTATGAGTAGATCCAGACCTTCATCGCTTTACTCCTTTTCCTTAGCTACCTAGGGGAGCTTTACTAACGTGGAGATCCATTTTACTCTGTTTAATTTTGCTAATCAGCCTAGCATTTTTGTTATGGCTTAATCTGAGTAGGCAGCTGAGCCCCTCTCAGCCACTGGCTCACTTTCCCCCCGGTGGGATGGAGGAAAGAATGGGAAGGGCAGAAGTGAGAAAACTCATGGGTTGTGATAAAGACAGTTTAATATGTCAAAGCCAAAGCTGTGCAGGCAAACAAAGCTAAATAAGCACTTCATTCAGTACTTCCCATCAGTGGGCACTGCTCAGCAATAACTAAAACCTCCCTATGTTATCAGCACTGTTTTCATCACAAATTCAAAACGCTGTATGATACGAGCTACTCTGTAGAAAATGAACACTGTCCCAGCCAAAACCTGTGCAGCAATTAAAAGAGTGGAATCAAAGCATAGGAGTCCAAGTGCATAGGAAGAAATACAGCGCGTCAAGATGAAGTAAAGTTGTGGTGGTAGCCTGGAGGAAGAGCCTTACATTTTTCATAGTTCCCTAGCAGCTAAATCTGACTGTATTTCATTGTTACTGCATATAAATGTGCCCTCGTTCAAAATGCTTGACAAGCATCGGCAAACAAATTCTCACAATGATAATAATGCAGTGTAAAAACATTATCTCTGTTCTTTCTGTAGCACTTTATGGGACATTTATTGAAACCTTGTATATACATGCAGGAAAATATTAGCCTTCACTCCAGACAGACTTTTCAATCGCTCTGCCACTGTCCTGTCATTTTTTTTGAGTCTCAGTCTGTATCACTTTCACATTCCAGACATGCTCACTTTTTGTTAAACATCCCATTCAATAAAACAATTCCTGGTGATTCCTGTGGATCTATCACATGCTATAGGAGTTATCTGTCATTTGGTGGTAAAGCCATTAAGGCATCATGCTATGGATCCAAAAGCTCTTGCTCCAGAAGGCTTCCTCATATATAGCAGTCCAGGTATAAGCAGGATGATTGATAATTTGATCTGTGTGACTCAAGGTAAGCAGCAGTGCTTCATGCTTATTGTTACTAGCATGTTTGTAGCATTCTAGCCTTGTGAAAGTTCAACAGAGTTTTGGCAAAAGTCTGCATTCTTTCTTTGTCAAAGGGGATTTTTCTAGGATGCTTTTGTTAGCCTGTCACGCTATACGGGTGGGGAAACTGACATCAGTTAATCTGCCCAAACATCGCTGCGGGAGCCAGAATCAGACATCATGATTAATATCTTTGGAAAAAGCAGTGTCAGACCACCATGTCACACTCCTAATAATGAGCTTAAAAGCCCTTGGTACACCAGCATATAAGCCATGCTCTCTACAAGGTTACACAGGATAAGAAGAAACATGGATCAAATCACTAACTGCGGAGTGATTAAGGGATGCTGAAGGAACCAGGAGATGGAAAAAGCTACAAGCAACCATAAAGAAAGGGAAAAATGGCCTTCCTCTGTTTGAAGGTGTGTCTTCCCATGGCAGAGGATATTCTGCCCCATTTTTCCCTCCCACTAAGAGCATACGGAAGAAAGAGGAAATTGCTCTGGGGTAATATGAAGTTTGGTGCAACTCGTGAACAACTATTTCTCTGCCTTCTGTGTTAAAAGGATTCAAAGCCCTGTAAATGACACTTATGTCCACTGTACATATAAGATTGGTAAAGAAGGCCAGTAGCTAAAAAACAAGTCCAAAAGAACCCATTTCTGGTGTCCTCTATTTCCCATATGATCATGATTACAAAATAAGAAATTGCATATCAGGAAGTAAGACTTTTCTTTATGTCCTTTATTTCAACAGCCTATACCATTAGCAGCTACTGAATCCATCTGCAACAAAGTTTCTAGCAAGTTTTCACAGCTATTGTTCTTTTTGTACTTTTCCATATGTCCACCTATGCTGTGTTCTAAAGGAAAAATATATCAACAAGCTCTCATTTATGCCTTTTCTTTGCCGATTTTAGAAATAAAGTAAATTAGGCTATATATTTCTTTTCTTTTTCTTCTTACAAGTAACAGTTTGTAAAAATCAAAGAGATTTATTATGGTCAATAGCTGCAAGAATTTACGGGAGTGTCAGTGCAATTTTCATGAAACAATAGATCAATTTAAGGCAGTTGAATAGCAACTTTTCTCCAGCTATGTATGTTCAGGAGAGGATAAAAGCCCTGGCTCTGGCATTAGGTGAAGGCTGAAGCAGAAAAGTAACTCTCCTCTAGTCCATATAAAATCAGCATGGGCATCAGAATCATTCAGCACATTTCCTCAGCTGGCCAACACTTGCTGGTGTTTGTGTTACTGTATCTGGATTTTTTACAAATTCATAATGAGGTCTTCAGATCCACGGTACCCAGGCTGTTCTCTGTGCAGCCTTGGAGGCAGACCAGACCTGTCAAAGCCAATGGAAAATAAATGTAATAGCCAGCTGGCTTAAAAGCCTGCAGTTAGATCATCAAGAATGAAAACTCCACCTGGAGGTCTGCCCTCCTCCTGTCGTGGAGTTTGGGCATCCAGCAATAGATCATGCTATCCCTACCTGAGCTGCAAGGCTTTAACCTTTGATTTTTTTATCATTTCCTAATTGAGCACATGGACTTCTTCTAATTTTCTATTGAGAGTGCTTCAGAGCATCAGCAGAGATTTTTTTTTTTTTTTTTGTGATTTAACAGTCTCTTTCTAGACAATAGAACTTTTGTGCAATGTGTGATGAAATAGTAAAAAAATGTCCCAAATGCCTTGTATCCAGAAAATACGTGATGGTAGCAGTCAATTACATGTTAATGCCTGGATTTGTGGATTGCTTGATGCCAAAAGATTATCCTGGAAAAAGAAATATCTGTAAAACCTAAAAAGGTACGGTTTTGAACTCTTTTGCCTCCTTCATAATTGCAAAGACTAAAGAATTACATCAATATTGTGGGTTTTGGCAGGTGGACTGGGACTGGGGGCTCTGAGGGGGTGGGTTGCCTGACTTTTATCTTCTCAGATATTTTTCAAGAAATGCACTGATCTCCAGCTCCTATATCTGGCACCTTTACCTTGGGAGAATTTGGTCTCAAATTCTGTACGGCTTAACTACATGCAATTGCCAGTGGGGACACTGCTGCAAAATAATGTAGAGTTCTATTTACGAACCTTTATTTGAACATTGAGAATCTCTGTGGGAGTATCAGAAACTGGGGGAAGAGGTCTATTATGTCCACGCAGCCCTGCTATACTTTGACTATAGTTTTTAGTAAACCAAAAAGTCTGGAAGGGAAAGTGATAGACAAGAATATTGCTAGGCATCATTGACCTCCCAGGAAAAGCAGTCAGAGATGCTCCTCTTCTGGTTCCAGGATTACCACACAGAAATCATGTGGTCCCTCTGACTTGCGCTCTTTTGGTCTCGTACTGTAAATTTTCCCATTATCACCTATAGAGAGCACACTGTGGCTTGCAAAGGTTATATATATAGTACTTCGTTGCATTAGTGTGACGTCAGCATTCCGCAGAATCACTTTTTCCAATAAACACGTAAGCTTGAGGATGTAGGAATGTGCTAGAGGGAGTGGGTTTATAGAGGGAGTGTGAGAAATAATCAAGTCAATAATCAAATAATCAAGAATTTCAGTCTAGGAGGTTGCAGTATGGAGTTTGTTTTAAGGTTTGTACTTTATATATCTAATAAAAACATGACCAGGTCTGCCTATACTCCACTGAAAAAGAACATTTTGAGGGAGGGGAGAAAAAATTACGTGTGTGTTTGAACAACATGCATCAGCCCACTCTGTCATAAGAAGCCATAAATATATTCCACTTAAGTGTTCATATTGATATTTTGTGTGTAAGGGAAAAAGGAAGGGAATTTTCTAGCAGATGTTTGACTGCAATAGACAGTGAATAATTTCCATGGCACAGGGATGCTGAATGACACGGTGTGTGGGTCATATGTCTCCACCACCACTCCCGAGACTTTTCTGAGTCTATCGTGCCACACAGCATTAAAGCTGTGAACTTGCCCATATGCTGCATGCTGTAGCCTCTACAGTTTACAGCCTGGACTTTGTTGGTCTGGTAAAATGTCTGAAGTGACAGCAATACAAACCAAGCACAAATACCCATTCAGGAAGAGTTTTGTCTCCTTCTGTTCTGTCTTCTTATTATAAAGTGTTCTTAACAGCTGGAGCTACACATGAGGTATGTCAGCAGGCTGGAAGCATTAGGCCAAATCCTCTGGAATATTTATTTCCAACATCTGGAAACTAATCTGATTCTGCTGTAGGCAGCTAAGTTTCCTATGCTGTCAAGCCATGAAGCTGTCTTGGAGCCTGCTGGTCACGTTAACTGACAGAAGTGATTGGGAATCCAAGACAGGGCTCTCCTGTGTTGTCTCTAAATGAATGTGACCCATGAATGCCCTCTGTTAAATTTCACAGATAGTCCCAATAGAAAAATCAACCTTTTAAAACTTAACTGTCCCTAAATACTTGGGAAAAAAAAAAAAGTATTTAAAGCCCATTCCCTGCAGTGACAGTTTTAATTGTTTTAACAATTAACAGTACCTGCCTTTGCCTTCCCTCTTCCACACTCCCTGTTACTCTGTTCCAGATTCTTCCCATTTTGTATGTAGAGCTTTGCACAGGAACTTTCTTTTGTCAAAATTGGAGGTAAATTAGAGGAACTTTTCTTGAGTTACAGATCTTAAAAATAGGTTTCGAAAAGCATCTATGCTTTTGTGTCAGTTCGGTGAAATAACATGCCTTAAAAGTTTGTGCCTTTCAGGAGAGTAACTCTGAAAAGCCATGATTTTTAGGAAAAATCACAGTGACAGGCTTTCAGCCCTAGCAATTGAACACTCTTTTCCCTATGAAAAATGGCAATGAATGCCTTTTATAGATTTAAATGGAAAAGGAGATTAACCTTGATGCTGGATGCACCAAATGCACCAAGGGAGCCTTAATGATGGACTTCCTGGACACAAAAAGGAAACTCGCAGGGTGTTTTTTTAACGTCATCTGGAACGTACAATTTGCAGATTGTCGTCACTCAGACACCCCGTTTTTCCTCATTCTTCAGAGCTGAACAAGAGAAGTTGAAGTTTCTGTAACACCCTCCTACCCACACCACCCCCCAACCCTGAATATTTAATGAGACTCTCAAGTCCATTTTGTATTATACGTAACTTCACGTTGGGGTTCTTTGCTAAACTAAACTGGCTGTGGGCAGGTTTAGCTTTGCATCCCTATGTTACATCTGAGGAGGGAGATTTGCAGCCAGTCACCACGTGCTTCGAGGTGGTGTCTCTGCAAGCCCCACGGAAGAGGCAACAGGCAGCCAGTTCCTCCCACTCCCGTTCCGTGGCCCAGAGGAGGACTATATCAGCCCTGCAGCCCCTAAGCTTGAAATGACATTAAAAGCTGGCACAGCAGTAGAACTTCAAATAGGTATTGGCATTTTGTCTTTATTTATGACGGTAGTAGCTGCAAGTTTTGAGGCAAGCTGCCATGTAAGCAGTAATTCAGACCTATTCCCCCTGAGTAGCTCTGGGTGTGATTTAACTGGATTGCAGATTTAACTGGATTTTGGTTGTTTCTTTTTTTTTATTATTTCAAAACAATAACCGAAGTGGCCAAACAAGAAGATACTTGTGAAATAATTCACTACAAAATGTCAGCCCCATTCTTTCCCTTAGCATTCATATGCTTTTGAGAGCAAATCTTTGCTGAAAGGTTTTTATATGATATGTGAATGGATTATGCAAGAGAGACAGGTATACGTTCTCATATCTGCATCAAAATGGGTGTTGACTCCCATTTCCAAGTTTCAATATTTGCACTTGAATGAAGGTCTGGAAATCACCCTTTTGTTAAATTCCAGAGGAAACAGAATGTACAACAACCTCTCATGAAAATGTTCTGTGGAAAATAGACTTAATGATTTCAGAAGGTCCAATTAACAAGTGTAGCACTAGATGTCAAATTCCAATAAATCTCTATTGTAGTCTTTGCAGCAGTCACTCTGATTTAGATTACCTGAGCATCTGCCTCATGGTTTTGTTACCATGCAATAATCAGTATTTGTCATTTTCTCACAAGAGACTCTTTCCTTTGAGACCCTTTGCAACCTTACAGACATATTAGCGTGCTCGCATTAAGGCCACCATTTTAAATGACAAGAATCTGGGGATCTTACTAATACCAGCGCTTGCTTTCTTTGCCAGACAAGATAATTTTGATTTATACTTTAGGGCCAGATTCTGATCTCATCTGTGACAGTGGAGTTACCCAATAGTTTCTGGTATCAACAGCATTATAGCAGTAAAGACCTTTCTCAGCCCTCAGAGCCCTCTAGAGTCTCCAGCTAGCACAGAAATCCCATACTAAATTCCTGCAAAGATATTGGGTTAAAGGTTTATCCATGCTATGGCTCATTTATATTTTTAGATTTAAAATGCCACTATCTTTTCATAGGATGACACTGAGAGGTTCTTCAGTGGACCCTGAAGAAAACCTCTAGGTTTTGTGATTTCAGTGTAAATCATGACATAAATATGTCTACACATTCTTTGTAGTAGATCGGTCAGACAAGCTAGATGAATTTGAAGTAAATATACAGGAAGCATCAGACCAAGGAGAGAAGCTGTGTTCATAAGTCACCCAGACTGGATGGCATTCACCTGGGAGCTCTGGGGGAACTCAGATGTGAAATTGCAGAACTGCTGACCAAAGTACACAAACCACCACCTCGAACACCCTCTGTGACAGAGGGCTGGCTGAGCACCCCTATAGCTCCTATAGTTTCCAGAGAGTATCCTGGAAACTGCAGGCTGGCCATTGCTGGTAATATGGCAGAGTCTGCAACGAGGAGTCAATTCCCCGACTCCATAAGTGAACTAGGTCTTGGGGGAAGAAGAGGCAGCAGGGGAATTCCAGAGTCACTGATGCATCAGAGTTTTGTGTGGGTGTCAACAGCACATGGATAAAAGTGATCTACTGGATCATCCATTGGGGTTCTTCAAAAAGCTGTTGGCGAGTTTCCACTCTAGAGGTTACTAAAGAGACAAGGCTGCAATGGAAGTGAGGGAATGGTTCCTTTATGGACCAAAAGCTTGGAAAAGGTAGGAAGCAAAATGTTGGCCTTAATGATCACTTTCCAGATGGAACAGAGTCAGGAGTAAGGTTCCAGAAGGACCATTGCTGGGACTGAAATTATGCTACGTCTCTATCATTATGCATCAATGAAAGGAGTATGCAATGAAATCTCTAAGTTTGTGGATGATGACAACTTCCTTAGTTTAGCTGAATACAATGCCAATGGCATAGGTCTGGGTGAGAGGACAAAAGGGTGGCAATGCACCCATCCCTAAAGGTGTTCAAGAGATGAGTTGACATGGTGCTCAGGGATATGAATTAGTGTTGGGTTGGTGTTGGTTTAGATGTGGTGTGCTTTGATGTTCCATTTCTGCCTTAAAATCACCTGCTAAAAATAAACTGGAGATGTTATGAACAACATGGCAACATGTTATGAACAACTGAGTGTGTCATCCATCTCTTACGTGCCCCTATCAGCCTGTAACTACCTTTTTCTGTAACGCTCCTCTGCAACCTCTTCCCTTCCCAGGTCTGAGACAGCTGTAAGACCTTGGACCACACTGCTATGACAACAGTAACGCTGTGAAAAAGAGCTATTTGAAGCCCTCAACTATGGCATCTGCTCATGTATCCTCTATGCTGTGGCTTGAGGGCTGGCTTCATTTAAGCTTAGACCCTTGCTCAAGCTGTATGATGAACACAATGTGCCTGGCCTTGTACCTTGCTAATCCTGGGCTTGCCTTACTGCCTTCACTTCTGGCCATACCTCAGACCTCCCTCATCGCTCCAGACATGCCTGGCAGTCACAGGTCTGCTGGTTTCATGTGCCCATGCTCACCAGCTCTGCTCTGCACTTTCTGCTTGAGTACCAAGACTCTGTGTCCCTTGCTGGTGAGGACATGGCATCTGCCCACCTTGGTGTGACCCTCAGCTACACACTTGCCTCGCCGAGCAGGCTGCTCTTGCTGCTCCCTGGCAAGCCACACTTGCCTGCAGCAGTCACTGCATTCACCTTCTTTTAATTACACAGAGTGGAGTAGAAATTTGTGGCTGACGTCAACAGGAGCATCGTGCTTTCCTTCCTGCAGCTCCTTACACAGCCAGTATTTTTAACTGGCTCACCATTACCTTTGTTTTTCCCCGCACTTCAGTTACCCAGGTTAAAAGCCACGCAGTTAAAAGGCTGTCGGTTGTATGCATTGCTTCACAGTAAAGCAGGCAGGAACCCTGCAGCTAAAGATTCAAGCTTTGTCTGTGCTTTAAAGTGAGGGAAGTATCCAGACAGGAATACGAGTAGCTGTGCATCCTTAGGGCTTTTTTTTTTCTCCCATTGACATTCATCTGAGCAGCCACTAACTATATTTCTCCAGTTCCCATTCACAGCTAGCTGTGCCCGGGCTCCCGAAACTTCAATCTATGGCCAGTTTGTTTCAGACCATGAATCATTATATTGATAACAGAAAGAAAACAAGGATTCTGTCTGAAGCTTAGCAATGCAACAGACTGACCAAAAGTAAGAAACTTTGTGTGATTTTGAAAAGAATAAGGAATCAACAGCATTTTTTTGATCACTGGGCCCAGTTTGGTGCTTTTTGGCAGTCCATCTGGAGGAAGTATTATAAATGACATTGTCCTGGAAAGTGCAAGAGAAGTACTGACCTTGGGTCCCTTTCTGTCAAGCTTGAAAAATACTCTTTGTTGTTGCCAGTGAATACTGAGAGCAATATGAACAAAGAGAATATCACTTACAAGATGGTGTCAAACTGCATCAAGCAAAATAACCTGAAGGGATACCTTCATGTTATATTATCACATCTTTCAGCATGTGTTGCCTCTTGCATTTAGAAACTGAGGGTTTATTTTTCTTCTTGGTGTGAGAAAAAAAAATTCCAGCAGTGACAGCCCTTTGTGCTGAAGGTTACATTATTAATGAGTGTTGGGAAAGGGAGGAACTTTATATAAATACACTATCATTGGAGTTAAAGGAAGGTGTAGAACATAGTGTTTGAAGACAGAAAAAGTGGGATAATTGATGCACTTGATGTACATCCATGGAACCAGATCTGACCTCAATTGCCAGCAGTATTAATTTAGAATAATTCTTTGGAAATCTGGAATTATGGTTACTCCATAGCATTTATACCTCAGAGTATGTATGACTATGGGCATGAGTAGGAAAGTAGTGAAAAAAACACTACTTCTTCTTATTTTGAATCTGAAAAGATCTTGTTAGAATGTAGCATCTACATAATTGCAAAGGAGGTATAGGGATAGGATTTATTAAGAACTCATAGCTCAAACAAAATCAACAACTTGAAATCTAGTTAACTTATGTTTGTCACTATGGTGGCATTGCCTACTCTGTCCTCCCTTATACACCCAACCATTTGTAAAACCTATTCATTGGATTACCTGTTACACTTAGATTATTAGGCATCCGGGATAAAGAAATGACTTTCATCATATCTCTCGACAGCACTTAGTTCAATAAGATCTGATGTGGTCTAGAACTGCAAGATGCTGCTGTACCACAAATTATAAATAATTAACTGTACAGCTTAAAAAGATATTTTTATATCTTTTATATCTAATAATATTTTATTAGATATTAGATTATTATTATAAATGTTATTCTAATATTTATATCTAATTAATTTTTTTTCTCTAAGCATACCTCAGCTATGTTACAACACAAAAGATGTTGGGACACTTACCCCATCATGCCACATAGAAAGGGAAGGTTGTTATGAAATTCAGATTTCTTGAAATAAACATTTTGGCCATCAGAGCTCATAACCTGGGGACCTGCAACCTAATCTCCCTACCTCCTAATACTCTCTAAAGAACACTTTGATCTGCTGCTACTTAAATTGTGGTGAGTTTAGACCATTCCTTAGCAGTGTCTTCTAAGCCTCGCTAGTAGGAAAACTCCCCTGATGTTCAGCCTAAATTTTGCCCTTCTTTAATTCAATCTCTTCTGTTTCTAAACCCTTGAGTCCCTCTGCATCACTTTTCTCAATAGCTGTCATTCCTCTGCAGATGAATTATTAGGTGGCATTATTTGAACCTCTCTGCATTAGTTTTTAATCCTTATACCTCTAAGCATCTTTCTTTCCCTACTTCCCTGTGATCAATTTCCAAAGCAACACTGTCTGAAAATACACATTTCCATGTTGTTTGCCCCATGAAGGATGTGGCAAAGGCATGCAATATTTAATGAATACTGCACATTCTTTCTGTTTGTCTGATTGGTACAATATGACTCCCTGGATGAGACTGACATGCTTTCCAGGAGGAACTGACAGGAAACAGGCGAAAGGAGCAAACACCTCCCATTTTTTATCGATATTTAAATGGCAGTGGAAGTAGGAAAGGAGAATCTCAGACATCCATTCTGGGCAGGTTAAACAAAAGGTTGCCCCAGAGCCTCGTACTCAAGCTGACTAGAGCATTATTAAACCTAAAGCCAGTCTTAAACACTGAAACCTTTCTTCTTACCAAACAGAATAAATAAGCCTCACGTGCCTAGCACCAATCTCGTACTACAGGCATTTATCTCATTTCATCTCCATCTTTAGTCTGTGGTACCGCACTCCATTTTAAGACTTAATTGTAAATATAACATTTCTCATGAAATTATTACATGCAGAAAAAGTCCTGCATTGCATCTGTCATAGTCTACTCATCTGGTAATTCTGTCAGAAAAGTAACAGCAAGAGTTTCTTTTTGTAAGCTCTGCTTATTCCTAAACCCTCTGCTATCTTCCGAATGCTTAGGAGCTGTTATTCATTCCAGTATTTTAAAAGGGATTGAAGCTAGACTTTCTTGACAGTAATTACTACGATCTTGCTCTTTTTGAAGGCTGACACCACATTTTTTTTTCCTGTTATCTACCAGTACTTCTAGCCCAGTTTCATTTGCGAGAGCAGAGTCGCAAGAAGCAGAGAATTAGAAAGACTGAGATTTAAGTGACGAATTCCTGCTGCAGGAGAGGTGCCAGAGCGGCGCTGGGGCGGGAAGGGAAGTTCAGCTGCCACACCATGAAAGAATCTTTCTCACATACCCAGCAGTAGGAACTGGTGTAACTGGGTGTACGTGCACACTGAGCCTTTCATCTGACTCTTAATGACCAGTTGCAGGCAACTGCCTTGTCACTTATTTAGAGACCAGTTATGGTTTCTCGGAGATGCAAAACTGAAGTTTTTTGGTGCAGAGGAAGTACCAAAAGTCATTTGAAGAACTATCCGGTTATCCCAGGATGCAGGGTAATCACAAGATTTCACCTCTTGCTCCTTTTCAGTTTCTGGTCCACAAATAATATTGTGCCTTTTCTCTAGAGCTCTCTGGTGACAGGTCTACTTTAACCAGCAGTTTTGTTGAATTAACTCTCTGCTTTCTCTCTTTGTTGTTATACCTTAATTCCCACCTCCTTTCCCTATTCCTCCAGAGCAGAATGCTGGTTTTCCAGCACTAGACAGCTCGCCCCACAAGTGTATGCTTTGACAGATCAGTCAGCAATCTATACTTCGGGCTCTCTGGTTCAGCAAATTTCCGTGCTTCTTAAATTACCCATAAGCCTCATCTCTCCTCCTGTGTTTTGTCTTTAAATCACACGGTTCACCCTTGCCTCTAGGTCTAGCCCTAAAACTCCATTTCTGTCAATTCTTCTATATGATGCTTCACAAAAGAGCAGCTTCCACCCTATGATCACTGCAGGAGAACACCTGCTTTGGGATGTCTGTATCCAGTTATAATATCTTTACTGCCTACTCCATTATTTTGGTCACCACAGCTATTGTTTCAATCATCTTTTTTTTTTATTTATTTTATTTTTCACTTTTAAAGAAAACAAAGAAATCCTCTCTAATCCTCAACTCTTCTTCTTTGGTCATTGGTTGGTTGGCTTGTGATTTTTTGACTTATTTCCCAAATTAGCCTCACCACTGAGATTTATGATCAAAGGTCTTCTTCACACAGTTCCCTGGCAGACTTCTGCCCTACTCATAACACACAGTCTCTGACTGACCAGCAAACTCCCACCTGAGCAAACTCATGAGCACACAGAGAGAGAGAAACTAATTCACCAATCACGTTACAAGGATTACTTTTCTTCCATAAAATATAAGAAAACTCAAACTCCACGTTCTCTATTGTGTTTGCTGACCTTCTACAGAACAGCTGTCTGGCAGCTGGTTTCTTTGCATTGCAATTACCCTTACAAATAATCACAAGTCACTTCTGCCTAATGCTAACAACTGTTTCTGTTTCCTCTGTGAGGCAGAACTCATCGTCCCCCTGCTACTGTGGGTGCTGGTACTCAACCATTTCTGGATTTGAGGAAGGCTACCATGTGAATCCAAATGATTTGCAAGAGTGGTCTGGTTTAGTGCCTACTATTTCTTTGGCATTACCTTGGACCTTTACTGAATGGTGGAACATTTCTTTCAACTCAGAACAACTTAACTTAATGAGAGATGTCATTTTTCAGGTGTTAACTCTCTAGAGTTTCCCCAGAGGAAAATCTAGGACATATAAGGACATTTATTGGGTGTTTTTATTTCCTTAGTTAATGCTGATAAATTCATAAAGAATTCCAGACTCCTTCAGGGAGAAAACATTCAAATTAAAAATGAAGAGCTACATGGACTTGTGTGCATTCAAAGCTTGTATTAATTTTAGATAGGTAAAGTAATAGGTACTTTTAAAATTCAAAATACCTGGAAAAAAAGCACAACAAGTATGTATTTGAGAGCAATTGATTAAAACTAGCTGCAATTACAGGGACTCATCCACCCATGTAAAGTATGGAGGATACAGCAAGAAGTGGCCTTATATCATTGTCATTCTATCAACTACTTACAATTTAATAGTATGGAAAAAAATAAATGAGACTGAAGAGAAAATGGAGATGAGAAGAACAGAAGTGTGGGAGGAAAATGAAGGAGAACAGAGCATGGTTTCTACCTGGTTTGTGTGCCAGAAGGGTCAGTTATGGCTTTAAAGTTAAGTTTCAAAACATCTAGGGACAAATTCATTTCTATTCTTAGTGATCCAGAGAGAAATGGAGTTGAAGCAGGGAAACAATTGTCCTCTGGACTTCTGGGAATCAAAAATCCAGATCCCAGCAGAAACGGCTAGGGCTTCCATAATTTTGGAGAAGATAAATAGACTTCTGTGCACTTAATCTCTCTTGGGTCTTTCAGTTCCTGTCCAGAACCCAATGCTGGGCACTACCAGCATTCAGGGACCACCCCATAGAAGACAATCACTGAAGGAAAGAAGAGCAATGCCCTTGTTCCCAGGCAAAACCCAGCAGCACCATTGACACAAGGGCTTGGTTAGGGCAGGATTGCACTGATTTGGTGCCTTTCCTCCTGTGGGATGGACCCTTGTCAAAGCCAAAAGCCCAACCTCAGTCACTTAGAGAAGAAAAAAGTCCTGATCTCTGCTGTGGATGAAGATCCTTGCTGTTCTTCTGGGCACATTGCCTCTGCCCACAACAAGGAGGTCAAACAAACTGGGAGTTTTAGAATCTGCAAGCCCTGACCCACTCATAACATTCTTTTGCCATCTGATGGAGAAATTTGTGTCACTGTCTGCTTCTATCAGTCCCTCTTTCCTCATCACTAGTACAGCACATTCCAGTCGTTATTCTCCTTTATTTTAGTCTGGCTGTTGCATCAGCCAGGTGAATTCACTCTAATGGCATACAATACATGATCAGATCGAAGTTTGGACCTGCATCCCAGAGATTCAGGTACATTAGAATTTAGAATGCATTCAGAATGATATTTATTATAAAACGATGTAGAAACTGAAGAGGCCGTATGTAAAAATGGAGTCCTGTCCCTTGTCCCAACAAAGATTTGGTCCAAAGATAACCAGGAGTTCCCTGGGCAGAAATAGAAAGCTTCAGTAGACTGCAGCCACTTTACCACTGCTGCCAATATGGAAATACAGCTCCTTCTGGATTAAGCTATCAGTGCTATAGCACACAATCACAGAGTAGTCATGGTTGGAAGGGACCTTTGAGATCATCAAGTCCAACCACAGAAAAAAAGCAAAAAACCAAACAAAAAACCTCACCAAACATGCCCCCCCAAAAAACCCCACACCACAAATCACAGAATCACAGAATCACAGAATTGTAGTGGTTGGAAGGGACCTCAGAGATCATCGAGTCCAACCAACAAA
>JAOXNG010000012.1:55583782-55594866 GCA_028566535.1 Scolopax minor
ACTTGGAGTGTTCCTCTCCAGAAATCAGGGGGCAGGAGCCTCACTCTTTGTCCTTTCCCAACCTGCTGCCAGACCAGCCCTTCACAGCACAGACCCTCCTCAGCCTGCTAAAGCCTTCCTCCCTCCGCTGCACCAAAAAGGTGATTTTCCCCAACCAACGACCTCGTTTGCACTTGTAGTTTCTTTCAACTAAGAGTCAGCCATGGGTGACTTATCCTCACGAGCAGGACAATACCCTGGCTCTGAAGAGAGGTAGCTCCCAGTCACTGCTGGTACAGGGTCTGGATGTAGGGAGAGGGCACTAAGAGAGGGTTTTGCCCCCACCCCAACCAGGTCTGTGTGCTCTCTCCTTCTCTGGTACAAGCTGTACGCTTTTATTGCCACGATACAGATGGGGAACACTGGACCACAGAGATAAGGATGTTCAGGGGATGACAGGCATGTTTGGGAACAACCATAAAGTATATGTTCTGCTTTTATTTCCGATGCTGTCAGCATCCTTGAGAACTAGAATGACCTTTTCATTGGTCCCAAACCTGCATGTTTTAAGTCTATAAATCCTAAACCAGCTAGATGTACCATACTTGCCTGTCTGGGTTTTTATTTATGCCAGCTGAAAAAAAATAATTAAAACCTGAAAGCGTTTATCATGTGTTTCATTACCGAACGAGAAGACCTCGGGATGGGGAGCTGTGAACAAAACGAGGGTCATAACCAGGTATCTGGTGATATCCCCCCTTTACCAGTACTGCTACTGGAAACTTCTGGTGCAGTGCTGAAAGAGACTGAGAACTGATGCTGCTACACATTTGCCACTTGTTCTGAGAATTGCAGCTTGGTGCCCTGCCTCCCTATACTTGCCCAGCCCCTCCATCCCTCTTGCCCCACACCCAGCTACGCTTTTCCGTTCAAGCCACAGGCACACACAGCTACAACTGTGTATTTCAGCTACTCTCATGGGATTTTATTTAAGGAATAGGCTATGACAAAGGAAATGTGTTTACACGAGATAAGTGTCTGAACTAACCACCTTAGCCATAGACCATAGGAAGGGCACCAAGGCGTAAGAGCAAAGGCCTGGAGTCACTTACTTATCCAAAACTTTGTGACAAAGTAGACTGCTGCCAGTGATCTAACCACTGGCACATCCTTCCACCCGCAAAGGCTGGGGTGTCACCTCAGGATGGATGAACTAGTGGTGTCTGTGGAGGAGAGGTGTGAAAAATGAAGCTCAGCTGCTGTCTTTCACCCAGTGTCGTGGCAGCTCCTGAAATCAAATGAGTGCACTATGGACTTTCTATTACATTCCTAACAGGTGATATGCCTAATAAGCATAACTATAGTACATTATTGAAATTTTTTTCCCACGAGGATAGCTATCAGAGTGCCGAATTTCATCCTGTACTTACCACCCATGATAATTTGCTTGGGCCATTAATCAAGAATACTACCTTGAACTCTGGGGACATGCCAGTATATATAAAGCTGTAGAAATAAAGTCAAAATTGTAATGTTTTCGTATGATTTGTTAACTCAGGATTTTATTTTTTTTTTCATTTAAGCCACTAGCAAAACTTTAATCATCGTCCATGAGAAGGTAATCAGGGTCCTTTCAATAAAACATGTGCTTCAAATATTGAGTTCCACCATCCGCCGATATTATAGGGCCTGCAGAAATCATTGCAGAGAGCGCAGTAAGGGGTGTGTGTGTGCCTGTGTGTGTACACGAGGTGACTGTCACAGACATTGCCCTGTAGTATCAGGCCATGTGGTGTCTATCAATCTACATCCCAAAGACAATTCCTCTCTGAGCCTCCCACGCTCCCTGGGAGCCTCAGATCAATTTTGTGGGAGTGCAATTTGAATGAGACACTCTCGTTCCTCTGTTTCCTAAATTCCCTTTGTGACGGCTCCTCATGAACAGGCAGCAAGTTCAAAATCACTGGGACTGTGGCAGAAATTCAGTTCCTAAAAAAAGCCAGAAATGAGCTAAGATCAATTAGTCTGTACAGGTGGCTGAAAGAGAAAATGAGATTTTGTGGCACATTTTAAACTACTGATGTAATTTACATCTGAAGCTATCTGAAACACATCCATTTTGGGGTTTGGGCAGATTTGTGTTCAAAATACAAGCATCTGCATTTTTTTTTTCTTCAAAAATACTATATTGGAAATATCCCTGTGGATATCCAGATGTTTCCGTTTGCTAAAAATCAGGTCAGTGAAGGAAAAAATAAAAGGCCCTAAGATTTTCAACAAACATTAAGAAAAACCTGAATACAAACATTAAAATTAAAGAAACAACAATAGCAGGATATTTTCTTAACAATCTTTTTTTAAATTATTTTTTTCCCCTGTAAAGGACGATTTTGGAGAAAGACTCATTACTGAAAAATTTAATTTCAAGTAGATCTAATGTTCTAGATTTATTTTCAGATATAATAATAACCTTTTCAGAAACAGAAGGTAGAGGTTTGGATCCAGTTCACAAGTGTTGTTCATCAAGAACAGTTACACAGAACTGAATGGGAAAAAGCCAGAATAAAGAAGTTTTGAATAAAATCAGAATTTTAATTCCCTTTATTTGATATGTTAACTTAAGGATCAATCATTTTTAGACTGAAGCCCCTGGTGAAATTTTCATCAGCACCCAAGGGGTGGTAATCAAACTCTTTTCCATAAAGAAGTTTTTTCAGGGTTTGGAGAACCTTTATGAACTTCTTATCCTGACTTGCTCACAACCTGCCTACAGTATATTGCCTTGAGAGTTTAAGTCTGATGATTGCATTATTCTTTGTGGAATGATATGTGGAATGTCTCCAGCCTGATTCTACAGAGAGGGAGGGAGAGAGCACGCTTTTGTGTGCCTGCATGAGTGTGGCTGAGTGTCTTTCCTGCCACTGGCCTGCACAAAGGAGGCAGGAGGAGCAGCTCCATGATTGTACATTGTGGCAGCTGTAAGACATTCAACAGTTTTCTTGCACAGGAATGAGGTCTGAAAATCTTTTTCCCCCTCCTCGAATGAGAGGATATTGCCAGGACATCAGTCCCTACTCCTCCTTGAAATTTTGCTTTAGTCTCTTGATGGGAAGAGGGAAGCTGTGGAGCAAGGCTCACCAGGGTGCTTCCCCAGGGCACTGGCTGTTAGCTGGATGCTTATCTCCTGGCAGCACATGGACTGGCCTGGGGCAGCATCCCAGGGACCTTGCCACACTTCCCAGCATGACCAGGCAATGTTTAGACTTTTGGTTATACAGCTCCTGCATGGAAAAGAGGTGTCATCCATCCCATCAATCCCACTGCTGAGGCAGGACTTTTCTGTGTGGTCTGCTCCTGAGTTTTTCCCCAGCCTGGTTTAAAATGAGTCAAAGCAGCAGCACGTGCTCCCCCAGGGAACAATTCTGCAGTGTGGATGACCATCAATACTAGGGAAATTTTCCTCATATTTTCTAGTGTTCTTAGAATTATTATTTCTGTGTTTGTTAACCTCGCTCACTCCTTTCCATTGTAAACAGTCTGCTTCCTATTTTGATGTTACAAACCGTACGAAGTAACTGAAGGTCTTATAAATTATGAGAAACACATTTGGATTATTCATTTGTTCCCTAAATTGCCCAAAGGATTTCTATTTTATCCTTGCAGTCCCTTGATCTTAATGCTTCCTTCACTTTAACATCCTGATATTATATATATTTTTCATCTGCTTCAGAATTAGACAGACCAGAAGTGATACCTTTGCCAATTCATCTTCACTTACACTTTCTTCATTCAGCCTGTCAGATACCACTGCAAAAGGGAGACAAAGCTGGAACATGACAAATAGGCACTGTGATTGTTTTCAACATGCCACCAAAAAAGTAGGACAAAATATCTTAATGTTTTCCTCTTTCCCCTCATCCTTCATTCAGCAGAGATTTGCTGTCATTTATAAAGGTCACTGGCCTGTGAAGCATCTGAGAAGGCAAAAACTTTTTCTTCCTCTCCAAGTACGTACTCAAGCTGCAGCAGTAACAGAAACCCTTTACTGTACGATGGGCGGCTGCAGCCACAGCTGGTCACAAACAGTTAAATAAAGGATTTTAGGGGACTGTCCCAGGTTATGTGTGCGGAACAAACTTGTCCTCTAAACCAGATAAAATGATGCTTTAGTGTAAGCATTTTGAAAGCGATGACAGCTCTGACAGTTTTCATAGCAATGATACCAGAATATTTTTAAACAAGCTCCTTTAACCCTGTGCAAAAGGCCAAGATAAAAATATATTACTATGTTTCATGCTGAATGTGTTTTGTATATGCATGTATATATGGCTAATCAGCACACCCTTCCTCTTCACAAAACAAACCTTGGGAGCTTATGATTCTATGTTCCACAGGTGGAATATTTTCATTTGGAAAGGCTGAGACAGTGGTGTAGAGCAAGTACTATTTGCCAAACTTACACCTCCATCATCATCCACAGGACAAGTATCTTAAGGACAACCATCTCTTATCATGCATTGCTTTTCCTCTCCATCAAAATTCCTGTTGGAGAAATAATCTAAGCACTACAGAAGAGAGAAGCATAGAGCAACCAATGTACAGTTACTATAAAGCGTTATAACATCAAAAGATTTTTCCATCAAAAGATTTAAACTTCTAATCAAATTATTTTAGCTTTGGAATTTCTGCACTTTTCATTCCTCATGAGAAATGGCCCGGAAAATAAGATATAATAAAAAAAAGAGTAGTGTTTTGACCTGCTGTGTTTGCAAGTGGTTGAGAATCCTGTCATTGTACTAATAATGTACCAGGAAAACTCTCCCTTACATTTCAGTGCTGAACTTTAAGTGGCCGAGTAACCCCGTTTAACTCAATCAGTTCAAGGAGTTCAACATCTGTTTACAGAGAACAGAGTATTCACCACCTCCTACCCACTTGAGAGAAGGAACTGAAAGAGTATTCAGAGAGGGGTATTTTTTCCTACATTTCCTTTTTATTCTCATTATCATTTCTAGCCTTTAAGTTTATTAAACAATAGGGTAGGATTTGAGTTGACCTTGTTGATTTAGCTTCTTGGTGGAAAAAAGGCATTTTCAGGTGAGGAAGCAATACTGTATTTCGTGAGGCAGCCTTCCAGGAGAAACACATCTTTAGGAAGGCAACATCCAGAAAGAAAGGCAAGTAAACTCCCCAGAAATGGGGGGCACCAAGCATGGTGTTCCTCAGGACTAAGCACACGGGAGGTGCATAGCAGAAGGAGTGCTTCTCCTGGGTCAGCTCACACAGAAAGCAAGCACTCTACCTACTTTACATTGCTTTGGGGAATTACAGAAAAGCCTGTGCTCCCAAAATATCAGTGCAAGCTGCTTGTCTTAGCAGTTGCTCAGGAAAAGCTGCTCCTATAAAGTCTCCACCGGATTTAGGGTGCTGTGAGAAATTATGTTGATTGCTCTTAGAGACATGGCTTAGTAATGTGGTTTGTTGTTGTTTTGGTTTGGGTTTTTTGTTTTGTTTCTTTTTTGTTGTTTGTTTTTTTTAAACAGAGTGAGGTTGATATTTGGACTAGACGATCTTAAAGGTCCCTTCCAACCTGGGCAATTCTATGATTCTATGATTAGAGTTCTCATGCTGCTTTACGGAGGGGCTGCAGACCTAGAACTCCATCTCTGACTCTCATGTTAGCACAGGGTTTCTCAAAAACCAAGAGCAATTCCTACTCTCCTCATCTGTCCTCTCCCTGAAAAAAACCACAAAAGCCTTACCCACCAGTCCAGATTTTCTCACTGAGATCTTTCTACAGTTTTCCCTTCGGAAACCCTACAGCCTTCATTATTTTTGTGTCAGAGACACATTTCAACCATGCCATTCTCTTTGTGGCAGAGGTAAATGCGTCCAACTCACAGGAAGACAAAGCAGTAGCTACTCACCCTGAAGATCAACACAGGCTTTTGTTGACTGAGTCTAGCAAGTGTCAGCAGGAGAACCCTCCATGTGGAAAAGAGAGGCATGGTGTACCCCCGTGTTAGAAGCACCATAAGACTTGTCCACGTGGCCGCACCTGCAGGGAAGAAAGCTGATCTTCAAGTTCTGCTTAATGTTCATCTACATCCTCCCACAATTAAAGATGCAGACAACTGTCCTCACCCTAGGAGCTTCGTGCCCATGTGTAACTAGAAGGGTAACTCAGGGTCTGCTCAGGTACACAGCTTTTTGCAGGTATGGGATCTACGAGGGATTTTTTATAACCCCCATGTGGAGTAGGGGGTAGCATTTGTTACTGAAACCAATTCCCTCCACCTCATTTTTCTTGCAGTAAATTCTAACCATTTTCAAGACAGCAAGGCCAGCTCCACCTCAGCCTCTCTCTGACAACCCCAAAATATCCAGTGTTTTAGAAGTTGGTGTTACAAACTGACAACATTTCAACAAAGACATTTTGGTTTCAAACTTGGAGAGCAGATAATTTTCTGAACGGTAGAATAGCTCAGGGAAGTTTAAAACAACAAGAAGACAGGCCAAGAATGCTACTCCAGCTGCATTTGACATCCTCACGCCTCACCAGAGGAGACCGACGAGTCTGAACACATTTGACACACATCATCATGCTGGGTGATGTAGGAAAAGATAAAACCTAGAATAATTTCAGGCAATTTAAACCACTGATGCTTGAGATTATCTGAGGATCCTCTCAATCTACCCAGCAGCTCTATGGATGACATACAGAAAGTGAGATGTAAAACTGTGACTTTACAGAATCACCTAAGTTAGAAGGGACCTTTTAAGACCATCTAAAAGTCCTACCAACCAAATTGGAAGGACTTTAATTGGAAGAGCCTTGTTTTTTTCTGGTCTTTTTCTTCCACTACTAAGAGATCGGAGGACGCAGGATCAGTGACAGCAAGAGGCACAAAGCCAATATAGGACAGTTGCTGAAATCTCCACCATTGAATGGACTTCATTCTGATTGGCATTAAAACACCCCAGAAATCAATTTATTTTAGTGTTCTAAAATGTAGTGTTACACCACTACAATGAGAAGAATAAGCTGTGATCTTTGACTTCTGCATTTCAGTTCAGAAGAGCAGTGAGCCAGCACCACAACAGAAGTATTGCTGAAAATGCATTGGTTAATGATTCAGACCCACCAAGATTCAGGTATTTTAGGGGAAAAATAGTATTTGTTTCTTTGTTTTAAGCATGTTCATCCCCCTTCAGCCAACATCAGAATATCAACCCACATTGGGGTCTTCACAGCAGGATTAGTGCTTTTTCGTGGAGCCCCACTGGTGTCACGCAGGTCACGTTTCCACTGCAAGCTGTGGTGTGGCACCTGGAAGGGCTACACACCTCTTGAATATACAGACCAACTAAAATCACACAGGGACCACTGGGGTCTCACTAAGGGAGTTTTTTCTCCATTTGTCCTTGTAATAGCTTGAGAAAAAAACAAACACGAGCTAATTGGGTGGCTCACATTGCAGCTATTAGTACGTTTCTATTTTGCAGACAGGCACCATGAGTTCATGCCCCACGCAGGTGCCTCTCTTTGGGTTAGGAATATTTAGGTGCTAAAACTCCTTTGCAAATCTCACTCAGGGTGGTTCAGGCCCTGATCTTCAAAGGAGTACAGTGACAGATAGATCTTTGTAGCCATGAACTCGTGCTTGTGTCAAGCTTAAATCCATGGATCTAAGTCTAGTGTCACCTGGAGCTGAATCACCTTGGATCCTGCATAAGTAGGTCCATATCCTATAAGAATTAGTAATAAAGGAGGGAAATTTAACTTTTTTTTCCCCGAGTGTTTGTGAACCCTCTACAGGAATACTTTCCTCCCATACAGCTTCCTTCCCTGCAGCTGCCACACGGATCATAGAAAGGGAGAAGGAATGAGACTAGCCCTCCATAACTTTACTATTTCTTCATGCTGATTTTTTTCTCTTTTATAGAGTACAATTTTTGGTAAACATATTATCAAGCTATTTTTCCAGTGAAAAACAGATAGCTGTAGTTTAGCTGCAGTGACTCTAGTTGCTTTGAAATGTCATTAATTCCTGTTATAAATATGCTTCTTTATGAAAGTGTAATTATTTTGCTAATATGCATGAAAATAGCACTTGAGAAACGAAAACAATACGGTACTGTTTGACTTGGAATTTACTCTCCAGCTGTTAATAACCTGCCTGCGTCTCTGGTGGAATTGTGAGTTTGTTATTCCTGTGCTTTACAACAAATAGCAACTGTTTCAGAAAGTAGGACCTGGTCCAAAGGGAAAAAAAGAAGCTCAAAACACCAAAATAAACCCCTTAAAGTCCATATTGTGTACTTAAATTAGTTCTGTACTGCAGCAGGAAGTAACAAATTTCATGTTTCAAGTATTATTTAAAAAGGAAGAAACATTTATGGAAGCCTTTTTAAAATGACACTTGCAGTTACATATGCCTTCTATTGTTAAATAAATAATATCGGTGATTAGGAATATATTTCCATCAAATTTTCCCAAAGCAATATGCATGTGATGGACCACAAGACTGCCTTACTTCAAAAGATGGTTACTAAGTGACGTTGTCCCAGATGTTCAGCTTATCATAATTTATAAAAAGAACAGCAACTGAATAATCATGAATTATTTTGATAGATACATTTTGGGTACAAAGTATTTGAATAACTAAAAAGCAAAGATTTAATTTTCAAAAAAGCTATATACCATTCAAAATCTGATTAGACCTACTAATGTCTACTTTTCTAAATTTCCACCCAGAACAGAAATAAAGGTTCTTAAGTATTTTTTTTCCTTATTAGATTTTGCTTTAGGCAAGTAAAAAGTATTGCCTTCTCATAAGATCACATAATCGAATTTGCCACACAGACTCTCTGCAAGCACCACTACTTGGCCCCTTTGTCACAAGGAAATTGGCTTTGAGGAACATCCTGAACGTTAGCAAACTTAAATGCCTCAAAGCGTAAGATGAAGAATCAGGACACCACCAGTCCCTGCTGACTGGCCTTATGTTCTTTTCTTCTATTGCTAGCAACACAGGCATTTCGCTGTTGTCATCTGCAGTACATACAGTAGGAAGGTATATAAACATCTTTAATAGAACTTGAACTTCTGTTCCAAAATTACATCAAATTCATGTGTATTGATTTTACGGTATGAGCTGTCTCTCTGGCACAGGAAAGTCCCATACTCTGCCTGAAAAAATGACATTTATCAGTTCAAATAATTAGTTTAAGTTCCCCCTTACTGACTTTGATTTTTTCTCTGCTTTGCTAAAATGACACATCCCCAACACTAATGAGATACATACACTATCTTGGAGGGTTTGGGGTTTTTTTTTATTGTTTTAAGGTACGTGACAGTGCTTCCAGTCCCCTGAGGGTTGACATATTTGTCAAATAAATCTCCCAGTTAGGTAATAATACAGTGCTTTCTGTAATTTTCCTTTACATGTCATATTATTTACCTGCCAAAAAACCAAAACGTTGCTGTCTGAGTAGTGCTTGCTTCATGGGCATGACTGCTAACTGGGAGAGGGCAAAACTCTTGTTTGGAGGTGTAAGAGGAGATAAAAGAACTTGTTTGAAGTCCTCCAGACCTCTGAATGAGTTAAATCCTGTGCAGAGATCCACAACACAGATTATGCACAAACTGTGTCCCAACAAAAGATTATTTTGATGATGGAAGTAGATGTTGAGTGATGCATCGTGCCGTGTTGGCAGCAGTGGGTAAGGTCAGGTGTGCCATCACCCCCAGGGTCCAGGGACAGAGCTGCGCATCCATAGAAGGGATGCAAAGGAACTCTGATCCTGTTGTGGGGGAAACTTGAATACTACCCCTGTGCTTTAGATTCGGAGGCAGAAAAGAAGTAAAAGAGGACTTGGTTTCATGCCACAGAGAAAAAGAACATCTGCACCTCACCTCTTTGGAAATGTGAGGAGGAATTTCTTTCCTGTGAGGGTGGCAGGACACTGGAAGAGGCTGCCCAGGGAGGTGGTTGAGTCTCCTTCTCTGGAGATGCTCAAACCCCACCTGGACACGTTCCTGTGCAATTGCTTTAGGTGGACTGGCTTTTCCACATTGTGAAAAATTTTTGTAATTCCGATTTAAATACTTTCTAAGAGCCTGAGAATAGTTGAAGTTGGAAGTGATCTCTGGGGGTTTTCTAGTCCAATTCTCCCTTACTCAAAGCACCACAAGCTAGAGCAGGCTGACCAGGACTTTGCCTGGTTGGCTTTTGAATATCTCCATGGATGGAGATGATGCCACAACCTCTCTTGCAAACCTATGCCAATGTCTGAATTCAGTTTGTGAGTCTTAGCCTGCAAGTGAAATAGAATAAAAACAGAAAATTAATATTATTCTTCTCTTTCAACGTCTCATCAGAGCAAAGGTAGAGACAAATAACTAGCAACAATATAGCTATATTTTAACAGCTCTTTTTTCTGTTTTAAAACCATTTTGGATATTGCTAAGAACAAGAAAAAAAACAGGCCGTTTTGTTGGTTTCCTTTAGTGTATGTGATGAAAGTCTGCTCTTAAATACTGTAAATTTGGTGCCAGTCCTTTCACAGAAAGCCCTTGTAGATGCTGACCTTACGGGCACGCGATAGAAGCACCAGAGTCTGTCCACTGATTTCAGTGGGCTCTAGTGCTAAACAGATCTCAGATCTTTTAAGCAGTTTTGAATTTGTTTCTCTTATATTTGACTGAGATTAGGTAATTATGAGAAAATAGTTTTAATATTTAAATTAGTCAAATTCTTAATTAGGAAACTGCTGAAAGAGGAATGCTCAGCTTCATCGCACTTCAATGTCTTCTAAATTGGGACATAGCTGTAAATTAACTCCTGGATTTCTTTAGGTTAATCAAATCAGATTTAATGATGTCTTTGAAATCCACAGATTAAAGGTATAAAAGTGTGCATCATAGCGTGGGGGAGAACCCTAGTAATAGTTGTTAATTTCTCTTATGTTCTCTTTCATTCTCTATTCTTTTCCTGTAGACCTGCAAAAAAGCGCAGAAGTGCGAGTAATAGGAATGAATTAATATTAATGTTCTGATGTACAGAACATTCAGTTAATACTGATGATGCACAAGATACAAT
>JAOXNG010000012.1:55614521-55626468 GCA_028566535.1 Scolopax minor
AACATTCCCTACATCCTTCCCTGGTTTCAGCTCAAGGAACTCACATATTTCAGTGCTTCAAATGTATTCTACCTCCAGATCAGGTAAATTCAGGTAAAATGGTTAAAATGATGTTTGCCTTCCCTGCAGCCTCAAATGCAGTCTTGAAACAACTGCAAAAATAGTAGGTTTCACCTGAAGAAGAGAAAAATATCTGGAAATCTTAGAAGTTCTTTAATGATACTTAAATACCTCTTGACTTACATCTGTCATTATAAAGTTTAACAAAAAATAAATGTAACCCAATGAAAACTCACCGTTGCCCCCGGTCTTCTTCTCTTCAGTGGTAAGGGAAGGGTGTCTTTGGGGGACATTTCAGTCCAACGTAAAACCTGGACTGGTGTTACGTCTGTCATAGGTGAGGTAAACATTTATTTTTCATTTATGAATTTATTGAAGTTCACCTGAAGAACTAACTTTTGTTTATATTCATGGCTGCTTGGATTGTTATTTGAACGGTTGGTGACATGTAAATATCTAATGACATTTTAGTAACTCATGTATTTATTTTTTGAATTTCTAAATCCCTATAAATAGTAAACTCAATATACACTTGCTGCACAATTCTGTTTTTCAGAAGCAAAGATGTGAAATGCTGCATTGCATAATAAAAAAGAAACTGAATTCTGATGTAAAGAAGTTCTCTGATCTCGACCTCCAACGTATTGCAAAGGAAACACAAGGTTTTGTTGCTAGAGATTTTACGGTGCTGGTTGATCGTGCCATTCATGCCTGTGTTTCCAACCACAATGCACTCCAGAACAGCGGTATGTTGACAAGAAAATGTCTTATTTCATCATCTTGCTTCTGTTATCTAGAACCTGTGGAGTAATACAGAAATAAAAGCCAGTTTTAATGTTCTATGTTTAAAATGTATTTAATTGTTACATATTGTGAGGGATTTGTGTAGGCTGTGTGTTCTTTTTTGGTTCAAGATTATTTTTTTCTTTTTTTTTAAAGCAGAATTGAATCTGTCAACTCTGGATTTTCAGAAAGCTCTGAAAGATTTTACTCCATTAGCTCTGAGAAATGTCAACCTTCATAAACCTAAGGACATTGGCTGGGACAGGATTGGTGGCTTGAAAGATGTGAAGCAAATGCTCATGGATACCATCATGTTACCTGCAAAGGTACCCAGTTCTTTTAAATTAGTTTCCTGAATTTTGTACATAATGTTAGTAGGGGAAGAGTGATTTTTAAAGTGTGACATAGAATTTGACAGAAAGATGACAGATGTGATTTTAAGCTACTTTTGTAGCTTCCCGATCTTCAATTGTGTTCAGTTACTGGAAAACTCTTTCTCCTTCCACTTCCCTCTTCCAAATACAGAAGGCAGTTGTTCCTGCTTTACTGTAGATCAGGTATTGCTCTGGAATATTGCAGTATTGCTGACATCATCTTTGCAACACTCTCTGTTGCAGGGTTTGTGATTAGGCTCTGTGGAAATAACATTTTCAGCTGCCTTCTGCAGTGCTTTTGGGAGAGGAGTATCTCTTTCAGATGAATGCCAATCCATCAATTCCCCTTTATTTTACTTTGGCCTTTCTGCCTTGATTAAAACTTCCAGCACTGAGATTAGCCATCCATTTTAGTCCTCAGAGAAACAGCTGAACAGTTTTCTGCATAATAGATAGAATTGTGTACTGTATTCTTATATAATGTAATCCTATCAGTCAGTGATTAAAATAGGAATTTAGAAGTACAAGTATGTGCATTATAAAGCTCTAGTGCATCCCTATTCAGTCCTGTTTCCTCTTGGTAGAAAGTGCCGTGTGTTTGTATTTTAAGTTCCTGTGAAGCCTGGGAACCTGCTTCAGCCCCAAGTAAACTAACAACTGTGCAGGTGTGCTCTTGTGATAATAATGTGGATATAAGAAATTAGATACCTGCTGTTTAGACAAAAGTCAACACTAGTCAGTGATGTCACACGTTTTAGAACATGTCTTGTTGAAACCCTTTCCCAGTATCCAGAGTTATTTGCAAACCTGCCCATACGACAGAGATCAGGAGTCTTGCTGTATGGAGCACCGGGAACAGGAAAAACACTGCTGGCGGGAGCAGTTGCCCGGGAGAGTGGAATGAATTTCATCAGCATCAAGGTAGCGAGATTTTGAAGGTTAATTGATTCATTTTATTAACTGAATGAGAGCTTAATGGGATAGTTGTGAATATTGCTTGTGAGGGAAAAATATCAACTGTTTAGTGTGAGGAAGAGGAGGCTGAGGGGAGACCTCATCACTCTCTTCAGCTACTTGAAAGGACACTGTAGAGAGGTTGGTGCTGGTCTCTTCTCCCAGGTCATTAGTGACAGAACGAGAGGGATGGCTTCAAGCTCCAACAGGGTAGGTTTAGACTGGAGATTAGGAAAGAATTTTTCACAGAAAGACACTGGAATAGGCTGCCCAGGGAGGTGGTTGAGTCCCCATCCCTGGATGTTTTTAAGAATCATTTAGATGTGGTTTGGGGGGATATGGTGTGAGAACTTTGTACAGTGGGGTTAATGGTTGGACTCGATGACCCCAAGGGTCTTTTCCAACTGTAATGATTCTGTGATTCTATGATACCTGTGAGCCCATTAGTCTATAGGGACACAAAAGAGAGTCATAGCGTGCAGCTTCCTGCCCAAAACCTGCACCCCAACTCACAGTCTCCTTTTTGGCCCCCTCTTCTGGAGATACACAATGCAACAGAGCAAACACCAAAAAAAAATGTAAATTAAAAATAGAGCAGCTATTCTTCATCTGAGACTATTCCTAGGGGAGCACCAGCAGCTGATCTCAGCAACAAGGCAGCTGAAGGTACTGAAGAGAAATGCAGCAGCAACACGGCATTTAAAGGACTCACACTACAAAATGAAAAATTGGGTGGGGAATGATGAGGGGAGAGACTACAAGAACAAATTTCACTTTGCAATTTTATGAGAGAAATTTCACTTATTACAGGAAGACTATGCTTCTCCTCAGTGCCATGACTTGTTAAGCTTATTTATGAAGAAACTCATTAAATTGGCCATTTTATAATTCAGCTACACATTTTACCCTCTTTTTTTTTCTGTGTGTGAATGAATAAATGTGATCACAAACTTTTCAGCTGATTTTCTGTGATTAGAAAACAGAGGAATTCAGAACAGTGACTATATTTCTGTGAACAGATTAAACCATTCACACAGAAAACCAAATCATAATTTGTTTTAAAAACCCAAACAAACTTCAGAATTGAATGTCCTTTTCTTCACACAGAAAAAAATGGAAATAAAGAAAAAATAATTTATGCTTCAAAAAGATAATATTTTATGCTCATAAATGCAGAATTAGAAAAATACTACAGAAAACATAATCAGAAAAAAATAAATTTCACAGAGAATTAAACCCTGCTAGACTGTGCACAATCCATTAAAATATTTAGCATTTTACAGTCTTCATTTCTTCTAGCACATTTGGAATTGAGAACTGTTGATATTGCATCTTTAGAAAGGCAATTTTCCTTAAATTTTCTGGGAAGTCTCAAGCTTAATCAATAAGCTCAGTTTCATGTACTATTAATTATTTTTAAAAGGCTGATGTTATAAGCAAACTAACTATTTATTTGACTCACTGTAAATATTTCACTTTAGGAGATGAAGCTCATTTTATATATTAATCAAAATGTAATTTTCCTTAGTAGTACACAAATATAATGGGTTTCACCTGTGTGCCTTATGTCATAGAACCAATATGGAGACAAAGTCAATTTTTTAAATATATACCTAGTATTTTCTTAAATTACAAGATGAAAGCAATTAGTAAAGCTTGCTGCTTGCTAAAATGTAACTTATTTATGCAGAATATATCTGTTCCTTGGATGATTAGGTTCAGTATTCACATAACGAAAGATAAGCTATTCAAAAGAGGTATTACTCTTTCAAGGAAAAGCAAATCTCTTACAAAAAAACAAACAACTCAAAATGAAAACGCAGTGGGAGAACTATTTTCTCTCCAGACAACATAAGAATTATTTCAGAAATAGTCATATATCACCTTTGAATTAAACACATACTAGTGCTGGAAATAATCACATAAAATGGAAGGTCTTTTTGCTGATTGTATGAGTGTTTCCCAGAACAAGGAAGCTCAGGCAAGAGGCCCTATTTTTGCAAATCAAATGCCCCATAAGAAACCTGTACAATAGGATAACAGAATAGAAAAGGAATATTTTTCCTTCTCCTCCTAGACCAGTTTCCAGTTCCTCTGATATGGACACCTACACTGGTGGATCTTCTTTCCAATTTCCTCCTGTTCACTCCAGGAAAACTCAATGCCTGAGAAAAATCCAGATCAAACCAGGGCTTTGCCTTCCAATTCTCCATATTTGCCCTTGAATCACAGTTACAAATATGAGTCTACGCTGATTAAAGAATTTCTATCCACAAAGAAGAGATTCATTTTCAAAATGGATTCTGTTGTTCCTGAGAAAGTCTTCAATTTCCTGAGCAGAATGAAAGATACTTTATACAAATATATAATTTAAATATAGGAAATGTAATAATTATGGTAATGCTAATACCATAAATATTAGCAGAAATTCTTAGTATTATATATGACTATGAAAATACTCCCAATTTATACAGAAAACTAGGACTACTTTTAATTTGTGTACCACACTGGAAGCCAGGGGAGGGTGCCAGCATGGACTTGCTGACCATATAGGTGGGAATTTGTGAGAAGGGACAGAACTGAAGCCACCTGCTATCTTTGCAGTATCTTCCTCCCAGAAAGGTCTTTTTTTTAGTCATCTTCTCTCTGACTCCGTGTCACTTCATAGGCAAAGCTGCTTCCAACAGATTTCTCTAACACATGCAGGCAAAATCATTTCCCAGCAGCAGAGTGTTACCATATAGATGTCAATCGAACCCTTTGTTGTTTCAATGCCCTGTGCAAATACGGTGCGCTGTTTTGGGAAGATAATTAGATACAACCACTTGGTGTCCTCACTCCTCTTGCCTCCTAATGGCTTTGGAAAATGAGACCTGGCGGCCAACAGGGACTTGGCAGCAGCCATTAGTTCTCTCCTCTTATTGGAAAGCTTGCTGAGAAACGTTTAACAGCGTTGACACAATTTTATGTATTTATTGGACAGAAATCAAATAACTTTAAAAGCCACTGCACCTAAAGGTGACTTTTACAGGGACTCATAGCATCATGGCAAGTATAACCTGGAAAGTGAGTATTTGGTGCAAACTAGGAGACAAATAGAACACAAATGTCACGCGACTGTCACTTTCAAGTAAGACAATTCTAATCTCATTTTAGATGGAATTTTAGAGTCCATCTACAGGTTTTGAAGCACATGCTTACCTCTAAGCCCTTGGGCAGTCTTACTAAATAAGAGATTTACAGTTAATGATATGCACACACCTGCACATCTGGCAAGTGGTTTTGCAAATATTCTAAAATCTTTGCCTTTCTACTCCATTTCTTAATTGGCTGATAAGATTTTCATTCAGAATAACTGCTTGTTACAACATGGTCTTAGATGAAACTAAATACTTGCTTCACTTGATAGAAGAGCAGCTGAAGCTGAAATTTTTACATTTTGGTTTTCCTTTAGCATTCCATAATACCGTTCAGGAAGCATAAGATTTATCATTGCTAAGATTTAAGAAACAGTTGCCAGCAACACCAGAAAAACTGAAATATCAATGAAGGACAGAAGAGAGGTAAAATAATCCTGGGTCTTCTTATCATCTCTCTTATATTTGAACTTGAGAAGACATGCAAGTGAGAAGTTTGTTACTCCAATTCTAGATGAAGGCCAATGGTATCCTGGGGTGCATAAAGAAGAGCGTGGCTAGCAGGTAAAAGGAGGTCATCCTGCCCCTCTACTCTTTGGGCCAAGCATTTCTGGATTGGTTTAGATTGCTCTCATTTTGCAGAATCACGTGTCCATTAGGTCTGTCTGGTTTTAAAGCATAAGCCTGATCTGAGACGCATTTCATGTACCCAGCTCCAATTGATTTTGATAGTTGTTACCTATATGAAATGCAACACTCAGGATCATGCCTTGAGTCTTGCTCCTTGGAGCACAGCAGAGAATTACACATTGAAAAGTCTATTGAAACACAGTTGTGTAAACATGACATTCCCTACAGCATATTGAAATTCATCTTTCAGGAGAAATATTCTGTGTTTAAATTGTGAATGCTTTGCATAACAAAAACCTACCCGGTACAACACTAGAATATATCAGGACTTGAAAGGCTGGTGCTAAACTTTTGAAACTCAAAGCCTTGGAAATTTATCTCTGCAAGAACGGATTCTGGAGCTTTCATACCATTGTCTTCTTTTAGTTTTGTCATTAGAGTAATGACAGGGTGTTGTGTGATAAGTCTCCACAGCAGAAAAGAGCACAAAAAGGGAACAGCCCACAACAATAAACGCAAATGTAGAAAAGTTAATGAAACATGCCATTTTCTGCTGTGTTTTTTAGCTCTACTATTAAGGCTTTGCTGAACCAAAAAGTTATAGCAAGAGAGAAAACCAACACAAACAGTGCTAAGCATTTTTAAACCCACAGGAACTGCACACAGCCTAATCCCATGTACTTCTCAGAAGTTCTTGTTTACTCAATAGCTCTAAATAGTGATTTCTCTCCCTCATTCCTGGACTGAGAGAGTGTGCCAGTGGTTAAAATGAACAACACTAACAAAAATATCCTCCTGCTTTTCCAGAACTCAAGGTATTAACTACTGACACAGAAGAGTATGTTCGCTTTTCAGGAAATTTGACAACTGAGGTAAGGAAAGCCTGAAATGTTCAGACAATGCTAGGAAAGCATGCTGGAAGTTAATGAATGTTGATAGAAGTGGGCATAATGGTTAGGACAGCTTTCATTTTTTCCATAAAATTTAGATTAATAACATTTAGCAATCTGCTCATTTCTAACTGCTGAAATTCTTTCTCCAGTCTTGCAGTCCTCTTGCAGGCTCTGGATATTTGGACATATGGAGGGAAGTGCTCAGCACATTTAATAACAATATTTTAGTCAGACTGCAGTTCTCTTCCTCCTGTTATATACAGGCATTTTTTGCAAAGAATTTCCTGGTGAAAACCCCACCACAACCTCTTTTTTTTTTTTCTTTGCCTCTGACAAGGTTTGACTTCTGCATAAGCAAAAAGTGACCAAGGCAGCAGAGACATCAACAAACCACCCTCACCCAGAAAAATACCAGGAAACACACAATGCTGGGAGGGAGGGATCCAAATCTGCAAATTCTGGTTCCTTGTAAGAGCAGCAGCCTTGCCACAGGCACACTCCAAAGTTAGCACGTGTTTTGAGAGATGAGGCTGAGCAGAGAGGATAAGGGATGAGGGAGCAGCTGCCTGCTTTGGACTGTTCTACTGGCAATATTGCTGGATTTTGCTGTAAGTGGTAATGGCTGCTATTCAGCAGCTTATAGGCCTTCTCTCTCACTCACCCTCCATAGGAGCATAATGCAGCTACAGATGAGACACGACAGAAAGGGTTCTTCAGCCTTGGACTGGGCTGCCCAGGGAAGCGGTTGAGGCCCCATCTCTGGAGGGATTTAAAAGACAGGCTGACATAGTGCTTAGAGACATGGGTTAGTGATGGTTTGACTAGGTGATCTGAAACGTCCCTTCCAACCTAGACAATTCTATGATTCTGTGATTGAAGAGTAAGCTAACCTGCCAAGATGGAGGAGGAGGAAAAAAAAAAAAGCCATAGTAGTATCCCAAAAATCAATTACAGATCTTTTTCTATTACAGATTCCTGGTCTATGCTTCTTGCCCTCTATATGTAGCACAGGATCCTCTATAGAAAGAGGCCCATTCTTCCTTTGGAGCCTTGATGAGGGGCAGTGCAAAGGATTAATATCATATATGTGTTTTCTGACAATATTATGCACATATTATGTACCAAATACACAAAAGTCCCCTCACACATGTCCTTTGCTAAAGCAAACTTAAGTACAAGCTTATGGAAGAGAGGCCTCCCTGAAGCAAGTCCAGTAGTGTGCTGTAAATGAATAGAGGATGAATAGAAGTTCCACCTAAACATGAGGAGGAACTTCTTCACTTTGAGGGTGGCAAAGCCCTGGAAGAGGCTGCCCAGGGAAGTGGTGGAGTCTCCTTCTCTGGAGACATTCCAAACCCACCTGCACACGTTCCTGTGGGACCTGCTCTGGGTGGCCCTGCTTTGGCAGGGGGTTGGACTAGATGATCTCCAGAGGTCCCTTCCAACCCCCTATCATTGGGTGATTCTGTCATTCTTTTTAACTTATGTATGCATGTGGGGACCTTTCCTATGTTTTTGTATATATCACTAAAAGTAGTAGATGCCTCTGAAAATGCCTCATGTTACATAAAGAAAGTATGGTCTATAACTTTTCAGTTGAAAATGCAGGACATTGTCCCACAAGTAGTAAATCTAGCTGGAATATTGTATTCTAAATTCTTTTACAGAAATAAAAAGTCAGAAAATAATAAATTCAGCTCAACAGAGTGGGCATCCTGATAGGATATTGCAGGTCGGTGTGATTATCAGCTGTTGCCAATGCTAATACGAAATACTCTTGGGTAATATTTTCTCTAGCAACATCCATGATTTACACTTCCCTCCATTTTAAGAGGATGAGAGATTAAATGACCTGTAGAAAACTGCATAAAGTCGTATTTAAAAGAGAATCACATTTCATACTGAGGTGTTTGAAAATGCATAGATTAGAAACTCATAGAAAGAAACAATATCCACATACATTTGACAGATAAGTGTGTCAGAATGATGGCTTCATTTTTCGGTGTTCATTCTGTTTGCATGCAGTGTGATTCCCAGAGGAGACCATGCTGCAGGTGTCGTATTTTTAAAGGCTCTAACACTTCATTCATCCTGCTCAGACATATATCATGCCTCTGCAAGTCTTACAGCAATCAACAAGGATTTCTCTCTGTGTAGGGATGTGCACATCTGGATAATCTTTCTAGGCTCATGCTCTATAATTGTTCTGCCCTGGACTAACATCAGGCACTTCCTTTGATTAACAAAAAATAATCAGGAATTAATCCAGGCAAATATATTACAATACTCTCTTCACTTGAAGATATGTTTCTTTGTGTTAAAGTTTAGGCAGCTTCATCAGGTGTAAGTGCCAAGGCTGTGTCTAGAGGGGATGGTGCAGGATGGCCTTGGTGAGAACAGGCCAGGGGCTGCCCCGTGCAGGACACAGCTGGTTCTACCCAGCTCCAATGGACCCACCACAGGACACAGCTGAGGCCCTCACCCAAGATGGTGGCACCTCTGTGGAAACATATTTAAGAAAGGGTAAAAAAATCTCTCCCAGCAAAGAGAGGAGCGAGGAGAAATAATTTGGGAAAAGAACCTATTAGATGCCAGGTCAGTGGAGAGGGAGGTGGAGGAGGTGCTCCAGGCACTGGGGGCACTTCAACCACCCTGACATCTGCTGGAAAAGTAGCATGGCAAGCTGTAGGCCATCCAGGAGACTGCTGGAATGCATCAAGGCCAGATAATAGGCACCCACTAGAGGGGTGTGCTGTTGGACCTCTTAGTCCCCAATGCAAGTGAGCTGATCAGTGACATCAAGATTGGAGGCAGCCTGGGCTGCAATGATCCTGCAAAAATCAGGCAAGTCATGGACAACAGGTCCATAGATGACTGCTAAATCAGACATTCAGGGGAGCGCTGTTTCTCCTGTCTGATTCAGCAGCCCTGCTTGCTGGGAGGATGCGTTGGACATGGACTGTAGAAAGTGGCAAAGTTCACCTGATTTTCCTCAAGTGGTTTTCTCTCCGCCACCAGTATAGAGAGAATACTGGGCCAGATGGAGCACTGGTCTGATCCAGTATTTTCCTGCTCTGTATTGTTGTCTAAAAATAGGCTAATCTTTATTATTTTTCTCTTTTGTCTGTAATTCAAAATTTCAAGGGAAATATTTTAGCCATTTTGAATTGAATGATGCTGCATCAATGCAACATTGTGAAATATGGCAATAAGTGTTCCCAGTTCATTCTACAATATATTGTATATGTATTTAATCTACCGAATGAAAATGCTTTAACACATTAATTAGTTTCTAAAGCAATTACTTACAGCATTGATTTCCTTTCTGCCTAGGGTTTTTTTTTTTTTAAATTCTAATCCAAACTCTTAGGCTCTTGTTTATCACAAAAACCTCTGCTTTTCACCTGAGAATAATTCTACCTTCAGTCTTATCATAAAGTGACTGCAAACGTGACTCCTGAAGCATCTTTCTTTTCTGGTGCAGTATCTAGCTCTGAATTCCTTTCTTATCTCTTACCTTTCAGCTCCATCAAAATGAGTTAAAGTTCTGTCTCCTCTTTCCTTCTACAAGTCAGTGACTTCCACCAGGAATC
This sequence comes from Scolopax minor, assembly GCA_028566535.1. NCBI lineage: Eukaryota > Metazoa > Chordata > Aves > Charadriiformes > Scolopacidae > Scolopax > Scolopax minor. The sequence goes on from JAOXNG010000012.1 coordinate 55,624,946, forward strand.
CAGTTTTTTCCAGATACCAGGCTGCTTGCTTCTGCGCTCTGAAGTGATGTTGAAGGACACTACCTTTATTTCCTCTGCTTCTTGGCAGGAGAGATGGAACTTCATTTTTGCTCAATCCTTATAATGCAGGTTGGCTAACTGAGGGCTTCCAAGTTAAAATATTTGGATATCTAGTTTGCTTATCTGTCTTAGTAACTTCTGTTTGGTCACAAACCAATTACTCCTATTTGATATTTGAATCAAACTTTACCTTTTAAAAACCTGGGGAAAATGGAGCAATCATTGAGGAAAGTTTTTGTCTTGGACAACTGTTTCTAGACCTTTCTAGCCTTTCAGAGGCATGAATAAGGAGTCTTCAACCATGCTTTATAACTGAAACTTCTGGACTTTGATTTGAAAATGATGTGTTGCTTTTCTATTATACTTTGCTATAAATAAATGCAAGGGAAGCAAAATAACTCTAGTGCAACCCAATTAGGGTGAGCGGAAGGAGACATACTTGTCCTCATGTTTTCCATGAAAGCGGCTTCACTGAGGGCTATGCTGGGCCTGGTTTCTGTCACTAGCTCTGGCAGTGTCTCTGACTGGAGTCCTGTCTGCCTTGGGAGATCCTACATTGGGTTTGAGGTGGACAAGCCACCATCTAGCTCCTTGGCAGCCAGGTGGCCAATGGCAGTGCAGATTCCACGTCGTCATTTGAATCTAGCAGTTGAGCCAAGCTATGTCGTGCTTTTGGCTTTGAGAGGAATGTGGGGCTCCACAGGGTTCTTATGGTGGCTGTAGGATGAAGGGTTGTGAGTTCAGTGCTCATCCTTTGTGAAGCACCTTTGTGAGTCGGCAGAGAAAGCCGATGTTGAGATCTTCTCTGTTTCTTTCTCTGGATGCTTGCAGATGCCTACCCTGTAGGGTCTGTACTGCCTCACATCTGGGGAAGAGGCCATTTTTAAGATAAAACATACAACGACTTATCAGTTTTGGTTTCTCTGGCCACAAGCTCACAATCTGCAGCATTTCGTGAAAGTTCCTTAGTGTTTCTCTGCCTCTGTCTCACTCTCCGAAATGGTGATGATATTTATACGATGGGGAATAGTCTAAGATTTAATTTGTTAATGCCCCTTATTAGATGAGAGACTCTAATGAATCACAGAATATGGAATGAATAAATACGTATTTGCTGTGGTGGGAAGCGGACTCCTTCCAAACCCATGTCCACTGTGTAATGATGAAGTCCATCAGTGCCTTAACTGCTGTGGAATTTCTTTTGTTCTTACACCCCAGAGGTTGCTAGAGGTAACACTAACGATACTTGAGTTGTCTTCCTGTCCGCTGCTCTGTTAATTGTATTTGGAGATAAAAGTTGGAAATATGGGGGGCTGGTCTTGTGATGCCATTTGGAGAAGGAAAGCAAAGAGAATACGGCTCAAGCTGGTCAAAACACTTTTGCTGGGTTTTTGGTTTGAGGGAGGAGGGTGAGAACAAGGAATGATTGGAGGAAGCTTGTTAATTGGTTTTCTTCTCACGTC
>JAOXNG010000012.1:55630327-55640383 GCA_028566535.1 Scolopax minor
CCCATCCCTGGAGGGGTCCAAGGCCAGGCTGGATGGGGCTTGGAGCAACCAGGTCTGGTGGGAGGTGTCCCTGCCCAGGGCGTAGGGATAGGGACTGAATGACATTTAAGGTCCCTTCCAACTCCAACCATTCTATGATTCTATGATTCCATGATTCTAAATCTCCTGCAGCATCTGAGTGCAGTTTGAACTAACAGAAAGTGTAGTACTCTCATTTCATAAGAGTAACTGAGAATTTGAAGAAACAACACTGCTCAAATTGGAAAGCTGTCCAGTTCCTGGAATTATCAAATCAAAATAAGATGAACTAATTTCTAATATAGCAATTTAATTGATTAGAGGGAAGGAAGGTCAAAGGAGGATGCTGAGAGAATCCACAATGGTGCTTTAAGCAAACTTGATGAATAAACTCACCTCCAGAGCAAGAGCACAGCTCAGACACCTTTCTAATGCAAATGTAAAAATAAAGGAAAATTTCATGAAAATGCATAAAAATTAAATGCAAAAATATAAAGAGGAGTCACAGCTGAAGTGATGCAGAGGATCTGCACTGAAGAAAGACATGGTGCTGTCAGTTGATATTTGTGAGCTCATGTCCAATAGAAACCTATTAAAAGGTTATCAGACACATGATATTTTACACATGTGTAACTCAAGTGGAGTTTGAGAGGGGAATTGCAAAGCCATTTTTGATCAAAAACACCTTTTAAAGAAAAGTACCAGTTCTTTAGTCTTTCACACTTGAAAAAAAAAGCTAAGCAGCTAGCAAAATGTATATCTATGACACACTTAAGGAGAAGTTTTTATAAATGCAAGCATTTTTCTATGAATTTATACTGTTTGTATTTGAAATAGAAACCATTGGAAAACCAGATATTTCAGAATTACCTAAACAATACACCTGTATCTTAAAAAAATAGGTTTGCAAAAGCTGGAGATCCTTACTTCATTCAAAAAGAGATTTCTCAGCATTTTGAAAATTTTTGGAGGTAAGAAAGCAGTAAATTGCTGAGTCTATGTATGACAGTGATGCAGGGGAAAACGGGCCCCTAATACTCAGCCTGTGACCAGATGCAAACACAAAAATGCCATAGGCAAATAGAGAGCTGGACATCGATGAAGGCCATGGAGTCAGGTCTTTATGTGTTGGCCCAGAGTGTGAAAAAAGCCAGCCCCCTCGGGTGATTCAAGCAGAACCTCAGTGTGGAAGAAGTAATGCTAACAGGTGTTTTTTGCTGTTATTCAGGAGCTGGTGTTATTAAGCAAGCCAAAGAGCTTGTGTCAGCACGCTCTGTGTCTACACTAAGGGGGTTTGCTGACCACGCAGCAGAACCTCTCTCTAGACAAGGTTAAAGAGCTCCTTGGAGTGTGCAAGAGAGTGAAATGGGATTGTAATCTCAAAGCCAAATTCCATTTTATAATGGTACGGTCAGGATCAAAATAAATAGCTGTTAGAATAGCAAAGATCCAAAGACAGCAACAAAGTCAGAGATTTCAGTTCATATAAGCTGTGCTTACAAGTAGGAAGAGACCTTTGTGGGATCAACCAAAATGTTTTGTTAAGACCATGATGAATTTCAGACTATGAAACCTTGAAGTGTATAAAATGATCTAACCACTAAAAAAAAAGAAAAAAACACAAGTGCAATTACGTACACTGGAGAGAACAAAACCAAGACAGGCTTCACATCATTGTAAAAGCTACAGAGAGCACTAGTTGGAAAAGCTGCACGATAACCCTTGAAGCAGTTTATTTGCACAAACCCAAACAGATGAAACAATTCCCACTGCCAGGCTCCAGCAACAGAAAAAGTATTCTCCAACTTGACTGCAGCAGAACCAGTGCAGTTAGACTGCTGAAGGCAGACACCACTGGTTGATCTGGCAGGCAGCTACTGCACTCACTTTGGATGCCAACAGGTAGGTTTAGTAGCCCAAGAGGACTTGTTACCTATGACAACTTCTGCTTTACTTGATATGGGATGGTAGAAGCTCTGGTACAATTTTTCTGTAAGCAATAGGCAAATACGTAAAATTACATACAAGTGACTCCTAGATGGAACTGCAATAGAAGTTGAGTCCTTCAAAAAAATTCCCCCAGTGATCGATAGCTTCACCTAACACCCAAGCAACAAACCAATGCTCCCGAATCAAGGGCATTCTGGGCAATGAAATAGATGAACAAATATTGCAAAAAACCAATGTATCATATGATGAATAGGTTCCTGGACAGGAAGTAGAAAGTTATTCCTCTAAACAGATATAAAAAGGATTAGCATTCACATGCTGGCTTTTCCTCCAAAGTCACTTGGCAGTATTAAAATATACCAGCTTAACAATTATAGGGAGAATTACATTTGACTGAAACAAAGTTTAAAGTAAGTCCATTACGTGCTGGTTTCTAGAAAGTGATAAAAAGACTCCAAAAGAGAAACAGAAACCAAACCAAAACAAAAAACCAATAAGGGTTCCTCCTGGCCTCTATACTGTTGGGATGGTCTGAAAGACCATTTCAGAATGAAAAGCCCCCAGGTGTTTCCCATCAAGCTAGATAGAGGTAACCATCCAATAGGTTTAATACATAGGAGCAAGAGCAGTCAACCAAAATAAAGCCTTATTAGGAAACAGGGACTTCTGCTAAGACTGTATTGAACTATTTTTGGACTAAAGTCTCTGGAAACTTGTAGATACTACACACACCTTATATTAAACACTGTGGTGAAGGACGGTTGCAAACTAGTAAATAGTTATGAAAGAAGTGGAAAAATGCAGGCCAAGTAAGAGAATGGAAATCCAGAGCTTTCTCCAGAGATCTGGGGATAAACGGACCTTTTTCCTACAAGCTACAAAACTGGTTTCACACTCTTTAGACTTCTGGAAAGTAAACAAGCGATGAGACACTACCATAAAGACTATCATAAATTAAACAATTCATCAGACATACTATTGCAACAGTAGTTTCAATTAAACTCATTAAACTCTTATATTTCCCCATCTCTTACATAATTGACAGGACACTACGAAATCACGGAACAGTGCAGTGCTACATCTTACAAGTTGAACAACAAAGTTCAGATGGTAGTTAAAAAAGCTAGAAGTCTTCATTAAATCCTTCAAAAGTAAGATACATGGCAAACTTTTCTGAATTCAGTAACTGTTCCATAAACAGCATTATTTTTTCATCTATGCTGGATGTCAAGGTTCAAACACACCATTTTGGGGAACAGCTATAGCATTCCTACTGTTGATATAGGTAGAAAGACTAACAGACAAAGTGGGAGAGACACCAAAGCCTTCTGTAACTGGCAAACTAGAGAGCTTCCAAAATGACCTCAGGAAACATTTTCAAGAACAAATTATTTCTCAGGACAAATTGTGCACTTCTAAAGATGCCAAATGTGCTCAACAGCTAAATTCTCATCCATACAACAGTAATTGATGAGCATGTATTTGAAATGGTTTCATCTGCAAACAAAATGAAGTGGATGTGGAGGATAATGAAATATATTCTCTTCTGACATCTGATTAATAAGACATGGAAAAAAGCCCCACAGCACGGTGCATGACTGACATCTATCAAGACAGACTCTGAAAACATTGTACCACTTAAGAGATCAAAAGTTAGCCAGGCTCCAGATGTTGGAGAGCCCTACACAGCCCGTTATACCAAAGAGGAATAAACATGAATGAACAGCCCAGAGTAAGGTCCCTTGGTCACTCTATGTGGACTATAAACTCAGTGTCGTATCAGTTATACAGATTGTGACTATCTTCTCTTCATTGTTCTAAATCTGAAAAAGATAGTATGATGTCTTACTCCACTCCCACCTGGTACTGTGTCCAGTTCTGGGGTTCCCAACAGAAGAACAACATGGACCTGTTAGAGCAGGTCCGGAGGAAAGCCATGAAAGTGAGCAGAGGGCTGGAAAACCTCTCCTATGAAAAAAGGTTGAGGGAGTTTGGGTTGTTCAGCCTGGAGATGAGAAGGCGCCAGGGAGACCATATTTCAGCCTTTCAATACTCCAAGGAGGCTTCCACAACAAGATGAAGAGAGGCTTTTCAGCAAGGCCTGTAGCAACAGACAAGGAGCAATGGTTTTAAAGTGAAATAATGTATATTTATACTGGATATAAGGAGGAAAATTTTTACAGTGAGGTGATGGTGAGACAATGAAGCTATCCAAAGAAGCTGTAGATACAGATCCCATCCCTGGAAGTGTTCAAGGCCAGATTGGTCAGTACTTTGAGCAACCTAATCTAGTGAAAGGTGTCCCTGTCTGTGGCAGGGGGATTGGACTAGATGATGTTTGAAGGTGCCTTCCAAACTGTTCTATGATTTTGTGGTGGAAGAGAGTCTCAGAAAGGACATCTGTGCTTTGGCCATACCGATAGAAACTTAAATCATTTTAGGAAGAGTCTCACAAAAGTAAACAGAATATAAGGGAAAAAATAAAGTTTAAATCATGCCTTGGCTTCTCTATTTTTATATTTTTATACCATGCACATCCTTTTCAGGCTAATTATCCAGTTTCTTAGATAAACTTATTGACTGCTAATTTACCATGTAGATTTTTTGGATTGATTATGCAAGTTACAGTTGTGAGACAGAGCCCCTAGACAATAGTAGATATGTCTATGTTTACTTCCAGAGTTAGAGAGCATATATATTACAGAGTTAATTTTCAAAATCAGAGGCTTCTGAAGTGAATTTCTGCACTGTCTGGCAAATACCACAAAATTGCTGCCCTGCAGGGATATTCAGGAACTAGTACCGACGTAATCTGTCGCTCCCCGCAGAAGCTCATATCCCAATGCAACATTATAATGAGGCTTTTGGTCCTCATTAGAGGAAAAGTAGATAGAAAGCTTATTTTATTACTGTAAAATCCAGACCAGCGTTAACCAGTCAAATTAGAGAAAAAAAAACAATATTAGTAATAGTGGCATATTCTCCTATGTGTATTACTGTTCAGTTCCAAATGTTCCTTTGTGACCAGAGCCACAGACAGAACAAAGGAGGCCTCAGAAGGGCAAGACATCCCTTTCTCAGCTACCTTCTTGCTCAGGACTCCTAAAATGCAAATCTATGCAGAAGTGCTATTCTCATGAACTGAGAGTTGGAAGCACTAAACCACCCTAGGGAGAGAAAACATAATTTTGCATCTTTCATCATTTTGAACTTGCCTAATATATAACTTCTGAAGGAATGAATGAAAACACCTTGATTAGCTCAGATGGAAAGCAGGGACAGCTGCTTATGAACAGAAATCCAAGTTGCAGCAATTTTCTTACCTGAGAGGAAATCAGGGTCAAAGGAACAAGTACAGGCAATTTGTTTGACGCAGTAGAGTTTGTTTTATGATAAAGTGCCCACTGTTTTGAGAACAAAGGCTACACAGTGAGCGCAGACAACTCCTTCCTTCCTCAGATATATCAGCCTGGAGCTGTTACCTAGCTCTCAGTAGACAATCCTGAATGAATCCAAATGCTGGATAAAACTAGAGAAAATCAAGAGCGGACTTTCTGGTGACTTGCAGAGATTTTCCCCCGAAACAGATGTCTCAAAACTCACAGTTAGCTAGTACTCTCCCACACCAAAATAAATGGTCAAACTAAGATAAAAATATTTCTACTCTAAGAGTGGTAAAATACAGGGGTGATTTGCTCAAAGAGGTTTATGGAACCTCCATCTTCAAAAACTCAAATAGGCACTGCCCTGAGCTACCTCACCTAAGCTGGACTGGGAGGTTTCAACCTCCAGAAGCCCTCGTCAACCTGTTGTTACACCATGAAACACGATTATCCTCAATACCTCCTCACAGGGTTAGCTTTGATAACAACACTCAAAATATTAATCTTAGGATATGCAGCATTCAACAGACAGTAAGTGGTGGAACTTTGCTATATTCCTGCAAGGAATGTGTTGTCCCTGACTGTCTCTCTTACGCTGATAGCAAAGCTGAGATACACTGAACTGCAGCAAAGTAGAAATCTGACCGATTTCAGACAGAAAGCCTAGTATTTCTATTAAGTACTGTTCTGCCTGGTTGCTTTACATACTTGAAAAGCAGTTAAAAACTATAATTAGACATTTGAGGATCGCAGACTATACAAATTGTGCAGCTGATAACACAGTGGCTTCTATATACACAGATGCAGAAAGAATACCAAAGCACTGCAATATAGAAACGAGTACAGAATAGAATAAAATCTATTTCAACTGATTAGTTTTCATTACCAATCACTAACCCAGCATAACCACTTGGGTCAGGCTCTTTTGTGTTGACTGACCCACATCAGCAACATATCATTGAACACTTTGTATACAGCAACTAGTGATCAATTGGAATGTAAGATTTTAAACAGAAAAAAATATCATCATGCTCAGTACATTTCCCTTTATCATTCTTCTCCAGGCCTTCTGTGTGTTTTCTTGCCAGTCTGTCCCTACCTTTCTTATCTTCTTTCCCCTTCTTCTCAGCCAGGCTTAGCCCTACATCTCCCAGGCTCAGAAATAAGCGGATTTTCTTCTTCGTTCATTTAATTTTAGATAAATGTTGAATTGGGAGTTGTACATTACCCCTGATTCAGCGGTCTTGCTGGAAAGTCAGTGGGAGACATAGTCTGAGTTGCATGTGAATGGACTTAAAGATACATGCTATATAAGTAAAAAGCTCAGGGGAGAAAGAGGCAGTTAAGGAAAAAAAATTAGACTGTTACCACCAAGATGCAGCCTAAAGTGGCACCTGAGACACATTTTGGCTAAAAACCTTTTCTGACTTTCTAACAAGACTGCTTGAAGCAAGATACAAGTAAATCTAGCTTTTCTGAAAACCCTGAGATAGAAAAGACATTGAAGTTAAAAGCTTCAAAATAAGCCAGGTCCTTACCAGACAAAATCTGAAGTTAAAAACGAGGTCCAAATCCAAATGCTGCAAAAGGCAAGTGGAGCAGAAATCACAAATAATATCTTGGGTCTTCATCACTTATAATAAATATAGCTAAGCTCAGAATTTCTGCCATCTTCCTTCTTATGCCCTGTACAATTACAGATACTCACATGTTTCTCATCATTCCTAATAAATTACTTCCAGGTGTAGTTAATAGACAACCCTTTCTTAAGTGGTTGAGAAGGACCCACCTCTTGACCTTTCTCTTCATTCCTAATAAATTACTTACAGGTGTAGTTAATAGAAAACCCTTTCTAAGTGATTGAGAAGGACCCACCTCTTGACAATAAACTGACTTGTAGAGGCCCCCAAAGATATGTATACTGCTTCTTCTGGTATACTGATTCAGTTTAGAGCTTGTAGGTAGGATTTTTTTTTCCCCTTTAAAAAATAGCCTTACTTTTTTTTTTAGACTTTTACCTTTTGAACCTCAAAGCAGTTTAAGAAATGTAATTTGTAATGTTATTCTCATTGGAGTTATGACATAAACACAGGAGTGCTAGTATTTAGGTTTACATATAAACAGTGGCCATAAGTTGGGGTTTTCTGATTCCTGCCTATAAATCTGACCCTCTAAAGCTTGTTTGCTTGCAGTCACAACTCTAGTACCGTTCACGATGGGGACATCAGAGGGAAAGAATCTCATTTTCTCTCTCTTTCATTTAAAAGGCCCAGACTAGTTACTGGGAATGCTGAAAGTCAGTCAGGTATGAAGTTCAGCTTAGAATTAAAAACCAAAGTGGAAATTGCTAAATTTGACTTTTACATGTCTGAAAGTCTGGGACGTATCTGAAAGTCTATAAAGGTTCCAAGTTTAAAAAAGTACTCACTTTCTCTGTCTCCGTAGATTTAATAAGAGGTAGTGTCCCTGAAAATTTGGTCTCCTATTTATTTGATAATGTTACAAAACTATGTATGCAAATTAAATGAGAATTTTAGTCTGATTAAATCTGACCTATTGACATGAATCCGCTTATTCGTATTCAGAAAAGAAGATATTAAAGGGTTCGTTACCTTAGGAAATAGGTTGCCTCTTCTCTTTCCCAAAGAACATGATACCTGATGCTGGGGATTTTTTTTTCCTAGCTGGTTATTTCAACTCCTATGTGTAAATGAGTCAGAACACATCCACTGTTCTGCTTTATCTTTCTCTGTATGGGAAGGGATTCAATCCTCTATCTTTTTGAGATGGCCAGCACTTGAATGTCACATCCGTTACCTTCCTGCCGGCGAGCGTTGCACACTCAGCTGACCTGGTTTGATTTCCTGGTGGGCAGAGTCCCCAAGGAAAAAGGTAAGATCTCCAAGAAGGGCTGTGTGAAGGCACTTAACTTAGTTCTGAAACTGCTGTTGACCAAACTGGACTTGGAGCTGCACCAGTTTGTACAAACTGGGAAAATGGCTCCTGCGATGTGCATAGGAGCACGATGGAGCATTAACTCAGTGACAGCAACTATCTAATGAAAACCTAAGAGGGAAGTTGGTACACGTTGCTATACACACAAAGCTACACACACACACACACACAAAAAAATTGTGTGAAACCATAAAATGAGTAAGGAATGATTGCGCAGCAGGAACACGAAGCCTGACAGAGGAACTGACAGAAGTAAACACAGAAATTCCTGTGTCCGACCGCTCTACGGCAGGGGATTCAGGCAGCCAACATCATTTAAACTAACTCACACTGTAATGAGGCCCAGAGAAACAGGCCTGTCAAAGCAGAAAAGGAATCAAAATAAGAGGGCAAATCATCTTAGGAAAAAGTCATACATACTCAGAGAGGGTGTTTTGCAAACGTAATGCAAATCTGCAAATGGCAGACTGTACCGCAAGTTCTTTAGGAGTTACAGGCCGAGGCAGGGGGTCCAAAGTCCTGCCCCCTGTTTTGAACCCAGGCATGGGGCAAGATCACATCATACAGTCCTTTGATGCTTCATCCTGAAACAGGTGACTACAACATTTAGCAATTTTGGCAAATAGAGATTCCTATGGAAAAAAAACTCCTAGGGCTGAGATACGAGCTAATTATTCTCCTACCGCTATCTGCCAGCTCTGACACAGAGGAGTCAGGCTGCCAATAATAATGCTTCAGGAAGGGTCACAAGCATATGACATGCTATATAAAAGCAATGAAAAAAAAATATATATTGTGAAATTAATAGGTGGGTGATCATCAATGCTATTTTTAAGTCTAAAGCAAATCAGAAAAAGTAAAGCCTGATTTTGATTTTAGTGTCCTGCAGAAGGAAGGGTAATGATAATTGTTAGAAACACACTTAAAAGCAGTTTCTGCTAAGCCCAGAACTCAAAATCAGTATCACAGCACTTATGCACATGAATTCATCAAGATTCTATCACAAAAATGTACGGAGAGTAACAATATTGCCTTTAATAAGGCAAGGATGCATTTATATACTTATTTACCTGTACTTTTCCAGAGCTAAACAAAACAAGACAAAACAAAAACCAACCCCAAAACAAACAAACCCCCACATTTAACTTGCACAGAATTTCTCATCACTTTCAGCAAAATAACACGCTCAGTTGTATCATAGTGCGTTTTCTGTTTATTTGCCTCAGCCTTTTGGTTTAAATCCTTTAATTCTTTACTTTTCATTAATACACAAAATGCTGCTGAGAAAGAAATACTAGGATTTTCACCTTGAAAATGTCAAAGTAGAAGAGCAGATATTTCTGCTTCATTTCTTGGGCAGTTGGAATGGAAACAGAGGAATTAAACCACCAATTGCCAATAACTGTTTTTTAAAAACAGGAAAGACAGCAACAATGATGTTTGCCTAATTATTTGGGGCACTTTTCCTTTTAACCAGCCAAGATCTAGATTATTTCCACATAACTTGTCATGTTCTCCGTGGAACTTGTCAGATCAGCTCAACAACCTCCACAATCACTGAATCCCCTACTTATTTGGTAGCAAATGAGGGGAAAAGCCGGGGAGGGGGGTTAGATTGGAGATTAGGAAACATTTCTTCATGGGAAGGGTTATCGGGCATTGGAATGGGCTGGTTTTTTATGAATTTTTATGCTGTTGATGGCATTCCCCTTAGTCCTGAAACATCACATTTGAAAAAAGCTCTGATTCT
>JAOXNG010000012.1:55659596-55674942 GCA_028566535.1 Scolopax minor
GAGGGATAAAACCTCTTCCCCTGGTTTGGTCCCCAGATATCCCTATTTATAGCTTCCTAATACCAACAGATGCTAAGTGTCTCTGTGTGACAGTTGGGAAATGAAGAAGGTCGATGAATTTATTTTTAGGAAAAAACCCACCCTACATTAAAAAAAAAAAAAAATAGAAAGTAGCAGATCTGTTTCATGTATTATGTTTTGAGGTCCTGTCTTCCTAATGAAGAGTCAGCACTAGTGAGAAAATGGAGCATCAGCCCAGAAGGGCAAGAAAAACCCAACACCGTCTCAGTAACATAATTAAAAATGACTGTGGTGTGACTGAGCCAGGCTTCCTCTTCAAATTAAAAATGAATTTACTGGAGGGATGGTTTTCTTAAGCAGATGGGATGAGTGAGCTATTAGCATGGGCCTTAAACATCATTTGTGTTGACAATTTTTTTTCTAATTACTTCCCCTGCAGATTTTCAGCAACGAGAAATAGCCAGAAGAGAAGCACTTGACTAGTGGCCCACCACTACTGCCAGCAGAAATGTGTGGTGCTTTAAGCAGACCATCTCTTGTCAGTTTATTTTAAAGTCAAGAGACACGAGTGGTTGCACTGAAGCACGAAGCAAGGAGCTGTCAAGGACCCTGTTATGACTTTCTGCCTTTGGAGAGCAGTTCCATTTGTGCCCCAAGCCCAAAGCAGAACAGACCTGAAAACAGTCCAAAACAAGTCCAAAAGGACTTGGCCAGGGCTGGAGACACTGTTTGCTGTGTGTGGACAGACAGAGCAGGGCAGAAGCAGCTCGTGTGAAGAACACCCCTGTGGCAGTGGCCCCGGAGCTTCTCCTGCTGCCTTCCCTGCAGCGCAGGGGCTTCACGGCTCCATTCTCACTGCCCCCGGGCTGCTGCAAGGATTCAGGCCAGGTCAGAGAATTTAGCCCAGACTTGTTATGTTGTGGTATGGTTTGAGAAAACCCCTAACAATTTATTGTCACTTAGACAATTATTCTATATCATCTGATGACCCCTCCCCACCTGGAAAGGGGAATCGGGGAACACAAAGAAACACCAGGGTTGAAATATAAGTAGATTGAATAGAATAAGACTAAATAATTAACAACAATACTGAAGAAGTATTGAATAGATTACTAATTTAAGATACACAAGGATTATTCCCAGCCCATTCTCTCACTCCCTGCAGAGACAGCCAGTGTGGGACCCAGCGAGTGCTGTGGCCTCAGGAGGGAGGGAAGGGCTCAGGGCTCCCACTTTCCTTTTCCTCCAAATATAAATAAAATCAGAGCCTTCAGAGAATCGGAATCCCCTAGAAAGCCATCAGGCCCCTCAATAATTTGATGCTTTTTGCTTTTTTTTTTTTTTGGTCCCACTTTAAGTCCCAAAGTTTCTAACCACTGTTTCCTTTCCCATCTCTCAAATGCTGCATTTCACTGAAGTACAAATGCAAGAATCTTGCTGTAGATCCACACATGGTGAATCTGGAGGTACTTTAGAGATGGATGAGCTGCACAGTGTGTACTGCCCACGATCAAATAGAGCCTCAGTACCTGTGACCTGCACTGATGGCAAAGTCATATCAACAACCTGGAGGGCATTAAACAAATTGGTGTGCAAACGTATAGCAAATGCAGTATTTGTGAACGAGGAGGGGAGAATACACCTGCTACAGGAATATCCGAAAACATGACATTCATCAGAAAAATGAAGGAAAAATTTCTTTTATGAAAAATGCATTCAATGAAAAGCAGCCACCAGGGTGCAGAAGGTGTTTCCATGGAAGCAGTCTCCCACATGACAGCAAGATCAGCAACAGGTACTACTACTGAAAAATACAGGGAGGAGAAACCTCACCAGGTTAAGCCTAAATGTCACACCGATCTGTAAAACAATGTATATAAGAAATTAAATTGATATTTTCCTTGGAATAGAAAGTTAATTATTTCCTATCCAGACTATGTCTGTATATATACCGTGGGAATGCCAAAAATTCGGTATTGGATCAATGTTAACAAAAAAGTACAAATGCTTTGTCTTGGTATTGTGAAGTAACCAGCTAAGTAATTTGTAATCCTTCTTGTTCTAGTTCCCGCTGAATCTCCTAAAATATACAATCTAATAAATAGAATAAAAAGTAGTATTTATGTACAGAGCCAGCTTCCTAGGAGATATAAGATTAAAATTGGTTTCACTATCAATCTTGAAACACATAATCTATGAAATATCCCAACTACTCAGATTTAGGACTAACTCAGGAAGAAAAAAAAAAAAAACTAAGAAGAAAAGTATTAAACCACCAAACCAGGAAATTATTCAGACAGTCTACAGGCGAAGTAAAAGTGAAAAAAACATCATTAACGTGACTGACACTGACTAGATCTATGAGACATAAGAATAATGCAAGAGCATTATTTATAGCTGATGATGAGCCATCTGATGAGCTAGCAATTCAATTAGCTAATGCTTCCATTTCCAACAGCCTTGACCCCAGATCAGGGCATTAGCAGAGAGAGCTATGTGGGGAAGGCTGTGTGCTCTGCGGATTCCAGGAGGATATTCACTCAGCCAAAGGGTTATTTGGCTGTGGATTATACCTATAGCAGGTCAACACAGCCTTTGCAGGTATTGTTCTGAACTCTAAATGCAAGGCACAACTGAATGGTGAATTCCTGTTTTCTGGGGAAAAGGAATCATATCTCAAATGAAGAAGGAAGTATTTTGTTCACATTCTGTCAAACCTTACTACGTGGAGATTTCAGCAACCACCAGCATACTGTGCTGAGCAAGAAAAAAGGTGTAAGGATTAATGACTGACCTCAGCAGTTTATTCTACTCCTTGCAAAAATTTTGTGACAATTAAGACATCTCTTTCCAAGACACCATTCCAAGCTTTCATGTGAGAATCAACATTATCCCACCTCCACCAAAATCACAATGGAAAGGGACATTGGCACAAGGGGTGACAGTTCAAAGGATGGCATCCAAGCAAGGGTTATGGTAAGAAGAGAGGCTCATAGTTTATTAATGCCAGTCTGTCACACCCACAGAAATAAATCATATGATGTGCACACCTGTTTGGATGAGAATGCTATACATGCAGGTGAGATGTTTCTGTCTGCTGTGACAAACCACCGCTCTCCCAGCTGACGGTGGTACCACTGCTTCTGTAATGGGTTCCGCAGGCTTGCTTTGAATTCTACTTTTTCCAAAAAACAAATAAAAATGCTGAAGCACAGAAGATAAGATTAGCCCTTGGCATAAAGGATGTTAGCAGAGCTGCAGGCAAGGATCGGGATGGGACAGTGACATGGAGCTACAGGTCACAACAACACGGTCACAATCTGCTGCATCACTGCTGCCACCAGCGAACTGAGCTCTGCAATGAGAGACATCACACTCCTCCCGCCTACACACAACCCAGGAAAATGGTTTTGCATTAAAAAATCACTCCTTCCTTCCCACCAGTTTGCTTATGGCAGGAATATGACAAGTAACGGTAGTTAAAAATTGACAGCATTGGTCTTGCTCAGTAGAATCCACATGCGGAGTAGACACTTGACAGATTAGTAGCAGAATTCTCAATGTGGTTTTTCTTTTCTTATTTCTCTATAGAACATTTCGCTTTTTTTACTGAATGTAAAAATGAGACATTCCCGTTTAGGGTGATCAGACAGAAGCGTAGCACTTGCCACTTTTTTATTTTGCTTGAAGGTTCCTAAAGGATTAGTTTAGTATCTTTATTTTATATTGGAATTCATATAGTTTCCTGCCTATTACATTAATTCACCCAGGAAATAAAGCAACTCTGACATGATCTAATGGAAACCTTCAAAAGTTGTAGCGTAACAGAAAGATGATCAAAAGAAATTTCTTCTATGGCAGAAATGAAAGGAATAATTTACAGTTAAGACATGATTAGTGATGGAAATAAGAAATGACAATTCACTGCATGGTACCTCTGGATTTGTTTGGAACGATAGACCAAAAAAGTGACAAAGTTCATTTATTTTGATATATGAGGTACGAAGAAGCTCAGAGATTTATATATCTTTGAAGAACTGTTCATTTACTGTAATTTATATTTAACTAACATTATTTACCAACATCAATTTCTGTTCACAGTGTGATCAACCCATTGTCTCGGATTTATAATCTATCCTTTCATTTGGAAAGATTTTTCTAATCAGCTGCTTTACTTTTACATTGTAATGTCTGTGACTAAATACAGGGCTTTTAAGTACAAGTCCTAAATTTGTATATCTTAAAGCTAAGTGTTGTTGACAGAAAGCACAGTACAATATAATTCACTTCTCCTCCCTTTGGACTGACAGAATCTGTGACTGTTGGCTGTTGAGAACTAATCTGAAGCCCATCTCTTTTCTTCAGCTATTTCCTGAGTGAAGTAACTAAAAGGCTAGGTCAGGGGAACTTGCCCCTGAGGCACTAAACCATTTTCTTTTTGCTAAAATTTGCAGTATGCAATGTTTTATACCGTGTTTTCATATGTTATGTGCAAATGCTTGACAGGTATATGTTAAATTGCAAGCTTAGTAAATAGTATATAACATTTCTGAGAAATGAACAAACTGTTCTAATCAAAGCAGATAAACAACATTTTCCATTTTAATATGCTGTTGTTGTTATTCTGTTGCTTACTAGTTACTGGCTTTGTTTAAATAAGACCGATAACAAACTGTATGTGATAATAAGTATCATCCAACACCATCAGAAAGGTCATGGGACTTAATCCTACCATTTCTCCTAATTTTATAACATTGACATTGTAGGATTTCAGTTTGTTTTCCTCCTCATTGCATTTTTAAGGAGCCACCCGGGATATATTAATGGAGCATACATTTGCAAAGCAGCATGAGATAAAGGTGCTCTCTGAGCCAGATCAACCACTGAATGTTAGAGTCCTTCATTTATATTAAATGCCCAGTTATTATCCTACTGGTGAATGTTTGGTCACATCAATAGCCATGGCAATAGTGTACAACCTCAACAGCACAGTTATTGTCTGAAAGCAGAAGGTAATAAAAGACCGGAATTTAGCATTCAAGACTAAAACTGGCTCCAATTCTTTCAATATGCATTTGATATTATCCACTGTTTCTGTTTTTACTCTGACCAGAGGTGTGTTCTGTATGTTTCTGAACGGTTGACCACTAAAATTCCTAACCCTGAACCCAAATGACCTTGTACAAAGTTGACAATGGTCACGTGGTCAGAGCCAAGAGCTCTGCAGAAGGTCACGTGTACGTGCTGCTCTGCATAAATACACCTATGGGTCTATATGGACTGGAATCATATTCGGTTATTTTGTGCTCCTTTTTTGTGTTGTTGGATTAAATTTTATATGGATCTTAACAGATCTTTACTACTTGTTACTATCAGAAGCACTTAACCCCAACTTTGGAGGCTAATTCAGATAGTTGTTTGGCAAAAAGTTTGTGCTAAAAGCCTATACTTATTTGTATACTTGGTTGTCAATTGCCACCAGAAAGACATGACATTTCTTTATCTTGTCAGAAATGTACTCCTCTGGAATGATAAAAGAACTACATAATGATCAAACAAGCTTGGAGTCCACAACAATAATAAAATGCGTTTGTTTAAAAGGAAATGGGACAAAATGATGTAAAGAGAGCCGCTAAAGCATTCTACTATTCCCCTGCTCGGATCAAAATTTCAGCTTTAAAACAAAGAATAAAGGTTCTCTTCTACAGTGGCAAAGAAAAGAAAATTATTCTAAATCACAAATTATCAGTCCCTTCTCTTTTCCTGGCACCCAGTTCGTGCTTGGTCAGATGTTTTAGTCATTCAGCTTTGTCACTATCACCATCTTGATCCAGTGCTTTGATTAAAAAAAAACAAGTAGCATTCATACCCTAAAGATATACAGAAGTTCAGGGGTTAAATGTCAAACTACTCAGTCTTTGCCTGTCAACACTTTTGAGAAAAAATAGTATTTTAATCAGTATTTTGTTAGAATGATAGATGATAACTGAAATCTTAACACAGTCCAAACCTGTGAACATATCCTTTGTATTAAAGATTTTCAAGCAAAACAACTTCCATTCTGACCGACAGATCATGAATCATCTGTTTCCAATATGACTGTTTTTTTCAGTGCTATTCCTTGTCCATCAGGTGCACTTTTCAGATATTTTATTATTGTAATAAATTATTTATTATGATTCATTAGTTATCATTTAACTGAATATAGCTACTCATTTGGCAGTATTAACTGCTCTTTTTTTTTCAGGTTTACTTTTGTGTTATTTAAGGACCAAGTACTCCTTGTAACAACCAATTTCCCAGAGATCATTTTTCAAATGACCTGGGCAAAATCCTTTTTACTTTTGTTATTATTTTGTCCTTTGCTGTCTTTGTCTGAATTTCAGTTTTACTGAGCAAGAGGATTTAAAACATATAAATTTTACAGTCATAAAACCAAACATGTTAATGTAAATTAGATACTCTAGATTTCTAAGCTACAAAGAAAAAGATGATAAAATTTCCTAAAAAACCCTATAAAAATAACAGTCTAGCACATCTCTAACTACTGGCTGAATGGAATAACACCTTTTACTTACCAGAACACAAGAGCCTATCTAGTAAACCATAACAAAACTTTCACCCCTACCAGCCTCCCCAAAGAGTACTTAAAATGAAATGAGTAATTCTTTTGTCGAGGGAGAAATTACTCTGCCCTATATCCCAAATGTGACACCAACCACTTTGTTGTGCCTTTTGGCCAGGTAAAAGTGCTTCTCTCCTCCTTTCTGAGCAGATCCTTTTTCATGAGAGGTTCTGCTTTTCTGTCTCAGTGATGACGAATGTCTCTGTAACATCTATTCAACTGTAATACTTTTAGAATTAAAATTTAGAAGGATGAAAATTAAATAAGGAAGGATGCTGCTTCAAAATTCAATTATTTTTCGTTTTCCTCTTTCAATCAGCACCCCAGTTTTTGTAAAGAAAAAAATCCACCTGCCAGGAGACACAATGCAACCTCTAACCTTAATTTAGAATTCTATGTATTCTGGGACTCCAGTCAAGGTCTGATCAAGTTGAAAATGAAGAAACTGGGAATTTTGCCATTGACTTGAGCAGAAACAGGACTAAGTTGTCTGTATTTAATGTCAATACAGAAACTGTACTTATAGTTGAAAGCCATTGTCCCTTGACATTAATTTGTGGCAATTCTGCCCTTGGGAGCAGTAACTCAACAGTGGGAAGTAGATGAGGGGCAACCAGAGATGAGCATCAACGGCTAGAAGGCTTGAAAACAGCATTATATTAAGAGAAAGGAAAACTGACTGTGGTGAAAGACAAAAAATAAATGCATAAAGGAAAAGGAAATCTCTAAGAGTGCAGATATAGCTAGAGACACTCAGCTGCACCCAGCAAGTGTAAACTATTTTTTTCAAAAGCTTATACCTTAAATCAGTACTGACTTAACAGCTATCATTTCCCTTCTCTAAAACATGGAAAAACTAGAGCTTAACAAAGAAAAGATCACCAGAATTTTGACACACGGGTGAACAAGGTTATGTTTCAAAGGATTTATATGGAAAATAGTAGGCAAATGGAAAATGGCATTGTTCTTTGGTGATGTTCTAACCAACCTGTGCCTATACACCATCTATCCTTCCATAGGCTCACTAAGAATCTGCAGCTCGAAGTAGTGTTGGACAAACAAAAGTCTGCAAATGCTTGAATATAATTTTAAACCATCTGCAGTAGTTCTTGTAACAAAGCAGAAAGTCGTGAGTCTGGAAGACTGCCTCACCATTAACACAAAGCAGAGGGTATAGAATGTGGTTCATTTCAATCCTGTTTAGAGATAACTCCATCAACAGTCATTTGCTGCAACTCCTCACCTAATTAACAGTAATAAACAACCTTACTCTTAATGTTTCTGTGACACTTAAACACCCAGCCCAGAGCATCAGTCTCCTGGAGCTAATGAGGCTCATTTGCATTCCTTCCAAGGATCATCTGCTAATACATATAAACTAGCTAGCAGATCCAAAGGGTAGTAAGGGGAGGGTATGTGTTAATACCATCTTTGAAAAGTCTAGGCTTTATCACTTTATGGCTATACTTTTCAGCATTGCTACAGCTGCTGAAAAATTATGACTCCTTAATTATTAAGAAAGCCAGCAATTTATTTCACCCACAACTGCTAAAGAACTGGGTTTTGTAATTCTGTGGTTCATCTACCTACCATCTGCACGAGAAACTTTAGGTTTGCTACATTGCACGGAAGAGGAAAAAGTCCTTCCATACTAAATTTTATTTTATGATTTAAATGGAGTGAGATGCATAATATTTTATGCCGGTAGACTCTCACAAAGTTATAGACAGTAATTTATAATATACTTTATTTTAATGAAAGGAAGATACAGAGCTGGATTGGCCTGTTTAGGTGACAGTATCTGAAAACAGGAACATGAATTGCTTTTTTTAAATAATGAGCCTAAATATCAGTCTCTGACTGGTGAACTGTACAGGCAGTGCTATTTCACAAACAGGTGGCACTCAATGCCTCAACTGTGTAAGAATGAAAGTGCCAGGGAAGACTAATTGTCTATGGGTATTCAAATCCTAACTAAGCTATTGGCTACACACATAATGGAAAGGGAAAGCAAAAGAAAGCCCTTCTGTGCTGTGCTGTTATGTCACCCTGCTGAGGAAAATCCATCACTGCAAAATCACTATGAGGCCCAATGAGGGAACTGAAACCTGAGGAGATGAATAGTCGTCTGAGAACTTAGGAAAAACAAGTTACTATGAGCGAGAGAGTTAAGTCAACCTGAGCTTGTGAGAAAGGGAGAGCTCTGTGCCATGACATCAACTGGTCAGCATGAAGGTCAGTTCTGCGAAGGCAGCACCGAGATCAGGACAGCACTGGAGAAGTACCGAAACCAGCCCGGATTTCCCAGGTGGGCTCAGTAGTAACAGAGGACATCTGAGCACTGTTTTGTAGGTAGTGAGATGGGTGTTGGCAAAATAAAGAGAGAAGATGAAGAAAGAAAATTAAAAGTACAAAAAAATAAACATAGATCTCCAAAGAAGTGATTGGGAAATGAGTTATGTTCTTTATATAGAATGAGCAGATGTTTATGTTTCTTTTATTTTGCATTCAAGTGCAGGTGATATGACAAAAGGACTGGCTAGATGGTATAACTTTTACACTGAAAGGGTTATCAAGCATTGGAACAGGCTGCCCAGGGAGGTGGTTGAGTCACCATCCCTGGAGGGATTCAAAAGACAGGTAGACGTAGTGCTTAGCAATGGTTGGACACATTGATCTGAAAGGTCCCTTCCAACGTAGGAAATTCTATGATTCTATGACCTACAAGATTTTAAAAATTTTTGTGGCACGTGGACTGACAGGTTTCAAAATATTTTTCTGAGTGGGATGGAGCCAAGAAGGCCAATGGCATCCTGGGGGGCATGAAGAAGAGCGTGGCCAGCAGATCGAGGGAGGTCATCCTGCCCCTCTACTCTGCCCTGATGAGAACCCAACTGGAATACTGTGTCCAGTTCTGGCCTCTCAGGTCAAGAGGGACAGGGAACTTCTGGAGAGCATACAGAAAAGGGTCACAAAGATGATTAAATGCCTGGAGCATCTCTCCTACAAGGAGAGGCTATGGGACTTTGGTCTTTTTTGTCTTGAGAAGACTAAGGGGACATCTAATCAATGCTTACAAATATTTAAAGGGATGGTACCAGAAGGATGGTGCCGGTCTTTTGTCACCCAGTGACAGGACAAGAGGAAACATGGCACAAACTTGAGTATAAAAAGTTCCACCTAAATGTGAGAAGAAACTCTTTACTGTGAGAGTGGTAGAGCACTGGAACATGCTTCCCAGAGAGGTGGTGGAGTCTCCTTCTCTGGAGACATTCAAAACCCACCTGGACAAGTTCCTGTGCAACGTGTTCTAGGTAGACCTGCTCTGGCAGGGGGTTTGGACTAGATGATCTCTAGAGGACCCTTCCAACTCCAAATGATTCTATGATTCTATAAAGAGGCTTGAATATTTCAAATTGTTTCCACCAGAGGTTTGAGTATGCTTTGGAATATGACACAGAGACAGCAACATGAGAAAGAAGGACACCTGTATTTACTATGGAGAACAGATTGAGAAAATGCTGTAGGATGCTGCTGAATCAGTGGATTATGATATTTTACCACTGACCTTCATGACTCTTCCTCCTTGGTTGTGGATCAGAAGCCAGCTGAAGGCTCAGAGAGTTCTCAAGTGAAACCTCCACAGACAGCAGAGTACAACCTCTCTTGAAGTCCAAGTCCACAGGAGGTACAGATAGAATTCACACTGAAGTTTCAATTGGAAAATAGTGAGTATTAAAATACATTCATTTGCTTACTGTTCAGTTATCTTTAGGTAATTCCTCCTTCTTTTCCTGTTATATCCCCCAGCTTCTAAAGTATCTGGATTTCTGTAGACCTGGGAAACATATTATGCTGAGCTATGGTTTTTACATGTGAAGTGTTTTCTTCTTCACGTCTTTTATTCTCAAAGCCACTTATAACTTGAATAAGAGCATACACTCCAAGTATACTCTGAAAAAATACAGAGCTTTGGGGACCAAAGTCACTGCTGAAGACAGAGTGAAAAATGGATGACAACAGAATAACCATGGGAATAGCAATCTGTAAGGATGAAGATCAAGATTGAGAAGGTTTGCCTGATCCTTTTGACGGTGATTTAATCATCCTGAGAATTTGACTTGAAGGTCTGGCTAAGCAATGGAAAATGCAACTGGGGAATTGCTCTGAACTTCAGTGTGAAGCGAACTCTAGTTCATCAAGTCTCCTGAAAGCTTCAGGTCTTCCTTGATGTCCATGGAATTGAATAAATAAGCAGCCTGTGCTGGCACTGTTATCTTTAATAAATATCACTTCTTTCTCAAGGGAATTACTGGCTTTCTAAAGTGTAATATGGAAGGAAGTTTTGAATGACTATCTGCTCCTTCAGTGCCTAAAAAATGTGACCTGCACATCTGCCCTGAGGGATATTTTTCACGAGATTTATTATGCTTCTATTATCTCATTCCTCCCAGGACTCAATCTCATGTCTTTCATATTCCCCCTTTTCTAGAAATTACCTTAACCCGCCTCACTTTCTGTCCAACTGCTTCTGAGTACGTCCTACTGCTTGTGTTCTCATGCTTTTTGATGAGTCTTTGTTTCTGGCAGTGCAGAATGACAGGAAAGAGTCTTGAAAGACAAATGGAAGAAGCACTCCTGTGTTTTTATAGCTTGATCTTCATCTTCACATCTATAGTATCCTCTTTGGAACTGGCCAGGTCAGACAGAAGTTTGGTTGGAAGGGAGACAAAAGAAAGAATCAGCAGAACAGACTGTTTTAAATTCTCAGTTCCAGGCATGAAGACTTGCAAAGAAACTTTATGAATTGAGAAGAAAACTGTCAGAAAATCATCTCTCTTGAAGTTAGTGGACAAGAGGAAACAAGAACCTGTTTGTTAAGTTTACTATAGCAACATGTATAACAACTGACTACTAATTCCTGTAGTTATCTGCCTAATAATATTTCTCTGCATTATGTCCTATCTTTTGAGAGGAAGTGTCTCCCTCATGCAAGTGACTGGAATACAAAGTATGGACGATGTAGAGGGATCTGTCTGGTTTAGATATGTTCAAACTCTGTAGCTTAGACTGTCTTGCAAACTGTTCTCTTGGACTTCTATAGAATATTTTGCAGATGAAGGTTTATATTTACTAATGCAGCAGAAAAAACAAACAACAACACAAAACAAACAAAAACCAAACAAAAAAAAAAAAAAAGAAAAAAGAAAAACCCCAAAGTCATTAACTTCATTGTAACACTCTAATAGACTCTTGTTAGAAAAAGATGGAATTCACTGTTTTATTTTCTCTGGAATAGGAAACATGATGGCTTCTCCTTAAAAAGCTTGTCATGCCAATTGCAGTGACTTATTGAAGGTTTGTTTAAAAAAACACAGACACAATCTGGAAACAACACTGTGTTATCAAGAGCTTAAAAAAAATAATTTGGGGGAACAATGTGCATTGCAAATCCCAGCTGAGTGTGTTACAGCACACATCTTGAGCTGTATCTTGAATAAGGACAATTATCACTAGGAAGCATAAGGGCATATAGCAGGGGGTAAAGAGACTTAATGTTATTATAAATCTGTATTATTATTTTTTTTGTCTACCAAATTCACTTCTTTTGACACATATGGAGCTAGTTTATTATCTGATATGTTAAATTATTAAATGATTAATTAAATAATGGGATTATAGGAAAGTCCTCTTTTTCTCTCCAGTGTTCTTTATGTTTGATGTAACCAAGAACTTTGATAATCCTCTATTTATGACTTCCACCTTGGGTATTATACAAGGAGAAAACTTGTATAGGAAGTATAGGAAGTGGCTTTGGCTCATATGAGGCTATGGTTTTCTGAAACAGAATAGTTTCAGGCAGTGCTTAACTCAAGATTTTTATAGCTAAATTTCTTTTCTGTCTTTTGAACAGTTTTGGTCATCCAAAGTATGAAGACCACTATCTGTGCAAATACAGTACCTCTGACCCTCAGTTTGGTCGATACTTTGCAGCAAACCTAAGTCTGCAGGAGGGCAGGAGCCCATGTACCTAAAGGGGGAGTAGAGGAGGCAGCTGAGCCTTTTTCCATCTCCCTGTACATAAGAAATGCCACCAGGAAGATATCAATTTCACTTCACATTTAATGCAGAGGCATTTTACATTCAATAAATAAAGATAAACACAAAAAAACCCTAAAGAAGTAATTGCCAGCACTCTAAGTAAATTCACAGTAAGACACGGAGCCTGATTATTGGTGTTAGTAATAGAATTTCCTGTGCCTTTAACCATACAGTCCCTGGCAAAGTAAACTCAAACACATGGCAGTTGAGTCATCAGTTCACTGAAGATCTAATAATTATCCATTGTTATTTGCTTATTTAAAAGCAAAAATTACGGAGATAGATCTATTTTCACAGTATGGTGTGTGGTTTTGCCACTGAAAAATGAATTATAAAGGGAGCATCGAAAATTATTATGGGGGTTAAGACAAACCTTTCAAACGTATGAAACACTCTGTATGTTTATATTTTCCACATTCTGCTTTTAATAAACTCCTTAACATATTAGGTGCTATAATATCTGTCTAATGAAATAGGACTGGATTCTGATCTCAAGCTGAGTTTCATGGAGTGTAATTCAATTGACTGGAGTTACTTCTGAGTCGCGCTGATGTCAAGACAGGAAATCAGCCCACTATATGCAATGGTACTGCAATTATAAGAAGAGAAAGAGCAGATCCAAAAAATGTTATGTGAAGTGGTAAAGTGATAACGTTTTCCTCCAGATTAAAGAGCACTGGGAGGAGGAAACAGCCCTGTATCTGCATAGCAGTATTTTTTCCTTCCTGCTGTTTTATGGTATTATTATCATTAAGAAGTTTAAGTTTAGTTCTGGAACCTGTCACTATTTCACTGTAATGTTTTATAGTTTATCACAAATAAAAGTAGCTTAGAAGGTTCTGTGTTTTTTTTTTCCTTTTTCTTGTGTGTGAATGAGATTTCATTGTTTTTCTTGATTATACACCTTCCTTTTTTTTTATCTTTTTTTGTGAGAGTTGTCCCCTCTTTATCTTTTTTCTTTTCCTTGCATAGCTCTCATCTCAGAAAATATGATTTTTTTTTGATAGTGAACTCTCAATTGGGCAGAGAACAGAAAAACCACTTCAAGATTTCCTTTAACAAAAGATTTCCTTATCTCCGTCAGTTTCCTTCTGCCTGTTCTCAGTCACTGAATTCAAGAAATGAAAAGATCTTATTTTTCTCACGTGATGTTTTCTCAGACTCACAAGTTAGAGTGCTTCTCTATCACTAGCAGCTTCTATGTACTAAAGAAAGCACTTCCAGATTTTCTCTGAGTTCCTTCACTATCCTAGACATCTTGCAAGAGTAGCTACATCATCCAGAGAGATGTGTTGCCTAAGCTGCTCTTTGGCAAACTGTGCCACCATTATGAATGCAAATCAGAATGAGCCTCTGTTCTAGCTGTGAATCCAGTCAGGCTCCTTGAAACAGCCCTTAATTGGGGTAATGACTTAAAGTCTAACTATTCCATATGAGAAAAGATAAAAAGCTGTGACTTGAGGTGAAGCGCTGTGTGTTTTGTAAGTTAGATCATGAATCATTTCAAGACTTGCTGAGGAAGGAAATATTAAGAAGGCTAAAACTCTGTATTTTTGTGCCAGGTAGAAAGGTACTGCATTGCCAACAAAGCCTGATCCCAGAGACTTCTCTAACACTGGGAGTTTTCCCTTTTGGGGCAGGCCAGTTGTAGTTTGCAGTATGGGTATGTGGCAGTCTCCCACCCCATCTTACTGATAATCCAATTTTGTTTCCAAAGAAGAGATGTTTGGGATTGACATTTCTAATGGATCTGATTTCATCTTACAGCCATTTCCAGAGTAATTTTCTATAATAATTATAAATTACCAGTACTGGAGCTGTCGAACTTACTGAGAGCAATATAGACTGTATAAAGTGTATCCAACACCTGTAGGTTAATGTCTAGAATTCCATTGTTTGTCTCTATTTTTCACCATTTGTCTACAAAACTGACTACCAATTGCTCTTTTATTCCTTCTCTTTGTTTTTAGAGGTTGAGACAAATAGAATCAGCGCTTATAATTTCTTTTCCTCCAGGTAGCTCTGCTGTTTGAATCACCATTGAAAATAATTAGAGTATCAACCTTAAGATTCAAAAGCAGAAGGGAAAGAGCCCTCCTTCTGCTGGTATGTAACCTGGCTCTATTTGCCCAAAGTAGATAACATGGCAGATTTTGGGGAGTGCAGCAAGTGCCACCGGCACATTGCAACCCCACATGTGTGGTCAGGAAGGTGTGTAGCTCCACGCTCCACTTTCAAGCCACGGCACTCTGCCGCAAGGAGGTTTCCAGTCACTGGGGACTAACTACTCTCTGGTGGTTTCACAGCCTGTCCCGGGGAGTTCCTGTGTTCAGTGAACGGCTTGTGCGTCCCAGCCTGTGACGGAATCAAAGATTGCCCCAATGGGCTGGATGAGAGAAACTGTGGTGAGTGATTTCTTCTCCCCACTGGTCTCTGGTCTCCCAGAACCCCTTGTTCCTTCAAGAGCAGGGAGAGATGGGAAGGGTTCATTTGGTCTAGGGCAACAAGAAATGTTTCAAGCATTCCTGACTTGTTTCACAGGTGCAATTCAAGGTGTTTGAACTTTTGGAGTTGTATTTTGTTAAAAGGCTTAGGTTT